>JANAVB010010000.1:3103643-3351672 GCA_029216955.1 Iris pallida | reverse complement strand
TCAGGGTTGCATCTAAATTTTTTTTCTTTTCCTGACGGTTTTATCGGGATGATGGTGGCAGTGATTATGGGGGTAATGGCTGTGGTGATGATCTGGTGGCGGCGGTGGTGTTTGCTCGATAGGCGGAGGTGGCCGGAAGTGTAACACCCAGTTTTCCAGATGTGGATAATTTTGAAATTTTGTAATTATGATTATTATTTATTGATAATTATTTCATATTATAATTTTTGGTGATTTTTAATCATTTTTAAACTATTTATAATTATGACTTGTGATTTTGACATTTTACTATCGTTTGGTTTTAATTTCGAGGAATTTGTCACCCCCAGTTTCCAAGAACAGGGGTATTTTTGTCATTTTTTATTTTAGAATTAATTTTGGAATTATTTATTTATTTATGATATTATTTTGGGATTATTTGAGTCGGGTTCGAATTTCAACTCATTCCGACTTGTATCGGGGACCCGGGGTAGTGTTGACCCTAGTGGACCCACACACTAGTTAGCCATGGCCCACATGTTAGTATTTTAGTTAGTGACTAGGCTAATTATTTTGGTTTGGTTTAATTTGGATTAGTGTTATTGGAATGACCAAACTACCCCCGATTTAGAAGCCCTTCCATGTATTATCCCATAGATTAGAGAGGGGCTTTTAGGCTTTTCCTAATAGGACAAAACAGCCCATTTAGGGCAGGCCACACAAGTGTGGATAGGCTCTATCACTTCATTATTTTTCCTCTTCCATTCTCTCTCTTGTCTTCTCCAAATTTCTAGAGAGCAACCTCTAGTGATTTCATCTCCAAATCCATCATTTCTTCCACCAAATCTTCTTCTTTTCTTCTCTACTCAAGCCAAGGAGGAAGCTAGCCAAGTTTGGGAGGATTCAGAGCTCGTTCGTGTCCATTTGGAATCTCTACGTGTCGGTGTCGTGTCGGAATGCTTTTCCTTTGAATATCTCTCCCGGAAGGTATAACCTCTCCTCTAAACCATCCCTACATGCATATAGGTTGATTTTTGATCCATAGGAATAACCCCCATGGTTGTGTCTCTATTTGTGTCCGTTTCGTGTCCATTTGGACACTTGTAGAGGTGTCATATGTGTAGGATTGTGTCCTAGTGGGAAAACCCCTATTTTTGGACACTTGTATTTTATTATTGTAGAATGACTTATTAGTGAGTTTAATCTCAGAATTTTACATTGTTCTTAATGTGTTTTTCAATGTATCATAGTGTATCATATTTATATATCTATATGTATATATTTTTTAATTATTTTTTATTATTTTTATATCTATATGTATATATGGTGGTATATATATCATCCTCTCTCTCTCTCTCTATCTATATATATATATATATATATATATATATTATAGTGGTGTGAATGTGTTTTGTGTTTGGATGGGGATGTAGGTTCGGCCAAGAAGTATTGGTGTTTGTGCTTGTGTTAGTTTAGAGAAAGATTAGAGGGAATGTAAAATTTGTGTTATTAGTGTGTTGTATAGCAGGTGTTTGAGGATTGGTTGAGAGGGAGAATGAGAGAACGGGATTAGTATTGGAGAGTGGGTGTTTGTGTATAAAGAAATTGGTGTTGGTAGAGTGTTAGATAGATGTGAGAGTAGTGAGAGATGGGGAGAGGGAAATGCCACCTAAACAGCAACTTGACAGTCCCTTGTGGATGTCATTTTGGACTTAAAAATAGTCCTATGTATGTCCCTGTTAGCCCCCACATATCACCCTACATTCAGCCTTTAACTGACCTAAACAAGCCTAATTAGCAGTCCTTTACAGACCCACAACAGCCCCTACAAACCCCCTTGAATTAGTCATGAAATCAGTCCTAAACACCCTCCTAAAACCCCCACATTGCTGTCCTAATATCACCTATTTTCAGCCATACAAACCCCTTTGTTCAGCCCCCTTTTCCAGCCTTTTTTCAGCCATGAACCTGTCCCCATATCAGCATATGGTAGCCCGCATATATGGCTAAAAACCTATCCCTAAACCATACCAATGACAGCCCTTTGCTCAGTATAAGCCTGTCCCATTTCCAGTCCTTATGTAGCTAATCCAAACCACTATACAAAGAACCCCCATAGCACCCATTGACACTCCCTAAAACCCCCAAAACTTGTCCTATCATTGCCTATATTTCAAGCCATATAGCTGTCACTGAATTGTCCAAATTTAGCCTTATATTATCCAACTTTAGTCCACCAATTTTCAGTCACCAAACCACTTGATGGCTGTTCCCATATTAAGTCCCTATATCACCCTTAAACCAGCCTCTAACAGTCCCCAAGTGACAGCCCTAAAACCTGTCCCATAGCAACCTCAATTCAGTCCCTATAATACCTGTCCATTCTTGCCTCCATAAATCAGTTTGTGTGTGTATGTGAGTTGTGTGTGTGTGTGTGTGAGAGCCTATAGGAGTTAGTTAGGAGCCTATAGGTGTTAGCCTATATATGTATTTGTGTGAACCTATAGGAAGCCTATATGAGTGTGGTATCATGAGTGTGTGTGTGAGTGAGCTTAGTTAGTGTGTGTGTGAGTGTTAGTTAAATGGTGAGAGTGGTGTATGATATTGGTAAGGTAATGGGTAAATGACCAACATGTGTCATAAGATGATTAGATGACCTAGATACTAGGATTTCTTGGTAGGTAATATTGGTATAGGATAGTATCTAGCTATCCTAGGAAACCTAAGCTAGTATTCCTAGGTTAGAGTGGTATGTGCAAGGTATAGGTATTTACCTTGGTAAGGGTAGTGTAGGTAATGCCTAGAAATAGGATATTTGAGTTTGGAGTCTAAGATAGAGTTAGAACATGATTCCCTCGGTTGGTAATGATCAAATATAGTGCTCATAGACTAGTTTTGACGTCGGTTGACCATTTTGACCAAAAGTCAACAAAAGTCAACCGAGAGTCAAACTTAGCCTTTAATCGACTAGATTTGACCGAAACCAAACCAGAGTTGACCAGTTGACTGAAAGTCAACAGTTGGTCAACATGTGACTTGTTTGACCTAGGGTTGACTCAGTGTTGACCAGAGTTGACTTTTTGACCAAAAGTCAACTATAAGTCAACCCTTGACCCAAATTGACCTAGTTTGACTTGAGTTGATTTCCTGTGACCTTGTTTGACCTTGGTTGTCCTAGTGTGACCCAGTTTGGCTCAGTATGACTTAGTTTAGTTTGGTGAGACTTAGGTTTGACCTAGATTGACTTAGATTCATTTAGAATGCATTGTAATGCATCTTATTATCATTTTAGACTCATAGTGACTTGTACTGTTCTATAGGAGACAGACGCCACTCCTCGGAATATATTCTCTTCAGACACTCCGGAGATCGGGCGAGTACATTCTCTGACCGTTTCATACTTGTCTGGATTTACATTCTTGCTCTAGATTACTGTATGATGCTGACACGATTGTTATCACGGATTGGTACTATATGGATCTTCTTTTGATATGTTATCCCCTTGTATTCACTAATACATATTGTGATGTGCATTTTACTTACATATTGTATTTATTGAATACCCATATCTTTGTATACTTATTGTGCATATTGTACTCTCATTATCACATGAGTTCCAGGGATAGACCATTGTACACTATTTTATAACATTGTACAACTATTGTATAACATTGTACATCTATTGATAATATTGTACATCCATTGTATAACATTGTACACTATTGTATAAGATAACGTAACTGGAGTGGATCCTTGTGTATTGATTGGGGAGGGGGAGTAGAATTGCTTATGTACTCAAATCCTATTATACAACATTGTATAACTATTGTATATGTCTATTGTACACCCACGTACAATGGAGTTATCATTGCATTTTTTCTAGACCGTTTATATAACCATATTGTACTCTAAATTACAGTTGGCTTACGGTTCTTACTTATCATATATAGATATTTCCTGTTATCAAATCTCTACAGTTTTTCATATACATTCTTCTTTCAGCGTTTCATGTACCTTACTCTATTGTATGCTTTATATTTCCTAACTTTATATGAACTGCGTGAGATATTTTGTGCTCGCTTCTGTCCTGACTGGATCTGTTGAAAATATTATAGAGGATGAGGACTGCGTAGACACCTTCTATGGGACATCTGTAGCTGGCTCTTGTGACCTAGATCAGTCGAATCCACTAGCTATAGAGACTGAGGCTCCCTAGTCTAGGTTTACTATTCTGTCATTTGAGATCTGGATTGTATATATTCTTTCATATTCAGTAGTTGAGACTTGTATTCTGGATGTTGCTGAGATGTTACCTTAGACACTTAGACTCTCTAGTTGTGATGTATTTTCTTTCATTCCAGTATTTATCTATCGATCTTTTTATCTTATCATTCTGCCTTATATGTGATTGAGACTGTATATTGCTATGTTACCTCCATTCGGAGTGTATATACTGTACAGGTACCTTTATATTGTTAGATGATTGACCTAGGACAGCGTTCTACCGCCGACACTGTGACGTAGGCTGGGCGTTGTTACGTTCTCGTACCCTCACAGTGGGTGCAGTTCGTGACAGGAAGAGTCGGGGTAGGATACAGTGGTTGTGGAGGATGACACTGGTCATGGTGGGCGGCGATAGACACGGCTAGGGTGGTGGCGGCAGGGAAACTCCAAGGTGCGGCCTGGCACGACTGTGGAGGTCGGTGACAATGTGTGATGGGGCTGGGTCGAGGGATGGCCGAGACTTTGGTTTGGGGTGACCGAAGGGTTTGGCCGGGAGGTAGTCGAGGGAAGCACGACGTAGCCATGGCGGATTGGGGATTAGGGTATTAGGTTAGAGGTTTGGGGACATGTCTGGATTGGAGAATTATGCTGTGTCGGGGTTGTCGACACCGCGGGAAAAGAATTTGTAAATGTAAAAGAATATTGGAAGGGGTGGTGATGGACGGCCGGGGCGATCGGGGTGAACCGGGGAGGCTTAGAGTCGGGTTTGGGATTCGATGATGTCGGGGTGTGTCCGACACGGGGAAGGAGATAAATGTATTTGTAAAAATATATGGAATAAGAATTTGGATGGACACAGACACGATGCACGTAGATTTGTGGAGAAAATTTGGAGAATAGAAATACATGGATGAGTACCTGCCTATTTATAGGATGTGGGAATTCCCATTTGAATAGGATTAGGAAAAGATTTAAATCCCTAATAGATAATTGCTACTAATTTAAAATCAATCAAATCGAAATCCAAATCCAATTCAAATCTAATTTAAATTCCATCTTTTATTTTAAAAATCAAATAAGATAAGTCAACTTTCAAACATAAATATTAATTTAATTATTTAAATAGATCCATAAAATCAAATCAAAATTTATATTGCCATAAAATTTCAAAATATATTTTTCCAAAATACTATAATAATAATTTCAAAAATATATTATTATTTAAAAATAATATAATAAATAATTACGAATTATATATGTATGTCCACATAATATTACATAGATATACTTTTCTACTGTACCATTTTATAGGAAAAATTATTTATTATTATAACTGTATAAATGAAAGGCTTTATAAATAAAAAAATAACAAACTTGAAAATTTTGGAACAATAACAAAATAATTATTATGTATATTATTTTTAAACAAAAATAAAAAATATTTTTAAAAAATATGTACGCTCGCATATATTCGCACTCGTCGAGCAAATTCAAAAAATAAAATTTTGTGCACGACGTACAATACGACTACGCGACGTACAATACAAAATTTTTAAATCGGAACCAAATTTAATAATAAAATAAAAAATAGTAGAAATTTTTGGATTTTATATCCTACCCAACTTAAAAGAATTTTGTCCTCGAAATTAGGAATTAGTAGGGGGTGAGAAGACACAAGGGGGTATCGATGGGGATCAAAACGATGACAATGTTTTCACGAAATCATGTCGTAAGAAATCGCGATCTAGTTCATAGAAAAATAATATGGTATGGTCATTATCAATAGGAAGGCTAGAGGAAGTTCTAGTATAACGCCTTCGTCCTTCTAAAATAGGTGAAGGCGAAAGCAATAAGGAGTTCAAAAGGCGATATTATCGAGTACGAATACGTGGTTCAAGGGCGACCGAAAAATTTCAAAGAAATTGTCAAGGCAGTCGTGGATGAGATTCTAAAGGTCAAGTTTAATTATGTTCCATCCATGTAGAATAATAGACAAAAGCGAACCAAAGTGCACTAGGTTGATCAGACCATCATGCACCGGTTCTGAGTAGACAATACGTTAGTGGATGCCTCCAATAACATATGTCATGAACAAGCTTGATGAAGAATTGAGCTTGCAAAACTAGGCTACATTAGCATCATTAGTCTAGATAGTAAAAATATAGGCACATGAGAATAAGATTGAAATAAAGAACCAATATGAATAATCTAAGTGCCATAAAATCTAAGTCTTGTTTATTCCTATACCATCATTCTACGGTTTTATTGACCAAGGCTTGGTTGACCAAATGGGTTAAATTCCTCTAGTCTCTATGGTCTAGATAATACTATTTATATTCTCCTTATTGGTCAAGAGTGTGTCGGGTCGTGGGGTGTTCTACCCAACTTAAAAGAATTAAGCTAAGGGTGTTTTGGGGCATCCAACTAGTAGGGTCACTCTCTAATAAGCACGAAGGGAAGATAAGAATACTAATATGAGGAATCAAGCAAGATGCAATTGATGAGTCGAACGATAGTTCGAATATGGAATCACGGAAAGAGGTCAAGTATGTGGATGAGATCCTAGACTTCTAACCCTATTTGCAGGCTTGTTTGGTACGGTAAAGTAACCAAACAATTTATCTAGACCTGCATGGACCATCACAAAAATATGTAACATCTCAGTCCCAAAATACGTAGGACTAGGAACGTAGACATGCCAGCCATATAATAAATATACGTAAGCTGTAAAATGCAGTAGAACCATAACTAATCTCATCCACACAAAATAAATGAATAAAAGATATCATATAATCACTATAAATTGTCATGATACAATATGTTGGGCGGAGACAAATCCACTACCAACAAATAAAGGGAAAATACATGAGAAAAGAAATAAATTTGGCGAGCGAAGCGAAAACGATCCAAGTGCAATCATCCTCGAAGAAATAGCGATGATCACGGCTAAAGCTAGAACACCTGTGAAAGACAAGAGCACACTCCTAACGAGATAACCAGGTCCTCAGAGGGACGTAACAAGACACATAATATCATGCCATATAAATTGAATAAATATTGCTCAAATAAATAAGTTAATTGAATTATAACATGGTCCAATACACACCTATTGAGCGAGCTTACCATCCCCCCAACCAAACAAGGACAGGAGATGGTAAACTAATTCACGGTGATGTATCTTTCCATGCTATGAATCCAATATGGTATCCGGACCCCAATAAGGTTCAATACCTTCTCATCGAAGTAGTAAGCCACACCTACAACCAAACAAGGACAAGATGTGGCAAACTAAACCGCAAAAAGTTATTGTTCCAAGCCACGGTCAGATACAAGTACCCAAACCAGAAGTACTCGTACCTAACGGATAAAGGTACCTAGCCGTTCTAAGTAAAATAGAGTTAATAATAGTCCTTCCTACGCATGGGCCCTGGATAAATAGGATCGGCGTAGTCCCCCCTTGGGGCACCAGAGGCCCTATCAGTAAGAGCATGACGTTTCGCAGAATCGTCAGTGGCCGTCAGTAATCATGGGTCATCAACCCCGTATCTCCAGCAGAGAGTCCGGGTCACAAAGGAAAGTGCATCGAAGCCTATAGGCTAAGGAATTGTCCTCCCTGCCCAATGCCTACTATGTTGTATCCACAATAGTAAACCTCTATAACCGCTAAATCAAACTAGCATGCAACCTCTATTAGCGGTTATTCCTATTGTACGGCTTGAACGTACTGGTTGCCAGCCAATCACGCACATCCGTGTTCTATATGCGATACGCAACTTCGTGGTACAACGTGTCAAGGCCAATGAATTCAGCACACAAAGGTGGTCCCTTAAATCTAGGTTGAATGTGTAAGAAAAATAATACATAGCAGAAAATATAAATGAACAGTAAGTTCTAACAGGTTATGCCATGTACCACAGTTTATTTTGCATAAAGAAAATAAATAATGCATAAAATATGAGCTAAAATAAATAAACAGTAAATGGCAAGGTGTCTTGCCTGGTAGGATGCCTGGTGTGCTGCGATGATCAAGGTGGCACGAACTGCGACTTCGGTGCAAAAACTATGCAAGGTGGCCTCTGATGGTGGCACGGACAATTCCATTAGGTCCGGGACGGTCAGAATAGTTAAGGTCGACATAGGGTTAGCTTGAATTGGCGAGGGAACATGAATATTTTAGTCATGGACGGGAGGATAGTCGAAGAAAATAATATATATACAAATTTAGAAAAACTATTTATAATAATCGAAAACTAGTTTGAGTCTAAATAATTATTGAAAACTACTTAAAGTCAAGAAAAATCATTTGTGGCTAAAAACTCTAAGTTCTTCGAAAATAGAATTGGTAGCAAACTATATTTTGTTACTCGAAGATATTTAAGTACTTATTTGAAAATACTTAGTAATTATTCTATAATTTTGGAAACTTGGTTTTTTTTATTCCGAGTATTTTATATAAATTCATAAAACCTCAAAAAAAACCAACAACATCAACAAAAACTAATTTGCCAAAATAATTTGTAGGTCAAAATTTGCCTATAAAATACTATAAACTAATTTAATGATATATTTCTTACAAATATTTAAACATCTAGATATATATTTTTTATTCCAAAACTAAGAATAATTAAAATAATAATTAGAGATGGTTATGTACCTACTGTAATCAGCAAAAATATTTAACAATGAAATAAAAGTAATAATAATAACAACAATAGAAAATAAACTAATAATAACAATGATAGCAATAAAAATAATAGTAATAATAATAATAATAATAATAATAATAATAATAATAATAATAATAATAATAATAATAACTTACAGCTCTCTTATTAATAATAATAATAATAATTATTATTATAATAACTTACAGTTTACAGCTCTCTTCCTTCTACGAGAAGGGAGTAAAACAATAGAAAATAAAAAAAGCAGAAGCAGAAAGGAGAGATAGAGAAAGTACGGGAGAAAGAGTGAGCGGAGGCAGAGTTCTCAAGGCGACGGGTTTCGACGGCGAAGGAGGAGGATAGGCACAGGGGTTTCAGCGGAACAGGCGGCGCCGAGATGGCCGGACCCAGGCGGAGCGGTGCACGAGGGAGAAGCGGAGAGGAGTTCGGGGGGCGGCGTACTCCGGCGGAGAGGTGAGGACGCAGGGCGGCGCTCGGGATCGGAGAAGAGGAAGACGGGGAGGTGGAGGGGCGCTCAGGCGGAGACCGCGGCTTGCAGTGCCGGTGCGGTGCCGAATTTGGCCTGGATGCCGGAGCGGCCTCACGAAGCTGTGGATCTAGAGGCGCGGGATCTCCGGCGTCGGTCGAGGCAGGGTCACGAGCTTGTGGCAGCCGGTTCTTGAATGAGCATGAAGGATGGCTCTCCGATCTGCCAGGTCGAGGCTAGGGCAGGGACCGGAGAAGATGATGGTGATGAGCGGTGGTAGTGGTGGTGTCAGTATGGCGATGGGTGTTGGTCGAGATACTGCTCGTCGCGGCGGCGTACGGAGTGGTGGCGGCCGGTGAAGGTCAGGGTTGCATCTAAATTTTCTTTTCTTTTCCCGACGGTTTTGCCGAGATGATGGTGGCGGTAATTATGGGGGTAATGGCTGTGGTGATGATATGGTGGCGGCGGTGGTGTTTGCTCGATAGACGAAGGTGGCCCGAAGAGTCGGGGCAGGATACGGTGGTTATGGAGGATGACACTGGTCATGGTGGGCGGCGATAGACACCGACTAGGGTAGTGACGGCAGGGAACTCGAAGGTGTGGCCTGGCACGACTGTGGAGGTCGGTGACAATGTGTGATGGGGCTGGGTCAAGGAATGGCCAAGACTTTGGTTTGGGGTGACTGGAGGGTTTGGCCGAAAGGAGGTCGAGGGAAGCACGACGTAGCCATGGCGGATTGGGGATTAGGGTATTAGGTTAGAGGTTTGGGGACATGTCTGGATTGGAGAATTATGCTGTGTCAGGGTTGTCGACTGTCACTTCCCGTTTCCAAATACGTATTTTTAGAAATATACTGCTTTAATATATTTAATAACTATCATGTATTGTTCTGTAGTTAAACCCCTTTAATTTTATGTTAATTAATTTTCTGTAATTTTATTTTTGTATTTTATTTTCTGCTTTCATACTCTGCTTTAGCTTTACTTTGGGTTCGGTTTGGATTGGTTTAGTTAAGTTGGTTCATCATGAACCGAAGCAAACCCCCACCTACCACCACCCCTTCCATTTAAAGTCCACCCTTTCTCTCTCTTCATTACTTCACCATTAATCTTTTTCTTTCTCATAACTTCTCCCCCACCTACCAGCCGCCAAGGTAAGTGCCAACTTGCTTCTTGATGGATCACCATTATTATTGTTCCATCATCTTTCTTACTTGATTTTGAGCCTCTTTAGTACTTAACATTTTCAATTTCCATAGTTCATTTCTTGTAGATCTAAGTTTTGTGCATTTTCAGAATTTTTAGGTTTTGATCTAGTAACTTTGTTATTTCCAAGTTTTGATGGTTCCAGGTTGTAGAGAATTTCGTTCTACCCCATTTTGACCTATGGAAGTCCAGATTTGGGCTTGGAGTGAAGGATTTATGGAGCTTGGAAGTAAGGTCTTCATGGTTGTTCTTCTCGGAATAGTGGAAAAGAAGTGCAGTACTTAGCCGCATGAGTTTTCATGCGGTAAGTCATTCTTGAGCCGCATGCAGTATCTGGCCGCATAGAATATTTCGGCCGCATGCAGCGCCTGGCCGCATGTTGCATTTCCAGCCGCATAAGCTTGGGCTTAATTAGCCGCATGACCCGTCGACGTTTCGACCGCATGAAGTTTATATATATATATATATATATATATATATATATATATATATATATCCTGGCCGTACGACTTATTTAGCCGCATGGACTCAGGTTGACCCGCAACCGCATGGCGCTGACAATTCTCAGCCACATGAGATGCGTGTCTTCCTAGCCGCATAAGGCCAGTCATCCGCAGCCGCATGAACGCCCATCGTATCTTAGCCGCATAAAGTTTATTTACATCCAACCACATAAGGCCTAGCTTACCCCCAGCCGCGTATGCATATTTCTTAGCCGCATATAGGTTTATCATTTTCAGCCGCATGTGAATATCAATGAGCCGCATAGGCATGTTCTTTGAGCCCCATATGAATTGTTATTCCCAGAACGCATGGATGGAGCCCGACTTGCCTAGCCGCATAAATAGGCATCTGCCTATGGCTGCCCATAATGCCCTTTTGGCTGATTCTGTCCCGAGTTGGCATTAATTAAGCATAAAATGTTATTTTGGCAATACTTGACATTGATTGACATTTATTGATTGATTTGGCATTTATTAACATTAATTATTGTCTTGACATTAATAAACAAGGATTGTCATCTTAATTTAATAATTGATCATGCGTTCCTAGTTGGAACTAAGAGACTGGCTAGTCGTCTTATTGAATTGAATGAATGAGACATGTTCATATTAATTATGAACTATTATAATCGACTGGCTGATCTCAAATATTGGCATACAGGCACATTCAGGCTTCAATTTATTTATTTATTTTACAAAAGTAGCATGTGTACTTTATGGTCAAGGCATGAGTATTTCGTGTTTAGTATTGATTGTTGCATTACGCTATGTAAGACCTACAACCTAACCGTACGGGTATTGTTGTAGAGTTGTGCATATCGTACCCCGTACAAAAATACTCATTCTGAATGACCATGATCCACGGCATGGGACTTCACTCAACGTAGAGACAGTTAAGTTTAATAAAATAATGATTGCACGGAGAGAATGGATTCTCGAGTTCTTATATGGCAGCCCTCTTGGGACTATTAAGTGCCCGACAGGCCGGCTGGTTCCCACAGATACTGCAAATCTGTCACACGGGCAGGGAGCGGTATCTGTTTATATTATTTAATTGTACATGGTATACTAACGACGGGCGTCCCGCTGGGACTTGTCTAATTCATGATTGGCGCAACTGATTGTCTGGATAGACTAGCTTTGCTTGCACATAGTAAGAACTAAGAAATACTTTATTGTATAATTTCAGGATAACTTGGAACTCACAGTAGCAAGCCGTAGCAGTTGCATGGCCGTTTAAATTGATTTGTTTGTGTACTGTACCTACTCTGTTACCTAACTAAGATGATCAGAATGTCAGGACATGACGGGCCAACTTCTGTCCTTGTTTGGTTGGGAGGTTGGTTCAAAGTGTCGTGATGTTATGAGAATCCTAGTAGATAGTAGAGATCTATTATCATATTCTCTTATTTCGGGCTTCATTCCTCATATCGTGCTCCCTTACGGTACTTGCTATTAGAGGTCTAACCTCTCTGGTTTTGCATGGCCAGATTTAGAGCCGATCCCCGAGGATCCAGCTTACTTTTACCTCCAAGATGGTCAATACTAGAGGGATGATCGCAGGAGGACTCGAGTGGGTTCTTTACTTCTTCGCTCGTTTTGTTAAATACTTTATACTTTGCTGTTTGGCACCGACATGTTAGTCGGATTGTCTTGTACCTACTTTTTGCATAATTGTAACTAAGTCAGGCTGCAGCTGATAACAATTGTGTATACTTGCTACATCATCTGGCTGTGTTTTGTAAAGCCAGATATCAAAACCATTTTGACTGAGCATTTGGGACGCCTTACTGCTTTATCTCACATGTTCTCTATTTTTGTTTCTTGTTTGAATGATTGAGACAATAGATGTGAAGTGACCATAGTGAGACTTTTATGTAGTATACACCCCCTCGTCTTATTAGACAGCATTGAACGTATTATACGGTATTCATCTACCCGTAATACGTTGCTGACTGTGTCATTCTCCCGCTCTCCAGTATTCTGGTTCTGGGGCGTGACAAGGTTTTAGTGGTGGCCCATACAGGTCAGATTTCAGACTTTTGGGGTTTTTTTAATAGGATGTCTCAATCACACATGTTTCTCCCTTGATCTCATGATTCGTTGATTCTCAACTCCAGCTTGACATTCCAGTATCCTTTGACTTCATTGATCCTTCGTGTCCGGTCGTTTGATTGTTCTCTTGTCCCTTTTCTTAGGGGCACTACATCTGCACCTGTCAGAGCTGGATAGCAACAACATGGACAACATGGACAACATGACTAGGTTGGTCAGCAACAAGGGCTAGTACTACCTCAAGAGACTATCCAGGAAGAAGTGATAGAGGAAGCAGCAGCTGGATCGCAGTATCCGGAGGTTCCACCACCACCAACAGTTCTGCCTACCCCTATGGAAATGGACACACCGGCCCTTCTGGAGATCATGGGAGGGATAATGGCTACTCAGCAACACCAGATGTTAGCCCAGCAGCGCATGAACGCTCAGTTGCATGAGCAGAACGTACTACTCAACCAAGGGTTGCAGACAGCTTTAGAAAGAGGGGCAAGGACGGATTCAGGAGCATCAACCAGATTTTGTAAGTTCAACCCCTACCGTTTCGAGGGCACGAAAGATGCTATCTCAGCAGATGTATGGCTTAAGGACATTGAGGCTATTCTGACGGCGGCTAAGGTACCTTAGGAAGAACGTATGTATCAAGTAAAGTTGTTACTTCAGGATCTCGCACGTGATTGGTGGGAATCAGAGAAAGTAGGTATCAGACGTCCCGTTGCTTGGGATGATTTTACAGCAAGGTTCAAGAAGAAGTACTATGGAGTTGTGGCGTAGTTTGAGCTACAACAGAAGTTTATCAATCTCAAGCAGGCCGACAAGACAGTAGATGCTTATGCAGCAGAGTTCTACAGACTGAGTAGGTTCGCCCCAGAGATGGTAGCAACAGAGAGCCAGAGGGCTATGAGGTTTCAGTAAGGGTTTCATCTTGAACTCTTAGAATTAATAGAGGGGCACGATTACCAGACTTTTGATGAGATATTGACGACAACTCGAAGGCATGAGATCACCATTCAGAGGATCACAACAAGGACTGGAGGTCAGAAGAGATCCCACAGTCAGATTGAAGGAGGATGGAGAGCAGCACCCCGAACAACAGCACCATCCTTTGGCATTTGCATTCACGATATGGCGATACGAGGGCCAGCACCACCACTCAGGCAGCAGCAGCAGCAACAGATAAAGAATCAGCAACCCCCATCGGGCTATACTTATTGTGGGAAGGTAGGGCACACTAGAGACGTGTGTCGGACATTGAACGATCTGTGTTTGATATGAGGTCAGGACATAAAACAATTTCCTACTTTGCCAGCACCAGGGGCATGCCAGTATAGAGGACCAGCGGTAGCAGTGAGACCATTGGCCCAGCGTCTATTCATGCCACAGGCTCAGATGTTTCGGCAGCAGGGACCGCCGATGCAGCAGTACCAGCACAGACCACCCCAACATTATCAAGGCAGGGGCCAGCAGCAGCATCAGGCTAGGCCACAGCATGAAAACCAGCAAGGAGGTCGAGGGCAGACATTCACACTATCCTTGGAAGAGGCATTAGCATCGAGAGATGTTATGGCAGGTAACATTCTCGTTGCCTCATATTTTGCAGTCGCATTGTTTGATTCGGGAGCATCACACTCATTTATATCTGCATAATTTGTGATACGACTAGGAATGGAGTTTGAGGCATTGCCAGGGAGGTTGAATATACTCACTGGCAATAGGCTCGTAGGAGTTAGTAGAGTTATTCTAGCGTATAGTGTTGTAGTTTGTGGGCATTTCTTGCCCGCCTGGTTAATAGAATTTTTTGTTGGAAATTTTAACGTTATCTTAGGCATGTACTGGCTGAAAGACAATCATGCGACAATAGATTGTCGTAGTGGGAGTATATCTTTTGATATTCCAGGCATAAAGAGATTTACCTTAGTCAGATCAGAGGCAACTCAGCAAGAACAGGGAGTGGTAACAGCAATGGAAGAAGTTCAGGTTCTGAAGGTAGTTAAAGAGTTTTTAGATGTATTTTCCAAAGAACTTCTAGGTCTACCACCAGTTAAAGATATTAAGTTCAGCATAGAATTGGTACCTGGAACTAAACCGATACCAGATCGAGTTTACAGAATGGCAGATTCAGAGCAGGCCAAGGTATATCAACACATAGAGGAACTAAAGGAGAAGAAGTTCATCCAAGCTAGCATATCACTATGGGAAGCACCAGTGGTACTTGTGGAGAAGAATGATGGGTCATCCAGATTGTGTCAGGAAGCTTAATGCGGCAACAGTAAAGAACAAGTACCCACTATCAAGGATCGATGACTTGTTTGATCAGTTGAGCAGGGCTTGAGTTTTCTCCAAGATAGATCTTCGTTCAGGGTATCATCAAGTGAGGGTTCGGAAGAAGAATATTCCTAAGACAGCGTTCAGGTTGAAGTATGGGCATTATGAATTCTTAGTAATACCGTTTAGTTTGACCAATGCTCCAACAATATTTATGGATTTGATGAACCGTATCTTTATGCCATACTTAGATCAGTTTGTCGTTTTGTTTCTTGATGACATTCTCGTATACTCTGCCAGTGAAGAGGAGCATAAAGACCACCTCAGGAAAGTGTTGCAGGTTCTGAGAGAGAACCAGTTATATGCCAAGCTCAGCAAGTGTGAGTTCTGGATGGAACACATTTTATTTTTGGGTCACATCATATCAAGAGCTGGAGTAGCAGCAGATCCCAAGAAGGTAGAAGCAGTAGAGAGTTGGCCAGTACCCAAGATCGTAGCTGATGTGCGGAGTTTCTTGGGATTGACAGGTTATTACAGAAGGTTTGTATCAGATTTTATAATACTTTCAGCACCCATGACCCGCTTGACACGGAAGGATGTGCCATTTGTTTGGTCGGCAGAATATCAGGCATTATTTGAGAATCTGAAGCAGAAGTTGATGTCAGTGTCCATTCTTATATTGCCAGTTGGACCCGAGGATTTTACTGTATATTGTGATACGTCAGGTAGAGGACTTGGATGTGTCCTTATGCAACATGGGAAGGTGATAGCTTATACATCTAGGCAACTTCGAGACCACGAGAAGAATTACCCAACTCATGACTTGGAGTTGGCGGCAGTAGTATTTGCTTTGAAGCTATGGAGGCATTACTTGTATGGTGACTGAGTGGACATGTACACAGACCATAAAAGTCTGAAGTACATCTTTACTCAGAAGGAGCTGAACATGAGGCAGAGAGGATGGTTAGAGCTGATCAAGGATTATGACGTGGAGCTTCAGTATCATCCAGTCAAGGCTAATGTGGTTGCAGACGCTCTCAGCAGGAGGGACGGCACATTTATGTTGACAGCCCAGAGGCATATCTTAGAAGACCTTCAGGAGATGGGTATCGAAGTTATACTTTCCAGTGATGTAGAGTTCTAACAAGTTTACAAGTTCAATCTGACTTGGTAGACAGGATCAAGGCAGCTCAGGCACAGGACCCAAGGATTCAGAAGCTTAGAGCAGAATGTGAGTCAGGACTCAGAAAGGAGATACAAATTCATGAAGATGGTACACTTAGGTTTGGATCCCGCCTATGTGTGCCTAGTGGAGATATTAGACAGAAAGTTATGGCAGAAGCTCACAGTACTCAGTATTCTATACATCCTGGAGGGACCAAGATGTACCAAGATATCAAGCAGCACTTCTGGTAGAACAGGATGAAGAGGGAGATAGCTAGGTTTATTTTCCGTTGCTTGATATGTCAGCAAGTGAAGGCAGAATAGCAGAGGCCAGCTGGATTATTGCAACCACTTCCTATCCCGGAATAGAAATGGAAGCACATTACCATGGACTTTGTGACCGGTTTACCGAGATCACCAAGTGGCAAAGATGCTATTTGGGTGATAGTGGACCGGCTTACGAAGGTAGCACACTTTCTTCCTTTCAGAGTAGGGCAATCTACAGAAAAGTTGGCAAAATTGTATATACAACAGATAGTAAGGCAGCATGGAGTCCCTGTCAGTATTGTGTCCGATAGAGATACCCATTTTACATCATATTTTTGGAAGAGCTTACATCATAGTCTGGGCACCAAGTTAAGATTTAGCACGGCTTACCATCCACAGACGGACGGGCAATCAAAAAGGACAATTCAGACTTTGGAAGATATGTTGCGAGCTTGTACCCTAAATTTTGGAGGATCTTGGAAGAGCCACCTACACTTAGTCGAGTTCTCATACAACAACAGTTATCAAGCCAATATCCAGATGGCGCCATTTGAAGCACTATATGGTAAGAAGTGTAGGTCACCACTAGCATGGGATGATATCGGGGAGAGGAAGATGCTAGGCCCAAAAATGATTGTCCAGACAGTTGAAGTGGTCAAGGAAATTAAAGAGTGACTTCGAGTTATGCAGGATCGGCATCGTCATTGGACGGACCAACATCGAAGGCTGATTGAGTTTTCTGTTGGGGACTACGTGTTCTTGTGGATCTCACCTACCCGTGGGGTCATTAATTTGGCGTTCGCGGAAAGTTGAGTCCGCGATACGTAGGACCATTCGTTATCCTTGATAGGGTAGGCGATGTTGCTTATCGTTTATCCCTTCCACCTTCATTACGAGAGGTGCATGACGTATTTTATGTATCTTAGTTGTGAAGGTATGTATCAGACCCAAGCCATATCCTTGATCATTTCGAGCTGGTTATTGGTACCAACCTGTCTTACGAGGAGCAGCCTATGTCCATCTTGGACCGAAGAGAGAAGATACTCAAGAACCGAACAATTAACCTTGTCCGGGTTGCTTAGGGTCATCACTCTTTCGGAGAGTCAATGTGGAAACGTGAGGATGATATCTGATCACGGTATCCATCTCTGTTTGACTCACAAGGTATATTTCTTTCCGTGTACCTTGATTGTCTTAACCCCTCATGCTTGTCACCCCATGGATAGAACTACTTGATATCGTAGATTATTGATATAGATATGCTATCTGTTAGTTAGAATTGTAAGAAATGATTGCTTACTCAATTGCTTATGCTTGAATTAGTTTAGCTTTGATGTTCCTATCCTGCTTGGATTTGAAATTCCGAGGACGGAATTTTTCTAAGGAGGATAGAGATGTCACTTTTCGTTCCCAGAATACGTATTTTTAGACATATACTACTTTAATATATTTAATAACTATCCTGTATTGTTCTGTAGTTAAACTCCTTTAATTTTATGTTAATTAATTTCCTGTAATTTTATTTCTGTATTTTATTTTCTGCTTTCATACTCTGCTTTAGCTTTACTTTGGGTTCGGCTTGGATTGGTTTAGTTAAGTTAGTTCATCATAAACCAAAACAAAGCCCCACCTACCACCACCCCTTCCATTTAAAGCACACCCCTTTCTCTCTCTTCATTACTTCATCTTTAATCTTCTTCTTCCTCATAAATCCTCCCCCACCAACCAGCCGCCAAGGCAAGTGCCAACTTGCTTCTTAATCGATCACCATTATTATTGTTCCATCATCTTTCTTACTTGATTTTGACCCTCTTTAGTACTTAACATTTTCAATTTCCATGGTTCATTTCTTATAGATCTATGTTTTGTGCATTTTCGAAATTTTTAGGTTTTGATCTAGTAACTTTATTATTTCCAAGTTTTGATGGTTCTAGGTTGTAGAGAATTTCGTTCTACCCCATTTTGACCTATAGAAGTCCAGATTTGGGCTTGGAGTGAAGGATTTATGGAGCTTGGAAGTAAGGTCTTCATGGTTGTTCTTCTCGGAATAGTGGAGAAGAAGTGCAGTACTTTGCCGCATGAGTTTTCATGCGGCAAGTCATTCTTGAGCTGCATGCAGTATCTGGTCGCATGGAGTGTTTCGGCCGCATGCAGCGCCTGGCCGCATGTTGCATTTCCAGCCGCGTAAGCTTGGGCTTAATTAGTCGCATGACATTTCGACGTTTCGACCACATAAAGTTTATATATATATATATATATATATATATATATATATATATATATATATCCTGGCCGCACGACTTATTTAGCCGCGTGGACTCAGGTTGACCCGCAGCCGCATGGCGCTGACAATTCTCAGCCACATGAGATGCGTGTCTTCCGAGCCGCATAAGGCCAGTCAACCGCAGCTGCATGAACACCCATTGTATCTTAGCAGCATAAAATTTATTTACATCCAGCCGTATAAGGCCTAGCTTACCCCCAGCCGCGTATGTATATTTCTTAGCCGCATATAGGTTTGTCATTTCCAGCCGCATGTGAATTGTCATTGAGCCGCATAGGCTTGTTCTTTGAGCCCCATATGAATTGTTATTCCTAGACCGTATAGATGGAGCCCGACTTGCCTAGCCGCATAAATAGGCATCTACCTATGGCTGTCCATAATGCCCTTTTAGCCGATTCTGTCCCGAGTTGGCATTAATTAAACATAAATTGTTATTTTGGCAGTACTTGACATTGATTGACATTTATTGATTGACTTGGCATTTATTAACATTAATTATTATCTTGACATTAATAAACAAGGATTGTCATCTTAATTTAATAATTGATCATGCGTTCCTAGTTGGAACTAAGAGATTGGCTAGTCATCTTATTGAATTGAAAGAATGAGACACGTTCATATTAATTATAAACTATTATAATCGACTGGCTGATCCCAAATATTGGCATACAGGCACATGCAGGCTTCAATTTATTTATTTATTTCACAAAAGCAGTATGTGTACTTTATGGTCAAGGTATGATTATTTTGTGGTTAGTTTTGATTATTGCATTACGCTATGTAAGACCTACAACCTAACCGCACGGGTATCGTTGTAGAGTTGTGCATATCGTACCGCGTACGAAAGTACTCATTTCGAATAATCATGATCCACGACATGGGACTTCACTTAACGTAGAGACTGTCAAGTTAAATAAAATAATGATTGCATGGAGAGAATGGATTCCCGAGTTCTTATATGGCAGCCCTCTTGGGACTATTAAGTGCCCAACGGGCCGGCTGGTTCCCACAGATACTGTAAATCTGCCACACGGGTAGGGCGCGGTATCTGTTTATAATATTTAATTGTACATGGTATACTAACAACGGACGTCCCGCTGGGACTCGTCTAATTCATGATTGGCACAATTGATTGACTGGATAGACTAGCCTTGCTTGCACATAGTAAGAACTGAGGAATACTTTATTGCATAATTCCAGGATAACTTAGAACTCAAAGTAGCAAGCCGTAGTAGTTGTATGGCCGTTTAAATTGATTTGTTTGTGTACTGTACCTACTCTGTTACCTAACTGAAATGATCAGAATGTCAGGACATGACGGGCCAACTTCTGTCCTAGTTTGGTTGGGAGGTTGGTTCGAAGTGTCGTGATGTTATGAGAATCCTAGTAGATAGCAGAGATCTATTATCATATTCTCTTATTTTGGGCTTCATTCCTCATATCGTGCTCCCTTGCGGTACTTGCTATTAGAGGTCTAACCTCTCTGGTTTTGCATGGCCAGAGTTAGAGCCGGTCCCCGAGGATCCAGCTTACTTCTACCTCCAAGATGGTCAATACTAGAGGGATGATCGCATGAGGACTCGAGTGTCTTCCTTACTTCTCCGCTCGTTTTGTTAAATACTTTATATTTTGCCATTTGGCACCGTCATGTTAGTTGGATTGTCTTGTACCTACTTTTTGCATAATTGTAACTAAGTCAGGCTACAACTGATAACAATTGTGTATACTTGCTACATTATCTGGCTGTGTTTTGTAAAGCCAGATATCAAGAACATTTTGACTGAGCATATGGGACGCCTTACTGCTTTATCTCACATGTTCTGTATTTCTATTTCTTATTTGAATGATTGAGACAATAGATGTGAAATGACCATAGTGAGCCTTTTATGTAGTATGCACCCCCTCGTCTTATTAGACATCATTGATCGTATTATACGGTATTCATCTACCCGTAATACGTAGCTGACTGAGTCATTCCCCCGCTCTCCAGAATTCTGGTTCTGGGGTGTGACATCGACACCGTGGGAAAAGAATTTGTAAATATAAAAGAATATTGGAAGGTGTGGTGATGGACGACCGGGGCGATCGGGGTGAACCGGGGCAGGCTTAGAGTCGGGTTTGGGATTCGATGATGTCGGGGTATGTCCGACACGGGAAAGTGTTTGCCATTAAAATCTTTTGATGTAATTTCAATACAAACAGAATAGTGTTGCAATATAGGACTTTAGACGTAGTCCTAGGAGTACACTTTTATTTATCTGGGTCCCTTGTGCCGATGGAGCGAGTGGTAATGCGTTGACTCCGTTGACGAGCTGACGACGGTTATCGGTTCTCTGAAGGTTTGGATTGCTCTGGGTACTGGAGCTTGCTGAGAGGAGGAAGACGTTGAGTGTCTGTATCTGCCTCTCTGGTGGTATGTTTGTTCGTATGTGTGTGTCCCTGGAAGAGGGAAATGATTCCTCTATTTATAGCTGGGCAGGTTGGCTGCTCATGCGCGTATATGTAGGATGCGCTGGTGCGTGGGGACGCCACGTGTTGATTGCTGATGGAGGCGCATGGGTGATGCACCCTGATCGAGGGGTTGACTTCTTCATACTGCTGTTGTGAGCCGGCACGTAGCAGATGAGAAGATCTTTTTGTTGCTGAGATCTTGGGTGAGTTGAGTCAAAGGACGCGTGTCATCGACCCATGGCTCGGAGATCTCGGATTTGATGGGGGAATGAACTGGTAGGATGCGCCTAAGATTGGGCGCATGAGGAGACTTTGGCCCGTAACCTTTATGAGTGACGAACCATTCTGGGCGTATGGCTTTTGAGGCGCATGCATGCGACTTCCCTTCTGTCTTTTGGGATCAGAGAGCAGTCTGGGGCGCATGGCTTTTGAGGCGCATGCAGAGCTTCAGATGGAGACTTTCCTTCTGTCTTTAGGGATCAGTGAAGAGTCTGAAGCACATGGCTTTTGAGGCACATACAGATTTGGACGCATGGATACAGAGGCGCATGCGGGTGGTTGAGTGGCCACGTGGTAGTTGCCGTCGGACTAGAGTCATGATGATGCTGACGTTGCCGACGCTTCGTCTTCTGAAAAAGCTACCGACTGTTCAGACTTTGGGAGGCGTGCTGCCAACTCTGTTAGTTCAGCATTTAATATTTGTGACATTCGATGGACAGCTTAAGGGGCGCGTCGATTGGCGTTCCACCGGGTATGGGGACGCATGGGGGTGCATCCTCTATGATGCGCTCGTTTCTGAAGCGCGCGTCTGTGTGATGCACGGTCTTGCCGGTGCATCCGCTTCATGAGACGTCTTTGATGGTACAACTGTTACGTTCTTCGAGTGCTTTAAATAGCCGTTTTGACTTGGCTGAATTCGAAGCGTCTGGTTCATCCATTTAATGCAAATTCATTGCACGGAATTCGGAGAGCCATCCACTTGGCGCATGGGTTTCATTTGCCCGGCCTATAAATAGTGGTATGGAGAGAGGGTTGGCCTCTCGTTCTCTCACGTCTTTCCGACATGAGCTTGTGTGCTCGAATGCATTCTGTTGACGAAGTGCTCCCAAGGGTGAAGATGAGACGCCATGTCGTTGTTGATGCACTTGAAGGTGACAGTTACATCCAAAAGACGGAGTCGAGGGCTTCCGAGGCAGGTGGAAGGTACCTGTTGCATCCAAAGATAGGGATGCTCGGGCCTCGTCTCCATTGTGCAGGAAGAGTCGTAGATCAGAATGGTGGTGCTAGGCTCTTTCTTCCTTCAAAGTGGGTGTTGCCTACTCTGGTTGTGTTGAAAGCTGCTCCTTTAGCCGTATTTCGATTACGGTCTTCCTTGGTCTTTGGAGGCTCTTTCGAAGTCTCCCCTAGCCACAGATTTGCGGTGCTCTTTACTTCCTCGGTTCCAGCCAGAGGGTTAAATGCTTTATTAGTCGAAGTATTTATCAGGTGAGCCTGGCTGGAAGAGCGGCACATAACTGGGCTGCTGAATGGATGCACATAACTTGGGATTCACATAACTGTGCTGCTGAAGGGATGTGCCTTACTGAGGGCGCATGGTGGGATGCGCCCGGTTGAAGGCGCATGGTGACGCTGCGCCTGACTGGAGGCGCGTGGTGACTGCTGCGCCTGACTGGAGGCGCATGATGGCTGCTGCGCCTGACTGGAGGCGCATGGTGACTGCTGGCCGTAGACTTAGGATCATTCCTTTGTAGAAGTTTTTCCTTTGTACAGCCTTCTCTAGACATGTAATAGACTTTTATATGTGAAATAAAAAGTTCTCTTTCTATGTCTATATTTGTTGCTTTTGTTGTGAAGTATTTTGTCCGAGTTCTGGCGTATGTAGTGTCCGACGCATGGGCTTTCTGGTTGTAAAATTCCATGCTTCTACAAGACCCCCTTCAAAGTTTTCAAAACTTTTGGATAAGTTTTGGAATACTTTGAATAAGAAGCATGGAGGTCAGGGCACATGACTATTGGGGCGCATGCCTGTTCGGGCGCATGCTCCTCTCAGTTAATGTATATGATGATGCCACGGTAACCGAAAAGATTAATGATAATCTTTTGGTTTTATTTGCTGTTATCTCTTTACAGAACCCGAGGCGGCGGCTGAGATCACACATCATCGGGTCACGCGTGCGACCAAGCCCTATAAATAGGCAATAGATGGAGAGAGAGAGTTCTTCTTCTCCTTGCTTTTCCTTTCTTTAGAGTTCTTCTTAAAAAACCCTAACTTTTTCTTCTTGAGAGAATGGCTCCAAAGACACCTCGCGGTGGTGCCGGCAAGGGAAAGGAGCCGGTGGAGTATGCCGAGGGGGATGCCCCTATCACCATTGTGACTCCGACCGACGTTCGCCCTGCTATGACGGGTGGGTGTCATCTTTTCCACTACTTTCTTTGTTCAGACGGTTTTTGGATCATACGACTGAGTTGACAACTCTCTTCTGCCATCGCCCATGGACCACTGTCCTCGCCGAGGTTTCACCCCGCCAACGTGCAGAGGTTTAGGCCTTTATCATGCACCGAGGTTTAACTGCAGATACGTATGGGTTCACACCCTAAATGTGCCAAAGCCTTTGCCGATGCGCATGGGTTTATGCCCTGATGACGCGCCGAAGCTTTTTACTGAAGCGTATGGGTTTACACCCAAATGATGCGCTGAAGTCTTTTACTGAGGCGTATGGGTTTACACACTGATGATGCGCCAGGTTACTTTGACACACTTTGTCTTTTTACCTGACCATTGATTTTTGTTGTGCCAGTATCGATGACGATTCCGCTGCTGAATGAGGTCCTTCTAGATGCCTCCCTTTGTCAAATGGGAGTTGATTTTGACGAGGCTGTTGTCAATCCTGCCAAAGGTGTTATCTTACAGGATCAACCTCCTAAAAGGGTGCTGCAGATCCATAACCAGTTGCCAACTTTCCTCCAGAGTATGATGGAGAGCGGAAAACTGAAATCTGCTGAATCCGGAGATGTGACCTTCTTGAGACCCGCCTTTTTGTTTGGTGACCGCCTGATCTCCACGGAAGCGAAGATACTGAAGGTCAAAGAAGATTGGTTCTTTTCAGCAAAAGGCATGGTGCTGTACATGCGACAACTCGACCGCCAGTTGCCATTGACAGCCTTCTATCGTCTAGCTTCGAAGAGAAGGATATCCTGGGAACTTACTCCTTCTCAGGGAGGGGCTCTAGGAGGTGCTCTTTCGATTGATGCTACCTCGAATCAAAGGGATACCCTATCTGCTTCACGAACCAGTCCCTCGTTCAGTTGCCGAACTTTGCATCCCGGGAGCCTCTACAGTGAGGTCCCAACAGACACTTTTGCCTTCAATGCTCCAACCTTCGCGAGCCGGATGTTGACATCGAAGGTTGTGTACCCGAAAGGTAGTTTTAGGGTCGAAGGTTGGTGTCATCACATCTCGAGGTGGACGAGTTGACCACTTGGGTGCTTTCGAAGTTCAAGGCTGAGCTTAAGGAGATTGGGCTGACAGCCGCACCGTGCCACGCAGGCTAGCATGGATCTCAATAAGCCTATGTTCCTTGTACTTTTGGAGTTGTTCAATACCTAGACCGGTACCTTTTACACTCCCGTGGAGGAGTTGGGGTTGGCTCTCCACGAGATGTACGAAGTGTCCAAGCTTCCCTGGGGCTCGGAGCCGTACGAGGAATATTTTCTATCAAATGAAGAGATCCAGGTTCTGGAAAATAAGAACTCGGAGATGATGGCCGTCTTCAAGGAAGTTGCGAGCCATCATTATTTGATGCATCGGAAGGACAAAGTCAAGACTCAGCCTCATGTGACTGCTTGGAGGGATTATGTTTTCAAGCAGGATTTGATAGATCCTTCGAGGATCCGGTTTACGACTCCGCAAGGGCTGAAACCTGCGAAAGTGACTTCTGAGATAAGCCGGCTGGACGAGAGGACTCCTCGTTCCAATGAGGAGGGTGAGAACGCGTATAGCTGCTTCTGGCACTGCGCGCACCGAATGTCGTCTAAAGCGGTGCTGACATCATACTTGATGATATGGCTCCGAGATTGTGTGTTTGCGGGCGGATCTGGTACCGTAGAGAGGGTACATCGGAAGCTCATTTTACCCGCCGTGAAGTTGGCCTTTGGACGACCTTTAGCTCTCCTCCCCGCGATGGTGTGTAACCTGTTGCGGGGTTTGAGGTCTTTTGCTGACGATGAGATCCACGGGAAAGGAAACAATGACAACCTTCCCCGGGCCGAGCTGCCCTTCTATTATCTTATGGGATGGCTGATTTTGTATCATCCGAACGTGATGAGTCCCGATCCGGAGGAGGATCATGTTGAAGGAGATGCCTTCATCCGCCGCTTCTACAAGAGGATGTGGTTATACACTAGCGTTCCCGTTTGCAGGAGGGTTTTGTCCTACCTTCAGGGGTGGGAGATTGTCAAGGTTGGCTCCATCTTCAAATATTTTGAGGCCGATCAAGATTTAGTTGACTCGGACGAAGATGCGATTACTTTGCCGAAATGGGGTTTCTGTTGGTTGCAAAGCATTCGGCCTTCTCACCTGGTCTACCGTAACCAAATAGATGTTATCTGGAGCCATATCTGCCCAGCCGGTTCGCTCGCCAGTTTGGCTATACTCAGCTGATGCTACGGAATCCCAGTAGCAGTCTGGGGTTCATCGGTAGTTTGCTGGATGGAGCCCGGGGTTGGCAATATTACAATGCCGGGTGTACTTGTGTTCAGTTTACGGCGCCCGTTTACAACCCTCGGCCACAGATCCTGTATTCAACCGCCAAGCTGTATTGCACTATGAATACTGCGTCTCCTGGTTATGATAGGGAGACTAGTTTTATCGTTGGAACTCAGCTGGAGGCCACGGCGAATATGTTGATGGCAGCCCGATCATATCGTCCACCAGAATTGGCGGGATATCGAGCTGCTGCTGCAGCTCCAGTGAGAGATCCGTCTGTTGGGAAGAGACGGGCCGACACAGAAGCTGGTTCTTCTGTACCAAAAAGGCCGAGAAGGACGTCGACTCCAAAGGCTATAGGAGTGCCACTTAAAACGCCAGCAGGATCTACTGAGGTAAGGCGTCCTTTATAATTCTGGTCCATCTTGTCACTTTGGTGGCTTATGCTTTTCTTCTTATAGGGATCGAAGAAGAAGACCCGTGTTCCGAAACCAGGTGTTAGTAAACCGAAGGAGGTGGCAAGCTCTTCTGATGAGCGCATTCCACAGATGATAATGTCTCCCTTGGAGGGGAGTCTCGAAGATGTTCCTACGGAGATTTCAGTATCTCCTGACTTTGTTGAAAGAATTGCGGAGGTTGCAAAACTTTCGAGAAGGTACAATCTGCCGTGGAGGCCTTGGACGTTGAGGGTCCTACGGACTCGAGGCATCCTGATGATGAAGTGGATTGGAGTTTGTCGCCTTCCAATGACGTCCCTCCAGCGTTGCAAGAGTCTGTTGTGGGGGCAACAGATATGGTTGGAACAGAGGAGAGGGTTGATTCCCCTCCTTGTCATGATGAGGGGAGATCGGCTGTATCATTGCCGAGTCCTACCCCAGCCTCACCCGTGGAAGTTGAGGTGGCTACCGATCAGGCGGCAGCGACAGATCCTGTCCCTACAGAGGGACTTGAGAAGGATGAGACTCATCTGCCAGTCCTGTCTCCCGGGGCAGGCCAGGAGATGTGTGTTGATCTTCCCGTTCTGCCAAGGGAGGTACTGACCGCTGATAGGACGTTGGGGGCAGAAGAGGTGGCCATTGACGTTGGTGGTTCCTCCGAACTTGAGAAGGGTAAGGGTGTGGAACCCTCTGTTGCTCCTCCTACATGGGGTACTATCTCGACGCCTGTGCCGGCTTCCTCTGTTCCTTCGGCTCCTCGGGCTAGCAGTCCGGTCCATGTTGATGAAGAGCCTATTGATACCGAGATTCCAGTATCGCAGGTTGAGGTTGGCGGATCTTCTTTCGGTCCGCTAACTACAGCAGCCCCTCCAACTCCTGTTATGACGCCGTAGGTGCTGGCGGACGCAGATGAATATGTAAAATTCATCATCGAGGGGGTGTATAAAATGCTGCAGAGGGGTGTATCTGCGGTGATGGATGCCAACGGGAGTTTTACGACGGCAAGAACTCTGGCAATGCCTTATATCGAGCTGATCCGCGTTCACCAAGGCCACGACCATATGGTCGAGATCCTGGAGGCTTCGGTGATCGAGCTGGACCAGTGGCTCACGGAACTTCAACGCATCCAGCGAAATAACCTTTCCGTCTTAATAGATGCGAAGAAGAAGTTGATCGCTGAGATTGAGTCTTCCTACCAGGCCACTGTGAGTATCTGGGAGCACGAGGTGGCTGAGACTGAGGCTGCGGTGGGGCAGTTATCTCAGTCCATGAAGGAGATAATGGAAATGCGAGCTGCGTTGGACGCTAATATCGCGGAGATCAACGCCCAGATGCGCCGTCTTGAGGACCAACGGGCCCGACTCCAGTTAGATGCCGAACGTGTCCAGGCTGAACACGTAGCATTCAAGAAGGAGGAAGCAACCTTCACTCACTGGGCTCTTGCCCTGGCTCGGCAGCGACAACAGCTTGATGAGAAGCATGAGAATGATACTTCCGCTGAGGCCGTTGAATTGATGCGTCAAGAAGCTGAGCGTCGAGTCCTAGCGACTGTGGAGACTCATGCAGCCGACTTGAGACGTCGCGTTAGAGAGCTCTCAACCAACCCTGGAGATGTTTAGGGACTGTAGCGTCTCCTTTTTATGTTTTTTTGCAACTCTTGCTGAGGGATAGTGTAGTTTTGTACCCTCTTTTTTTATAAAATAAAGAAGTACGCAACTTTTTTGTGATGTGTTCATTTTTGTTATCATGAACTTGATGATTTGTGTGGACCTATTATCTTTTGCGCACCTTGGCTTTTAGGTACAGATAATAAGTTTGAAGGAACCAACATGTTTGCTCAGAGGTAATATGGACGTGGCAATCATTAAGGTTCAAATGATAGAATCTTCCTACTCAGAGGTATTATGGACGTGGTAGGAATGATCCTGGAGGATACGCTGAACAACTCAGAGGTGATGTGGACGTAGAAGTTCTGCGATCAATGCACGACAACGCAAGGGTTTTTTGTACGAGATGTTTACTCAGAGGTAATGTGGACGTGGTAAACATGAAGGATAGCGTAGGCTTACGAAGTGTAAGATTCCGCTTTGCAGGGTGTAGAGGGACAACTCATAGGTGATGTGGACGTGGTTGTCTTTCTACTGGAAGATGCTACGGAACAGCTGGGTTCCGGAAGCGTATGGTTTTGTTGGAAGGGAATTTTCTGTGAATCCGGAGGATTGGGTCCATAGATCCCCTTGTGGAAGCACATATCTGAAAGATGTCAAGAGTAGTACTTCTTCAGGAACTTTCTGTTGATGGGCATCATAAACAAGTCTCCATTGGATTTGGCGAGGCGGTAAGCACCATTTGAGTATACCGTCTCAATGATGAAAGGTCCTTCCCACTTAGGCTCGAACTTTCCTGGTGTCTTGTGAGTTAACACCATCGGCCTCCTGACTGCCAGAACCAGGTCGCCAACTTGAAAAGTTCTCTGTTTGACCTTCTTGTTGAAAGCCTGTGATATACGGGCTTGGTAGAGTTCGATACGTTGTTGAGCTAGAAGATGCTTTTCGTCAAGTGCCTCTAGCTCCCGCTGACGACGACGTTGATTGTCCTCTTCTGTGAGTTTGTTTGTGTTTGCTACGCGAAGTGAGGGTAGCTGGATCTCGAAAGGCAGTACCGTTTCACTCCCATAGACCAGGGAGAATGGTGTGTTGCCTGTTGGGGTTCGTACCATTGTGCGGTAGGCCCAAAGACATTCGCCAAGCTTTTCGTCCCAGTCGCGATTGTTGGATGACACGACTTTTTTGAGCAGCCTAACGATAGTTTTGTTGAACGCCTCGGCCAATCCGTTTGCTGCCGGATTGTAGGCGGTTGATGCCACATTTTGAATACGATTCTTGTCACAGAATCTGCTGAAAACATGGCTGATGAACTGAGGACCATTATCGTGGATGATCCTCCGGGGTACTCCGAAACGGTAGATAACATGGTGTTTGATAAAGCTGACCACCCTGGAGCTCTTTACTTCCGCCAATGGGACTGCTTCTGCCCATTTGGAGAAGTAATCGGTAATGGCCAGGATGAAGCGGTGCCCCCTTGATGAAGGAGGGGTGATCGGTCCTACAATGTCCATACCCCAGGCTTCGAAGGGCCAGAAGGTGACTGTAGGATGTAGTGGTTCTAACGGCGTATGAATAAAGTCTACGTGAAGTTGGCACGCATGGCACTTCTTAGCATAGTCGACAGCATCAGCGGCCATGGTTGGCCAATAGTAGCCCATTCGTCGCAGTCGATCCTGTAACTTAGGACCAGGTTGATGAGCTCCGCAAGTTCCGTCATGAGCTTCTCGAAGAGCTTCGATCGCCTCTTCGTTGGACAGGCATCGAAGGAGGAGCCCATCATAGGAGCGTCGGTACAATATTTTAGTGGCTGTATCATAATAGAATCAAAGAGAACGTCTCCTGACTGAGACGGCTTCCTTCGGGTCTTCTGGAAGAATTTCGTAGACGACGAAGTCGATAAACGGGAACCTCCAATCTCAGACATTAACACCAGTACTTGTCGGTATGGCGTGGTCCACTCGTAAGCATAGATTGTTTCTAGGAAAAACCAAGTCTCGGCCAACTACCGTGACGTAGTGTTGAGTCCCAAGGGGTGCTGCTAATGAGGCCGCGAGGCCAGCCAGAGCATTAGCCTCTAGATTTTATAGGCGAGGTACGTGTTAGATGAAGAACCCGGTGAAGGTTGAAACGATGTTCAATGCAACTTCATGGTAAGGGATCAGATCTTCATGGAGAACCTCGTATTGCCCTCGGATCTGGTTTACGACGAGTTTTGAGTCGCCGTAGGCTTCCAGATAATCCACCCCCAGCTATTGTGCCAGCTGGAGTCCCATAATGAGCGCGTTGTACTCGGCCACGTTGTTGGAGCACGGCTTCAAAAGAGAGTTAGCACGCTGGATGACCAGCTGATCGGGGGAGACTAAGACTACCCCCACTCCGGCGACGATCTGGCCTTTGGGGCCTGTTCTTGAAGCGCCATCGAAAAATATCTGCCAAACGGAGCTTCCTTCGGTGACGTTTGATTCTTGGACCTCATCTGGGATGTCTTCATAGAGTCTTGAGGACTCCGGGATGGGGAGTGCAGCTAAAAAGTCTGCCAGGGCCTGACCCTTAATAGCTTTTTGTGGCACAAATACCATGTTGTATGGTATTAGCAGGATCGCCCATGTAGCTTGCCGGGAGTTTAATGACCCTGGCTTTGTCATGAGGACTCTGAGTGGATTGACTCGGGAGATGACATGAATTGTCTGGCCCGAGACATAATGGCGAGTCTTCTGGATGGCAAACACCAAGGCCAAGCACTCCCTTTCAACGGGGTTGTACCAGTATTCAGCCCCGATGAGTGTTCGACTGAGGTAGTAGATCGCTTGCTCGTAGCTTGTATCGGTATTTTGAGCCAGCAGAGCGCCCAGGTAATGATTCATGGCACGAACGTAGAGGAGAAATGGTTTGCCGGTGACAGGTACTACCAAGACTGGAGGGCTTGTCAAGTAAGCCTTGATGTCATCGAAAGCCTTTTGGCACTCCTCTGTCCAGACGTAAGAGACTCTCTTCTTCATGAGCTGAGTAAAGGGTTGACATTTACCGAAAAGATTTGCTGTGAACCTCCGGATGTACGCCAGACATCCCTGTAGGCCTCGAAGTTCTCGAAGATTCTTCGGAGGGTCCATGTTGAGGATGGCTATGGTTTTCTTGGGATCAACATGAATGCCTTTCACCGTGAGGACAAAGCCCAAGAATTTTCTGCTAGAAACCCCCAGGAAGGATTTAGCGGGGTTCATCTTGAGTTGATGTGCCCGCATGAGATCGAAGACTGTCTTCCGGACCTGTAGGTGATCTCCTTTAAGGCAGCTCTTGACTGCGATGTCGTTAACATAGCATTCGACTGTCTTGCGATGATGTTGACGGAAGATGGTGCTCATAGCTCGTTGGTATGTCACACCGGCGTTCTTCAAGCCGAAGGGCATCACTGTGTAGCAAAAAAAGCCCTTTGGAGTCCTGAATGACGTATGTTTTGCGTCATCAGGGAACATCTTGATTTAATTATAGCCTGAATACCCGTCCATAAAAGACATGCGTTCGAAGCCACACGTATTGTCGATCATCACGTCAGTGATTGGATGTGGGAATTCGTCCTTCGGGCAAGCAGAGTTGAGATCCCTGAAGTCGATACAGACTCGTATCTTCCCATTCTTTTTGGTGACAGGTACGACATTGGCTACCCAATCTGGGTGTTGCTCTTCACGGATGAAGCTGCTAGTCAAGAGTTTGTCTACCTCCTGATCGATGGCGTTCATGATGTCCGGACGGAAGCACCGCTGTTGTTGCTTGATAGGCTTGGCATCAAGCAAGATATTCAACCTATGCATCGCAATCTGGGGATCAAGTCCCGGCATATCTTCGTAGCTCCAGGCGAAGACGTCGATATACTCCTTAGCCAGTTGGATTAAAGACTCTCGGTCTTCTTCTTCTAGGCTTTTGCTGATGAAGATGGGTTTGGAAGAAGACCCGTCTCCAAGGTCGATCTGCTCGACTTCGTCTTCGGTAGGAGGTTTACATAACACGAAACGAGACTCCCATTGTTCTCCTAGGCGTTGGGCCCAGGGTTCTTCTTCGAAGGGTTCCGGTGCTTGGTCTTCGCCTTCACCTTTTTGAGGTTGTGCTGATGTCATATTAGCTGACAGCACTTTCCTGAAGACAGATCCGATACTGGTATCGAAATCCCAAGTCGATGCTTCAGACGAGTGGGAATGTTCTACGTCTTCTGCGTCTGAACTCTCTGGAGTTGATGGCGGCGTGACATAGCCTACCCCCCGTCGAGTTTTGTTGTAGTAGTCTTGCGGCTTTCCTTTAGGTGTTGGAAGCCGGAGTGGGAGACGTCGACATTTGCCGTAGTTCAGGCCTTTGTCGCTTTTTAGGTCGTAGCCCATCTTTTGGATGAGGTACTTTGCCTTATCGGTGTATCGATAGAGTTGCATTCTGTCGGCATCTGGTTCTGGCTCGAGTGGCGGGAGGTCTTGATGACGCTCGACTTTACCGAAGATGATGGATCCTTCGTCTCGACTTCGTGGAGGGACTATGTAACAGACTCCTTGAGACGGGACTACTCGATTTACATGATGAATGGTCGTTATTTATGTTTGCAACGACCGTAGAGCGTTATCTAATGTATACATAGTATTCCAATGTGGAAGACAAGAATAATTAAAAGACACTCTATTATTGATGAAATACGAAATTTTATCCCGTGGGATTACATTGTCTAAGGAGGGTGCATCTATATCAGCAGAGATATATTCGCCAAGCTCCTCATCTGTAAGAACTGGGGTTGGATCAGGAGAGTCCGCCACAGCTTTGATTTTGGGGTCCGAGAGGGTTATGTGAGCCCTCCCTGGCATCTTGGATGACTGCGGGGGCTTACCCTTAAGACGCACCTTCAATGGTGCCTCAACTGCGTCTCCAGTGATTGGTGCCTTCCCCTGTAATTTTGCCACCAGGGGAGCCGATGTTTGAGGCGGCTTTCCCTTGAGGCGTATCTTCAGGGGAGCTTCAGGAGTTGGTGCTTTTCCTGGTAGCTTGATGCTCATTGGAGGCACCTTCTGGGGCGGTTTGCCCTTGAGTTGGATCTTCAAAGGGGCGTCGGAAGTCATCTCAGGCTCCATGTCCGGCTCAGCTGCCGTCTCTACCTCGTCATCAGCATCATTGGCTTCCTCCTCGTCAAGTGATTTGTACAAGTCAGAATCGGTGAAGTAGGCTTCAATCCCTTTGAAAGGATCGATGTCTGCGAACTCCGTCCTGATGATGCCATTGGTGGATACATATTTTCTGTATTGGTGGAGCATGGATGGCACCACCATGTACTCATATAGCCATGGTCGACCGAGCAGGATGTTGTAGTTGACCTCGGCATCCACAACATAGCAGGTCACCTCAGTTTTGAGGTTACCGATGTGACACTTCAGTCGAATTTTGCCCAGTGGTTTGCTTTTGCTAACGTTGAAGCCGCTGATGGTTGTGTTGGAGGGCACCAGCAGGTACATTGGGATCCTCGGTGTTGATAACAGCGCCTTCAGAATGATGCTGAGAGGAGACCCCGGATCGATCTGAATCCGGTTCACCTTGACTGAATCGATATACCCTGTATAATACAGCGGCCGGTTATGTCGGTAGTGCTTGAGCAGCATGTCTTGTTGGATGAAAGTTATGTTTGGGATAACTTCATCCGCACAATGACAGTGCACACAAGTAGTTGGGAGGTCTTCAGGATGCTTGACCTGACTGAGAAAGGATTCGGCATCCTTCAGAGCTTCGCAGAGAGCTTCTCGGGAATCTTTGGAAAGATGCAGGAGCTCGAACAAAGATAGGCAGGCAGGACTACTGGCCAGTTGTGCCAGTATGTCAAAGTTGTGGGGCTTGGCTAGCTCCGAAGCATTCTTCTTTCGTAGAGGTCTGTCGAAACGAGCCTCCACCTGCTTCTTCTTATTGGCTGCTGAGGGCTTAGACGGGCCCTCTTCCTAGACAGTAGGGACGGTGCAAGGAGGCACCACCTCGGCGGCAGCTTCGCCGGGTTGGGCGTTCTGTTGTGCACGCGTCTGTACAGGGAGTGCCTCTTCTGTTGAAGAAAAGACCATACGGCAAGACTTGATCTTCCTGCCTTTGGATTTGGAGGTAGGACGTACCTCCAGTTGAGTCACCTCGGGAACGAGGTCGGGGTGGACCCATAGGACCTCTCCTCGAGATGTGGTGAGTGGGATGAGTCCACTCACATTGTCACGGGTAGGTGGTAAGTTAACCACCTCCATTGTCGCCTTAGGGATGGAGACGACGCCATCTTGTGTGGTAGTCGGCGGCAAGGTGCCGAACTGGAGTGACACCACATTGGCTGACACCGTCTTCTCTTCGTAGTCGATGGAGATTACATCCGCATTGATCATGCGCTAGATGTAATTCTTGAGGATATAACAGTCCTTGGTCGGGTGTCCGACAAACCGATGGTAGTGACAGTACCTCGGGTTGTCCACTTTCCCAACTTTATCGGGCCGCTTTGGGTCCGGTAGCTTGATCTTATCACTCTGCTTCAGTATTTCAAAAAGTTGCAAGGTGTCTTCGTCGTTGAACGAATAAACCTCCTTGGGCCTTGGTGCAAGTGGAGGCTTCTGAGTAGGCGCAGATGCGCCTTTTGAGGCATTAACAGTCAATGCCTGCTTCCCCTTTGTCTCACGCCCGGGGTTGTTGGCTGTAGACCTTTTCCCCTTGTCATCAAAGGCAGGGAAGCTGACCCCCAGAAGACGTGCATTGGCAGCCTTCTTCTCTGCGGCTTCTGCTTCGATGATCAGGGAGCTCCAGTCGGGAGGGGAAGTAGAGTTAAGCCAGAGTTTGACTGCAGGCAGCATGTTCATGCTGCAAGAGGAGAGAAGCGCATGTTCCGGCGTGCCTGGAGGTAGTCTGAAGCAGGTCTGTCGAAAGCGTTCGATGAACACCCGAACCGTTTCCTTCTCCTTCTGGCGTATCTCTATGAAGGACGCCATCGTCATGTCTTTCTTGCCGTCGTAGAAGCGGTCGAGGAAGAGGCGCGTCAAATCGTCGAAGGATGATATGGAATTGTCAGGGAGGCTGCAGTACCAGTCATACGCCACTCCCTTCAATGCTCCGATAAATATGGTAGTGAGAAGCGCGTCCTCCTTCGGGAGATGTCCCGTTTGGGACTGGAAGTACGTCAGGTAGCGACGCGGAGAGTCCTTCCCGTCGTATGGTGTCAGTATTTGTGGTTTATACTTTGGAGGATAAACCACCTTGTTCCACTCGAGGGGATAGGGTTGGGGGATGCCCATCTTTTGGCGCTCCTCTTGCCTGTTCTTGGACTCAAAGCGCTCCCGCAAGTCCTTGATCATTTCGACCACATCCTCCGTGGAGCTGGGAGTCGGGGAAGGTGGTACCATCTGTAGTTGAGCGTTTGAGGGCTCAGACGTCCGGGGTACTTCTCGGCGGTCTGTGTCTGAGGATATCCGTTGAAGGGGTACACTCGACTCCCCATTGGCCCCTGGGTCGGGACCGGTCGAAGGCGTTCGGGTCAAAGCCAACCATATTTCAAATACCGCCTGAGTTAGTGTTTGCATGGAAGCATAGAGGGTTTTGAGTCCTCCCTCTAATATGTCTATGCGCTGGACGATGTCCTGCGGCGGCACATCAGACTCGACATCAACCTCAGTCACGTTCACTGTCATGACGCGGCCGGGAGTGGATGGATGAGTCGAGGCCTCAATCCCTTGTAGGGGAGTTGTCTCTCCTGAAGCTTCGTCTGGGATACCTCCAGCCACGTTCTGGAGGTCATTCTCGATGGGCACATCTGCAAGGGTCTGATTACCCTCAGCTCCGTCTTGAAGGGCCTCTTCATCTCCGGAACTACCCCCAGCTATGTTCTGGGGGACATCCTCGTTTTGAGGGGCTTCCGGGAGGCTGACTTCGCCTCGAGGATGAAGATCCGCCGCAGCTGTGCTTTGGATATCTTCGTCTTCGGAAGGAGGCTCAACAAGGGTCTGACTACCCATAGCTTCCTCCAAGAACTTGTTCATCGACCGAGTGCCTTCGAACACTCCGGAGGCCGAGACAGCTGCCTTGGTTTTCCTCGGTTGGCGTTTGGATGAGGATGAGGAATTGCCGATCGTCTTTCGGACTGACGAGGAGTTGAAGATCACGTTGCATGAAGCAACCTTGGTTCCTCTTCCGTTGACACCTTCATCCCAAGGCGATGTCGGAGGGGTGTCGATGATTGCAGCCGCTGAAAGACTGACTGCCTTGGTGGTACTGCCGCCTTGTAACAGTAGTTGATGGTGACCACCGCACAAGTATGCCCCGTGAAAGGTGCCTCATGCTTGTTGGTCGACTCTCCAGACCGACGCTTGTGACTGATCACGTTACACAGATCGTTGGAGGGGAGTGCTACCTTCACACCCCTTTCAGGCGCATGGCAAGGCCAAACGCCGGGGTGGTCAGGTGAGTGCTGCGCCCCCTGATCTAATACCAAACAGGCATCCCGATCAGTAGTGGGGGAACCACAACAGTTGGAGTGACTTGAACGGACCTCAAACGCACCACTGGAGGAGGCGCGGGAGTTCAAGACCACTGGATTTGCCTTGCTCGACTTGGTTGTGCACGCAGTAGATGCGCCCAAGTGAGACAAGGGCTTTAAAGATCGGCTCGTTCTCGGCGTCGCAGCACTCGAGTCGACCTTGTACAACTTACCATCAGCAGCGCACATGATTGTGAGCGCATGCTTCTGGCTTGTTGCTGGCATAGCACGTTTGGGATGCATGGCCCGTGCTGCCTTGGACTTCTTCGTACCAAGTCGCTGGGGCGTGTAGTACTCAGAATCCAAATTCTCCTTGCCACTAAAGCGAGTGAGTCTGTCGAAGACAGAGATGTTCTATGGCGCATCATAGGTGATATGCGGGACATTGGCTGTGCCCCTGCTCCGTCGATGCATCTTCCTCGTCTGAGAGGGAGATGGCTGGGGAATGTGGTTAGCCGCACGTTTCCCCGAGAGATGTGCTACACCAGCGGGCGCATCTTGGTTGCTGAGGACGTCAGCAGGAAGGGAAGGCTGGATTGGCGCATTCCCTTCGGTAGTAGTGCCCGAGGCGTCGACCTTGCGCACCCAGACTCGGCGGATCTTCTTCGGCTTCGGCAGCCGCTTCGAAGGACTCGTACTGCCTTCAGATATGAACTCCTCATACGACTGTTGATTGAGGCGTACGACCAGCGTCTTGTGGGAGGAGCCTACCTTCACGTCGTTGGCTTGCGATACGACTTTCTCGGTGGACGAGAAAGAGGTCCCCAGCAGAGTCGCCAGCTTGTTTGCCATTAAAATCTTTTAATGTAATTTCAATACAAACAGAACCGTGTTACAATATAGGACTTTAGACGTAGTCCTAGGAGTACACTTTTATTTATCTGGGTCCCTTGTACCGATGGAGCGAGTGGTAATGCGTTGACTCCGTTGACGAGCTGACGACGGTTATCGGTTCTCTGAAGGTTTGGATTACTCTGGGTGCTGGAGCTTGCAGAGAGGAGGAAGACGTTGAGTGTCTGTATCTGCCTCTCTGGTGGTATGTTCGTTCGTATGTGTGTCCCTGGAAGAAGGAAATGATTCCTCTATTTATAGCTGGGCAGGTTGGCTGCTCATGCGCGCATATGTAGGATGCGCTGGTGCGTGGGAACGCCACGTGTAGATTGCTGATAGAGGCGCATGGGTGATGCACCCTGATCGAGGGGTTGACTTCTTTATACTGCTGTTGTGAGCCGGCACGTAGCAGAGGAGAAGATCTTTCTGTTGCTGAGATCTTGGGTGAGTTGAGTCAAAGGACGCGTGTCATCGACCCATGGCTCGGAGATCTCGGATTTGATGGGGGAATGAACTGGTAGGATGCGCCTAAGATTGGGCGCATGAGGAGACTTTGGCCCGTAACCTTTATGAGTCACGAACCATTCTGGGTGCATGGCTTTTAAGGCGCATGCAGGCGACTTCCCTTCTGTGTTTTAGGATCAGAGAGCAGTCTGGGGCGCATGGCTTTTGAGGCGCATGCAGAGCTTCAGATGAAGACTTTTCTTCTGTCTTTAGGGATCAGTGAAGAGTCTGAAGCGCATGGCTTTTGAGGCGCATGCAGATTTGGACGCATGGCTGCAGAGGCGTATGCGGGTGGTTGAGTGGCCACGTGGCAGTAGCCGTCGGAGTAAAGTCATGATGATGCTGACGTTGCCGACGCTTCATCTTCTGAAAAAGCTGCCGACTGTTCAGACTTTGGGAGGCGTACTGCCAACTCTGTCAGTTCAGCATTTAATGTTTGTGACATTCGATGGACAGCTGAGGGGGCGCGTCGATTGGCGTTCTACCGGGTATGGGGACGCATGGGGGCGCATCCTCTGTGATGCGCTCAGTTCTGAAGGGCGCGTCTGTGTGATACAAGGTCTGGCCGGCGCATCCGCTTCATGAGACGTCTTTGATGGTGCAACTGTTACGTTCTTCGAGTGCTTTAAATCGCCATTTTGACTTGGCTGAATTCGAAGCGTCTGGTTCATCCATTTAATGCAAATTCATTGCACGAAATTCGGAGAGCCATCCACTTGGCGTATGGGTTTGATTTGCCAGGCCTATAAATAGTGGTATAGAGAGAGGGTTGGCCTCTCGTTCTTTCACGTCTTTCCGACATGAACTTGTGTGCTCGAATGCATTCTGTTGACGAAGTGCTCCCAAGGGTGAAGATGAGACGCCATGTCGTTATTGATGCACTTGAAGGTGACTGTTACATCCAAAAGACGGAGTCGAGGGCTTCCGAGGCAGGCGGAAGGTGCCTGTTGCATCCAAAGTTAGGGATGCTCGGGCCTCGTCTCCGTTGTGCAGGAAGAGCCGTAGATCGGAATGGTGGTGCTAGGCTCTTTCTTCCTTCAAAGTGGGTGTTGCCCACTCTGGTTGTGTTGAAAGCTGCTCCTTTAGCCGTATTTCGATTACGGTCTTCCTTGGTCTTTGGAGGCTCTTTCGAAGCCTCCCCTGGCCACATATTTGCGGTGCTCTTCACTTCCTCGGTTCCAGCCAGAGGGTTAAATGCTTCATTAGTCGAAGTATTTATCAGGTGAGCCTGGCTGGAAGAGCGGCACATAACTGGGCTGCTGAAGGGATGCACATAACTGGGGATGCACATAACTGAGCTGCTGAAGGGATGTGCCTTGCTGAGGGCGCATGGTGGGATGCGCCCAATTGAAGGCGCATGGTGATGCTGCGCCTGACTGGAGGCGCGTGGTGACTGCTGCGCCTGACTAGAGGCGCATGATGGCTGCTGCGCCTGACTGGAGGCGCATGGTAACTGCTGGCCGTAGACTTAGGATCTTTCCTTTGTAGAAGTTTTTCCTTTGTACAGCCTTCTCTAGACATGTAATAGACTTTTATATGTGAAATAAAAAGTTCTCTTTCCATGTCTATATTTGTTGCTTTTGTTGTGAAGTATTTTGTCTGAGCTCTGGCGTATGTAGTGTCCGGCGCATGGGCTTTCTGGTTGTGAAATTCCATGCTTCTACAGAAAGGAGATAATGTATTTGTAAAAATATATGGAATAAGAATTTGGATGGACACAGACACGATGTACGTAGATTTGTGGAGAAAATTTGGAGAATAGAAATACATGGATGAGTACCTGCCTATTTATAGGATGTGGAAATTCCTATTTGAATAGGATTAGGAAAATATTTAAATCCCTAATAGATAATTGCTACCAATTTAAAATCAATCAAATCCAAATCCAAATCCAATTCAAATCTAATTTAAATTCCATCTTTTATTTTAAAAATCAAATAAGATAAGTCAACTTTCAAACATAAATATTAATTTAATTATTTAAATAGATCCATAAAATCAAATCAACATTTATATTGCCATAAAATTTCAAAATATGTTTTTCCAAAATACTATAATAATAATTTCAAAAATATATTATTATTTAAAAATAAACTAATAAATAATTATAAATTATATATGTATGTCCATATAATATTTGCATAAATATACTTTTATACTGTACCATTTTATAGGAAAAATAATTTATTATTATAACTGTATAAATGAAAGACTTTATAAATAAAATAACGAACTTGAAAATTTTGGAATGATAACAAAATAATTATTATGTATATTATTTTGAAACAAAAAATAAAAAAATATTTTTCTAAAATATGTACGCTCGTACATATTCGCACTCGTCGAGCAAATTCAAAAAATGAAATTTTGCGTACGACGTACAATACGACTACGCGATGTACAATACATAATTTTTAAATTGGCACCAAATTTAATAATAAAATTAAAAAATAGTTGAAATTTAGGGGTTTTACAATACTAGCGTGGTGCCTGCTCAACTAATCTATACCGAGTACTATATCGTAGCTCGGAAGTGGCATTACGAGCAAATACACACTCAATTACCGGCCTCCCAGTGTAACACTCCGCCCCTTGCAAACATTATTGACTAGGATAATGCCTCCCCCAGTCATAATATTGCTAGTCCTAGCCAAGGATTCAACAATAATATTTTGCCTAAGAGCAAAAGAAACAGACAAAAAACTCTGTGTAGCACCAGAGTCAAATAAGGCTAAAGCAGGAAACAAATCGAGAAGAATAGAACCTGCCACGACATCTGCTATGGGCTCAACCTCCTCTGCTGCCAGTGTGAACGCTCTGCCCTGGGGTGCTTCTGTAGTGCCCCGTCCCTACATCGTGCCCCGTACTCTGTCCACGGGGTGCGCGAGAAAGGAACATTGTCGCTATCGATTCGGCCGGGACCGATAGGTCGGGATCGACCGAGTCGATCGAACGGGAACGGTTGAATTAAGATCCATTCCTCGTTATGGAATGTCTTCTTCGGAACCAAGTCCCATATTCAGCGGGTTGCGCCTCGAGGATTGACTCTGCGGCTGAGTCGGGAGAGACCTCCCGTTGCTCTGCTTTTCACGCCGCTTGCGTTGGTTTTGGCTTTGTTTTCTGAATGCGTTTCGTGGATGTTTTCGATGGTTTTCATGGCTTGCATTTCGAACTCGCATTTCCTATCGAACTCTTTGAATAATGCAGTGTTCTAATCGGTTGCTTGTGCGATTTCAGGTAATCGCGTAGGCGACGTCTAGCGCGACCAACAAGTTCGCTCGCCAAGGTAAACTCAAGGTGAGTGGCTGACCCTTCTCTTCTCGACCCCCTTCTTAGGCAAAATCGATAGTGTTGTTGCGAGAGAAAAGATAAATGCAAGGGCACGGACACGAATGAATGAACAAGTTTCAAAGAAAAGGTAGGCTATGTCTTAATAACAAAAATCATGTCTTTGCACGGTCATGGACAACTTGTCGACAAGGTGAACGTTTCCCCGCACGGCAAGCCCGAGGCCACGGGACCGTTGCGGGCATTGGGAAATAAAAGAATTAGGCGAGGACTTACAGCGGGGCTAGCTACCCACGCTGAAAGGACCCCGTCTAACAAAAGCAAAGAGGAGTCCACAATGGCTCTGGGAGTCAGTGACCAACACACGAGATAATGCACTTGGTATGAAAAAAAATGATAACAATTGAAAGGGAAGAACATGGTAAGTTTCATAAGGCGCGACGCGGTCCGCCGGGGTAAGTTTCAACGTAAAAGTTCACTATGCTTGTCATTACTTGTTTGTAATCCATTAGGATGGTTAGAAACATTCATACTATAATGTCATATAAACTCTTCAACCAAATGAGAGCTTGGAATTTAAATAGCCACGCACCAGTACAAAGTGTAATGTACTGATCCTCGCTCTCCACACAGGTACCCCGAACCACGAAGGGCGTACCAACTAGAGCTCAAGGCGGCGTGAACTCTTTTGAAGCCTCGTCCGTGTGAAGGCTTGTTTTTTCTGGATTTCCTTTTTGAAGAAGACCGCACATCAGTCCAAAGACAAATGACGACTCGACTTCCCGCCATAGCAGGTGGAAATATGTATTGGTTTTTACTTGTATAAAAGGGTGTAATGTATGGAACGACTATCTCATCGGCGTTCATTTTTGTAAGTCGAAGTCATGTTGTAGCCCGCGCGGCAATGATTGTAAAAAGAAGTCTATGTAAAGTTCATATTATTAATGAAAAGTCTATTTCCATTTCAAATGTGTTATTCAATTTCTCTGCGTACTCTAAATTGATGTTGTGTTTCGGATAACCTTATGACTATGCCTTGTGCGAACGCAACTTAGGTTCGCACGACATCACGCCCGGGGGACGACTATCGATTCGACGAAATCGGGGCGTGACATACTGGTATCAGAGCACGGCTTTACATCCTTTGGCCTCGCGTCTAGAGTTTCAAACCATTGACCACGCAACGATGAGATAAGTTATTCCATACAATGAGTCCGTAATAATTTGAGACTGATGCGTTGCCTTCGTATCGCAGAAGTGGCGGAACCTACGGCCGAGCAAGAACAGAGCGCTTCCAGCGGCTCTAGTAGCTCGCATCGTCTACAGACCGGACCTTCTAACGATACCATCGAAAGGATGCTGCGCATGATGGAGGCGCAGCGGAACCAGTCCGAGAACCGACATCAACGAGTAGAGGAACGACAGGCCCAGTTCGAAGCTCGCTTCGATGCGCATATCAAACTTCAACAAAAGCAGATGGATACCCTGCAGCAGATCGTCCAGACGTTTGCGGCCAACGAAAATTCTGCGACGGCACCTACCGTCACCGTACCTACTACCACCGTGCCGGCGATTCCACCCATTGAAGTCGACACGGCGGAGCCCGAGCTTCAACCAGCGGCACCAAAGAAGTACAACTTCGAAGTGTCAGAATTCAAGAAGGCGTGTCGCACCTCTTTCAGCGGTACCGAGGGTCCTTCCATTGCGATCGACTGGCTGGAAGAACTAGAAGACCACTTCAAGCTTCTCGGCATCGAAGATTCAAAGCAAGTCGCCTGCGCACAACTTCAACTACGGTTGAACGCGCACGACTGGTGGGCCGTGCGCAAGCGAGCGATTCGACCGGACAACACTACCGTGCCGATCTCTTGGGCCACGTTCCGCAAGGCCTTCGAACTCGAGTACCTTCCGTCTGCCGTTCGCCAAGCAAAGGAAAACGAATTCATGTCATTGAAGCAGGGAAACAGGACCGTGCAGCAGTACGCCGCAGAGTTCAACAAATTGTCCAAGTTCGCTGGTGCGTTTCTGTCTACTGAAGAGTGCCGCATGCGACGGTTCGAAGTGGGACTGCGACAATCTATTGGTGCGCATGTCAGCGTCCCGGAGTACAAGACCACGGGCGAGGCTCTGAATCACGCTCTCCGTCTTGAGAGCCTGCATCCTTCCAGTGCTGACGACGTTGTGCGCCACTCCAATCACAAACGTCCTAGCCATACGGGAGGCAACAACGATGCGTCAAAGCGTCCAAACAACGGCGGCTACCAGGGTCAGAAAACGATGCCTCGATGCACCAGATGTGGGCGAGTGGGACACCGTGAGGACCATTATTTCTTCCGTAATCTTGAATGTTACACTTGCGGACAGATTGGTCACCAGGCTCAAAATTGTCCAAGCCTTCGTCAGACTCGCAACGCCCCTCCCCAACAGAACCGACAGAAGAATCGAGTGCAGGCGCCTCGACCTGCTCTGCCTGCCCCACCAAACCATCAAGACAGGCGTCCGAATGCACAAGGACGTATCTACTCCTTGACTCGAGATGAAGCGCTTGCCTCAGACATGGTCGTGATAGGTATACTTAGTTTTAATAATGTGCCTGCTCGCGTACTATTTGATTCAGGTGCTTCGTATAGTTTTATAGCGGCGGACTTTGTCGTCGAGCACAAATTTCCGTTAGTATCATTAGACCTCGACCTTAGCGTGAGCACACCTTCGGGCACACCAATACTCACTAATTCAGCCTGCACCGACGGGATTATCTGTATTGGCGGTCAAAAGATCGGTCTGGACGTGATGGTCCTAGACATGAATGACTTCGATATCATTCTGGGGATGGATTGGCTCGGGCCGTGCAACGCAACCATAGACTGTGCCAGAAAGACGGTCACTTTTCGCATACCAGGAGTGCCTGAATTCTGCTTTTCGTGTGGTGGGGCGTCGTCGACCTGCATGTTGATCTCGGCAATCTCTGCTCGGAGGATGCTGCATTCTGGGTGCGAAGGCTACTTGGCGTCCGTCCGAGACATGCGACAGGAGGGTGCAAACGTAGGTCAGACCGACGTTGTGGCAGAATTCCCCGATGTGTTCCCGGACGAGCTACCCGGCATGCCTCCCGACCGAGAGATCGAGTTCAGCATCGATACATTCCCCGATACTCGACCGATTTCAAAGGCCCCGTACAGAATGGCCCCCGCCGAGCTGAAGGAGCTCAAGACCCAGTTACAAGAATTACTCGACAGGGGATTTATTCGGCCTAGTGTTTCATCGTGGGGAGCGCCCATGTTGTTCGTGAAGAAAAAGGATGGGTCCATGCGTCTATGCGTCGATTACCGAGAGCTGAACAAGGCACCATCCGGAACAAGTATCCTTTGCCCCGTATAGACGACTTATTCGATCAACTGCAAGGCGCCTCGGTATTTTCGAAGATTGATCTCCGCTCGGGCTATCATCAACTCAAGATCAAGTCGGACGACGTGCAAAAGTCAGCCTTTCGTACTCGGTACGGCCACTACGAGTTCCTGGTGATGCCATTCGGCTTGACGAACGCCCCTGCCGCCTTTATGGACCTAATGAATCGGGTGTTTCGACCCCTCCTTGATAAATTTGTGGTAGTCTTTATTGATGACATTCTCGTCTACTCGAAAGACAGGGCGCAGCATGCAGAACATCTGCGGACCGTGCTCCAGACACTTCGAGAGAACCAGCTATTTGCGAAGCGGAGTAAGTGCGAATTTTGGCTCAGCAGCGTATCCTTCCTTGGTCACATCATTTCGTCTGAAGGCATTGCAGTCGACCCGAAGAAAGTGGAAGCTGTTGCTGATTGGAAGAGGCATGCGTCTGCTAGCGAGATTAGAAGCTTTCTTGGTTTGGCGGGATACTATCGACGCTTCGTGAAAGACTTTGCGAAGATTGCATCGCCACTGACTCGCCTCACTCAAAAGGGAGTCGTGTATGAGTGGTCGGATGACTGTGAAGCTTCATTCCAGGAGCTAAAATAGCGGCTGATTTCGGCACCCATACTCGCACTTCCGGATGGGCCAGAGGGTTTTCAGATATTCAGCGATGCTTCAGGCTAGGGCTTGGGATGTGTGCTCATGCAGCGGAATAAGGTGATATCATTCGCCTCCAGACAGTTGAAGCCGCACGAGAAGAACTATCCTACGCACGACTTGGAGTTAGCGGCGATTGTGTTCGCGTTGAAATTGTGGCGTCACTATCTATATGGCGTGGCGTGCGCGATCTATACCGACCACAAGAGCCTCAAGTATCGCTTCACCCAGAAGGAACTGAACTTATGACAGCGGCGCTGGCTCGAACTAATCAAGGACTATGACTTGACGATCGACTACACTCCGGGCAAGGGAAATGTGGTGGCGGACGCTCTGAGTCGGAAATACCTTGCCTCGCTATCCATCGACCGCAGACTACTACAAGATCTCGAAGAAATGGGCATCGATCTCCGGGTTCGATTCAGGGATATACGGTTGGCGCAGCTGCAGTTAGAGCCGAGTTTGCTGGAAAAGATCATGGCCGCTCAGAAGGATGATCCGTACCCGAAGAAAATACGCGAGCGAATTTCAACAGGTAGTGTGACCGACTTTATGGAAGACAAGACCGGCGCGCTGCGATTGAATGGCCGACTATGTGTTCCGGATGATTCTGAACTACGAAAGGAGATTATATCGGAGGCGCATCACACAAAATATACCTTGCATCCAGGCAGTACCAAGATGTACAAGGACCTCCGCATGACTTTCTGGTGGCACGGGATGAAGAGAGATGTGGCGCTCTTCGTGTCACAATGCATGGCCTGTCAGCAGGTGAAAGCTGAGCATCAGCGACCGGGCGGGGAGATGCAGAACCTTGCCATTCCAGAGTGGAAATGGGATCATGTCACGATGGACTTTATTGTTGGCCTGCCGAAGACACCACGGGGGAGCGACGCCATCTGGGTCATCGTCGATCGATTAACCAAGTCGGCGCACTTCATTGCCATTAAAGTTACTTGGAGCGTTGATCGGCTGGCGCAGATTTATCTTGACGAGATCGTACGGCTGCACGGAGTTCCAGTATCTATCGTCTCTGATCGGAATTCACGGTTTATGTCGCGATTCTAGAGTAGCCTTCAGTCGGCGCTGGGTACCAAGTTGCAGTTCAGTTCAGCTTACCATCCACAGACCGACGGCCAAACGGAGCGCGTTAATCAGATTCTCGAAGACATGCTACGGCTCTGCGCAATCGACTTCAAATCAAGCTGGGACGTCCACTTACCGTTGGCGGAATTTGCATATAACAATAGCTACCAGTCCAGCATCCAAATGGTGCCGTATGAAGTCTTGTACGGCCGGAAGTGCAGATCGCCCATTTGCTAGGATGAAGTCGGGGAACGGCAGATACTCGGCCCGGAGCTGGTAGAACAGACGGTGCAGAAGGTCAAGCTAATTCGGGAAAGACGAAAGATTGCACAGAGTCGGCAGAAGAGCTATGCCGACACCCATCGAAGACCGCTTGAGTTCTGTGTAGGCGATCACGTGTTCCTGAAGGTGTCATCCATGCGTGGAGTTACTCAGTTCGGCGTGAAGGGGAAGCTGAGTCCGAGATTCGTTGGGCCGTTCGAAATACTCGAGCGGGTCGCCCCCGTAGCCTATAAGATTGCCCTACCACCGGCGCTTGAAGGTGTACACAATGTCTTCCACGTCTCCCAACTACAGAAGTACGTGCACGACCCTAGCCACGTGGTAGATTTTGGCCAGCTAGAGCTGAAGTCTGACTTATCCTACGTCGAAGCGCCAGTTCAAATTTTAGAATGCAAGGATAATTTACTTCGAAATCGGGCGATCCCTCTCGTCCGCGTACTCTGGAGGAACCATGCGGCAGAGGAGTCGACATGGGAACTCGAGTCAGAGATGAGGGAAAAGTTTCCTTCATTATTTTCATAGAGGTAGGTTCTATTCTTAAGTTTCGAGGACGAAACTTTTTCTTAGTTGGTTATGGTATAGTACCCCGTCCCTACATCGTGCCCCGTACTCTGTCCACGGGGTGCGCGAGAAAGGAACACTGTCGTTATCGATTCGGCCGGGACCGATAGGTCGGGATCGACCGAGTCGATCGAACGGGAACGGTTGAATTAAGATCCATTCCTCGTTATGGAATGTCTTCTTCGGAACCAAGTCCCATATTCAGCGGGTTGCGCCTCGAGGATTGACTCTGCGGCTGAGTCGGGAGAGACCTCCCGTTGCTCTGCTTTTTATGCCGCTTGCGTTGGTTTTGGCTTTGTTTTCTGAATGCGTTTCGTGGATGTTTTCGATGGTTTTCATGGCTTGCATTTCGAACTCGCATTTCCTATCGAACTCTTTGAATAATGCAGTGTTCTAATCGGTTGCTTGTGCGATTTCAGGTAATCGCGTAGGCGACGTCTAGCGCGACCAACAAGTTCGCTCGCCAAGGTAAACTCGAGGTGAGTGGCTGACCCTTCTCTTCTCGACCCCCTTCTTAGGCAAAATCGATAGTGTTGTTGCTAGAGAAAAGATAAATACAAGGGCACGAACACGAATGAATAAACAAGTTTCAAAGAAAAGGTAGGCTATGTCTTAATAACAAAAATCATGTCTTTGCACGGTCATGGACAACTTGTCGACAAGGTGAACGTTTCCCCGCACGGCAAGCCCGAGGCCACGGGACCGTTGCGGGCATTGGGAAACAAAAGAATTAGGCGAGGACTTGCAGCGGGGCTAGCTACCCACGCTGAAAGGACCCCGTCTAACAAAAGCAAAGAGGAGTCCACAATGGCTCTGGGAGTCAGTGACCAACACACGAAATAATGCACTTGGTATGAAAAAAAATAATAACAATTGAAAGGGAAGAACATGGTAAGTTTCATAAGGCGCGACGCGGTCCGCCGGGGTAAGTTTCAACGTAAAAGTTCACTATGCTTGTCATTACTTGTTTGTAATCCATTAGGATGGTTAGAAACATTCATACTATAATGTCATATAAACTCTTCAACCAACTGAGAGCTTGGAATTTAAATAGCCACGCACCAGTACAAAGTGTAATGTACTGATCCTCGCTCTCCACGCAGGTACCCCGAACCACGAAGGGCGTGCCAACTAGAGCTCAAGGCGGCGTGAACTCTTTTGAAGCCTCGTCCGTGTGAAGGCTTGTTTTTTTCTGGATTTCCTTTTTGAAGAAGACCGCACATCAGTCCAAAGACAAATGACGACTCGACTTCCCGCCATAGCAGGTGGAAATATGTATTGGTTTTTACTTGTATAAAAGGGTGTAATGTATGGAACGACTATCTCATCGGCGTTCATTTTTGTAAGTCGAAGTCATGTTGTAGCCCGCGCGGCAATGATTGTAAAAAGAAGTCAATGTAAAGTTCATATTATCAATGAAAAGTCTATTTCCATTTCAAATGGGTTATTCAATTTCTCTGCGTACTCTAAATTGATGTTGTGTTTCGGATAACCTTATGACTATGCCTTGTGCGAACGCAACTTAGGTTCGTACGGCATCACGCCCGGGGGACGACTATCGATTCGACGGAATCGGGGCGTGACAGCTCCCCTCTGATGCTGGGTAAAATGTTGCTGCTGCGTCTAAAGTGGCGGGCCCTCGGTTGAATTGCAGGTCCAACTGGAGCTCTAGCTGGTGGTGCTATGTCCTGACCTACCTTGGCTGTACGAACAGGGCAAGTCTTTAGCTGATGGTCGGTTGCTCCATAATACAGACAAGCGCCAAGCCTCTTCCGACAGACCTGTCGACTGTGCCCCTGCTTCTCGCAGAAGTCGCGCTAAGGAACCTGCCTCTATCCTTGATGCTGATGGGCATGTACTGGTACCTGATGCTACTGAAACTGAGGCTGTTGAAACAGCCTCTACTGAGTGTGAAGGCGCTTGGCCGGCCCCGCACTAGAACTATCCCCCAAAGCATTACTGCTCCTCTTGGGCCTCAAACCGTTGTCCTCCTCTGCAATATGAGCATCGATCAGAATCTGTTCAAATATCGCATCACGACGCCAGAAGTGTGAGAGCGAACTGCGTGAATCAGGCCCCTCCTGAACTTGTGGGCCTTCTCTCCCTCATCCTGAACCATCCCTGGAGCGAATTGGCTCAGGCGAAAAAACTCCACCGCATACTCATCCACAGATGAGTTCCCCTGTACCAGTCCTATAAACTGGCCCTCCAACGCGCTAAGAGCTACATCAGGAAAAAACTTCTCCTTGAATATCCTCCGGAAGTTCTTCCAGGTTAACCCTCTGACTGACGCACGAGGAACGCAATATCGAAGAACTGGCTCGTCGTTGCTGATACCCATAGCCTCTTCGGGATCTCTGCCCGCTTCAGGCTCCTCTCTACGTCCTCTAGCCAATCATCGACGTAAATGATGCCCTTGGTTCCCTTGAACTCTCGATGTACCATCTTCTTGAAGTCCAGCTCTATACCAGGCCTCGACTGCTGGTGATATGGCTCCTGGGCTGGAGCGCCCTGAACCGGAGCCGCAACCACCTTTTCGACTGCTGCTGTAGAAGCATGGAAAATATCAGAATAATGGTCCATACGGCTCCGGGTACGAAGCCCATGCGGCTCATATGGGATCTGTCTTATACAGTTCAAAGGAAGACTCTCTGTCTCATACGGCTCGAGAGTGTATGCGGTTCAGCAGGAATATGCGGGTCGATCCATGTCACGTGTCCCCCTGTGATCCTTTCCTACAGCTGGCCCTTTGAATAGTGGCCTTATTTAATGCTTTGACACGATTTGACGACTGTGGCGGCTCTGGCATAAAGTGTCATAATGGCTCTGCCATAATGACAGACGCTTCGGGAAAAGAAGAAGATCTCTGACCCGATCCGTCAGAAATCCTAGGTTGCCACGTGGCAAATCTCATGCGGCTTAAATAGAGAACAGCTTCATGCGGCTCACTGAGAAGTCACCCTATATGACTAGCAGAAATTAGCCATATGCGGCCCACTGAGTGCTCAGCCCCTGCGGCTCAATACAACGTTAGCTCATGCGGCTCGCAAAGACTATGCATATGCGGCTCATTGAGAGTTCGTTCCCTGCGGTTCGATGAAGCATTGTCCTATGAGGCTCACGAAGAGTATCTCCCTGCGGTTCAAGTGTTGCCCATCCTATGCGGCTCTGGCAGGACCCACAACCAGAACACGTGGCATCGGATCAATCAACGATTTAACCGAATCTCAACAAATATATTTGACATCATCATCATAATTACTGAGATCAAGGCATATTATTTATCATCAAGCCAACGGGACACGTGGCGAGCAATCGGATATTGGTAGAATCCATCATGGAGATTTAAAGCAGTTAACATTAATTGCTCATAAGATTCGGTGCTATCCTCATTAATGGCCGAGATTCATTGTAATCAGGATCAAGGGTTCAGATAGATTGAAGGAGCGCCGACATTCCAAACAAATGATCATTAGCAAACCCTAATGATCATACCCCACTCTTATAAATAGCCAGCATCATTTCTTTGCACAAGGACCGGCAACAAAAGAATAAAAAAATATACAGAGTCAGAGAGAGAATACACAGAGAGAGAGAGAGAGAAGCCAGGAGAGCAACAGAGGAGCAAAAAGAGCACTTCTTCGTCAACGCCAACCATCTTTTCACAAGGAGCCAAGACTGCATAACGATCGTCCAAGGAGTAAGGCAGGGCTGCCGTCGCCTTCCCGAGCCTCTATCGTTACCCCCCAGAATCTAAAATAAACAATTGTATTTAGATTGCTGTACCTAGGTTTTCGTCCCTAGGCTTTCTTTGTACAAGCGAGTTTGTATTGTGAGTCTATGTTCAGTCCTCCGATAATTGTTCTGTACTTTTACAATCAATGGCAAACACGATGGCGACTCTGCTGGGGACTAACTTCTCCACGGCTGAGGAGTTGGTGACGCAATCGGATGCAGCCAAGCTTGGCTCCACGCAACAAAAGATGGTCGTCCGCTTCGACCAACAAGCGTTTGAAGAGATGCTCTCCGAAGAAAGTGCTGGTCCGGTCCAGAAGCGCACCCGCACGACAAAGGCTCGCAGAGAGTGGAGGCCAAAATCATTTGCTCCTCCCCAAGCCCCCGACGGTGTACCCTCTGTTGCTCAAGACGGTAAGAAGGACTCTTCTGCGGCCCCACTTCAGACCGTAGACAACTCTGCTGTCTCCAAGTCCGACAGAAGAATATACTATGATGCTGGACTTGCAGAGGCAAAGAGGAACTCTACGCGAACCGAGCCGCATAGGGGTGCTAGCCGAGTAAAAAAGGCTCATGCGACCACATCCGCTAGCCGCATGGACAAAGCCCATGCGGCCACAGTCGCTGGCCGCATGAAGAAGAATCATGCGGTCACATCTGGCAGCCGCATAGTTTATGCAGCTACAGTCGCCAATCACATGGATGAAACACATGAGGCTACAGGAGGCAGCTGCTTGAAGAAAACCCATGCGGCCACTATTGCCAACAGCATGCGGCCAGCCTACATGGTCGTGACTCCTAGCCGCCCAAAGACAACTCATCCGATAGCAGAAGATGACCACATGCAGACAGCCTGCACGGTACCCAACTCTAGCAGCATAGCGTCCGTTCCACGCTTCTCTCGATCGGTCTTCGACCGTCTCTCATACGGTTCTGACCCTGATGATTCTCTGTATGATAAGCCAGACTCTGTGGCATTTAACTTGGACTCCTCCTATTACGTACCCACCGGTGCTAAAGGAAGGAAGTCTAGGGCAGCACGGGCTCATCGAGCCCAGTCAGCTGTCCCAACCTCTGACTATCGGAGCGTCCCGTTGACTATCACACGGGCCTCGGATGGAAAGTTGTATACAACTGCTCAAGTCCAGCCCCCAGCGGCAAACAGACAGAGTGGTTCCTCTGACCTGCGGGAGACGACCCTCCATAAATGCAAGGAAAGAGAAGGAGTGTCGGTATGCAAGGAGTCCTCGCTTGGACATCGCTGCACCCAAATCATCGTCAATTGCTGCTGCAACAACGCGGCAATGACGGAAGCTTGGCCATCCGTCTTCCAAAGGCTACAGCACCCAAACTCAGAAGATGAGGCACCTCCTGTTGTCTCCTGCAATTCTGCTCAAAAAGTCCCCGCCGAAGAGAGAAGAAAGAAAACGAGCATCTCCAGTCCGAAGATATCAACCACTACAACTAAGAAACTGTCGTCTAAACGGTTGTCCTCCACTGGTGTATTCCAACATACCCGTTCAAAGACGAAATTTACCGCGATGGGAAATTCATCATCCACATCGCTGGAGGTTGAAGGAGTTGGGGGTAGCACCCCTCCGAACATCCATAACAATCCGATGTTCCAAGGAACCGAGTCCGAACAAACAACTCTTCCATCAGGAGCAACGGACGCTAATGCCCCCGAGGACATCCGTAACTCTCAAGACAAGGCAAGCTCTGAAGCTGGGGATACCATTCCCTCCGAGTCCGAGCCCGAAGAAAACATTCCCACCTATCCCGATGACTTCTCGGTGCATGGGTACGACTCAGAGGGCACATCCTCTACCGTACCTTCCATCACTCCTCACGTAAGGACGGTATTCATGACGGACAGCGATCAAGGTGGTTCCAGTGATCGCCAGCGCATCGACAGTCTCGAAGCCATATTACTTACTTTGGTCAAGTTTGTAGATGAGATTAAAGCGGCCCTGCCCACTCTACAAGGAGGAGCGCCTGGTCAAACAAACACGGGCCCTGCGGTCAATATAGATTCAAACTCAGCGGCACCAAACCCGGGCAATAATCCTCCCGAAATAACAGCCCCCGCCGCGACAGATGAGACCCGAGAAGTAAGAAGAGAGGTCCAGGAGCTCCGTGCCATGTTTCATGCCCGAGAAAACGCTCAAGATCTCAGAATACGGCAACCATACCCTGCTGAGTGGAGGGATGTTCCATTCCAACCAAGATATAAGCCGTTCAACATCAACCCGTATGATGGCAAAACTTCAGCAAGTTGGTACATCACTTACTTTGAGGTCACCACCGACCATCTGCCCCATGAAGATGCGATCCTCACACGGTTATTCATTGGAGCATTGGAAGGAGTCGCTTTCGATTGGTACCGCAATCTACCGGACAACTGCATCCATTCCTTCGCCGGCTTCAAGCGCATGTTCTTGGAACGGTTCTACGAAGTAGGACAAGACGTCACGATGTCCACTCTCATGGACGTCGTCCAAGGGGAGAAGGAGTTAACGAGTAACTACATTGAGCGGTTCCGCCAGACCGCCATGAAGCTACCTTCCGGAAATCCGGATTCTTCTTTGATTGAAATCTGCCAAAAGAGACTGCTTCCAACGATCAGTCTCTGGATGGGCGAGAGTCAATTCAAAGATTGGAAGGCGTTCATCATCAGCGCCACAAGCGCTGAAGAACGACTGAAGAAGGCCCGCCAACTGGGGTTGCATATCTCAGAAGGGGAAAACAAGGGCAAGCGTCTCAACAACGATAATGGGGATAACCCCTCCAACAATCGGGACAGCAAAGGAAAACAGGCTATGGTGGCCGACACGGCCCAGAAGCCCGAACCACAGCCAGCAGACAAGCAATGGCCTCAGATCACTTACTCCTTCGAAGACGGCCACGTCAAGCCTATCTTAGACATGCTCATACAAGGAGGTAGAATTCAGCTTCCTCCACCAAGGCAGGAGCCTCGGCCGGCTGATCTGGAGAACCCGAAGTTCTGCCATTACCACCGTTATGTACACCACGCTATACATGACTGCTACCAATTGAAACGGTACATCCAAAGCCTCATCGATTCGAACGCTCTGGCCATCGACTTCGAAGAGGTAACCGTAGCAGCTAATATGGTGTCCGTACAGTTCGGCAACTTCCCTCCGACGGAGACTCGAGACGGGGTAATCCCCGTCCCTCTCGCGACAATGGAGATTACCAATCTTCCTCCGCCCCGAGAACAAGCTGCTGGTCTAGTACCTCTCACCATCTCACGAGGAGAGGTCATGTGGGTCCATCCAGACTTGGTGTCAGAAGTGACTCAGCCCACACCATCTCCCACCAACAAAAAAAGTAGAAAAATTAAGACCTATCGCACAGTTTCAGCAGACAACGAGGAAGCTACAGCCGTCGTCACGCGGTCCGGAGCGCAATCCCAACCTTTGGTTGACAGTCCAACTGAAAATCATCAACCCACTACAACTGATGCTCTGGGACCGGCTCAGCCTTCGACGACCGACAAGCCTAGGCCGAAGGAGACTCGCTTCGACAAATCTCTCCGAAAGGACGCAGTCCAAGGGCTAGAGAGGCCCTACAACTTTGACATCTTAGCACAATTGGCTAACACTCCGGCCAAATTGTCATTATACGAACTCCTGAGGCTCTCCAAGGACGTTCGTATTGCATTGAGCGAAGCACTCCAAAATGCCGATGCCTATCTCGCTCATTCTAACCTCACTGGGGAGGACTCACCCATGGATCTCCAAGATAGTGCCTGCACGGGAGCAATGCCCAACATCGTCTTTACTCCGCAGGACATGCTCATCAAAACCAACCTACATGATCGCCCGCTATACTACACGGGATACATCGGCGACGTGAAGGTGGATCGGATGCACATTGATCCTGGCTCTTCCATAAGCATCAACCCAAAAGGTCTGCTACATCATCTCCGCATCCCAATGCATCGTCTGATACCTACAAGCACCGCCATCAGCGGTTTTAATTCGGGCAGAAGCTACCCAATCGGGAAGATTCGTCTGAAGTGTCAGATTGGCGATCTCCAATCCGAAGTCACCTGCTACGTCATAGATGCAGTCACTTCTTACAACATCCTCTTGGGGCGCCCATGGATACACGATTATATGATCGTGCCTTCTACGCTACACCAGTGCTTCAAATATGTCGATAAATACGGCTTCGTAAAGACAGAGTTTGCTGATATCGATCCCTTCAAAGGGGTCGAATCCTACTACTCAGACTCCTGCCTATACGAAAAGTCGAAGAAGCACCTGGATGAAGGAGACGCACAAGTTCATACCGAGACAGCCACGGGATCAGAAGGACCCCTGACGATCCACCTCCAAGCTCGTAAATCAGGCAAGTCCGCACCCCTCACCGCCACTCTACGGAAGGACGCGATCAGCCTCTCTGCGCAAGAGGAGCAGATGATAATCCGGCTGCCTAGATCCAGCCAAGTGCCGAGACCCACAACGGAGCCACTAACCATCAGGTTACCAAGAGTCAGCCAGCCACAAGCAGGGAAGCTCAACCCCTCGGACAGGCCCATGACGATACGCCTTCCCAAGAAAGGTTGTCAACACGATGCAAGGTCTGACACTTCCAGCGAACCAGCCACTCCTCGCTCCACATCGAATGCCAAACTGGGGGTCGCCAGCCTGCCAACGACTCCGCGCTCTGCTCCATCAACTGGACCACTGACGATCAAGCTTCCTAGATCGTCTTCTCAGTCTTCGTTCACACAGGGGGTAGCCGAAGAGGAACCAGAGCTAGCCAAGTATGTGGCCGCCCACACAAATATTCCCTCCGCTGATGATGTAATCCCCCTAGAAAAGATACCTTACTTCATCAATAAAGGGTTATCTTTGAACTACACCGAGCTCAATAAGCTATGTACGATGTATGCTATAGAACACGGTATAGGCGCTCACCTACACACACAGGTGACAAATGTGTACACCGTAATCCAGCTTACTCCAGTAGAAGACGCTTACCGAATACACAAGGGAAGAGATCATCCAGTCATCTTCGGCCGGACGAACAACCCTCATTCCCGCACCATAGAAGAAGACGACCTCGGGTCAGATGCCGGGAGACTGCCTCTGTATCTCTATAGCCCTCAATCCAAATATCTCATGGAGAAACAGGGGTATGATCTAGAGACTATGCCAGGATTGAACTATGGCACTGGGCGACGATTACCTTTGAAGCCGCCAGTCCCGACGGGCAAACCACGGAACTACTATAACAAAACTCGATGTGGGTTGGGGTATGTAACACCTACTACGACCCCGAAAAGTTCAGATGAAGAATGCGACTGGCAGTCACATTCAATCGGATCACCAACTTCCGACTCAGATACCAGCATCGGAGATGTATTCAGATAAGTCATGTCAGTCAACATGGCATTCATCGATGCGTACGAAGAAGACGAAGACATCCTCGAAATTCTCGAGCTAGAGCCATGGGCCCAGCAATTAGACGCACAATGGGAAAAGCGATTCGAACTGAGAGAACCTCCTACTGAAGATAAGGTCATACAAGTGGATCTCGGCAGCGAATCTTCTCCAAAACCGATCTTCATCAGTAAAAGCCTAACCAACGAAGAACGGGAGTCGCTGTTAGAACTTGTCAAAGAGTACATTGATGTGTTCGTCTGGAGCTATGAAGACATGCCAGGATTAAATCCCGACATTGCTCTTCACAAACTCAATATTCGGCCAGATGCAAAGCCAGTCAAGCAACAACAGTGACGCTTCCGCCCAGGCATCATGGACGCGATCGAAGCTGAAGTCAACAAACTAATAGCCAGCGGCTTCATTCGTGAGGAGCAATATCCCGATTGGGTCGCCAATATAGTACCTGTCCTCAAGAAGAATGGGAAAATTCGAATCTGCATCGACTTCCGTAACCTGAACGAGGCATGTCCCAAAGATGAATTCCTCCTTCCTATCACAGACATCATGATCGACAATACCTGCGGCTTTGAGTGCATGTCATTCATGGATGGCTTCTCGGGATACAACCAAATCAAGATGTCTCCCAACGATGAAAAGCATAGTCATTCCGAACACCGATTGGCACGTACTGCTACACAGTTATGCCTTTCGGTTTAAAGAATGCTGGCGCCACATATCAAAGAGCTATGAGCATCATCTTTAGAGACCACTTACGCAAGACGGTGGAGTGCTATGTTGATGATATAGCCGTCAAGAGCCGTAGCAAAGGAGACCATCTGCAGGATCTAAGGGCGGTATTCGACCTAATGCGGACACATAATTTGAAGATGAACCCTACGAAGTCCTTCCTGGGCGTATCCAGCAGGAAGTTCTTAGGCTTCATCATCACTGTAAAGGGTATCCATGTAGACCCCGAGAAGACAAAAGCAATCATGGAGATGGGTCCCCCGAGAAATCTCCGCGAACTCAGAGGCCTTCAGGGAAGGCTAGCTTACATCAAAAGGTTCATTTCCAACCTCTCCGGGCGATGCCGACCATTTACGCACCTCATGAAGAAAGAAGTCTCATTCGTATGGGACGAAGAATGCCAGCGTGCTTTCGATAGCATCAAAGAATATCTGTCAAATCCTCCGGTCTTGGTAGCCCCAGTCCCTGGAAAACCATTTCTGCTCTATGTACGAACAATGGAATACTCCCTCGGTGCTCTGCTGGCACAGAATAACGATGCAGGCCATGAACAGGCCATATATTACCTCAGCCGAATGATGATTGGACCAGAGCACCGATACACCGCTGTAGAGAAGGAATGCCTCACCCTGGTATTCGCCATTCAGAAAATGCGATACTATGTCACCGGACAAACGATACATGTGGTCTTTCGAGTCAACCCTCTGAGGGTCCTCATGACTAAACCAGGGGCACTCAGCTCTCGACTCGCTACATGGGCAATATTGCTGTCCCCTTATCATATGATCTTCGTTCCCCAAAAGGCAGTCAAAGGTCAAGCCCTGGCAGATTTTTTGGCAGTCCACCCAGGCTCGGAGTCTTCCAGGATATACGAAGAGATCCCAGATGAGGTCGTCGACTCACATGCAATCTCCCACGAAAATATATGGCGAATGTTCTTCGACGGCGCTTCAAGGACCGGACCTAAAGGCCATATAGTCGTCGGAGTCGGAGTAGTACTAATCTCTCCTTCCGGATTGGTGATTAACCGCGCTTATTCCCTCACTGAACCCTGCTCTAACAATATGGCCGAGTACAACGCTCTGGTCATTGGCCTCCAACTTGCAAGAGAGCTGGAGGTAGAATACCTTGAAGCGTACGGCGATTCCCAACTAATCGTCAATCAGATCCGGGGTTCGTACGAGGTACGCCATGAAGACATGATCCCTTATCATCAAATAGCGATCAATATCATCTCGACATTTGAGGGGTTCTTCATCGAGCACGTCCTCAGACTCCGAAATATTGAAGCCGATGCCCTAGCTGGTCTCGCCGCTTCCCTAGAAGTTCTGAATTATGATCGACAATCAGTGGAAGTGATAGGCCATGAACTGGTCTGTCCTAAAAATAATGTGCAATTCATCGCAAGTTATTCCGCATAGACGATCGATGACGCCCCAGATTGGAGACAACCATTCATCGACTTCGTCGTCTACGATATCCTGCCTGAGAACCCAAAGGAAGCTACTTCCATCAGAAGGCGTTCCCTCAGATTCTTCTACGATACAGAAACGAAAATGCTGTATCGTCGCTCCTACGACGGATTACTGCTTCGGTGTCTGTCAAACGCAGAAGCCAAAGAAGCCGTACGAGAAGCCCATGACGGTATTTATGGGGCACACCAGTCCGGCCCGAAACTGCAAGACCGCCTTCGCCGAATGGGCTACTATTGGCCCACAATGGTGGCAGACGCGATAGATTATGCTAGAAAGTACAAAGCTTGCCAAGTCCACGCGGACTTCATCCACCAACCCTCCGCATTTTTACATCCGACAGTGGCGTCCTGGCCATTCGAAGCATGGGGAATAGATATCACTGGTCCAATCACCCCACCTTCCTCCCGAGGACATCGCTTCATACTTGCGATCACTGATTACTTCTATAAATGGACGGAAGCTGTCCCACTCGCAGAAGTCAAGACTTCAAACGTGATCAGCTTCCTTAAACACCATATCATCTACCGCTTTGGACTGCCCCGAAGGATCATCCATGATAATGGTCCGCAGTTTACAAGCCACGCATTCTATCGGTTTTACGATAAGTACCGTATTCAGAATATCGCCTCAACGCCGTACAACCCGGCAGCAAATGGGTTAGCAGAGGCGTTCAACAAAACAATCATCAAACTGCTCAAGAAGTTCGTCTCCTCCAACAAGCACGACTGAAACGAGAAGCTCGGTGAGTGCTTATGGGCTTATCGTACCACGGTCCGAACAGCCACCGAAAATATGCCATTCTCCCTGGTATACGGGAGTGAGGCAGTCCTTCCCTTGGAGACACAGATCCCCTCACTACGTGTCGCCCTCACACACCAACTAACAACCGATGATAACTACCGACGTCGACTGCAAGAGTTAGAGGCCTTAGATAAAAAGCGCCTTCTAGCTCAGCAAAGGATCGAGCTATACCAAGCACGCATCTCAGGAGCCTTCAACAAGAAGGTCAAAATCAGAACATTCCAGGTAGGCGATCTCGTCTTGGCAGTCCGGAGGCCAATGGTCATGACTCACAAGACCGTCGGCAAATTCCAGCCAAAGTGGGAGGGTCCATTTATCATTGAGACGGTATTCTCCAACGGTGCTTACCGCCTTGCAAAGCAAAACGGAGACTTGCTCATGCTGCCCGTCAACGGCAAGTTCCTGAAGAAATATTATATCTAAACGACATTCGCTACAAAGTCTTTGAGTCATGTACCCGCTGGTACTACTGAACTCACACCCTCAGTATTTCAGATTATCGAGTCGTGTACCGGCTGGTGCCACTGAACTCACACCTTCAGCATTTTAGATTATCGAGTCATGTACCGGCTGGTACCATTAAACTCACACCCACAACATTTCAAGATCATCGAGTCATGTACCTGCTGGTGCCCCTGAACTCACCCCTACATCCCCTTTAGATTATCGAGTCATGTACCCGCTGGTGCCGCTGGACTCCCACTTTCTCAATATGTTAATTTGCCGAGTTATGTACCCGCTGGTGCCTCTGAACTCACATTGCGGTCACTCTTTCAGATAGTAAGTCACGTATGATTATACCTCTGAACTTTCTTCCTGGAAGAGATCCTTCCTCATGATCCAATGCCCGCACTCCCAGTGCACAAAAAGGGTAATCGATCCACAAATTTCCGAAAACGGACATGTCCTCATTACCTCTGAATCGTTTTCACTTCCACCAAAAACAAACTGCCCCTCACATAGAACCTCCACGTTCTCCTACCTCTGAGTCATTCTATGTACTCCCTCTTTATTGAGCCCACTCCTGCCATGTCATCATTACCTCTGAGTGGGAAGGCTCCGTCAAAGAACCCTTCATGCTTGCCATGTCCACATTACCTCTGAGCAAGTATGTCGGTCTCCTTTCGACCTATTATCTGTACCCACAACCGGAGTACGACAAGGATAATAGGTCCACAAATGTCCGCTGTTGACCACGAATATCTTCCGTGAAACCTCCCCTGCCATGTCCTCACTACCTCTGAGCAGGAAGGTTCCACGGTAAAACCCTCATGCTTGCCATGTCCTCATGACCTCTGAGCAAATATGTTGGTTTTCCTTTTCACCCTATTATCTGTATTCCGAACCAGGGTACGCCAAGGATAATAGGTCCACAAATATTCCTTTGCTAAGCTTCTTAGCATAAATCTACTACCCCACCATGCCCCGGGAGCCCAGCTGCTCTACGACATTCCCTTTTTTTAAGCACCGGGAACATCCATGACCACTTTGCCACGGCTGTTCCGGACATCCTGTCCAAACTTGTTATCCGTACTTAAAACCAAGGTACGCCTAGGATAACAGGTCCACAAATAATCCCCCAGCAAGTCCAATTCCGCAAATGCCACAAGTACAAGAAAGAGAAGATGAGTTAAAACATGCTCATTTATTCGAAATTCTAAGTACTACATCATTTGGGGATCACACCCCTTACAAGAAAAAAAAAGAGAGAAGAAGAGAAAACAAAGAAAACAGACGTCTGATCACTGCTCCGGGGCACATAACGCCCTGAGACAGTCTATCAGCAAAACAACCGACCGCTCAAACCTCTGGGAGGCTCGACGCTCTGCCTCGCGGGTCAGCACCACCTCATCCTCCAGATGAGCGTGAGCCTGCCAGTTATCTTCAAATTTCTTAAAAGTCCGCTCCAGGCTATCGGAAGATCGGGAAACCTTCTCGGCCCCCGGAACAATCGACTCCTGCTCCGCCTGAGCAGCCTCCAGCTCTGACTTTAAGAAGGCCAATTGCCTCTGGAGCCCAAGAATCCGCTCCTTCGTATCTGCAATTCCATGAGAAGCGGACTCTTCCCGAGCATGGCAAGCCTGACTCCTACGACCCAGCTGGTCGTACGAAGCGGAGAACTTATCAAGGTCCCCCCGTACAACTGGCCCAGCAGTATCTCGGGCTAGCTTAATTCTATCCCGAGCAGCAACGAGGAAGCCACGCTCCCGCTCGATTGCAGCAGGCAAGCCCGCCTGTCGTATCGCCAGTAGTTGGGTCACAAGCTGATCAGCTTCTGTCAGCTTAGGTTCCAGCAGTGCAGCCAATCCCACCCCGCCAGGAAGGGACTTCAAAGTTGCAATTTGACCCCGAACGTACCGGAGAGATAGAGAAAATGGGGTCCCCCGTCCTATGGCAACATCTATGCCCCTGTTCAAATGACGATAGAAACTGTCGACCACGTCCTGCGTCGCCTCATTCAGAGTTTCCGTGGAGGCCGGTGTCAACGGGAGCGTGGCTGGCAGCACTGAAGAAGACGCAACAGAATCCGCCGCTCTTGCTACGAGAGAAACCAGCTCCGCATGAAAGGACGCTTGAACAGCGGCCAACTCCTCTTCGGCAGCCTACAAAACTTGAATACTCGGCAGGGTCGAGAGGTCAGCCTCCGGAGCCGTATAATCTGCAGAGGATGAGGCGGAGACCATCGCCAACCCCATTTCTATCGGCCCAGAGCTGGCAGGAGGCTCCTCGACGTGAGACGGCAAAGGAGAGGGAACGCTCCTTCTTTCCGTATCACGGCAGAGCGAGCCTTCCCCAAGAACATCCACGGCGGGAAGTAAAGGGTCAGGACCTGCAGGGCCAAGGCAACCATGAATCGATTTGACCCGGAGGATATGTTGGTAGAGCAAATAAGCCCCCTCACTAGTCAATATCTGGCTTATCTTACCAGTTGAGGAGTGTGGAGGCCGAGGGTCGCTTACATCCACCTCAGCCTCTTCACCAACAGCTTCTGAGTCAGGTATAACAGACTCCTCCCCTCTTGCGTCCGCGGGAGGGGATGCACCGAGAACAACGGCACCTTGTTGAAGATCAGCGGTCTCGGAGACGGGTCCGAGGGAACCTTCGTCACTCCGGGCCGGGACCTCAGCAACCTCGGAGCTTCCAGCCGCCGCTGAGAGAGCCCCCGCAGAAAGGACCGCAGCACACATGTCGCTAATCAAAGCAGCAAGGGCTGAATCAGCTTCAGGGGTGGTAGACGATTCAGGAGAGGTCGGCTCATCGGACGCCTACAAAGAAAAGTGATTAAGTCATATCCCCAAGAGAAAAGAAAACTACAACAAAGAGATGGCTACGACTTGGTCTTACCTCCAGAATAACGTCTGTATCTTCACCCTTCTCGGTAATAAGTAATCCGCGAGACCTAACGGCAGCTCTCTTCACGGAAAAGGTCGCTCTACCGTCAGAAGACTCGTGTCTGACTCGTTTACGCGAGGAACCTGGCACAGCCGAAGGCTGTTCTTCTCTTACTGCTTCCTCTTGTGCAGTAATCAACGGATCTTCCGCCAGTTCATCGGGTGTGGGAAGCGGTTGATCCGTTACTTCTTCACCCCCACCAGAAAGGGAGTCTTCGCTATCATCATCATCCTCATCCTCAGCCGACTCGGAAGGTTCTGATTCAGGAAGGGGGACCTGGAGCGCCAGTTGCTTTCTAGCCTTAGCCCCTTTGGGCTTCTCCTCTAAACCGGTACCCACGATGAAACTAGTACTCGGATCAAAGTTAATAGGAGGCTTGTTCGCCATAACGTGATACAAAGCAGCCACGTACAAAATTTCCTTCGGCGCCTTAGCATCGGGAACTGAGAAGCTGGCCCGAGTATGATAAGCGTCATAATAATTCCACGCTCGGACGCCGTCAAGAATGCTGCCTTCAAAACCTAAACAAGGGTTGGGACAATCAAGGAACAACTGGCTATAACCAAACTGGCGAGAAAATCTGCTAGGTAGGTAAGGTTCCAAGTATACATTATCCCGGTTGTGATAAAACAGATGCACGGGGCGGATATTGCACAACCAAGCAAGCATATCCGGAGACAGAAAATGAGAAGGCCCAGTACCATCAAGGTGTACCTTCCTCACTTCCTTATCAGAAAAAGGAGGAACAGACACAAAGAGGTCACACCCATCCACTCTCGCCAGCGCCCTCCGACAAGCTGGCATAGTGTTGTATTCCCAAGACCAGTGATGGCATTTGAAGAGGAAAGCATCTTCGGCTGTAGCATCTTCCGCTATCCCAGGTCCCAGCAAAGACTTGTAGTGCATCGCCAACCACCCCATCAGGTAGTGGAAAGGCAGTTCTACGCGCTCAAAATCCAAAGTTTTCTTGCGAGCAATAACCTTGGACGAGAATGTTCGCAGACCATGGTGTATGCTGCACACCATAGCAGGAAGGAGGGCCAATCTAACTCCGAATACTAGTTTAACGGCAGGGAGGATGAAATGACGACCAATCCTCTCGATAGAACCTGCTCCTCCTGAGACTACGCAGTTCCGTAGCCATATTATCAAAAATCCAGCCAGAAGCGCCTTCTCCGACATCTGTATGATCCCGTAGTGAAAATAACTAAGAGAGTCAGCTTGACTCCCGAATATATCGCTCTTGGATCGCGACTTCTTGACACTTGATATCAGATCCCTTACCTCTGCATGCGTTCGAGGGGCTCGGGAAGTAACTTCGCCAGAAGGATCAACTCTAAAAAGATAATTAATCCAGGATGTGGTATGGGGAGCGGTCCCCTCGGAGCTGTCTGTCATTTTTATAGCCATCTGATGACAAGCACTATGGTGACACAACAACTCCCGATACACGGCAACAAAACTTGGGAGTTGCCTGTCCAAGGCCTCGAACTCCTCATTCGACGGGGTATACACCTCGAAAGGCTCATTCCCCCATGGAAGTTTAGAGACAGTATACATCTCGTGAAAAGCAAGCCCCAGCTCCCCTACTGGTGCAAAGAATGTCCCCGTTCGTCGGCTATACATCTCCAAGAGCGCTACGAACAGTGGTTTATTAATGGGAAGCCCGTGACAAGTGCCCCGAATGGCATGGTAAAGCCCCACCTCCCGCAAGAATGTTCCATAGGTCTGCAAAACCCAAGTAGTCAACTGGGCCCACGTAGAGGTGGGGTTTATCCAGTTCGACAGTGCCAGCCTACCAACAGGATAAGACTTCTTGTGAACAAGCCGATTCAGGAAAGTATCAGCTTGAGTAAGTGTGAAGTTGGGACCGTATACATTCATGAAAGAGTCCGGGGCCAGACCCATCATATACCGGAGGACGGAATCCTTACCCGCCTACGCTGACCGCATGTTCGGATTATAATGGATGTTGCCCATCAACATCCCTGATTGAGTAGGAGTTAAGTTACACACCATCTTCCTGTCCAGCAACACCATATTGAACCATGACAAAGGATAATGAGATTCCATGAGAGGAATATGGATCGCTACCCCATCCAAAGAGAAATCCCAGTTCTCGGAAATCTCTAAAACTCGGGGATTCTTAATAACTAAAGCATCACCAAAAAGGAACAAAGGCTTCAGGTATTTTTCATCCAGCTTCCCAGTATTCATCATGGAATGAAGGTAATCGAGGGTCTGATTCTCAATGGAATTCAACCTCTCCGAAGGCTCATCAGTAGGGAATTGATTCAACATATGCTTAATTAAGTCGTCAAGACGCACGCCCAGGGCGAATTGATTTGAACCCACTATAAGCTCCCCAGCAGGATTTACGGGCAGACTCACTGGAGAAAGACAAAAGAAACGAGATTAGAAGATAGTCAAAGAAAACAGAAGCATTGGAAAGATCATTTGAGTCTATGCGGCTCGGGTCGTTACAGTCACATACGGCTCAGCATTAGATACGTCCATGCGGTTCTGTGCACCGTAGCCGCACGCGCCTCCGAGTTAGCCGAGTCCATGCAACTCAAATTCAGACGAGCTTATAGACTCATGCGGTTCAAATTAAGCACGTCTACGAAGCCAGACCCACGCGAGCTGACGCGGATACAAGAAAGCGAGCTTATGCGGTTCAAAAGTGAGCGACGCTTATGCGGCCCAAATCGAAAATGCATATGCGGCTCAGATCGAGTATAAACAAGCTCATGCGACCCCAATGGGGGAAGTGCTTATGCGGTCACATCGATAAGCCTCGTACATACGGCTTGTGCATAAAGTATGCAGCAGAGCCATGGTAACAGTTAGGGTTTTCAAACGACCCTTACCAGCAATAGGCGAGTGGATGTCAGGGTGAAAAGCAGGCACGCCAGTCGGCGGAGGAGCCGCCATGTTCGCCGCCGCAGTCGATGAAGACGCGGCCCTCTTGCCCTTCGCAGCCGCAGAGGATGATGCGGCCTTCTTGCCCGCAGCAGCAGCAGCCTTCTTGGGAGCCATTATCGATCGATAAAGGGAGAAGACGAAGAGCAAAGTCGGCGACAGGGAATTCGAGCAAAGAGAGAGGGTAAAGAAACCCCCAAGAGACTAAACGACTCTTATTTATAGGCGAAAGAGACCCACGAAACGAACAGACGTCTCGGATTATGCCTCGGATTACGCACTGCTTTAAAAGACAAAGGCAAAAACGCTTCGGTCAAGGCAAAATCGACCCTTGGGATCCTCCCCGAAAAGACGGCATTAAATCAAGACGAATCAAGAGCATTTAATGAAGATTTGCACACGTAGTCAGGACACGTGGCAACGAGCCTATGCGGACAGATGAATCTATGCGGCTGGAACACTTATGCGGCATGAACGGGACCATGCTTCTTATTTAAAGTGTTTTAATTTTGCAAATTGAAAACTTTGAAGCGGGTCCTGTAGAAGCATGGAAAATATCAGAATAATGGTCCATGCGGCTCCGGGTACGAAGTCCATGCGGCTCATATGGGAGCTATCTTATACAGTTCAAAGAAAGACTCTCTGTCTCATGCGTCTCGAGAGTGTATGCGGTTCAGCAGGAATATGCGGCTCGATCCATGCCACGTGTCCCCCTGTGATCCTTCCCTACAGCTGGCCCTTTGAATAGTGGCCTCATTTAATGCTCTGACACGATTTGATGACTGTGGCGGCTCTGGCATAAAGTGTCATAATGGCTCTGCCATAATGACATATGCTTCGGGAAAAGAAGAAGATCTCTGACCCGATCCGTCAGAAATCCTAGGTAGCCACGTGGCAAATCTCATGCGGCTTAAATAGAGAACAGCTTCATGCGGCTCACTGAGAAGTCACCCTATATGACTAGCAGAAATCAGCCATATGCGGCCCACTGAGAGCTCAGCCCCTGCGGCTCAATACAACGTTAGCTCATGCGGCTCGCAAAGACTATGCATATGCGGCTCATTGAGAGTTCGTTCCCTGCGGTTCGATGAAGCATTGTCCTATACGGCTCACGAAGAGTATCTCCCTGCGGTTCAAGTGTTGTCCATCCTATGCGGCTCTGGCAGGACCCACAACCAGAACACGTGGTATCGGATCAATCAACGATTTAACCGAATCTCAACAAATATATTTGACATCATCATCGTAATTACTGAGATCAAGGCATATCATTTATCATCAAGCCAACGGGACACGTGGTGAGCAATCGGATATTGGTAGAATCCATCATAGAGATTTAAAGCAGTTAACATTAATTGCTCACAAGATTCGGTGCTATCCTCATTAATGGCCGAGATTCATTGTAATCAGGATCAAGGGTTCGGATAGATTGAAGGAGTGCCGACATTCCAAACAAATGATCATTAGAAAACCCTAATGATCATACCCCACTCTTATAAATAGCCAGCATCATTTCTTTGCACAAGGATCGGCAACAAAAGAATAAAAAAATATACAGAGTCAGAGAGAGAATACACAGAGAGAGAGAGAAGCCAGGAGAGCAACAGAGGAGCAAAAAGAGCACTTCTTCGTCAACGCCAACCATCTTTTCACAAGGAACCAAGGCTGTATACCGATCGTCCAAGGAGTAAGGCAGGGCTGTCGTCGCCTTCCCGAGCCTCTATCGTCACCCCCCAAAATCTAAAATAAACAATTGTACTTAGATTGCTGTACCTAGGTTTTCGTCCCTAGGCTTTCTTTGTACAAGCGAGTTTGTATTGTGAGTCTAAGTTCAGTCCTCCGATAATTGTTCTGTACTTTTACAATCAATGGCAAACAGCTGCCATAGCCAACTGGTGAGTATTCTCCATGCTCTGTCTCAAAGCCTCTGTCTGACGCTGCGACGCTTCAGCCTACGCTCGCTGCACCTCTATCATCTATTGGAGAAGCACGAACATCTACAAAGTGTCAGTCGGTATCGGAGGTGGCGACGGAAGAGTCTCCGGAATGACGATGGAAGGCCGCCTGGATGGCAGGAACATTAGGGGCAGCAGGGACAGCCGTCTGGACCTCTTCCGTCTCTGGAGCAATAGACCTCGACAGATTGGACCTCGTCAGGGCAGTACTAGATCCAGCCGCCTGAGCTCGGGTAATCATCATCCTCAAGACAAATTCGAGCAAAAAAAAATTAATATAGCACAAGATAAGATATTATCAAAGAAGGACAATTAAATTCGAATTGCAAGAAGAGTTGTCATAATAATCGAAAGATCGAATTTTTTTCTAAAATGTGATTGAGTACTCCTATCATAACCTAGAACCTATATCCTAGCTGCAGGCTCGTAATTACTACTCTAAGTCGAGTACCATTATGAGATCGTACTAGTTGTGACATAGACCTGCATGGGCCACCACAAAAATGTGTCACGACCCGCACCCTGTTTAGGGGCACGAGCACGTGGGTACGTCCAGCCTACACCGCAATGTCGACGGTAGAACACGGTATAGGTCATCTACAAAATCTAACATCAATAATATATATATGCATCTGTTATCTCCGCATGGAGGACTATATTTATACATAAATTAATCACATGATTCTAAGGAAGATACGCACGAAAGATAAAGATAGGATAGAAATAGAAAAGCTGTAAATAGATACTAGTCACAAAGTCACAATCAGAAGTAGAGAGTATATCACAATGTACATAACCCAAAATAATAATATACTACAAGCCAAAATGATAAGCTGAAATCCAGTCCAGTCAAACCTACTAGTTTAGATCCCTACCTGTGATACGTCCTCTAAAGGCACCGGCTCTACTAAATCCAGGTGGTAATCTGCGTCTACGCCAAACCTGTAGAAGGTCGGGCAGTCTGTATCTAAATTCTCTAAAAAATACAACAAAATTATCCTGTCAGGATATGAGCAAGTACAAACGCTAACAGCAGTTCATGTGAATTGACAAATTCTATAAGAGACATTTATAATAAAAAATAAGATGAAATATCATAACAGAAAATGTGAACATGATATGTAAACTGGATATAATGTCATGGTATGAAATACATGAATATAGAATAGAACAGAGATATATGATGTATAAATGTAAACATAAATTGGTTCCATGAGATATTAGAGCATTATGTGATCGGCATAGGATACATGATCAGGCTATTCCATTTGGCCCGGCTATCACAAGAAAATCTCAAGAAGGGTTAAGCCGGCCAACATGGAACGCGAGCACAAGAAATATAAGATCTCGCAACATCCTACGTTCGGTGAGGGTGACGCAAGCACAAGAATAGTGACATGCGGGTATTGATCACATAACCTCTAATAACTCCCCATGCCCAAGTAGTATAATAGATCCAACCATGACACATCATGACACAGGATTTAAAGAGCAGAGGGCCAGTCCACTCCCAAATCAGTGTCTATACAAGTACATGAAACAAGCTCGAACAATGTAGTCATATACCAGGTAAACCAGGAATAACCTCTCATGACGAGATCCAACGTATACTAGTCCGTTTATCATCATATCGGGAATCAAGTAAGACACTACAACTGAATCAGATATAGCAGATATCGAGATAATAAAAACTATCAGAGAATGTACTCGCCTGCGGTCCTGAGCAGTCAGTAGGAATCGAGGCTCAGAGGATAGTCACAGACATAAATATGAGATATACAAGAGTTAATTAGGGTTTAATAGTATTTAGCATGCTTTCTAGTGTATGATATAAAATTTAGGTCAAACTAAGTCAAACTAGGTCAAAGAAAGTCAAAATAAGTCAAACTAGGTCAAATGAAGTCAAACCAAGTCAAACTAGGTCAAAGATTGACTTATAGTTGACTTTTGGTCAACTGGTAAACTCTTAGTCCAATCTAGGTCAAACTAGGCTAATGGTTGACTCATAGTTGACTTTTGGTCAATTGGTCAACTCTGGTTAAGTTCTAGTCAATTCTAGGCTAAAAGTTTACTTGTAGTTAACTTTTGGTGAAAAAGTCAACTTTGGGTCAACGGGGTCAAAACTAGACTAAACATACCATTCCTAACATTTACCTACCAAGACATCTCATATCTAAGTCAAAATGGTATCCCGATACCAATATCTTAGTTAGAGCCCAATATCTTAACCTTACCCTTTCCAAGGTAATTCCCATTACCTTGTCCATACCAAGGTAAACCACTTTTACCTTGATACCACTCTTAATATCCTAAGATATCAAGATACTAACATATCTAACCATTACCAGTCACTATCTCACACTAACTAACTCATCTAATGCATCTTATTACATATTTTAACATATGTATATTACCTTAAGGTATTATCTTGCTATCATGAGATACCAAGATACTTACCTATATCTATCTACTAACTAATCTCATACACTAACATATCTAACAACCACAATATCCTAGCTAGTATCTAGCACAAGCTAATATATATACCTATACCTTACTAAACATCTAACTCTCATAACACCAACATCTTAACATGTAGGATACTAACATCAATACTTCACTAACATAGACTAACTTATCTTAACATTTACCACTCAAACCACTAACATTCTAACCACTCATTTAACCCCTAATCTAATTCCTTTTAGAGTCAAACACACACACACACACACACACACACACACACACACACACACACACACACACAAACATATATATATATATATATATATATATATATATATTTTTTTTTTTTTTTTACACAAACATATATATATATATATTTTTTTTTTACACAAACATATATATATATATATATATATATATATATATATATATATATAGGTGCACATATAGGTGCACATATAGGGGGCTAAGGGGGGCTAAAAAGAGGGTGAATGGGGTCATAGGGGGCTTCCCTGCAGCCTCCATTGCTGCTGCTGCTGCTTCATAATGCAGCAGCCATTGTGCTGCTGCTGCTGTCTTGGGCAGCACGACCTTCCCCCCTCTTCTCGTAACACACACACACACACACACACACACACACACACACTCACATCACCTCTCCTTCTTTTCTCACATCTATTCTTCCCACCTTCTTTCTCTATCCTTTCCTCATTCATCTACACTCAACTCTCCCACTTCAAAAACAAGGACACGCTCAAACGCTTGAGCCACAAACTACAACACTAACACACACACACACATATATATATATATATATATATATATATATATATATATAATATATTTTTTAAAAAAAATATAATATATATATATACACACATTCACACAACACTAATATTTATATATATCCAAAACATCCCGAAACCTATCCGAATACCCAAATCCTCACAATTCTACCCTCTAGTGCTTAGACACGTATCCCACACAAGTAATCTAACTCATGCACGTGAGCAAAAACGAAAAACGAGGCCCGAATGGCCAAATGACCATTCTAGCGACTCCGGGGTGTCCGATTTGCGATACCGTGTGATACGGGTACCAAACCTATCCGAATTAAACCCAAACTCTACCCACGAGTTCTAAATAATGATTATAACCCATTCTAAGTGCTAACTTGCCGATTCTAGTGTCGGTACAAAAAGTCACCCGTTTGTTGGAACCCGAAAACCCCAAAAAAGTCTATTTTTATGATTTCTCGCAAAACGACCCCACGCATCAAAATATGGATACGTACCTAGCCTCATTTCACCCAAACTAACCTAATTAAGTCTAATTAGGCTATGGGCAATACCCGAACATGTCAATTTAGGATTTTCTCTAAATTTGGCTCTAAACCTAGGCCAAACGTCCCAAATTGAGTCAAATGGGTTCCAAACCTCTTCTAATGGATTAACCTACATTTTGATCATCCTCTAATATGCTAATGACACTATTTAGAAGTAATTATAAAGGTTAGAGTGAGGGTTTACCTCTTGGGAGTTGGAATCCCAAGGAAAAGTCCCCAAATTACTTTTTTTATGTCAAAGTCCAAAATCTATGCTTCCACCACCACCAAGCTAGATCTACCTAGATCAAAGCCAAAAATAAGGGATAAACAAGGGTTAGCACCAAGATTAGAGAGAAATCTAGAGAATTAGAAGAGATTTACTTACCTTTTAAGCACAAAATGTAAAAGAAAAAGAAAGGGATTTTGTGGAATGAGAGAAAAGGAGAGAGAGAGATCTTCTTACAAATGAGAGCATATGATGGATGTGTGCTGCTGGTCGGCCACATTTTAGAGGGTTGGAGGCATTTGGCAATTTACCAAAATGCCTCCAAGTCAAAGAAATGAGTGGTTTTGAGTTGGGGTCAAAATGGTAACTTGAAAACTCCTAATTCCAAGTTCTAAATCTAATTTTAATCCCTAATCCCACTAAAATCAAATGGGATTAGTCAAATAGAAATATCTGGGTTTGGTCATGACAAGTTGGTCGGTTCCAGTTGGGTCCAAAATTGATCTGGGTTACTAACACAAGTCGAAATGAGACAAAACTCAAACCCGATCAAATTAAATCCCAGAACACAATATTAATAATTAAATATTCACAAAAATATTAGAATATTGAAAATGATAAATTTGCCTTCAGTTTTGAAAATTGGAGGTGATACTCCCCTCCTATCCAATATCTGGCTTGCTCATTAGTTCAAGGAAGACACAATTCTGATATGTACAGTAACCTCATCGAAACGATCAGAAGGAGAGTCTCGAGATGGCATAATAACCTACTTTCCACAGGGGTAAACTCACTATTATCAAGCACGTTCTTTCTTTGATCCCTATTTACACTCTTGCAGTGTGCGCACCTCCGAAAAAGGTTCTCCAAATCATCAAAAAAAGCTTCACTACTTTCTTCAGGAGACAAAAGGAGGGTGGCTCTAAATGGCACTATACTAAGTGGCCCAAGTTGTGCAGGCCTGAAGATCAAGGGGGACTCGGGGTTCACAACCTTACCGAGATGGTAGATGCCCTATCCGCCAAACTTTGTTGGAAGTTTTGCACGCAGACCTCCCTTTGGGCCTCATATTTTCAGTCGTGCTACTGTCAGCACTTCCACGCTAAATTTGCTCTTGCCAATAGTAGAGCATCTCCAAATCTAGCAGCTCCATGATGGTGCGTGATGGCTATTTCCTACCGTTGAGTGTCTACTTGGCATGAAAGCAGCACATGCTATCCGAAATAAAGGTATCATATTGCAGGACGGTGCCGATCAGTTGGTATGGACAACATCATTGTTCGATCTTTTCTCGGTCCAAAAAGCTTGGGCTACCGTTCGCCCGACTAGGACTGTGGTGCCTATGTTACAATTCTGCTGGAACAACTATACTCCAAAGAAATGGTCGATTCTTCTCTGGAGGGCTATCCAACTCAAGTTGTCGGTGGACGTCGTCATTCGCTCTATGGGGTTTGTTACGACCCGTACCCAGTATAGGGGTACGAGTACGTGACAATGCTCAGCCTATGCCACAGCATCGATGGTAGAACGCTGTCTAGGTTGCTAATTAACAATCTCACACAATGATATAATGTACCTTTGTCTATTCATCACATGTCTAAACTATGGGCTTCGTCGAGTAAAGGTTGGGTTAAGGCTTAAGGGTGGTTAGTTAAAGCAAGCTTCAAGCAAATAATTAGCGACTCACAACAATTGGTTTCTTGTGAATAGATAGTCTCCTAGATTGACATTTTGACTAAAGGTAAAATCCTATTCATTCTCAAATTCAGATGGCTAGAAGGTCCCAATAGTAGTTTGAGGGTCGAGAGGAGAATGAGTAACTCAAGGCAAGGTTCTAGTCACATAGCTGGTCGGCTGATGGTAGCTATACTTGTATATACAACTATCATAGACATGGGGGATACTCTGTATCTATCTATCAAATACGAGCGTCCGTCTTTCCAATTAGTGAAAGATAAAAGAAGTAAGGAGTTAAAGAAAGATGTCATCGAATACAATTATGTGATTCAAGGGCAAATGTATAATTCAAAAGGAATTGTTAATACCGTCGCGGATGAGATCCTGGATATCTCGATATCTCAATCCACGTAGGATAGTCAAAGAGAGAGCGAACCGAGTGAACTAAGGTTGATCAGACCGTAATACATCGATTCTGATTAGACAATATGTTAGTAGGCGTCCCTAATAAACATATATCTTGAATCAAGCTCGATAAAAGAGTAAGCTTGCAAAACTAGGCTGTAATAGCAGCGTTGGTCAAGATAGTCAAAATACAAGTATGCAAGATTTTTTTTGAAAGGAGGCACAAGTAGTTCGAGTTTTGTTTGAATCAAAACCTTACCGGGTGTTCTTGCGTATACAGTCTTCCTACTATCTTCTTATCCATAAGGCCTTGGTCGACTAATGGGTTATGGACCTCTAAATCCTATACTCTAGGTAAACCTATTAGTGTCAGTTAATTACCTCGTTAATAGATCACAAGGACCACTGAATGCTAGGTTGTGAGACATGCTTCCCAACTTACAAAACTTTCACTAGTATTGATTTTGGATCTCATGGGACACACAGGGCATTTTCTTATCCTCTATAGTATCCTAAACTTGTGATCACGTCTGAAGTTATTTTACCGAGAATTATTCCTCGCTCGAATACTCTGGCTGTGGTAAACCCTTGGTTCCGTAATTCGAATATGATATGCTATCCGATACTCTACCTTATATTGACACAAGTTCTAAAAAGGTCAACGAAGATATAGTTTTGGCAATGTTCCATACCTACGATTCCATGAAATAATTTCAATTCTATGGGTCGTGCCTCGCCAGTGCGCTGCTGGCTGGCTATCGCAGTCGTTAAAATTATTCCAATTATATTCCTAAAAACTTTAAGGAACTGATAGCGATTCAAACTTGTTGACTATGATAGGAAGCATAAACATATGCCTATAAGTCTCAATCCCTAAAGTAAAAGATTGATCGGGGAGGAAATAACTAAAGACAATGGAAGTAAGAACATCATAATCTTTATTCATATGTATTTCAATCGATTGAGGGGACACTTTGAATCAATCTACCTCGAGATTCTTATATGAATAACAGAATCAGGAATTATAAACCAATTCCTTATAGCAAATAGGATTTAAAATAGGTAATTCTAACTTATGATATAAGGTTTATATCTAATAGAGCAAAAGAGAATTGAACAATTTACCAAGACTAGAGCCTTAATTCTAGAAAAGCCTAAATTACCAAGTGATTAGTACATCCACATTGGATCATATCGTCATATCAAAAGTAATAGTGCATCCATAGAGATCTGGTAAGCTATCTAAATTTAATAATTCTTTATCTAATTTGTATGGCCTAGCTGACAACCTTAACTACCCAACGGTCAATTTAAACAAGGGGGTCTTAGTCCTAGTCATTATCTTAATTCAATTTAACCTAAGTTATGAATGAGCATTTTCTAGTCGCAGGCCCGTAATGGTACGACTAACTTAAGTACCATCACGAGTTCATAATCTTTTGTGAAATCAGACCTGCATGGGCCACCAAAAAAACTTGTCATGACCCGCACCCGCTTTTCGGATACGAGACGTGTCCAAGCCAGCCTACACCGCAGAGTCGGTGGTAGAAAGCTGTCAAGCCCGCAAAAAATAAATGCTCAAAATAAACTTTATTGTTCATTCACATTTCAAAATTTGAATACAATATTTGCAACAATTATATTTAAAAAAAATACAAAATTCTCACAATTAATAAAAAAGACACAAATGCTATCTATTTCTATGGTTTTTTCTGCAAGTACACCCGTATCTCCCAAAGCTAAGTGAAGCCACAACTAACCTGAAAAATATTGGTTTCCAGTCAGGAATGGAACAAGTACACAAATCGAAGGCAATACAAAAATACAATAGAATTTATAAGACATGAAAATAACATATGTGAGATGAAAACTAGAAAGTAAACTAATGTCATGGCAAGCAATGAAGAAAACCAGGAGAAACAAGTAAAAGACAACTATCTATATGTTTTAAAATATCTTGTTTGACATGTGAACGGCTAAGGGATAAATACGGCACCCTGCATGTGTCGTGTGCAGCTGCTATCAGTCAAGATTAGACATATTGGGATAGATAAAGGGTAGTTTACACGTCTACTAAGATATTTCCTTGCCCAGCTAGTACTCAAGGAATCAGGTCGCAAACATGGTAATCATGAAAATGACAGTCAAGAATGTATAATAAATCCATGAATACGAATCTCTGTGTGACGAGCGTGTCAACAAGCAGCAAGACACATGTATAAACATGAAATGTAAAAACTACTATAAATCGAAAAGCAATCAGAAAGTGCACTTGCCTGAGATCCTTTGCTGGTGAAACCGATAATACAACCACATCAGATGAGTCACTAGAGTCAACACATGCAAAAAGTCTTCGGATGCTGAAATAGATATTACCAACATTTTTTGAATAGTCAAATTAACTAGGATTGCCTGTCTTTAAGTCTAATTCTGGACACAGGAGCAAAACGGTAATTTTGGCAGATACACATCAAATTTGTCGCGCACACGCAACCAATTTGAAGTCCCTCAAAGCCCACACGTCCACGTAGCCGATACTCACCTTTCGATGCTTTCGGTTCACGACCACGTCGTCCAGATTGGCGAGACGCACATCGTAATGAAGGTTTTTCTAGTTTTTCGAAAACAGTTTTATGTTATATTTTCTAATCTTTGTAAACCAATAAATTGATGCAAAATAAATGAAAGTGAAAACTACCAAGGCCGTCTAGAAGGTGTATATGTTGTCTATAAACCCCTTCAGGTAGATTTTAGAAAAAGTCGACATCCTGCGTGCAATTTGCCTTACAAAATAGGGGTCTGTCCAAGTTCACACAGTTCTGTTCTTTTCGAAAAAACCGATTTTCTCCTGATTTTGTTTCAATCTTTCAACGAATCAGGATCATTTCAATCTGAAATATTTGATGGGATTCCTAGATGGTTACATGGGTTGTCCGTAGGATTTTAAGGAATTAAAATCGATGAATGGGATGCGTAAGAATTCAGTCGAGAACATGGTACCTGTCATGATTTGTTGCTGCCGCTGCTGTTGCAGTCACGCTCTTGCAGGCGCGCGGCCAGCCGACTTCGGCTACTCGTGCGACGGCGCGCGGCCGCGGGTGGCCCCCCAGGGCTAGGGTAGGGCTAGGGTTTTCCAAGTTCTCTTGATTTCGATCTCTCGTATATATATATATATACTATGTGTTCTATTGTGCAACATAGTCGGGGGGTGAAGCTCGGGCCTGGTTCGGCTGGGCTTCCTGGCGGTTTGGGAGTTCTGGGCCCTTGGCTAGGCCGGGCTGGGCTTGGGCCTGGTCAGGCTGGGATGCTACTGTTTGCATTTCCTGTTAGCATATATTTATGTCTACATATATATATATATATATATATATATATATATATATATATATATATATATATATATATTCATAAATACATATACCTGTGTATTTATCTATACATACACATATATATCCATATATTCACACACATATACCTGTATATTTATCAATACATACAAATATATATCCATATATTCACACACATATACCTGTATATTTATCTATACATACACATATATATCTATATATTCACACACACACACACACACACACACACACACACACACACACACACACACACACACACACACACACACACATATATACATAAAACCTAAATAAATCCCAATAACATTTATTCCTCGGGTAGGGCCTACCTATATAAATATGAGCACATATATTATAACTTTTATTTGACAAAAATAATATAACCAATAATAATAAAATAATATTATATAATAATAATAATAGTAATAACGAAATTCAATAAACCAGTAATGGTGTATATGCCATTATGTACAGTCTAATAATCCTAAAATGTACAAGGACCTATTTTATACAAATGTCATTGAATATCAACTAATAATGATATTTATAATATTTAATTAATAAATACCTAGAAAATATTCATTATATCATTAAAACGGAATACGACACAATTATACCAAAATATATCGACACGAATGTCATTGGATGTACCACATGACTACATAGGCTTGGGCTGTTTTGGGTCCAATCTGGACTGGTTTGGTGCAACCGGGTTCCCTAAAACTCAATAATATAATTAAAAAAAAATAAATCTTCGGTAAGGGTTAAGTCGCAACTTGGCCTGGTTTTTCTAGTTAGGACATCACTATGGTTCGGTCTTCCCTACCAGGACTAATACACTAGTCAAAGCATGCCATTGTACTATCCGTGCCATGATTCCTAATCACCTTGTACTCCAAATCTCAACTATGACTATGATCATCTACCATAATAATTAACTAATTAATTATTTATAAAAATCTAAAAATTACCATTTAAATAAAATAAATAATAATAAAATATTTCAAAATTTTCGGGAATGGGAGCTACCAATCTACCCACCTTAAAAATAATTTTGTCCTTGAAATTCTAATTCATAACTATTTCTTAAAATTCAAAAGAAAGTCTACCTTAACCTTAATCTCCTTAAATTTTAATACCTCAAAATAGTTTATATCCTCCTCCTAGCCATTTCGTAACTACGAATCCTCGAGGACTTCTACCCACCTTTGGTCACACTACTCCTTCAAACACATGACGTTATAACATTGTAACCGTCCAACTAATTGCTAAAAGTAACTACCAACAAATATCTACTGCATATGGCATCTATAATCTTCTCCTATCTATCAAGCAACCCAAAATTTAATCAGCACAAATTTACACAAGTAGCTAAGAAATATTGATAAATTCTAATAAGCATGACCATTCGTCGCTCCAAAATATGAAGGACAAAAAGATAAGGAAGAATAATCGAGAGCAAATATAAAGTTTCAAGAGCGGTAGAGAGTATCCAATGATACAGATAAAAAGAGTGTTTATGAACCATTACCTTATTTGCTAGATTGGGCTACTCTAGTCTAGTCACTCGCTAAATCAAAGAACCCTTCGCTTCTTAGAGGGGCTTGTAATCCGTGCAATACAGAAGTCCCGTTCTCGAAATTAATCTAAATAAGGTTCCATAATAGAACAGAATTTGAAAAATGTTGATTGTAAACTTTTTCGTGGTTATTTAAACACACGAGCAAAGAATATAAATACAAAACAAGATCGTATCACGACTTAATGGTTACGAATGACAGCACATTCTAAGAGGTGGAGACTACACAATAGGTACAGAAACTTATTTCAAATAGTTCAGTTTTATAGTCCAAATATGGTGGTATACCTGGATGGTTTTTACTGGGTCTTAATGGGTTCCCTGATTGGACATCAAACGTTGGTTGGATGAACCTTGGATTTCAATCTATATTGGCTGGACAAGATCTTAATGATAAAACTATTTCTACTAGGTTAGGGTAACCTAGAATATGTTTCAACCCAAGTGGTTGAGCTAGTTGCCAGTCAGGTTGGTTAGCTAGGTTTCTAAAGTCCAAAAATGTGCCTTCAGTGGCTTTTGTGTTTATGTAGCACATGAGACCTCAATTGGGTGGTACACTAGTGGCATGTGCGTAGTGGACTTTGAGTAGATCATAACCATATATTGGGTCGAATGAATTGAGTCAAGGTTGAGGCTCTAATGGATGTCGAGAAGTATACCGGTATTATGGTAAGGGTTATAGATAGTCCTTTTGTCCTGAAAATCGTACCACAAAAATAGGGTACAAGGGGACATGTTTGAGTGGGACATGATATGTCTACATAAAGGTGGAGTCATCTATGTCTCGCATATACAATTTGTTGGAAGGTAACAGTTGGTCTCGTGCTCCGAATACTAATGACACGGCCAGGGACACAAAATGATCTAAATGGAAAGTGGGAGTCCATGTGACACTAATTATCATCATAATGGAAATTATTCTATTAATCGGTAATCCTCGTATATCCCAAAAATTTAGAAGGCTTACAGTCTACTCACCTTAGAAGCTAGGACAGGGTTTTTAGGAATAATGAGGTTAGAAGAATTCCAAAGTCCGGATATTGTACCTCGACTCTTGTTAATAAAGAATAGGACACGGTGTAACAGGATACTGTAGATATAAGTCAAGTCAATGATCGTTCCTCAATAAATAGAAAACGAGTGTGTACAATGACACATGGTCGATAAAATAGAATGATCTACTTGTCCATAATGTACAAGAGTTATCAATGGGATAACCAACTCTAAGGCACATCATATGAAAAGATTTCTAACAGCTGAGTCATGAATTTCTATTTGTGTCGAGCCTGCCAGACTATTGTCAAAGGGTTCTAGTGGTATGGGCTGTAGTGATCACGTATTGCTGTTGATAACTGGTCGATCATAATATAACAGGGTATTTTAAGCTATGATATTGGCTAAGCTAGTGACTGTGGTGTTACAATACTAGCTAGGTCTTAATAATAAAATTTACATAACTAGGGTAATATTTGTTGGAAACCAATCTCGGGATGGGTGTCTACCATAGTCATGGTAAATAATTGTCCTTACATTTGTCTATTCATCTCATGTCTAAACTATGGGCGTGGTCGAGTAAAGGTTGGGTTAAGGCTTAAGGGTGGTTAGTTAAAGCAAGCTTCAAGCAAATAATTAGAGACTCACGACAATTGGTTTCTTGAGAATAGATAGTCTCCTAGATTGGCATTTTGACTAAGGGTAAAACCCTGTTCATTCTCAAATTCAGATGGCTAGAAGGTCCAAATAATAGTTTGAGGGTCGAGAGGAGAACGAGTAACACAAGGCAAGGTTCTAGTCACATGGCTAGCCGATGGTAGCTACACTTGTGTATACAACTATCATGGCCATAGGGGATACTCTGTATCTATCTATCAATACGAGCGTTCATCTTTCCAATTAGTGAAAGACAAAAGAAGTAAGGAGTTCAAGAAAGATGTCATCGAATACAATTACGTGATTCAAGGACTAATGTATAATTCAAGAGAAATTGTCAATACAGTCGCGGATGAGATCCAGGATACCTCGATATCTCAATCCACGCGGGATAATCAAAGAGAGAGAAAATCGAGTGCAGTAAGGTTGATCAGACCGTAATACATCAATTCTGATTAGACAATAAGTTAGTAGGCGTCCCTAATAAGCATATGTCTTAAATCAAGCTCGATATAAGAGTAAGCTTGCAAAACTAGGCTGTAATAGCAGCGTTGGTCAAGATAGTTAAAAATTCAAGTACGTGAGATTTTTTTTGAAAGGAGGCACAAGTAGTTCGAGTTTTGTGAGAATCAAAACCTTACCGGGTGTTCTTGCTTATACAGTCTTCCTACTATCTTCTTATCCATAAGGCCTTGGTCGACTAATGGGTTATGGACCTCTAAATCCTATACTCTACGTAAACCTATTAGTGTCAGTCAATTACCTCGTTAATAGATCACAAGGAACACATAATGCTAGGTTGGGAGACATGCTACCCCACTTACAGAACTTTCACTAGTATTGATTTTGGATCTTATGGGACACACATGACATTTTCTTATCCTCTATAGTATCCTAAACTAGTGATTATGTCTGAAGTCATTTCACCGAGAATTATTCCTCGCCCGCATACTCTGGCTGTGGTAAACCCTTGGTTCCGTGATTCAAATGTGATATGATATCCGATACTCTACTTTATATTGACACAAGTTCTAAAGAGGTCAATGAAGATATAGTTTTGGCAATGTTCCATACCTACGATTCCTTGAAATAATTTTAATTCTGTGGGTTGTGCCTTGCCAGTATGCTGCTGGTAGGCCATCGTAGTCGTTAAAATTATTCCAATTATATTCCTAAGAACTTCAAGGAGCTGCGAGAGATTCAAACTAGTTGACTATTTTGAGCACCCTGAATTTCGGGTTAATTTTTTTATTTTAATTTTTTGATTGATTAGATCCGATAAATAATTATTCTGTTTATTTATCTTTAAGTGTGCTTTTCCGTGCCTTTGATATTTGGAGTGTCAGGGATGTTCAACTCTGGAAATCTTCTTCACGAGTTTTGTAGTGGACATAATTACCTTCATGATGGTATATAGTGTCCCACTCAAACTTGTTCCCTTGTACTCTTTCTACTTCACACAACTTCGGGTCAATTAGATCATTTGATCATTTGATCATTAATTATTTTCCCACTTTTTTTCTTGATCATTTTTAGCACGTTACCGTGACTTTTAATTTGGGAGCACCAGACCAGTTATTTTCTTGAAACCAACTCATCATGCATGATCTACTCGAGACGCTCTTCACCCATGACATTCGTGTCCCACCTAAACATGCCATTTTGTGCTCCATTTGCTTCGTACAACTTTCCTGACACGTGACCCGATTTTATTTCACCCCACGGTGTCATATTCATTTTCCAACTTGATTTGTGGGTACCCTGTCGACCAAAACCTGTCAGTCCCAATTATGGATATGCCCCATATTGAGCCTACTATCCGTACGATACTTGTGTCCCATTTATTGAAATCCTTATGTGCTACTTATTTACCCATGATCATCAACACCTAATTTTAATTCGATTATTGCATAATGTCCGGTCTTGATCCAATTCGGCTCCACCAAGTCCAGTCCAGCTTCGTGCTACCCTCCATCATGACACCATCAGCTCATTATCCTTGAAAAATAATATCAGATATCCTTCTACCTTTTTTTTAATATTTAATAGAAATTTCTGTTGATTTAAATCCCTAGGAATAACCTATTTTCCCACATTTAAATCCTAGCCTTCATTTACTCATATTCAATCCCAACCACCCATTTCTTTCCTTACACTCACTCACAAACTCCCACACTCGGCCGACCCTAACTTTATTGTAGGACAACACTTTTTCTCTCTCCCCCTCTCATTACAATTATTCACTCTCTTTCTCTCTCATCCCTCTCATTTATTTTCACTCAACACCAAAACATTACCAACACCAGCAACCTGGCCGAGCCCGACATCCCCTCCTCCTGGCCGAGCTCGGCTGGCCACCACCGATACCCCACCACTGGCCAACTCCTCTCCTCTTCCTTCTTCTCCACACATTGAATCACCACAATCAATATCATCTAACTGCCACCACCAACCATCACCATAGCCCGTACCACCGCGAGCCACCGCCCCCCCGTCGTGCTAGGACGTGCACCGCCTGCCTCCGTTGGGACAGGCTGGGCCGGCTCCGCCCAACGCAGCAGCTGCCAGCAGCAGTAGTACGCGGCAGCAAGTGGGCGCAGTCGCGCGCACTCCGGCCGCACGCACGGGCGGTACAACGCCGCCACCGGCCGCATACCGGTGTGGCCGACCCCCACATGGCCAGGCGCACCCCTGGGGTAGGCCCCATAGCGGCCACTGTCCTCCAGGACGCGTCGTCGACGCGATTCGTACGTTTCGTACGAAGTTCCGTCGTGACGCGCGCGGGATCGATCCGGAATTTACGTTCCGTCGCAGCGACTTCGCGCACATTTTCCCGAGAATCCGACCATTAGATAGGCGATTTCTTTACTCCGTCACAATCTCGGTATATCTACCTTCACTCCTATCAATTTTCATCCGTTGATTTTATCGTTTGATACATCAAAATCGGCCACCAAGTTGACCGTTTAAATTATATTAATTTTGGACAATTTTGCAGGGTTAACTTCGTCAGCTTGTACCTCCTCCACTGCAGCTCTGTTTGATATGCTACCAGTTCCTGTGCGAAGCTGGTGTAACCCTCTTGCTACCCCTGTAGTTTCGTTTCATTGTGAGTTTGTTTGATTGGTTGAATTCGACTCCAAAGTTGGTCGTCCGAATTCGTAATTTTCAACTTGTAAAATTCTATTTTTGAACACGGCACTCCAGATTTCATTTCTAACACCACCATTAGACTTGTGGCATCGTTCTGGCATGTTTTCATATAAAATTTGTTAGATTTGGAGGATGTGGGCCACAGCACATTTTTCGGTGCAAAGTGGGTCCCACAATCCGGGTCAACGGGTCTTTTTGATGCCGGCTCATCGGAATCCAATTTCGGATATACCGTTGAGTTCGTATCGTCATTCTAGACTCGTTGACATATAATTTGCTATATTTTGGTGGACATTGGATCTGGCACGCATTTCGGTGCAAGTCGGATACCAATATCCGTGTCAACGGGTCATTTTGAGATCGGCTCATCAGAATCCAATTTTGGATATACCGTTGAGTTTGTATCGTCATTCTTGACTCGTTGACATGTAGTTTGCTGAGTTTTGAAAACAATGGTCTGGCATGCATTTCTGTGGAAACCGGAATTCCAAGTTCGGGTCAACGGACCAAATTGAGATCGGGTCAACGAAATCCAATTCTGGAGATACCTTTGGGTTCGTATCGTCATTATGGTTTCGTAGACATTTAATTTGTTATATTTTATAGACTTGTTTTCTTGCACGTTTTTCGGTGCAAAACGGCTCCGACACGGATACCGTTTTGACCCGAAATTACCTTTTTGTCCTTGTATCCAAATTGGACTGATGGATTGGCTATCCAAGCTAATTTGACCATTCTGGACACGTTGGCGATGTTTATTTCATCATCCGACAATGTTTGTTGATAATTTCTCTGAGTTTAACCTTTTTATAATTTATTAATAACTAATTCTTATAATATTCGTATTTTGGGATTAGTACAACGAAACTGAGATCAGTCAATTCCAGTGATCTCACATCGCTGAAATTGGCAAGATGGACATGCGGATCACTATAAAAAGATTATCAACTTTATCGATAATCTTCTTATCTCGATTTGCGTAACATAAGTTTCGACGTACGAATAACGAAGTACACTTGATATCTTTAATTATTAGACTAGAATTGACCCTTTTTGACCAGAGTTGACCAGTTGACCCAAGTTAACTGTAAGTCAACACTTGACCTAGTTTGACTAGATTATAGACCGGAGTTGACCTAGAGTTGTTTTGACTTAAAAGAACCTAGGATAAAATAGATTGCTTGTAGAGATTTATTTATTACAACTTGAACACCTTGTAACCTGTGTTGCTTTAAATAGGACTCTGTGTCTTCAGTTGGACCCCTATACTTATCAGCTGTTCAGGTTATCAGGCGAGTACATTCTCTGATCATTTCATATCCTGTTAGAATTATTTTCCTACATTAGATTACTTTACTTGATGTTGTCACGTTGGTAACACGGATTAGTACTATATGGATCCATTCTTGAGATATTATCCCCTCAGGGAGCATCGTATACTACATGTACTGTGCCTTTCACTTACATGGTGTATCACTAAGCTTCACGATTCTTCGATCACTTGTGACATGTACTCTCATGATCACAGAGTCTTCCCAGAATCACCCCATTTATGGGCATTCCTAGAATCACCCATTTATGGACATTCCTAGAATCACCCATTTATGGGCTATCCATGTATCACCCCTTGTGGGCCTTTGCATAAAATCATAACATAACCTGGTTGGATCCTTGTGTATTGATTGGGGGTACGGGGGAGTAGAAGTAGACATGTGAATAATATCCAAGTAGTGTAGTTCCCAGAATCACTCCATAGTATAGTTCCCAGAATCTTCTATGCCATTCACATGTTTATATTGTACTCTGACTCACTAGCCACTGTTAGTTCTCTACTTATAGTAGATATTTCTGTTACAGTTCTCTCTCTGTTTACATACTATATTTCTTTCAGATCCTGTATCTTGCTTTACTGCATGATTATATTTTCTAACCTGCTATGACTTGTTAAGATGTATTGTGCTCGCTCCTGTCCTGACTGGACCTGCATGGGCCACCACTAAAAACGTGTCACGAGTTAACCTTTCAATACTAAACTATAACCCTGTACAAGGACACGCACACCCTAACTTAGTATACACTGCCATGTAAACCTAACCTTTCCTCTCTATGTTATGTTCATATACCTGTATAGATATATATAGAGTTTATGCATATATGTTATAATGTATATAGATACATAACTAAATCTCTATCTCTCAATATATGTATATGGTTAACCATGCACGTTATGAGTAAATAGTTTGTGTGTTGTAGGTTGTTCAACCAATATGCCATGAGTAGTGTAACTGGATAGCTACTGTTTTGAAACCCAAATCCTCCTATACTCTTCATGTATATTTCACATACACCCATGCCTACTATCTAACCATATGAACATGTCCATATATACCCATACACATACGAACCACATAACCTTTACATAATGCTAGTTTTTTTCTCTCTAACACACCCTCTATATATATACATATTGTGATTGGATTTCCATGTAAGTGACTTTCATTCCTTAACTTTTGATTTTGATTTTTCTGAACCCTTTGTTGATAATTGATAGTTACCTTTCTTTATTTTTTATGATGATACCAGTTTTCGTGTAGAATGGTAGACTGCCTTACAGTTTTGATGATTTGTTATTTTTGTATCTTTTCTAGTTTAGCACCCTAGACTGCTTGTGTTTTTGATACCCTATGACCGTTTTGGTTTAGCATGACTAGTATACCTAGATGAGACTTTCACTACCACCGTATGCCATGACCCTGTGTGTCGTCCTTTTTAGTCATATGTTTTATTTTAGTTCTGGGACTTGATTGTGGAGGTTTGACCTAGAAGGAGTACGAACATTTTATTTTCAAGAACGAAATTTTTATAAGGTGGGTAGGATGTGAGCACCCTGAATTTCGGGTTGATTTTTTTAATTTTATTTTAATTTTCTGATTGATTAGTTCCGATAAATAATTATTCTGTTTATTTATCTTTAAGTGTGCTTTTCAGTGCCTTTGATATTTGGAGTGTCAGGCATGTTCAACTCTGGAAATCTTCTTCACAAGTTTTGTAGTGGACATGATTACCTTCATGATGGTATATAGTGTCCCATTCAAACTTGTTCCCCTGTACTCTTTCTGCTTCACACAACTTCGGGTCGATTAGACCATTTGATCATTAATTATTTTTCCACTCTTTTTCTTGATCATTTTTAGCACGTTACCGTAACTTTTAATTTGGGAGCACCAGACCAGTCATTTTCTTGAAACCAACTAATCATGCATGATCTACTCGAGACGCTCTTCACCCATGACCTTCGTGGCCCACTCATACACACAATTTTGTGCTCCATTTGCTTCGCACAACATTCTGACACGTGACCCGATTTTATTTTACCCCACGGTGTCACATTTATTTTCCAACTTGATTTGTGGGTACCCTGTCGACCAAAACTTGTCAGCCCCAATTATGGATATGGTGCACATTGAGCCTACTACCCGCACGACACTTGTGTCCAATTTATTGGAATCTTCATGTGCTATTTATTTACCCATGATCATCAACACCTAATTTTAATTCGATTATTGCATAATGTCCGATCTTGATCCAATCCTGCTCCACCAAGTCCAGCCCAGCTTCGTGCTACCCTCCATCATGACACCCTCAACTTATTATCCTTGAAAAATAATATCAGATATCCTTCTACCTATTTTTTCAATATTTAATAGAAATTTCTGTTGATTTAAATCCCTAGGAATAACCTGTTTTTCCCACATTTAAATCCTAGCCTTCATTTACTCATATTCAATCCCAACCACCCATTTCTTTCCTTAGACTCACTCACAAACTCCCACACTCGGCCGGCCCTAACTTTATTGTAGGACAACACTTTTTCTCTCTCCCTCTCATTACAATTATTCACTCTCTTTCTCTCTCTTCCCTCTCATTTAATTTTACTCAACACCAACACCAAAACATCACTAACACCAGCAACCTAGCCGAGCCCGACCTCCCCTCCTCCTGGCCGAGCTCGCCCAGCCACCACCGACACCCCACCACTGGCCAACTCCTCTCCTCCTCCTTTTTCTCCACACATTGAATCACCACCATCAACATCATCTAACCGCCACCACCAACCATCACCATAGCCCGCACCATCGTGAGCCACCGCCCTCCCGCCGCACTGGGAAGTGCGTTGCCCGCCTCCGCTGGGCCAGGCGGGGCCGACGCCGTCCAACGCAGTCGCGCGCACTCCGGCCGCACGCATGGGCGGTACAGTGCCGCCACCGGCCGCACACCGGCGTATCCAACCCCCATATGGCCGGGCGCACCCCTGGGGTAGGCCCCATGGCGGCCACCATCCTCCGGAATGCGCCATCGAGGCGATTCGTGCGTTTCGCACGAAGTTCCGTCGTGACGCGCGCGGGATCGATCCGAAATTCGTATTCCATCGCAGCGACTTCGTGCACATTTTCCCGGGAAACCGACTGTTGGATCAGGGATTTCTTCTCTCCGTCACAATCTCGGTATATCCACCTTCACTCCTGTCAATTTTCATCCGTTGATTTTGTCGTTTGATACATCAAAACCGGCCATCAAGTTGACCGTTTAAATTGTATTAATTTTGGACAGTTTCGCGGGGTCAACTTAGTCAGCTTGTACCTCCTCCACCGCAGCTCCGTTTGGCGTGCTACTAGTTCCTGTGCGAAGCTGGTATAACCCTCTTGCTACCCCTCTAGTTTCGTTTCATTGTAAGCTTGTTTGATTGGTTAATTTCGACGCCAAAGTTGGTCGTCCAAATTCATAATTTCTAACTTGTAAAATTCCATTTTTGAACACGGGACTCCAGATTTCATTTCTGACACCACCATTAGACTTGTGGCGTCGTTCTGGCATGTTTTCATATAAAATTTGTTAGATTTGGAGGACGTAGGTCCCGGCACGTTTTTCGGTGCAAAGTGGGTCCCACAGTCCGGGTCAACGGGACATTTTAACGCCGGCTCATCGGAATCCAATTTCGGATATACCGTTGAGTTTGTATCGTCATTCTGGATTCGTTGACATATAATTTTCTAGGTTTTGGTGGACATTGGATCTGGCATGCATTTCGGTGCAAGTCGGATACCAATATCCGGGTCAACGGGTCATTTTGAGATCGGCTCATCGAAATCCAATTTCGGATATACCATTGGGTTCGTATCGTCATTCTGGACTTGTTGACATGTAGTTTGCTGAGTTTTGAGAACAATGGCTCCGGCACGTATTTTCGTTCAAACCGGAATTCTAAGTTCGGCTCAACGGACCAAATTGAGATCGGGTCAACGGAATCCAATTCTGGAGATACCGTTGGGTTCGTATCGTCATTCTGGTTTTGTGGACATATAATTTGTTATATTTTATAGACTTGTTTTCTTGCACATTTTTCGGTGCAAAACGGCTCCGACACGGATACCGTTTTGACCCGAAATTACCTTTTTACCCTTGTATCCAAATTGGACCGATGGGTAGGCTATCCTAGCTAATTTGACCATTTTTTATTTCATCATCCGACAATGTTTGCTGATAATTTCTCTGAGTTTAACCTTTTTATAATTTATTAATAATTAATTCTTATAATATTCGTATTTCGGGATTAGTACAACGAAACTGAGATCGGTCAATTCCAGTGATCTCACAACACTGAAATTGGCATGATAGATACGCGGATCACTATAATAAGATTATCAACTTTACCGATAATCTTCTTATCTCGATTTGCGTGACGTAAGTTTCGACGTATGAATAACGAAGTACACTTGATATCTTTAATAATTAGACTAGAATTGACCCTGTTTGACCAGAGTTGACCAGTTGACCGAAGTCAACTGTAAGTCAAAACTTGACCTAGTTTGACTAGATTATTGACCGGAGTTGACCTAGAGTTGTTTTGACTTAGAAGAACCTAGGATAAAATAGATTACTTGTAGAGATTTATTTATTACAACTTGAACACCTTGTAACCTGTGTTGCTTTAAATAGGACTCTGTGGCTTCAGTTGGACCCCTATACTTATCAGCTGTTCAGGTTATCAGGCGAGTACATTCTCTGATCATTTCATATCTGGTTAGAATTATTTTCTTGCTTTATATTACTTTACTTGATGTTGTCACGTTGGTAACACAGATTAGTACTATATGGATCCATTCTTGAGATGTTATCCCCTCAGGGAGCATCGTATACTATATGTTCTGTGCGTTTCACTTATATGGTGTATCACTATGCTTCACGATTCTTCGATCACTTGTGACATGTACTCTCATGATCACAGAGTCTTCCCAGAATCACCCCATTTATGGGCATTCCCAGAATCACCCATTTATGGGCATTCCCAGAATCACCCATTTATGGGCATTCCCAGAATCACCCACTTATGGGCTATCCATGTATCACCCCTTGTGGGCCTTTGTTTGGAATCATAACATAACCTGGTTGGATCCTTGTGTATTGATTGGGGGTACGGGGGAGTAGAAGTAGACATGTAAATAATATCCAAGTAGTGTAGTTCCCAAAATCACTCCATAGTATAGTTCCCAGAATCTCCTATGACATTCACAAGTTTATATTGTACTCTGACTCACTTGCCACTGTTAGTTCTCTACTTATAGTAGATATTTCTATTACAGTTCTCTCTCTCTGTTTACATACTGTATTTCCTTCAGATCATGTATCTTACTTTACTGTATGATTATATTTTCTAACCTGCTATAACTTGTTGAGATGTATTGTGCTCGCTCTTGTCCTGACTGGACCTGTTAATAAATTTTACAGATAGCTTGGAGGTTGCCTGCTAGCCTAGAGGAGACACATTAGAGGTTATTTAGTTAGCTATTTTCAGTTGTCTGGAGTTGTATTTACTTTATGGATTACTGTATTTGAGCTTTGAGACGTATTTCTGGTTTTGTGTATCTTAGACACTTAGACTTCTATCTACTGTATCTCTTTTGGATTTCATGTTTTATCTATCATCCATTATGCTCTACCTTAGATGTGATTGAGTTTACATTCTGCTATGTCACTCCCATTCGGGGAGTATAAACTGCTTAGCCTTATACTGTTAGATGCATGAGACCTAGGACAGCGTTCTACCGCCGATACTGCAGCGTAGGCTGGGCGTTGTTACGTTCTCGTACCCTAGGGTGCGGGTCGTGACAACTATGATAGAAAGCGTAAACATCTGCCTATAAGTTTCAATCCTTAAAGTAGAAAATTGATCGGGGAGGAAATAACTTAAGATAATGGAAGTAAGAACATCCTAATCTTTATTAATATGTATTTCAATCGGTTGAGGGGATACTTTGAATCAATCAACCTCGAGATTCGTATATGAATAACAGAATCAGGAATTATAAACTAATTCCTTACGGCAAATAGGATTTAAAATAGGCAATTCTAACTTATGATATAAGATTTATATCTAATAGAATAAAAGATAATTGAATAATTTACCAAGATGAGAGCCTTAATTCTAGGAAAGCCTAACTTAACAAGTTATTAGTACATCCACATTGGATCATATCGTCATATCAAAAGTAATAGTGCATCCATAGAGATCTGGCAAGCTATCTAAATTTAATAATTCTTTATCTAATTTGTATGGCTTATCTGACAACCTTAACTATCCAACGATCAATTTGAACAAGGGACCCCTAGTCCTAGTCATTCTCTTAAATCAATTTAACCTAAGTTGTGAATGAGCATTTTCTAGTCACAGGCTTGCAATGGTACGACTAACTTAAGTACCATCACGAGTTCGCAATCTTTTGCGAAATCAGACCTGCATGGGCCACAAAAAAAACTTATCACGACCCGCACCCGCTTTTCAGATACGAGACGTGCCCAAGCCAGCCTACGCCGTAGAGTCGACGGTAGAACGGTGTCAAGCCCGCAAGAAATAAATGCTCAAAATAAACTTTATTTCCCATTCACATTTCTAAATTTTAATACAACATTTACAACATTTATATTTTTAAAAAATACAAAGTTGTCACAATTAATGAAAAATACACAACTGCTATCTATTTATAGGTTTCTGTCTGCAAGTACGCTGATATCTTCCAAAGCTAAGTGAAGCCACAGCTAACCTGAAAAATGTTAGTTTCCAGTCAGGAATGGAATAAGTACACAAACCGACGACGACAATGCGAAAATACAATAGAATTCACAAGACATAAAAATAATATATGTGAGATGAAAACTAGAAAGTAAACTGATGTCATGGCAAGCAGTAAAGAAAACTAGGAGAAACAAGTAAAAGACAACTATCTATGTGTTTTAAAATATCTTGTTCGACATGTAAACGGCTAAGGGCTAAATACAGCACCCTACACGTATCGTGTGCAGCTGCTATCAGTCAAGACTAGACATATTAGGATAGGTAAGGGGTAGTACACACATCTACTAAGATATTTTTTCCCGTCCAGCTAGTACTCATGGAATCAGGTCGCAAGCATGGTAATCTTGAAAATGACAGTCAAGAATGTATAATAAATCCAGGAATACTAATCTCTGTGTGACGAGCATGTCAATAAGTAGTAAGACACATGTATAAACATAAAACGTAAAAACTACTATGAATCGAAAAGCAATCAGAAAGTACACTTGCCTGAGGTCCTTTGCTGGTGAAACCGATAATACAACCACATCAGATGAGTCACTAGAGCCAACACATGCAAACAGTCCCCGGATGCTGAAATAGACATTACCAACATTTTTAGAATAGTCAAATTAGCTAGGATTGCCTGTCCTTAAGTCCAATTCTGGACACAGGAAAAAAACGATAATTTTGGTGGATATGCATCACATTCGTCGTGTACACGCAAAAAATTTGAATTCCGTCAAATTCCACACGCCCACGAAGCTGATGCGCACCTTTTGATGCTTTCGGTTCGCGACCACGTCGCCCGGATTGGCGGGATGAACGTCGTATAGAAGGTTTTTCTAGTTTTCCGAAAACAGTTTTATATTATTTTTTCTAATCTTTGTAAACCAATAACTTGATGCAAAATAAATGAAAGTGAAAACTACCAAGGCCGTCTAGAAGGTTTAGAGGTTGTCTATAAACCCCTTCAGGTAGATTTTAGAAAAGTCGACATCCTGCTTGCAATTTGCCTTACAAAATAGGGGTCTGTCCATGTTCACACTGTCCTGTTCTTTTCGAAAAAACCGGTTTTCTCCTGATTTTGTTTCGATCCTTCATCGAATTAGGATCATTTCAATCTGAAATGTTTGATGGGATTCCTAGATGGTTACGTGGGTTGTCCGTAGGATTTTATGGAATCGAAATCGTTGAACAGGATGCGTAGGAATTCAGTCGAGAAAATAGTACCTTTAATGATATGTTATTGCCGCTGCTGTTGATGTCATGCTCTTACAAGCGCACGGCCGGCCGACTACGGCGACTCGTGCGGCGGCCCGCGGTCGCGGGTGGCCGCCCAGGGTTGTTGGAGTCAGCGCTGGTGCGGGTAGGGCTAGGGTTTTCCTAGTTCTCTCGATTTCGATCTCTCGAATATATATACTATGTGTCCGGTTGTGCAACAGAGTCGGGGGGTGAAGCTCGGGCCTGTTTCGGCTGGGCTTCCGGGCGGTTTAGGAGTTCTGGGCCCATATCTAGGCCGGGCTGGGCTTAGGACTGGTCAGGCTGGGATGCTGTTGTTTGTATTTCCTGTTAGCATATATATATATATATGTATTATATATATATATATATATATATATATATATATATATATATATATATATATATATATATATATATATATTTTATATATATTATATGTGTGTGAATTTATGGATATATATGTGTATGTATAGATAAACATACAGGTATATGTGTGTGAATATATATATATATATATATATATATATATATATATATATATATATATATTTTTTTTTTTTTTTTTTCACACACATATAATATATATATATATATATATATATATATATATATATATATATATATATATATATATATATATATATATATATATATATATATATATATATATAAATATTCACACACATATACCCTGTATGTTTATCTATACATACACATATATATCCATACATTCATATATATATATATATATATATATATATATATATATATATATATATATATTATATGTGTGTGAATGTATGGATATATATGTGTATGTATAGATAAACATACAGGGTATATGTGTGTGAATATATATATATATATATATAAATATATATATATATATATATATATATATATATATATATATATATATATATATATATATATTTATATAATTTTTTTTTTTTTTAGCCATCGGGCTCAGTATATATATATATATATATATATATATATATATATATATATTCACACACATATACCCTGTATGTTTATCGATACATACACATATATATCCATACATTCACACACATATAAAATATATATATATATATATATATATATATATATATATATATATATATATATATATATATATATACAATATATATATATATATATATATATATACATTCACACACATATAAAAAAAAAAAATACAATATATATATATATATATATATATATATATATATATATATATATATATATATATATATATATATATATATATATATATATATATATACAATCTCCATAAAACCCAAATAAATCCCAATAACATTTATTCCTAGTGTAGGGCCTACCTATATAAATATGAACACATATATTGTAACATTTATTTGACAAAAATAATGTAACCAATAATAATAAAATAATAAATAATATTATATAATAATAATAGTAATAACAAAATTCAATAGACCAGTAATCGTGTATATACCATTATGTACAGTCAAATAATTCCAAAATTTACAAGGACCTATTTTATATAAATATCATTGAATATCAACTAATAATGATATTTATCATATTTAATTAATGAATACCTAGAAAATATTCATTAGATCATTAAAACGGAATACGACACAATCATACCAAAATACATCAATACGAATGTCATTGGACGTACCGTATGACTACATGGGCTTGGGCTTATTTTGGTTCCAATCTGGACTGGTTTGGTACAACCAGGTTCCCTAAAGCTCAATAATATAATTAAAAAATAAATAAATATTCGGTAAGGATTAAGTCGTAACTTGGCCTGGTTTTCCTAGTTATGACATCACTATGGCTAGGTCTTCCCTATCAAGGCTAATATACTAGTCAAAGCATGCCATTGCACTACCCGTGCCATGATTTCTTATCACCTTGTACTCCAAATCTCAACTATGACTAAGATCATCTACCGTAATAGTTAACTAATTAATTATTTATAAAAATCTAAAAATTACCATTTAAATAAAATAAATAATAATAAAATATTTTAAAATTTTTGGGAGGGGGAGCTACAACCTGTCATAGATCTCAACTCCGAATGGAGGACAAGTATAAAGATAATATTGAATACCCAATCATAACCTTAAGCACGATATGATATCAAAGAAGTCTAAATAACTACAAAGTCTCAACAACAACAACTTCTAATACAAAATTAAAATCAAAGTTAATTTAAATAATAAAATCTTCATTACATTACAAGCCAAAAGTTCTAACAATGAATCTAACACAAAGCCAAATCTAGTACTAAGTCTCTCATAATCACTCTTGAGAATTCGGGCCTATGGTTGCTATCCCTTCCTCGGATCCGTAGTAAGTGGGACTCAGTTTTCCTGAGCAATCATTTGAAAAATATATCCAGTCAGGATGGAACGAGCACATCTCCTATATTAGTTCCAAATAAATGACAAACTATAAGACAGTTATAGAAAGTAAAATTTGATGAACATGGAAAGAGTGAATCATAAAATGAAATAGAATAGCAGTTAACTAAAGTACAAGTAGAGAAAATATAGTAAATCAACAGAGCATGGTATTGAAGACTGTAAATTGAGATATCTGAACTAGAACAATGTGATGTGAGTCCAGACAATATAATGTGATTCTATTGTGAATCTAGTAAATAATACTAAACTAATGTGTTTTGAAATACCTCTTTCGACATATAAATGGCTAGGGGGCAAATACGGTACATCGCACGCTTGGAAAGCATGCGACGTCTATCTTTTCAGAATAGACCAGTAGTAAATACGGTACGTTGCACTCTTGGCAAGCGACGACGGCTATATTTACAGTAAGTGTGGTTCCAGTATGATTGTGAATGTTTACATGTCTACTCGAGTATTTCACCGTCCGACAAGTACCAGTAAATCCATATTTCGACACATAAATAGAGTACAAGTCTAGCTAGAAAGTACATAATGCCCGTAGGTATTTCCAATAGGTGATTCTAGTGGGTGATTCCAGAAATAGAGGCCAGATAAGTAAAATATATGTGTCGCATACAATGGATCCAGAAATAAAAATCTGTATTATGTGAGAGAGTCAAATAATACTATAATAGAAGCTGAATCATAATGATCATCAAATAAATAGAAACTATCAGAGAATGTACTCGCCTGTCGTCTAGAGCAATAAATGAGAATCGATGTTCAAAATGGTGACACACAAACCTATAAATGAGATATACAGTTATTTGGTGTTCTAGAGTAAACAGTAAACTTAAATGCATTAACTACATGCTTCTAGGCCTTTTCTAGGCCAATACAAGTCAAACCAGGTTAAAGTTAGCCAACTAAGTGAATCCTAGTCAATCTAAGTCATTTCTAGTTAATCTAGATTTTCTAGTCTATACTAGACTATACCAAGTTATCCATTATATTACCCCTACCCCCAGCCTATGTATCTAATAAGTTTACCTATATATCCTTACATATTACATGGATGTCCCTATGTCTTGATACACCACCCAAACCAATAGGTGAATCCTTATTGAGGTAGTAACCTTAGTATCTATATATACTTATATATACATATATAGTATTTTCCCTAATATGATACTATATATATATATATATATATAAATATATATATATATATATATATATATATATATATATATATATATATATATATATATATATATACCCTATCAGTACCTAACCAAACCCTTGGTACCCACATACTCAGATATGCAATGGTGCACCTACCTACCCACAATGTATAACACATTAGGATACCCTACTCCCCCTTTGCACATGTGCCTTTACCTATACCACTCAAACTTGATTGACAACACACTTCACACATTCATGTTCCACTATTACTGTCGCCTGCTTTGTTTATGATCAAGCAGTGATATAGCTCTGCTACCACTAAGCTTCCTATTTTCTTTCTCACACACTGTCTATCCTAATTGTATCCATCTATTATCAAAGTATCACTCTATAGCTAGCTATCAAGATCACTTCACCCATACTATCCATTGTTGTCAACCCCCAAATGCTCACTCTCATACACTACTCAACTCTCACTTAATCTCTCTAATTCACTTACACACATACTGCCTTTGACTTCGACCCAGGTATTAAGCCACTGATACTAAGTTTTTTCCTTTAGAACTGATACACTATGGTAATGGACAAATACCATATACTTATCATGACAGCCCCCAGTAAAGGGACTAAAACTCGATCAATGCACTGACTGATAGCAACCCCTACAAACCAAATTAGTCCACATATATGCATTAAAATAGTCCACAAAGTGAACAAACAGTCCCCTGTATGCTCTACTGCTATAGGTTCAACCGCTTTCTCCTTATCAGTTAACTGGCACAAAATAGAGTATCCTCCCCCTTATCTAGACTGGTACAATACAAGTTAGGACTGAACCTTAATGCCACTGTGCTGATGAAGTATACATGTGGACTAAAACATAGACTTACCCCAAGCTCATCTCTATATCATGACGGATACTAAGTTAACTGAAACAAAACCAACTGAACAAATTAGAAGGATATGGGCAGGGGCTATTTGGATGGACTGAAACATTTATGTGTTTGGCAAAGCATAAAAGGACTGAAGCATTAAGAATGAGGCTGAACATGATATGATATGGACTGGACATGGCGGATCAGGGGACTGACATGGATGTTAATTGGGACTGAGCATTTATAGAATATAGGAATTGAACAATGAATGTTAAAGATGGAATGATACAAACAAATAAGAGTGGATCATATAAGGATAAGTAATGGGCTAAACAAAAAGTAATGGGCTAAACAAACATATAATACTAAGGTAATCCCAACTCGAGCCCCCCTTCCAACCCACCCCCCAACCCTCCCTCCCCGCGTCTAATCACCGTTACATGAACAAATAAACTGTACAATGATGTATGCCAAAGGATTGAACCAAGGGGATATACAGATAATGCCAAGGACTGAATCAACATGATAGGAACTAAACATATAGGGTATAGGACAGAACAAATAATGTATCGATGTAGATGTAGGATAGAACACACAAGGATCAAGTGGATTGGATATTGTAAGAAGGGGATTGTTATCCCAAAGGTATCAATCGACTGAATCATTATTTTACTGCACAAAAAATCAAAGGTAGAACAATAACTTGGCATGGATTGGGCCAGTCTAATTCCCTTCACTCATAAACCCCTCCTTTGCTGATACCCATATGTTAAACCTATATGGGGCTGATCCCCGAAATCCTATAGACAAATATATGTAGGTACAAAGGGAAAATCGTAATTGAACTGAGATACTCCATACTCGAGCCTCTTCTAGCCTAATACTGATACCATAAGTGTCAAACCTACCAGGTAATGACATCATACGAATTAGAGGGCTGCTACTATGCAATATGAGACACAATGTATCATGTGACTAGGACTGATCAGCTGTAATATAGATAAGGAATGTTCAAAATTAAGGAATGGACTGACACTACATTATCTGGACTGAAGCATACATGGATGGTAACTGGACAATTAAAGTCAGGGACTGATACTCAAAGTAATTAGTCAACTGAACACTATACAACTGACACAAATGTATCTGGACTGAACATGTGATGAATGCAGTGACTATATCAGAGGAGTATTGGACTGCACAATGTAGGATGTAGAGGATTGTAGTAAATATGAAACTGGACAATGTGTGATTGTGAAGACTGAACCATTTAAGAAAAATGGACATGTAAACTGATACAATATGTCAAGGTACAGAACAGTAAGGGAAAAATCGACTGAACATCAACATCCAGTCGAAAGTAACAGTTCACACATAACCATGGACCCCAACCACATCCCCAAATCCATATTAATCTATCAAATCTATTTTAATTCACTAGATAAACATACCATAGATAACCTATAGTAGATGCAAACCCAAAACAATATTTAAAACTGAAATTAGAATATTAAATGCTCTAATGGTCATTTTGTCAAACACTTGGTGTGCGGATCCGATACACTCGTGATACGCACTCCAAATGGATTCAAACTTGACCCTAACCTCACCCACATGTTCTAAATCACTAACATGACCTAACAAACCTATTTCACAAATCCTAAAAATCTCATTCTCGGATATTCCCAAAATGGGTCAAAATATAAAGAGAAAAATCTCCAAATGAGAGGAGAATGAGTCAAAACTCCTCTCCATGGAAATCCTAATGCATGGGGGTCCCTAATTAATATATCTATTCTAATTTGATAGAAATTAATGGGTTAGAAAGCTCATACCAATTGGGAGATAGATTTCCAACGAAAATGGATATAAGATTCAAAGTTCCTCAAGCTCCAAGTGCTTTAATCCCTCCAAGCTTGCCAATAGAGCATTCTCCTCTCCAAGAAGAAGCAAATGAGACTAATTTGAGGGAATTTGGAGACAATTTGGTGGTAGGAACAATTAGGGGAAGAAGCTCCTAATTAGGGTTAGGGTTTGGAGTGAAATGAGGAGGAAGAAGATGAAGTAGGACTTAAATAGGAAGGTGGGCTGCTATGAAGGGTTTAGTTTAAGGTTTTGGGCTAGAATGGAATGCCTATAAAGTCCCTCTATGTGTCATGAGAAGTTTAAGGATTAAACCACCCTTCCTAATTAGGTGTTTAGTCAAACCTTCTAACTAATTTTTCTAATTTAGCTAGAGACTAACTAGAGTTCTTTTGGACTAATCTTAATCATCTAGTTGGGTGGTCATGACAAATTAGTTTAGGTTCTCTAGGATCACTAACCACTATTCTAATCTAAAGGCTAACCATCATCTATATTCAAAAATATAACACACGTACTATATTAATTATGTAGATAATTAACCAAAAATATAAAGTTTAGTTTTGAAAAATAATTTACCACTCAAGATATAATATGACATTACGCTAATACCACCAATTAGAAAAAAGTCAAAAATACCACTGTTCCAGGAAAGTGGTGGTTAGAGGGTTTGCCATTGCTTCTAGATGCAACTGCTGCAAGGAGCCGAACGAGGAATCGGTGGACCACTTACTCTCGGAAGGAGATCTCGCTTTTTCGGTTGTGGAACCACTTCCATAGCCTGCTTCATATTGATCTTCCCGCGGGAAGCCCATCCAATCGATTGGCTTTATGGATGACGAAGACGAACCGTTACAACACTCTCCAGTTCTGTGGGATGATTAATTGGGTGTTATAAAAAAATAGAAACAAGCAAAGATACAAGGGGTACTATTTTTCCATGGAACAACTTATTGAAGAGGTCAATAGGCAGGTAGAGAAAGCAAAGGGTCGTTACCGCTCGCGGCACGAAGGATTTAGCATTTACGGATTGGCGGTTTTGGTTACCGCGCATTTATGGTTGGATTGGGGGTGTTTGGTTACACTCTGAGTTTTGTACAACATATGGATTGGGTGGGTATACATTTTATCGGGAAGGAGGGGGGGGGGAGGGGAGGGGGAGGGTATACTTGTGGAGTCTTTTTTTCCTTCATTTTTTCTTCTTTCCCTGCCCCACCCTTGGATTGCGTAAGCATGGCCTTTGGGGCTCTTTTGTAATATGTTCCTCATTTTTTTTTGATAAGATCTCCTTTTTGATTAAAAAAAGGAATACACAAATTAAAGATCAAAACCAGTTTGGTTGGTGAACAAAACCACTTACAAAGTGGTTTGTATGGATAGAAAAAACCATGTGTCCATTTTCTAATGGAGGATGAAAATCTAACCTAGTTTTGGTGGGTGAGCAAAAATGGACACTATATGAAAAGTGAAATAAGATTTTTATTTTTGTTTTCATGGTTGGAAAGTGAACGAAAGTTCTCACATTGTTTTGTCCCATAAAAAAATATTAAAACATGTTTTAATTGATAAGAAAGTGGAAAAATGAAAGAGTAAAGGTGGATTAATATAATATAAACTAGTGAATGGGGTACATATGTTGCGTGGACAATACAACTAGACCCCTATCCAGCTAGGGTCGTTCATCCTCGCTTTGATCCATGCGGGATCGTTCGTCCTCGCTAAGGCTTGATCCTGTGCAAGCCTAAGTTGCGCTTGCACAAGGCCAGTACCTACACAATACAACTAGACAAAGCAAAACACACGCACACAACATATTTAGTTGTAGAAAACCAAATATTGGACACAGAGATTCGAAATGGAAATACTTCTTTTATTGATACTTGATAGAATTATAAAGTACAATGCTTGTGACTGAAATGTCATAATTTGATTACATATCTCTCTTTGAAACTCTTTTCAAAATAGCCACAATGTCCATCATCATATCCCTTTATTACATGCTCAAAATGTAAAAACACTTTCAAAGGAAAAGCTTGCAACTTGACTGAAAATGGAAAATAGCTACGAGGCGATCCACAAGCTCTACTGGCTGGACGAGCTTTAGTGCCTCACTTGAAATTTCTCTGTCTCCTTGCTTTCTGAAAAGGATGTCCACAACATGGGTCAGCACACATCATGTACTGGCGAGCGACTTTTGGTCAAACTGGCAAATATCTGTACTAAGTCAACATGTGAAGCTAACATTTTACTAGTGATCTTTCTACTTGTCTAGGTTCTTTTTAGCAATTCATAAGAAATATGACAGTAGAATATTTCATAACCATCTTATCCATCGCCGACATCTATCCCTGCACAAGGCATGTTAGCACAATTTGCATAACGAATAACTCATGTTACATTCTTGCATATATTAAAGTTCATCATTTGGTTCATGCATGTGGCCTATCTTCATGATGGTCCATGGGGTCATTCCCTTGATTAGCCACTGTGACTCTTTGGTTCAGCTCGTTGCTGAAGACTCAGATATCGGCTATCCTTTTAACATGAGGTCTCTTTTACCTCAGGGTGCTCTTAATCTCTCATAGGTCGAGTGGTTCCAGGCGCCCAGATACCACCCGAGACAAAAATTTTACCTTGTGCACGTGTTTTTCGAGACCAATGCTTACTCTAGCAGTTCTATCAGACAAAACAGATTCAGACTTATGCACAGATATACGACACGTTCATTTTGTGCCTTTTCTTTTATTCATCTCAACATGTACAAGTCCGTCTATACATGTCTGCAGTTTTAAAGTATACTTAGCAACAAATGATCATTCATATGAAACAGATTGAGTAGCAATACATGATCTTGTATTTTGATTCAATTCAATTATCTTCTCTTATCTTTTATTATTGTGGTATCATTGATCAGAGGGACGAGGCAACAGAGTGGACTAGAGATCATTTTTATTAGGGCATACAGATAAATGTTTGTCCGGTTAAAGCAACTCACAGAGATTGAATCTTATTTTGAGAGAATGAGGGACTTTACGTGCCGTTCATGCTCTGTCTATGCGTCCTTCTGCATTGACACCAACATTCGATTAGCATTCTTTGGTCTCTTCTCTCAAGATTTGGAATGAATGTGCAATGCAATGAAAGTGAACAATAAAAACCAATCATTGAAAACCAACACGAAAATGCATTCATCAAAAGTAAGCAGCAATAAAAGCATGTAATAAAAATCTTGAATTCATTTCAATAGAAATCGATCCATCCATTGGAAAGTTTATTGCATTTCATCCGTGATGAATCGATACCAGCAAAGGTTTTCCCAAATACTTAGTTCAAGACTGAGTCAACAAGCCGTAGGTATTACATAGTGGACCGCAAAGAGAGGGACACTACAACGGAGACGAACCGGCACGATGCTCTTCGGTTCTGTGGGGCGATTAGTTGGGTGTTATGGAAAAATAGAAACAAGCAAAGATACGAGGGGTACTTTGAAGTATTTTGACAGGTGTGGTGGTGCTTATCTAAAGATAATGATAAAATACTTTTTTTAGGTATTTTTTGGCTTGACAAATACCAAAGAAAAACTTGAACCTGCGTCTTTCGCACCAGGGCCCCGGTTGCTACCAACAGACCACAACCCACGGACATATGATATTATTATATAGATAATTATCATATGGCAGGTTGGTGCATGTATATATTCAAATAGGTTAGGATAAGCGGTGGCTGGAGATTTGATTGGGTGAGAATTAATCTTTATTAATTTCTTTAGTTTGTGCATATGTATTTATATTTATTCCTTTGTAGGTATTTGATATTTATCACTTTCTATTCATTTATTTTTTATTAATCTAAAAAATATTGACTTATTTACCCACTCAACTATTTTTAAACAATAATGCTATGAGAACATACTTTTCTTGATGCTATAGTGTAGAAGCATGAAAATTTTAGCAAAATAAAGCCTTATGCGCCCAAGCCAAAGGAGGAAATATGCGCCCAAGTGAAGCTCCTATGTGCTCAAGTCACCCTATGAAGCTCATATGCGCCATTATCCTGTAAAGCTATATGCGCCCATCATCCTGTAAAGCTCTATGCGCCCAAACAACCCCTGTAAAGGAGGGCGCATAGCCTGAAACAGGGCTATGAGCCCAAGCCTGACTCAGTCAAAATTACGATCAAAATGTGTACCGAAGCGTACGGCCACGTCAGTCTCCACGAGCACGTGCAGCAAAGCATGCGGCCACATCAACACTACGACCAACCCACGATCTCACAGCCTGCATGCGCCTACACCCTATGCGCCCAAGGCAGGGTTATGTGCCCACATGAAAACTAGCGTGCTTTTCTTATATCAAAGGGATCTCGTCCCTCTTCAAAAGACAGAACATAGAGCATTTTCAAAAACCAAAATGCTGTACTTCTTGCCAGTGAGCCGAGAGTTAGCAATTTTCTTAGGTTTTCTCCCACTTTTGTAATCGAAGTGTCAACGGAGTAAAGGAGCAACTGACGCTCGATCTCCATCGTCCCAATCCCCAGAATTCTTTTTTGTACTCGGAGATCCTCAGCTCAGGATCTCTTAGGCATTTTCGATTTGTGGTGCCTTGCGCCAATAAAGAAAAGTTAACGTTTCATCTTTTTTTGTGTGTCCAAAAAAATGGTGACTCTGCTGGGGACTATATTTTCCTCTGACGAGAAGGTGGAGACGCAATCCGATATCGATAAAGTGGGGAGCACTCAGAAGATGCTAATCATAAAATTTGATCACCAGGTGTTCAAAGAGATGCTCTCGAGGGATAGCTCTACTCCCTCAAAATTAGCGAGGCCAAACAAGTCTCGCAAGACTTGGCTTCCGAAGTCTCGCTACGCATATCCTGGTAGTGTCATAGCGGATATGCAACTGGAGGACTCTGTCACATGGGAGCATGACTCTGCCACAGAAGTTCCCCAAATGGAAAACGCTAACACCATTTCGGGCTCTACTAGCCCAGTGACTTCTTTCCTGCGTAACCAACAACAGAGTGTTCGACACTCGAGACTTGGCAGAGAAAAACACTACGATGCCAAGAATCGGGGTATGCGATACTCTGGACAAACCCAGTGAGGCTCACAAATGAAGAAGGCAAAACTGGGAGAAAATAGCGCTGCTCCACCAAGCATGCGCCCAAGGGGATGCTTGGGCACATAACCACAACCAGAGTGCCTCTGTCTTCAATAGACTGGGCATCCAGGGTCATGCGCCCAAGGCTATGCGCCCAGGCTCACTGGATCCATACAATGCGCCCACATCAAGGAGACTCAGACATGCTGTCATGAAGCATGCGCTAAAGGCCAGTCTCCAAGGCCAATGCGCCCACAGCAAAAAGACAGGCCCCAACACGTCTAGCACGGGGCTGTCTTCAAGGACATCACAGAACTTAGATGTGGGGGTTGCCTCTGCATATAAACTAAGTCTGGATGCGCCAACTCTCCTTACGAACCCGTATGCAAAGCCTGGCGATGCATGCAACATGGGTTGTAAGGCACAACTCCCTTCCGCTGACTTACGTGACATGATAAATCATAAGTGTAAAGGAAGGGAGGACATAACAATCCATAGTGCACATCCATGAACCAGTATTGTTATCAACTATTGCTGCTCCAAAGTAACAAGAGTGCCTTAGAGAATGTCCATATTTCGACGGCTGCACTTCTCTGACGATGAGAAGCCGCTATGTGTCTCATCCAACATGGCTTCATGGGGTCCTTCTTATGGAAGCCCCAATCAAAGACGGTGGACCACGAACCCAACTTTCTCTCTCAGTTCCGTGAGAAGAAGACGAAGTCTACCAACAGATGGCCAACAGGCTAACACATCTGAAGGAGGCTATATGGGCACCCGGTCAAAGGCGAGATTTCGTACAGAAGACGAAGAATCCCAAGCTGGAGGTAGTATCCCCTTGGGGTGTAAAGCGGATGACACCCACACTTGGGGTAGCCTTCCAGTGGACAACGATCTCTCCGAGTCTGATGGTGACTATCTACCTCCTCTACCGGAAGACGTGGGACTTGCCCACTTAGAGACAGACAATATCAGCACCAGTTGTACTATTTTCTCTGTTCATCCTCGTATGTTATCTATATACATGGCGGACGGAGAAAGAATTGAAGAGGCTAGTGACCAGACCAGCAAACGGCTAGAGGGTCTAGAAACAGCATTCGCCAAGATTACTGATATGCTTACCAGTACCATGGCGGTTCAAGCTGCTGGGGCTATTCCTTCACCGTAACAAAATGTTTCGGCTCACGCTAGTCCGACACATAGCAACAACCCTCCTTCCCTACAAAAGGAGTATCATTCTATTGTATCTTCTCCAAATCTTGCAAATATTGGGGGTGGTCCTTCGCCAACAACACCAGACAACCGTTCAGCAGCTGTTTCCCAAAACCTGCTCAATCAACAGGATGCAATTGATTCCCTGGTCGCCCATTTTGACACCATCTCACACAAAGACGAGCTGCAGAAGATGGGGATATCTCAACCTTATCCTCCTGAGTGGGAGAATGCTACTTGCCCTCCTAACTACAAGCCGCTGACGCTAAATTCATTTGACGGGTTGACTTCTCCTCGTCAACACATGACGTACTTCAACATGGAGACTCTACACTTGTCCAGAGATGATCTGTTCTTGTCGAAGCTATTTATTAGCACCTTACAGGGGGTAGTTTTCGAATGGTTATGTAGTCTGCCTGACGGATGTATCAATTCATTCAAAGACTTGGAGAGGTTGTTCCTCAACAGGTTTTACGAGAGTGGCGTGCATGTTAGTATGTCCACCCTCATCGAGACCAAGCAAAGGAGGACCGAGTCTGTCATCGCCTTCATCGAATGCTTCAGGAGGCTAGCACTGAAGATGCCCTTCGGCATACCAGACTCAGAACTTATGGATACTTGTCGACATAACTTCTTTTCCACGATGAAGTTTTGTTTGGGTATACATAAGTATGATACATGGGCCGCTTTTATTGGGGCCGCTGATACTGCTGAAAATGACGTTCCTAACCTGGAACTACTGGGGTTGAAAACACCCAAATCCGAAGACAAGGGTAAATATCCTCAAATTATCCCTGTCCGCGGGGGTAAAGGGAAAGAAGTCCTGAAGGTCGACACATCCAAAGGAGCTTTCAATTCTCAGGGGGCCTCCGACAAGGAGACCTTCTCCTTTAATGAAGATGATGTCATTACCATCTTTCATACATTGACAAAGGGTAATAAACTGACATTGCCTCCACCATGACGTCCTGTATAGGCGAACCAGCTCAACGATCCCAAATACTGTCTCTATCATTAGTACGTGCATCATTCCACCAAAGGCTGCATCGTTCTGAAGAAGAAGATACAACAGCTTATCGACAACCAAGTGATCAAGCTCGAATCTGATGACAAGGTCATATCTTCTAACATGATCTCTCTTCAGTTTGGTGACTTTCCTCCTACAGAAGTCCCAGACGGCGTGGTCCCGATTTCCAAGGCAATAATGGAGATCGTCAACCTACCGCCAGCTCGCAAATCAACCTTAGTACCACTCACAACTAAACGTGGTAAGATCATGTGGGTCCATCCGGACCTTGTGTAAGAAGTGATGCAGGGGGTGGTACCTTCTAAAGCAAAAAGGGCAAGAAATACAAGTCATGCCATATAGTATCCTTTCCCATCTACGAGGTTCTATCTGGCGAGACGCGATCGGGAAAGACTTATCTTCGAACTTACGACCCCGCACAAGAAGAAGCAGTACCTCTTCAAACTCATGCTGCCCCCACGAGCTCAGAAGTCATCCCGTCTAAGCCTTCAACTTCCGACAAAGCCAAGCAGAAAGAGACACGGTTTGACAAGTCTCTGAAGGCGCCAACTCCCGAAGGCATGGATCGGCCCTACAACTTTGACATACTGGCACAACTAGCTAATACACCTGCCAAGTTGTATCTGTTCGATCTGTTGCAACTCTCCAAAGAAATACGGAAGGCCTTAAGTGAAGCTTTACTACATGCCAACTCTTATCTCGTTGAAGACCCTGTCTCTTGTCCTCACTGCTATAGTACTATGGAAGTGGTGCCCAATATCATCTTTTTACATGAGGAAATGCTACTAAAAAATAATTGTCATGATAGACCCCTGTACTATACAGGATATATCGGAGAAATTAAGGTGGACCGCATGCACATCGATCCAGGATCCTCCCTCAACATCATCCCTAGAAGTTTGCTTCAAATTTTAGGGATCCCTCTGCACAAGCTATCTGCAACCAACACAACTATCATGGCTTTCAATGCCGGTCGAAGCCACCCGCTAGAGAAAATCTGTCTCCAGTGCCAAATAGGTGATCTCCGAACGGAGGTTTCCTGCTACGTGATTGATGCCAATGTATCCTACAACGTCTTGTTGGGACGTCTATGGATACATGAGACATGATCGTTCCTTCCATACTTCACCAGTGCTTCAAGTATGTCAACAATGAAGGTATTGTGAAGACGGAGTTTGCCGATGTCGATTATTTTAAGGGCATCGAAGCTTACTATGGAGATTCGGTACTCTACCAATCTCAGCCCCTAAGGATGATGGCAATAAAGCTGACAATGAAGTTGAAGCAAATTCATCCTCCAATGATGGTCCCCTGATCATCCGAGTCAAAGGACGTACTACTCCAAAAAGTACTCCGAAGCCTCTCTCAATCTGGGTAAAAAAGAAGAACCCTGACAAGGTCAAACCATTAACCATCACTCTCAGCAAAACACCCTAGGAGGAACGTACTGACGCTCGTCTTCCCAATCCTGAAGAATTATCCTACGTGGTGAACTCGGCCAAGACTGTGGCTCCTCTTCTAGATGATGATCCTCTCAATGAGTATATCAATACTCATGATAATGTACCTTCAACGGATGATGTTATTCCTGAAGAAGAACTTGCATATTTTCTTAGTAAAGGTTTATCTTTGAATTATCTGATGTCTATCAATCTGTAAACTACTACATAGATACAATATACGCTCTAGCGTACGACATAGGATCACACCTTCGTATGCCGGTCATAATGCCTCACTTACGGGAAAAAGTTTACCCAGAAGATATCTACTACTTCATCGTTCCAGCCCTAAAGAAGGATGAAGAACTAATCATCTTTGGTCGTATAATTGGCGAGAGAAAGTTCGTTCCAGACTCTACTTCTCCCAAGCACAACACGGAAGCTGACTATGACTCTGAAAAATGCAACTTTTTCGATATACTTGGCAGGCCAAGAATATCATCCAGAACATGAGGTATGACATCAAAAGCGACCAGGGGCTAAATTACGGCCGGGGACGACGATTGTCAATACGACACTTTGCTCCTCCCGGCAAACCTTAGAACTACTATCAACGAAACGATGTTGGTTTGGGCTATGTCACTCCTCCAACAACTCCTAAAAGATCAGATGATGAAGCAGATCGGTGTTATCATTCTTCTGACTCCTCCCTCTGGGACTCAGATTCCAGCATTGGCAAATATTCGAAGCAACTCTGACCGTCACCATGGTTTTCGTTGACTAAATCGCTGATGACGTCCAATCGATCGAGCTCGAACAATGGGCTCAAAAGATAGACACTAGGTGGGAGATGCGCTTCGAACAACGTAAACCACCTACCGAAGACAAAGTCATCCAAGTAAATTTAGGAGATGAATCATCTTTTAAACCAATCTTCATCAGCAAAAGTCTATCTAACGAGGAACGCCAATCTCTTATACAGTTTATAAGAGAATACACCTATGTCTTTGCATGGAGCTATGAAGACATGCCAGGCCAGGATCCTAAAGTCGCCAGGCACTGCCTGAATATTTCGTTTAAAGCTAAGCCAGTAATGCAGGAACAACAACGATTCCGACCAGATGTCATGGAGGCCGTCGAAAATGAAGTCAAGAAGCTCATTGCCAGTGGATTCATTCGCGAAGAACAACACCCTGACTGGGTTGCCAACATCGTTCCAGTCATAAAAAAGAACGGTAAAGTTTGAGTTTGTATCGATTACCATGATTTGAACTCTGCATGTCCGAAGGACGAGTTTTCTCTAATGATCACCGACGTAATGATTGACAATACTTGCGGCTTCTATAGCTCCCCCTTTCAAAATTTTTGAAATATTCTTTATTTGATTTAAATGGTGATTTTTAGATTTTTGTAAATAATTATTTAATTATTATTACGGTAGATGATTTTAGTCATGGTTAGAAATTGGCGTACAAGGTGACTAGGAATCATGGCACGGATAGTGCAGTGACGTGCTTTGACTAGTGTATTAGCCATACCAGGGAAGGCCGAGCCATAGTGATGTCCTAACTAGGAAAATTAAGATAAGTTGTGACATGACCATTATAAATAGTTTAATTATTTATTATTAATATAATTTGACGTTTAAGAGACCCGATTATACCAAACCAGCCCGGACTGGACCCGTACCAAGCCCAAGCCCATGTAGTGATGCAGTGTGATAAAAGACGTCCGTGTGGATATATTTTAAGGGGTACTTATTTTAGTGACATAGTAGCAATTTTATAAAAGTTGGTTATACATATATTATATATATATATATCCTTAATATTTTAAATAATATTTGATATTGAAGTATGTCAAATAATTTCCTTAAAAATATCTTAGTCGACTTTTGGGGATAATTGGGCTATATATATTTGAGTGTAAATATATTCATAATGGACAGACACAGTGTTTTGTGTGTACACCCAGAGTTGTTATTTACAAATTTTAGTACATATGATTTAATGAAAATATAAGTTAATCATTTGTTTAGATTATTCTGTAAATATGCCTTATATATTTATGCGTGTGTATGCGAATATGAATATATAAATAAAAATTATATATTATGTATGTGCAAGAATATATAAATAAATGTTATATTTTATGTATGTGTATGAATATATAAATAAATATTATGTATTATGTATGTATATGAATATATATATATATAAATAAATGTTATATATTAGTGTACGTATATGTATATATATAATATATATGTGTATGTGTAAATATATCTATAAATATATATAGTAGTATGTATACATATACGTGTGTGTGTGTGTATATATATATATATATATATATATATATATATATATATATATATATATAAAATATATATATATATATATATATATATATATATATATATATATATATATATATATATATATTTAGTAGTTGCTAAAAAGGAAATGAAATAGAGAGAGACAACAAACAAGCCTCCCAGCACATTAGGCCCAGCCAGGCCTAGAGCAATCACAAACCGAGCAAAGGAAAGCAGCAGCTTTCAAATAGAAAGACCCCAAAACCTTCCCAACCCACGCAATCCCAGAGCCCTTAAATCCCCATAGCCGAACATTAATCCCCTGAACCCGAGCCCCTGTGTAAACATACGCGCACGTATATATATATATATATATATATATATATATATATATATAATATATATATATATACTCGAAATAGAGAGAGATCGTGAGAAAACATCACAAACCATAACCCCGACCCCAGTGCAGCCCTCGCCAATGCATGGGCGGCCACCCGCGACCGCCGTACGCCACCGTCGGCCGGCCGGGTCCGCGCGGAGACAGTGCGTGTGCAGGCAGAGCCAGCAGAGCAGCCACCCGCGAAGCTGTTTTCCCAACATGATTTCGACCACGTCGCTCAACCAAACTCCGTTCTGTTTGATCAGGTACGAACCCTACCTAACCCCCTTCTCATGCATTCAATTAGTTTGTAGTTCACCGTCGTGGATTTCTCGGCAAATTGGCTCGAAGTCGACAGGAATTCTGTTGGTAAACATGGTTTATATTTGGTGTAGCACCCAACTTGGAAGCCGTTATTCCGTCAGGATATTCAGCATTCATGAAAACCATCTGAAAAGCCTTTAGATAACCTAACCAGGATCGAAACCCATTAAATAGATTATTTTATCATGTATAATATTTATGTTAAAACAGTTCCAAAAATTAAGAAAAATACAAAAAACATTTTTTGAAAACCTAAAATTTTTTTTGATACGACGTGCGTCCCGCCAATCTGGGCGACGTGGTCGCGAACCGAAAGCATCGAAAGGTGCATATCGGTTTCGTGGATGTGTGGACTTTGACGGAATTCAAATTGGTCGCGTGTGCACGACGAATTTGATATGTATCCTACGAAATTTACCGTATCGGCCTCTGTGTAAATTCTCCAATTACTTTGTGTACGCTCGTTAGATCAAGACAAAACTTACGCCAACATGACCGTATCATTTTTTTGGTCCTGTATGCCAGGTTTGGTACAATTCTGAGGTAGTTGAATCGGACAGCCGTTTTGCGGGCCCTACGGTCCGACTCAACGGGCAATTTTGTGCACGGCCCGCCAGAATCCAACTTTAGACATACGGTTGGGTTCGTATCAGAAAAATGGATCTATTAACATATAGTTGATAACTTTAGAGAATGTTGACTCTGGCACGCTTTTCGGTACAAAGCGAGTCCAACGGCGGACACCGTTTTGACCTAACATTACCGTTTTGCCCCTGTGTCCTGAATTGGACTTAAGGACAGGCGATTCAAGCTAATTTGACTATTCTGAGAATGTTGATAATATTTATTTCAGCAACTGGAGACTTTTTGCATGTGTTGACTTTAGTGACTCATCTGATGTGGTTGTACAATCGGTTTCACCAGCTAAGGACCTCAGGCAAGTGCACTTTCTGATTGCTTTCGATTCATAGTAGTATTTTTTATTTCATGTTTATATATATATCTTGATGCTTGTTGACACGCTCGTCACACGGAGTAGTCGGGAGGGAAAATATCTTAGTAGACACGTGGACTACCCAGAACTATCCCAATATGTCTAATCTTGACTGATAGCAGCTGCACACGACACGTGCAGGGTGCCGTATTTACCTCCTATCCGTTCAAATGTCGAAAAAGATATTTCAAACCACCTAGGTAGTTGTCTTTTATTAGTTTTCCTTGTCTTCCTCACAACTTGTCATGTCGTCAGTTACTTTCTAGTTTTCATCTCTCATATGTTATTTCCATGTCTTGTAATTATATTATTTTTTTGCATTATCGTCGGTTTGTGTACTTGTTCCATTCCTGACTGGAAACCAACATTTTTTAGGTTAGCTGTGGCTTCTTTAGCATTGAGAGATTCAGGTGTACTTGCAGACAGAAACCTAGAGATAGATAGTGGTTGTATCATTTTTAGAACTTTGTAGTTTCTTTAAATATAAATGTTGTAAATATTATAAAAAATCTTAGAAATGTAAATGAGCAATAAATGTTATTCTTTTGTGATTTGAGCATCTTGTTCGTGACAGCGTTCTACCGCCGACTCTGCGGCGCAGGCTGGCTTGGATACGTCTCGTATCCGGAAAAGCGGGTATGGGCTGTGACAAGTTTTTGTGGTGGCCCATGCCGGTCAGTTTTCGTAAAAGATTGCAAACTCGTAATGGTACTTAAGTTAGTCGTACCATTGCGAGCCTGCGACTAGAAAATGCTCATTCACAACCTAGGTTAAATTGATTTAAGAGAATGACTAGGACTAGGAGTCCCTTGTTCAAATTGACCGTGGGGTAGTTAAGGTTGTTAGATATGCCATGCAATTTAGAATTATTAAACTCAGATAGCTTGCCAGATCTCTATAGATACACTATTACTTTTGATGTGACGATATGATCCAATGTGGATATACTATTCACTTGGTTAGTTAAGCTTTCCTAGAATTAAGGCTATAATCTTGATAACCTATTCAATTTTCTTTTGCTCTATTAGATATAAACATCACATCATGAGTTAGAATTTCCTATTTTAAATTCTATTTTGCTGTAAGGGACTGGTTTAGAATTTCTGATTCTGCTATTCATATACGAATCTCGAGGCAGATTTGATTCCAGTTTTTCCTCAGCCATTTGAAATATATATGAGATAAAGATTAGGATGTTTTTACTTCACTTGTCTTCAGATATTTCCTTCCGACCAGTCTTCTACTTTAAGGATTGAGACTTATAGGCAGATGTTACACTTTCTATCATAATCAACTAGTTTGAATCTCTAGCAGCTCCTTGAAGTCCTTAGAAATATAGTTGGAGTAAATTCAACGACGACGATGACTAGACAGCAGCACACTGTCGCCAATTACCTGAGAGCGGAGAGTGTGGGTTCATTGCAGCCAGCAGCGCCCTGGCAAGGCACAACCCACAGAATTGAAATCATTTCGAAAAATCATAGTTTATGGAACATTGCTAAAACTATGTCCTCGTTGACCTCTTTAGATCTTAGATACCTTGGTGTCAATATAGGATAGAGTATACGATGGCTTACCACATCTGAATCATGAAACCAAGGGTTTATCACAACCAGAGTATACATGCGAGAAATAATTCTCGATGAAATGACTTCAGACGTGATTATAAGTTTAGGATACTATAGAGAATAGCCTTGTGTGTCCCATAAGATCCAAAGCTAAAACTAGTGAGAGTTCTGCAAGTTGAATAATATGTCTCCCAACCTAGCATGCCGTGGTTCTTGTGATCTATTAACAAGGTAATTGACTGACATTAAGAGGTTTACCTAGAATATAGAATTTAGAGTTCCATAACCCATTAGTCGACCAAGGCCTTATAGATAGGAAGATAGTAGGAAGAATGTATAAGCAAGAACACCAGGTAAGGTTTTGATTCTCATAAAACTTGAACTATTTGTGCCTCATTTCAAAAATCTTGCATATTTATATTTTCGACTATCTTGACCAATGCTGCTATTACAGCCTAGTTTTGCAAGCTATCTTTTATCGAGCTTGATTCAAGACATATGTTATTGGGGACGCCTACAAACATATTGTCTAATCAGAATCGACGTATTACGGTCTGATCAACCGTAGTGCACTTGGTTCGCTCTCCCTCTGATAAACCTACGTGGATTGAGATATATATATGTCTCTAAGATCTCATCCGCGACTGCGTTGACAAGTCCTCTTGAATTATGCCTTCGCCTATGAATCACGTAATGGTATTCAGTGACATCTCTCTTGAACTCTTTATTGTTTTTGTCTTTTACTGATTGGAAAGATGAAAGCTCGTAATTGATAGATAGATACAGAGTATTCTCCGTGGCTATGATAGTTGTATATGCAAGTGCAGCTACCATCGGCCAGCCCTGTGACTGGAACCTTGCCTTGAGTTACTCGTCCTCCCTTCAACACTAAACCTACTATCTTGATCTTCTAGTCATTGGAGTCCGAGAATGATTAGGATCTTTCCCTTGATCAAAGGCCAACCTAGGAGACTACCTATTCTCAAGGGACCAAATGTTGTGAGCCTCTAATCATTTGTTTGAAGCTTGTTTTAACTAAAACCCTTGTGACAATAGTCTGGCAGGCTTGACGCAAACAGTAATTCATGACTTAGTTCCTTAGAGTTGGATTGCCCTGTCGATAACTCTTGTATACTATGGATGTGTAGATCCTTCTATTTTATCGACCGTGTGTCATTGTACACACTTATTTTCCATTTAGTAAGGAACGACCCTTGACATGACTTATATCTACCGTATCCCGATATGCAGTGTCTTATTCTTTATTAACAAGAGTCGCAGTACAATATCCTGACCTTGGAATCCTTTTAACCTCATTACTCCCAAAACCATATCCTAGCTTCTAAGGTGGTTAGACTGTAAGCCTCCTAAAATTTGGGATATATGAGGATTACCAATTGATCAGAATAATTTCCATTAGGATGATAATTAATGCCCATGGACTCCCACTTTCCTTTTTATCATTTTGTGTCCCCGACCGTGTCATTAATATTCGGAGTACAAGACCAGCTGTTACCTTCCAACAAATTTTATATAAAAAATCTAGACGAATCCAACTTCATATAGGTATATTATGTCCCACTCAAACACGTTCCCTTGTACTCTATTTTATGGTATGACTTTTAGGTCAAAAGGACTAGCTATAACCCTTACCGTAATACCGACATACTTCCCGACTTTCATTAGAGCCTTAATCTCGACTCAATTCCTTCGACCCAATATATGGTTGTGATCTACTCGAAGCCCACCACGCATATGCCACTAATATGCCACACAATTGAGGCTTCATGTGCTACTTAAACACAAAAGTCACTGAAGGCACATTTTTGGGCTTGGGAGACCTAGCTAACCAACCTGACTGGCACCTAGCTCAACCACTTGGGTTGAATCCTATTCCAGGTCACCCTAACCTAGTAGAAATAGTTTTATCATTGGGATCTTGACCAGTACATATAGATTGCAATCCAGGATTCATCCAACCAACGATTGATGTCCAAATAGGGAACCCATTAAGATCCAGTAAAACCCATCCATGTATACCACCATACTTGGACTATAAAATCGAAATATTTGAAGTCGGCCCCTATACCTACTCTGTAGTCTCCACCTCTTAGAATGTGTAATCATTCGTTACCCTTATTCCGTCTACCTGGAAGTCGCGATACGATCATGTGTTGCATTTATATCCCTTGCTCGTGTGTTTAAATAACCACAAAAAAGATCACAATCTTGATTTCTCAAATTTTGTTCCATTATGAAATCTTGTTCAGATAAAATTTTAAGAACATAATTTTTGTATTGCACGAATTGCAAGCCCCTCTAAGAAACGAAGCGTTCTTAGATTAGCAAGTGATTGGACTAGAGTAGCCCAATCTAGCAAATAAGTCAATGGTTCATACACACTCTTTCTATCTGTACCCTTGGATACTTTCTACCGCTCTTGAAACTTCATATTTGCTCTCGATTATTTTTCCTTATCTTCCTGTCCCTCCTATTTCAGAGCGACGAACGATCATGCCTATTAGAATTTATCAATATTTCTTAGCTACTTACGTAAATTGCTGCTTGTTAAATTTTAGGTTACTTGATAGATAGGAAAGGATTATAGATGCCATATATAGTAGATATCTGTTGTTAGAAATTTTAGCAATTAGTTGAAAGGTTATAAAGTTTTAGCGACAGGAGATTTGACGGAGTAGTGTGACTCAAGGAGGGTAGAAGTCCTCAAGTATTCGGAGTTATAAAATGGCTAGAGAAGGTTATAAATTTTTTTGAGGAGTTAAATTTAGAAGATTAAGGTAATAGTGGACTTGAATTTTAATGAATAGTTATGAATTAGAATTTCGAGGACGAAATTATTTTTAAGGTGGGTAGATTTGTAGGGTAGATTTGTAGCTCTCCTTCCCGAAAATTTTGAAATATTTTTTATTTGATTTAAATGGTAATTTTTAGATTTTTGTAAATAATAATTTAATTATTATTACGGTAGATGATTTTAGTCATGGTTAGAAATTGGAGTACAAGGTGACTAGAAATCATGGCACGGATGGTGCAGTGACGTGCTTTGACTAGTGTATTAGCCATGCCATGGAAGTTCGAGCCATATTGATGTCCTAACTAGGAAAACCAAGCTAAGTTGTGACATGACCATTATAAATAGTTTAATTATTTATTATTAATATTATTTGACGTTTAAGAGACCCAATTGTACCAAACCAGCCCGGACTGGACCCTTACCAAGACCAAGCCCATGTATTGATGTAGTGTGATAAAAGACGTCTGTGTGGATATATTTTAAGGGGTACTTGTTTTAGTGACATAGTATCAATTTTATAAAAGTTGGTTATATATATATATATATATATATATATATATATATATATATATATATATATTTTATATATATATATATATATATATATATATATATATATATATATATATATATATATATAATATATATATATATAAAATATATATATATATATATAATATATATATATATATATATATATATATATATATATATATATATATATATATATATATATATCCTTAATATTTTTAATAATATTTGATATTGAAGTATGTCAAATGATTTCCTTAAAATATCTTAGTCGACTTTTGGGGATAATTGGGCTATATATATATTTGAGTGTAATTATATTCCTAATGGACAGACACAGTATTTTGTTTGTACACCCAGAGTTGTTATTTACAAATTTTAGTACTTATGATTTAATGAAAATATAAGTTAATCATTTGTTTAGATTATTCTCTAAATATGGCTTATATATTTATGCATGTGTATGCAAATATGAATATATAAATAAATATTATATATTATGTATGTGTATGAATATATAAATAAATATTATGTATTATGTATGTACATGAATATATATATGTATATATATATATATAAATGTTATATATGAGTGTACGTAGATGTATATATATAATATACGTGCGTATGTGTAAATATATATATAAATATATATAGTAGTATGTACACATATACGTGCGTATATATATATATATATATATATATATATATATATATATATATATATATATATATATATGAATATTTATATATTTAGTAGTTGCTAAAAAGGAAATGAAATAGAGAGAGACAACAAACAAGCCTCCCAGCCCATTAGGCCCAGCCAGGCCGAGAGCAATCATAAATCGAGCAAAGGAAAGCAGCAGCTTTCAAATAGAAAGACCCCAAAACCTTTCCAGCCTACGCAAGCCCATAGCCCTTAAATCCCCACAGCCGAACATTAATCCCCTGAACCCGAGCCCCTGTGTAAACATACGCGCACGTATATGTATACACTCGAAACAGAGAGAGATCGCGAGAAAACATCACAAACCCTAACCCCGACCCCAGTGCAGCCCTCGCCAATGCATGGGCGGCCACCCGCAACCGCCGTGCGCCATCGTCGGTCGGCCGGGTCCACGCGGAGACAGCTCATGCGCAGGTAGAGCCAGTAGAGCAGCCACCGGCGAAGCTATTTTTGCCACATGATTTTGACTACGTCGCTCAACCAAACTCCGTTCTGTTTGATCAGGTACGAACCCTACCTAACCCCCTTCTCATGCATTCAATTACTTTGTAGTTAACCATCGTAGATTTCTCGACAAATTGGCTCCAAGTCGACGGGAATTCTGTTGGTAAACAAAGTTTATATTTGGCGTAGCACCCAACTTGGAAGCCGTTTTTTCCGTCAGGATATTGAGCATTCACGAAAACCATTTAAACAGCCTTTTAGACAACCTAACCAGGATCGAAACCCATTAAATAGATTATTTTATCATGTATTATATTTACGTTAAAATAGTTCAAAAAATTAAAAAATACGAAAAATAGTTTTTGAAAACCTAGAAATTCTTTCGATACGACGTGCGTCCTAACAATCCGGGTGACGTGGTCATGAACCGAAAGCATCGAAAGGTGCATATCGGCTTCGTGGACGTGTGGGCTTTGACAGAATTTAAATTGGTCGCCTGTGCGCGACGAATTTGATGCGTATACGTCAAAATTTACCGTATCGGCCTTTGTGCAAATTTTCCAATTACTTTGTGCACGCTCATCAGATCGAGACAAAACTTGTGTCAACAGGACCGTATCATTTTTTTGGTCTTGTATGCCAAGTTTGGTCCAATTCTGAGACAGTTGAAATGGACCGCCGTTTTGCGGGCCCCACGGTCCGACTCAACGGGCAATTTTGAGCACAGCCCACCAGAATCCAACTTTGGACATACGGTTGGATTCGTATCGGAAAACCGGACCTGTTGACATATAGTTTGATGACTTTAGAGACCGTTGCCTCTGACACGCTTTTCGGTGCAAAGCGGGTCCAACATCGGACACTGTTTTGACCCAAAATTACCGTTTTACCCCTGTGTCCAGAATTGGACTTAAGGACAGGCAATTCTAGCTAATTTGACTATTCTGAGAACGTTGGTAATATTTATTTCAGCATCTGGAGACTTTTTGCCTGTGTTGTCTTTAGTGACTCATCTGACACTACAACAAATATGGCCTAAAATAGCATGCACAAAACGCTATAGAAAGCCTTCTATTGTATATTCTGTCTGCTATGATCGCCCACGCTATAGTATGTCCAGACATGTGAACGCTATAACATTATAGCGTTCATGAATGCTGTAGAAGGTTTATAGCGTTCGTGTATGCTGTTGATGGTTTATAGCGTTTATGAATGCTGTAAATGTTTTATAGCATTCTAGAACGCTGTAGATAGTTTATAGCATTCGTGAGTGCTGTGGATTACTTATAGCGTTTATGAATGCTGTGGATTATTTATAGCGTTTATGAATGCTGTGGATGATTTATCGCGTTTGATTAATGGCTTGATTTATTATAGCGTTCATCATATGTTATCGTGGTAGCAGCAATTTAGACGTTTTGAGTGCTATAAACCTGCTACAGAATTTCATATTATTTCATATCTGCTACAGAATTTCATATTATTTCATATCTGCTACAGAATTTTATATTTCATAACCTATTTTGTATCACATATAAATAACAATAATCGCAAACAATTTCAATCGCAACTTGCATTTCGATCAATCAAGATATAGTAAATATTTGCCAAAATATGGAATGTTTCATTAGAACATTCAAGATGTACAAAAGTAGTAGTCATTAAAACATTCAAGATGTAGAAAAAAGTAGTTGTACGCCAAAATAAACCATTCCATTTACAAAGTATTTGTAGTCCAAAATAAACCATTCTATTTACAAATATCTGTAGGCAAAAAACAGCTCGATCGCCTCTTTCCTTCTAGCAGCTATCCACAACCATAAAAAACATATACGCCAACCTACACAAAATTGAGAAGAAAACACTTATGTAAAAAATAAGATATAAATATTTCTGATACTCAAGTAGTGTTATGTAATAGCGAATACAATATGTTCAGTGGCTAAGGAGGCATGCAGTGTGTTAATGTGATGTTGCAGGACAATAGTGTTATGTAAAGCAGTGTAATACATAAAGTAAAGTGCAAGAAGGTTTTACTAGTTGTCTCACCCTCAAATAACTACTTCCACATAATCTTACACATCATACCAGTATCTTATGTTCTCAACACTGGATTAAGTCCATAACAACAAAGATGTACTTCACTTCTCTTGATTTACATTGTTGGTAGATTACACACTATATAGACCTATAACCATAATCTAAATTTGAATAACAATTTACTTTTAAAATTCATGATGAAGCACTGTCTAAGTAGCATAGCTAGTTTCTACAAAAAAAGTGCATAAAAGGCTTAAAGAGTATTTGAAACAGGTACTTTCAACATGTCATCTGTTGCAAGTATAGTTGGCTTTGTGGCTCCAGCACAATTATAGTCTAGAGATATTGTGATGACAGAAGAAAAGATACAGGACAATAAAACATCAAGGAGAACATTATTATAAATTCGTTGACCAGTCATTATTTGGACGACTCTATCATTACCAATGGGCTACAGGCTACTCTACCAATCTTATTTGGGCAACATGACTGAAATCAAGCAGGACTACTGTGAAAGTTGAAACAGAAGTTATAGGTGGAACATTTTGGATGCATCTTATCTATGTGGAGCATTTTGTTTGTTACCAATGTTTAAATATTTATTCAAGGGCTCCTTTTTCTTAAGCCTAACAATGACCAAAAAGGAACAAAGTGTTGTGAAACATATCAATTATATATATATACTTACATATGGAGGAAAAATGTTGATTACACATTACAAGAAGAGGACAACTAAAATGTCTGTCAGTGACCAGGACAATACAATAATATTTGTAGGGATGATTAAGATTTAAGACAGGAAATTGCTAAAAGGCACCTCACCATGGCAATCCTGAAGATAACTCTAGCAGTAGCATCCTTTTTCTAATCATCAAAATTACACAATGGCTAAAGCGATGAAAACACAACGGCAACTTCAACAATGAAAGCATTTTACTAGGAGTATTATTGGGCAAGAGGGAACAAATACCTGCAGCAGAGGAACCTCCTCAAGAGGTAGTTTAGCTCCAAGGTCTCCCCTAGCTACCATAGCCTGCAAAAGGTCAAAGAAGAAGAGAAAAAAGTTTAGTATGAGATATGAAAGTTATCATTAAGTTGAGTAGTAGTAAAAAAATTCAAATGGAAAAGCGAGATTGTGAAAGGGATCGCCAATAACTAATTCAACCAATCTAATTTTCTGGAAGAAACCAATTACAACACAACACATACTTTTATGGTTGAAACCAATTTTAACACAACACAACACATACTCTCTCGAAAAATTAGATTGGTTTACCTGTATTCATTTGGAGAGAGCCTACATTGAGAAATAAAGAAGTAGCTTACCAACACATTTCCAAAAAAAGAAAATGAGACCTCGGGAGCCAGGACTACAGAATCGGGAACAATTACAACACAACACATACCAAGGCAATATTGAAGTAAAGAAAGTAAAATTCCAGTTTTAACTTTTTTAAAAGAACAAAAACTGTATGCAACAAACAGGAATCCCCACCAGAAAGTCAGTATTACGATCCAATCCATTATGCAAGTCAAGATCCCACCAAAATAAAAGATTTTATATGATGGCTTTATATTTCCCATACAGTTATGTTCATTAGTAATCAGTGAGCAAAGTTGCAGAATCACAAAAATAAAATGAAAGTTCTATTGTATAAATACATGTAAGCACATTGTGTCACAAACAGCAGTGGATCCATAATTCCCGTCATCTCCTTCTTTGGTTAGCCTTGGAAGAAGCCTGCTGAATTCAAGTATATTGTCCAAATCTTCTTGTTTATATTTATAGAGTCAGCAATGGGATGCAAAACCTGCATGAAATCATAGGCACCTTTTAAGTTTCAACCAATATAGACAAGTAATGACTCAAGAACTGCATTAGTAACTGATAAAATAGTTTGCTCAAAACAAGATCCATTGCTTCTTTCATAGTTCTTAGTCTGGTCATTAGTAACTGATAAAATAGTACCTGGAAGAGAATCTTATATGCTGCAGGCTTCCTTCATATTTGGAATATGAGGAGTATTGTTCCTGGGTGGGTCTATCCAAGGAAGAAGTTTGTGGTCTACATATATGGTACTATCATAGTACTAAATCTATATGTATGAAACCTCTCTCTGATATTGCTCAAACCTTGACAGCACCAGTTCTGATAGAATTTCACAGGTACGAGTTTTTACTGAGTTCCTATTCCCCTCTTATTCTGATATCTATGTATACTTGTCTTCAATGTGTGGTTCTATGCTATTTTGGTGAGGAATTCCCATGTTTATTTTCTTCCACTGTTCCTGATGCTAACCTGTTAGAGCTCCTCGCGCCCAATATTTTGTTGAGTTCAAACATATTCCAGATATTACTTGTTGGCCTTTTAAAATGTTTGCTCATCAAGAATTGTATATTTCTGGTTTCCCTGTATAGGAACAGAGATCAAATCTCTTTGCGATAGTGAAAATGATGAGTATCTGTGGATTGTGGTGTTGAAACGAGAGAAACTTCGAAGACTAGTTTATGTTCTTGAGGAAACGTCTGATATATAGATTAAAAGCATGTGATTTTCTTCCACAACAATGTGGAATTACCAGTTCTGAGTCAGATGTTGCGAGTGGTTTAGTATAGTAGGAATGTCTTCTTTGTTCCCTGTTGCATAACTATGTAATGTTAATGTCCCTTAATTTAATAGTCTTCTTATTTGATCGATCCAAATATAAGAACAGATACTGAAACTTCCTCCAAAAGAAACCCAATAGAAAGTTGTAATTTAAAGAACCTTGTTGTCTTGGGTATTCAGTTTAAAATCTTTGTCCTAAACTTGGTAATTCATGAAGGCTCCCACTAGAATTCGAACATGGCCCCCGCTGAAGTCTTATGTCTTCACACTCTAGCCACTTGAACTACCACGTTATTTATAATAAATCAATAAGTTTAGCAGTACAAAATAACAACTATGAACCATATAATAATTATTATATACAATATGCAAAAATTGAGAAGATAGAACTCGGAGTAGATCGATTGGTTAAGACAGGCAAGCGAGCACCATTAGCATCATCCTTAGACATATTTGCCTTTGTAGTATCAGTTCACCGTAACTTTTAGTAGAGAAGTTCAAATTTGGTGTTAGGTTCTACCCAAAATAAACAATTTCTAAAAAAAAATGAAAGAATTGGGATGGTGACATTGAGTTAATATTCATATTCAGTATTTCAAGTTTGAAAGTACGCAGAAGATGATTTAACTTACTGCAGTTTTGGCCTATTTTCTACCTAATCTTCTTCACAATCATCAGGAGGCATCCGAGAATCTGCAATTAATTTGATCAAACATTAATTCGACAACCAACCATGGTTCAAGTACTGACATCTTGATATAAACAGGCCTTCTTGATAAATAAGATTGAAATTGGATGGCACCATTAGAAGAATTCCAAAGAGCACCCTCAGCCAAGGTTACAAGTCAAATGGAGGAGAGACTAAGGAGAGCATGAAGACAGCAATCCTGAAGCAAGAAGCAATCTTCAGACATCAAGTAAGGATAACCCCTGACATTCAGACTCTTCCCTTTAACTTCTCTTTAACCAGTTCCTCTAGTAATTTTTTCGCGCATTTTGTACAGGTTTATGAACTCCATAGGTTGTATGGAGTACAGAAGCAACTGATGAGCAATATCGCGAAGAACACCCCACAAGATTTCGAGCCAGGTTCTTGTCAGCCACATTATACTCTAACAGCAGATAGACTGGACGAACAAGAGAGCGACCTAGAACTAACTCTGGCCACGGGATGCAGACGGAAAAGAAGAGAACACGCATCCTATAAATCTGATCCTGCCACGAGTTTCTTTTCGTCTTCGAGTGATCAGTCTGGAGGATTGAAGTTGACAGGCCGCGACCACGGGCTGCTACGTGTGCCCGACTTACAATCTCGTACTTTGAACGAGACGATTTGCTTCGATTTTATTAGTAACTGATAAATAGTTCTTCTCATATTCCAAATACTTCTTTCATGACTTATCATTGAATCAGTGGGTACCCTTAGACACATAGTTCCAAAATGGGACAATTCTTTCGGTTTGAAGATTCAATTGCCAGTTAATTGATGAATAAAGGGCAAAAGACTATTCAACTACAAGTGTAAAAAGTGTCCAAAAACACCAAACGTCAAAAGTGATAAACAGATGTATAACATACATATATTTTTTATACCAAGAATGTGCCACCATACTTACAGACATTGAATATGCTTCATCCGAAATTCTATTAGGATACAAACAAGAGTAAATAGAAAACAATTGAAACTCATTATACATACTTGTTGAGCTAATTCCCTTGTTGGTGAGAGCACTAAACATCGTGGAACTGCTTTCTTCGATGTTTTCTTGTTGTCCTTCTGCAAGATATGCATGAGAGCAGGAACACCAAATGCTATAGTCTTGCCTAAAGAAAATAAAAATTACACTATGAATTGCCAAAAAGTGCCATTAGTTTGCAGAAAGGAAAAAAGACATTGAAACCTTCATATAAAGAAACCAACTGTAGATATAAGAATTTGAATGCAGTAAATCAATCTCCAGACCAACTGCTTAAACTATAAGAACCAAAGGAAAGAATATTACAAGTCAACAATGTTAAAATTAAGAGGCTAAGTTACATTTAAACACCATGAACTATGAAGTTTCGGCAGTTAACCCTGAACTATTTTTGTATTACTTTAATACCATAAGCAGAAGGATGCAAAGTGTAAAGCAGAGCATTCTACTTGTTACTTCAACTGGATAGCTACAACTAGTATGCAAGGGGCAAATAATCAAACATCCAATAATAGAAAATTGCAAAAATTTCTGAAAAATAACAAAAAAAAATTAGGGTTAGGGTTTTGAGATGTACCGTAGGTCCTGGCCGGTGGGATCTCCTTCCTGGACGACGAGGAAGGACTTCATGGAGCATCTGTTAAACACAAAAATATAAAGAAGGAGGAGAGGGGAGAATAGCCGGAGGAGAGGAGGAGGAGCAGAACCCTACCGATGGCTTGCTATAGGGAGGAGAGGAGAAGAATCCTACCAAGAGGAGCAAAATCCTACTGATGGCTTAGAGGAGGAGGAGAGGAGCAGAATCCTACCTATGGAAACAGGATATTTTTCAGAAATGAGGACGGTATGGACGCGGAGGGGGACCATGGCGCCGGCGTCGTTGCGGTACTCGACGGTGACCTGGGTATTGCCGTCGTGGCGGAGCCAGGCGCAGGTGCCGTTCTTGCGGACCTCGGTGAGCCTGGCGTCGAGCTTGGTGGCGAGAACGTGGGAGAGGGGCATGAGCTCGGGGGTCTCGTCGGTGGCGTAGCCGAACATGTGGCCCTGGTCGCCGGCGCCGATGTCCTCGGGGCGCTGGGTGAAGTGCCCGTGCACGCCCTGGGCGATGTCGGGGGATTGCTGCTCGATGTTGACGAGGACGCGGCAGTGGTCCGCGTCGAGGCCGACGTCGTCGAAGACGAAGCCGATGGACCGGCACATGTCGCTGACGATCTTCTCATAGTCGACGTCGGCCTTGGTCGTGATCTCGCCGAACACCATCACCATGTTCGTCTTCAAGCACATCTCGCACGCCACCTTGCTGTCCGGGTCCTGGGTGAGGAACGCGTCCAGCACCGCGTCCGAGATCTGGTCGCACAGCTTGTCCGGGTGCCCCTCGTTCACCGACTCCGACGTGAACAGGAACGTGTCCTCTGATGCCATCGCTCCCATTCCGACACCGAGACCGACTCCGGTTTGGGAATGAAATAAAGAATGAATGGTCACAGAGAATGAGAGAAAGAGGAAATTTGAAAGGAGGGATTTTTAGAGGAAGAGATGACCTATTTTCCCCAATCCGCTGACCTAAATATCGGATAGGAAATAGTGGCACGGAAGAGAGAATAGGAAGGCGGAGAGGCTAGATTTAGTAATGAGAATTTCAATTTTGTACTATGTGTCTCCCAAATTTTGGTTTTGAGGGAAATATTTTGGTTTGCCTCCAAAATCAAAGTCAGCAAAAATTATTGGCACCAATATATATTCTACAGCATTCAGGAAATGCTATAGATAGATATTTTTATAGCATTGCAGAAAGAACGCTATTGTTGATAATATTCTATAGCGGGGACACTTGAACGTTATAGAAAAACTGCTATTGTAGGCCCTATTTGTTGTAGTGTGATGTGGTTGTACTATCGGTTTTACCAGCTAAGGACCTCAGACAAGTGCACTTTCTGATTCCTTTCGATTCATAGTAGTCTTTTCATTTCATGTTTATACATATATCTTGCTACTTGTTGACACGCTCGTCACATGGAGTAGTCGAGAGGGGAAATATCTTAGTAGACATGTGGACTACCTAGAGCTATCCCAATATGTCTAATCTTGACTGATAGCAGCTGCACACGACACGTGCAGGGTGCCGTATTTATCCCCTAGCCGTTAACATGTCAAAAAGGATATTTCAAACCACCTAGATAGTTGTCTTTTATTAGTTTTCCTTGTTTTCCTCACAACTTGTCATGTCGTTAGTTACTTCCAAGTTTTTATCTCTAATATGTTATTTCCATGTCTTGTTAATTCTATTGTATTTTTGTATTACCGTCGGTTTGTGTACTTATTCCATTCCTGATGGAAACCAACATTTTTCAGGTTAGCTGTGGCTTTTTTAGCATTGGAAGATTCGGGTGTACTTGTAGACAGAAACCTAGAGATAGATAGTGGTTGTATCATTTTCATAACTTTATATTTTCTTTAAATATAAATGTTGTAAATGTTGTAATAAATCTTAGAAATGTGAATGAGCAATAAATATTAGTCTTTTATGATTTTGAGCATCTTGACCGTGACAGCGTTCTACCGCCGACTCTGCGGCGTAGGCTGGCTTGGATACGTCTCGTATCCGGAAAAGTGGGTGCGGGTCGTGACAAGTTTTTGTGGTAGCCCATTCAGGTCAGTTTTCACAAAAAATTGCGGACTCGTAATTGTACTTATGTTAGTTATACCATTGCGAGCCTGCGACTAGAAAATGCTCATTCAAAACCTTGGTTAAATGAATTTAAGTGAATGACTAGGACTAGGAGTCCCTTGTTCAAATTGGCCGTAGGGTAGTTAAGGTTGTCAGACATGCCATATAATTTAGAATTATTAAACTCAGATAGCTTGCCAGATCTCTATAGATACACTATTACTTTTGATGTGACGATATGATCCAATGTGGATATACTATTCGCTTAGTTAGTTAGGCTTTCCTAGAATTAAGGCTATAATCTTGATAACCTGTTCAATTTTCTTTTGCTTTATTAGACGATATCGCAGTTAAAAGTCGTCTTAAGGGTAACCACCTCCAAGACTTGAGAACTGTGTTCGAACTAATGCGTGTACACCAACTCAAGATGAATCCAACCAAGCCTTTTCTGGAAGTCTCCAACGGCAAGTTCCTTGGTTTCATCATCACTTTAAAGGATATACATCTAGACCCGAAGAAAGTGAAGGCTATCCTCAATATGCATCCTCCAAGAAACCTCAAAGAGCTACGCGGACTATAAGGAAGGCTAGCCTACATCAGACGATTCATTTCGAACCTCTCTGGAAGGTGTCAACCATTCACTCAGCTCATAAAAAAAGACGTATCTTTCGTCTGGACTGAACAATGTTAACGTGCGTTCGACGACATCAAGGCGTATCTCACAAGCCCTCCAATATTGGTAGCTCCAATAATGAGGAAGCCTTTCTTACTATATGTCCGCACTATAGACCATTCTCGTGGCGCCCTATTAGCTCTAAAGAATGAAAGAGGCCATGAACATGCAATCTACTACCTCAGCCGCACAATGGTGGGTGCCGAGCACATATACACACCTGTGGAGAAGGAATGCCTTACACTAATATTTTCTATCCAGAAGATACGCCACTATATGTCTGGGCAGACTATCCACTTCATATCTAAAGTCAATCCTCTCAGAATACTAATGACTAAACCGGATTCTCTCAATTTCCGTTTAGCTACATGGGCAATGCTATTGACTCCGTATGATATGCTCTTCGTTCCTCAGAAGGCAGTAAAAGGCCAAGCATTAGCTGATTTCCTGGCAGCTCATCCGGTGCCAGAGTCTTCCAAACTCTACGACGAAATCCCCGATGAAGTAGTAGAGTCTAACACTACAACTGAAGAAATTTCCATTTGGCGAATGTTTTTTGACGGTACATCAAGAACATGACCCAAAGGAAATATTGTGGCTGGAGTACGTGTCGTGCTCGTGTAACCTGATAATCTGGTTATACATCGTGCATACTATCTCGTGGAGCCATGCACCAATAACCAATGCCCTATTAATCGGCCTGCAGCTGTCAAAACAACAGGGAGTTGACGATCTAGAAGCGTACGTCGATTCCAAGCTAATAGTTTGTCAAGTCCGAGGGGATTATGAAGTTCGTCACGAAGATCTCATCACCTATCACAGAGCAACAATCGAGTTGGCGTCTACTTTCGCTGGATTCTTCATCGAGCATGTACCTCGACTACAGAATATAGAAGCAGATGCTCTAGCAGGTCTCGCTGCTTCCTTGACCGTTCCTACCAATATTCAGCAGTCGATCACAGTGTCTGGTCGAGAGCTATTCTGTGTGAAAGATGCCTTGTATATTCATCACAGTTACACAATGGAAACAAATGTCGATATTAAAGACTGGCGATTCCCTTTCATAGACTACGTTGTCTACAGAATCCTCCCCGAGGACCCGAAAGAAGCAGCGTATATCCAAAGGCGATCCCTCAGATTTTACTATGATACAGCTACTAAGATGTTGTATCGACGCTCTTACGACGGGCTACTATTACGATGTTTATCAGACACAGAAGCCAAGCATGCACTCCAGGAGGCTCACGATAGAGTTTGTGGTGCACATTAACCATGCCCCAAATTACAAGATTGTCTCAAAAGAATGGGTTATTACTGGCCCACAATGATAGCAGATGATGTTGAATATGCGAAAAAGTGTAGAGCTTATCAGTTCCACGCCGATTTTATTCATCAACCTTCGGAGTTTCTACACTCGACGACAGCATCTTAGCCGTTTGAAGCCTGGGGCATAGACGTCATAGGACAAATCAGTCTGCCATCCTCCAAAGGACATCGGTTCATCCTAGCCATAACCGATTACTTTTCCAAATGGGCGGAAGCTATACCGCTTACCGATATGAAGGCATCGAACGTGATCAGTTTTATCAAACATCACGTCTTCTACCGCTTTGACCTACCTCACAGGATCATCCATGATAATGGTCCACAGTTCGCAAGCCATGCATTCTATCGGTTCTGCGATAGGAATCAAATCCAGAATGTAGCCTCTACTGCCTACAATCCAGCAGCTAACGGGCTAGCAGAAGCCTTCAATAAAACCATCATAAAGCTTCTTAAGAAGTTCGTATCTTCAAACAAATACGATTGGAACGAGAAGCTCGGTGAATGACTATGGGCCTATCATATAACGGTCCGGACTCCAATCGGCAGTACGCCATTCTCTCTGGTTTATGGGAGCGAAGCAGTTCTTCCCCTAGAAATCCAGATTCCTTCTCTTCGAGTAGCCTTAGCGAGCGAGTTGACTACGGAAGAAAGCTACCGTCTGCGACTCTAGGAGCTCAAAGCACTAGACAAAAAATGCTTGTTAGCTCAGTAGCACATTGAGCTATACCAAGCACGTCTTTCCAGAGCCTTCAACAAAAGGGTAAAGGAACGAATCTTCCACGTCGGTGATCTAGTCTTAGCAGTGAGAAAACCAATGGTCATGACGAACAAAACAAAAGGAAAATTCCAGCCTAAATGGGAAGGTCCTTTCATCATAGAATCAGTGTATTCTAATGGTGCGTACCGACTAACCAAGCCTGATGGTGACTTGCTCATGATATCCATCAACGGCAAGTTCCTGAAAAAATATTAAGTGTAACCTTTTTTACGTAATGTTCACATATGTTCAGTCATGTAAATGTACAGTGCGATGCTTATATGATTCGAAAATTATCTAACAATTATCCGTATTTCAAGAGTCTTGAATATGCCCTGGATAATAGGTCCTCTAAAAATTTCCCCAGTGGAATCATTCCCTTTTTTTTACTCTGTCCAAACTCGATTTGATGAAAACACGTCACGTCCATATTACCTCTGAATTATTTTTCGATAATTATTTCCCCAGTGAAATGATTATGTTTTGCCACGTCCATATAACCCCTGAGCAAAGCATTTATCAAGGATAATCACGTCCTTATTACCTCTAAATTATCTACTCCCACAGAATGTTATATATCTTTCCATGTCCATATTACCTCTGGTCAGATACAGAACATCCTTTGCTATTATGTCCATATTGCCTCTACTAGCAGCTTCGTTCAACTTATTATCTATATTCGAATAACTTGAATATAAAATGGATAATAGGTCCACATCAAAAGTTTTCCAGCAGAATATCCTTTACACAAATGCTGTATTAGGCCCTCTAATACAAGCACCACAGATACCACAGGCAAAGAATGGAGTGAATGTATTCTGTTTATTCAAAATCAGTTACATTCACAGGACTACATCTCATGAGCAAACCAAAAAGTTCTTCATTTCTTCATCCGGATGAGAATTAAAGGACTACATTGATGTCCAAAAGAAGCGAAACGTAAAGCTAAAGACAGACAGAAATATCGAGACAAAATGCGGACATTTATGGGAACCTACGAATCCTAGTTGTGGTGAGGCATATATCATTTCCTCAACCATTTCGCATATGAAGCATCTATTTGTTCAAGGTCCTCGGCCGGGACAGGAAGGGCAGAACTCCAGTGCTACTACCCTCAGACTTGTGTTCCTCCTTTACAGAAGCTTCAACCTTGGGAGTAATTACCTTTCCGATGGGTGCCAGCTCTGTTTTTTTCTCAATTTTTGGTATCACCTCCTCCTTAACAAAAGATGACTCTTATTTGATGAAAGGAGGCGGCATCACCTCCTTCACAACGGTCTCAGCCTTCGGCATGGATGCTGCAAGAGTCAAGAACAGAAGAGAAAGTCAGACTCAAAAATCTGTAAGAAAAGCTAAGTGCTGGAAGACTCTTATACGCCCAAAAACAAAGTGGGCACACAACACATGAACAGTATGAAAGCACATAACATGTCATAGCACATAGACGCATAATATGGCAACATGTGGGTGCATAGCACACCATAGTTGTCACGACCCGCACCCAGTGTAAGGGCACGAGAAGTAACGAACGTCAAGCCTACGCCGAAGTGTCGGCGGTAGAACGCTGTCCTGAGTCACCATATCTAACACAGTCTAAATAAGCTATGAATAGAGAGTAAAATAATACGTAACTCAATCACAAATACTAAGATGGAATAGAAGAAAGAATCTCAAGCGAGTCACACATAAATAGTCTAGGTGTAAACTACCAGAATAAATCTCAAGTACAACTCATAAAGTCTCAAACAGAAAATACAAATAAAGTACTAAGTCTCAGCTAGACTATAGGCAAGTCCTCAACGACTGTGGGATCCTCCTGTGGGTCCACGTCGACAATGTCATCTAAGCCAATGCCATAATAAGTAGGACAGTACTCCTCATCATCACTTGTAAAATTTTTAACATGCCCAGTCAGGACGGAGCGAGCACATATCTCTCACAACAGTTCATATCAGGAATGGACATATAAAGCAAGCTATAGAAAACTCTACGTGAATCGCTGTAAAGAGAAATCAACAAGAGAGAATATATAAGCTGAGACATAATATGATAAATAGAGAGATGTAACCTTCTACGTGAATCAGAGCATGAATTGGTTACGTAAACTGCTTGGGTTGCACATGGATACATCTATGGAATGTACATGGATACCTATGGGGATAATGATCACATAACCAACTACACTCCCCCTGTCCCCAACCAATACACAAGGATCAAAGCATGTTATGTTATTGCACATGGATAACAACTACTGTATACATGGAACTCATATGGTCATGAGTGTACATGAATAACATATGAGTGCACATGGATAAATATGAATACATGGAGTACATGATGACCATGATAAAGTACATGAACATGACATACTCGATGTATCCGGGGGGATAACATCGTATGAAAAGATCCAGAGGGTACTAATCCGTGTGAACGTCGTGTCAGCATCAAGTATACTAGTCTAAAACAAGAGTACATATCCAAAGATGTATGAAAAGATTAGAGAATGTACTCGCCTGGCAATCTGAACTGCTGATGATGAAAAGTGACTGGATTGGAGTAATAAGATCGTATTTAAAACAACCACATGTCATAATACAGTCTAAAATATCATAAGGAAAACCTTCAATGCAATTTCTACATGATTTGGGTCAATCTAAGTCAAAGTCAACCTTGGGTCAACTTTGGTCAACCAGACTAGTCAAACTAGGTCCAAGTTAGGTCAACTAGCCTATAAGTCAAATTTTTAGGTCACTACTAGTCCTAGTGTTGATTTTGGGTGTTGAGTTGGTGTGATCTTAGGTTTCCAAGGGAGCATAAGCCTACAACCAATGAAATTCACATAACACTACTTTAACTCACAATACCCTATGTCTAGTATTCATACTTAGACAAATATCTACTAATAACTCTAGGCTAGGATATCTTTTAGGAATTTTCTAGTTTAAACAAGGAACTCTCAAATTCCTAAATCCTCACAACTCGACCCAATGTACCCTTACACTAGAACACATGCACTAGGCCAAAGCCTTGCTACTGCAGCTGCCTATTGTTGTAGCAACTGCTGCTATGCAGCATGCTATGTTGCTGCAGTTGCAGGCCTCACTGCTACTGCTACAGCAGTTAGCCTACACCATATCACAACCACACATACATATACTTCTCAAAACCAATTTCTACTTTAACTTCAACAAACAATTTAACTACCAACTAAAATAAACTTGGCATTACTAATTCTCAACTAACAAGTAAACTGGACTTGGCATTTACCAATTCCTAACTAACAATCAAGCTAAACTTGGCATTAACTAAAATCAATCCTAGAAGGAAAATACGAAACCTAGGAACTAGAATTCCTGATTTCTGATACTACACGAATAACACTATGCCAAAACCAAACTCGAGCATTATCCTCTCTACCATGCAACTAGTAGGTATCTCATAGATGTGATAATATGGGATCTACTGGTTTGGGTTTACAGAAAATCACATCAAAAAAAATACTGGAACAGAACAAAAGAAAACTGAAACAGGAAAATTGAAACTCGAATACCCGATACTCAACCCAATACCTAACATGACCTAAAACCATTCAAAAATCTAAAGATATTCGAAACTAATGGTTGGTAAAGTGTCTCGTGTATGAACATGAAATTCAGGTGCAGTTGTGTCCAAGGAACAGGACACGAAGTGTCCAAGATACGCGAGTATCAGAACTGGAACCCAGCCCTCGTGCATGCGTGTCACGCGACCTTGGGCTCGACACAGACCAAACTACGACAAGTGGTCGCTCTTACATGTAGCCCACATGTAGGGCTACTAGCCCACGTGTCTGTACTGGCCACACGACGCGTGTTCAAGTCGCAAGACACGCGTATCCGACGCCAAAACTGGTCGCGCACGCGACAGTGCTAAACCCGTGCCGTGTCGATTTCTCTCTCGACTCTCCATGAAACCTAACCAAATTTGTTGCGCATCACGACAGACATTGCCCCTACCCACAACCGAAAAATTACGTATCGATTCGCTGTGTCCATCGAGAACGGACACAGCAGCAGTAGGACACACGCACAGTCCTCGTACAGCGCGTGCGTGTCCACTTTTGGATACGGGTACGTGTCAAATCGTGCACAAAACTAGGGTTTAGAAATCCTTACATCTAAGGCTAATAGAATATGTAAAAAGATTCAAATAAAATTAACTTTTAATTCTTTGGGTAATTCTATCGAACACCTTAAACCCTAATCCGATACGTGTCCGACACGCCTATCAAACAGACATAAAATTTTACCAAACTACATGGGTGGGTCAAGGGTACCTAGATGCATGCTACCATGAAGAAAAATCAGGAAAAACTATAGTGTTTAGGTGTTAACCTATTGAGAGTTGAAATATCAATGAAACTGACTCCTCGAACAATGAGACGACCAGTTTCCACTGAGCAAACGCCTCCAAGTCCTTGCTAGCAATGCACCAACAAGTTGTCCTTCTTTCCATGATCACAACGTACTTCGTTTGAGGTAAAACGGAGGTCGGATGAGAAAGTTAGGGTTTTGGAGAGCTGGAAACTAGGGTTTTGTAAAAGGGGTGTCAAAACAATGCAAATGTTTATATAGGGAGGGGGTTTCCTGTCTTGGCCGGCCATGCTAATCCTTCTAGGGTTAGGGTTGGTTCATGGGCCCCTCTCCTCTATCTAAAGTGAGTTTAAGCCCACTAACAAAAAGGCTTAAAAGGCTAATTAATTAAATAGCCTAAAAATGGTCAATTGGCTTTCTAAATTGGACCAAAGCCTAATATAAATTTCTAATTAGCTAAATAATCATCATATGTTATGGTTAGCCTCTAATATGGATTTTCTAAGGTTAAACCAAATGCTAAATCAAATACAAGTCAATAGTATCTAGAAAATCACAAAATAACTAAAATGACTAAAATTACTAAATTACCCTTATTTCTAAAAGTGGGTGCTACAAGTCTACCCTCCTTAAAAATAATTTCGTCCTCGAAATTAAAGGCAAGCTGCATAAGTAGGAAGGATAGAAATTATACCTCACTGCTGAAAAGGATAAGGGTACTGCTCGCGCATCTTATCCTCCCTCTCCCAAGTAGACTCACCGGGGGAGTAATGCCTCCATGCTACGCGAACTAGTGGTATTCTCTGGTTCCTCATCACCTTCTTCCGTCGATCCAAAATCTTCACAGGATGCTCTGGATAACGGAGAGTAGGTCCCACCTCAATCTCAGAATGGTCTAGTACATGGCTAGGATCTGCCACATACCGTCTCAACTGCGATACGTGGAATACATTGTGGACTCCCGCTAAGGAAGAAGGTAAGTCCAGTCTGTATGACACGTCACCGACCCTTCCGCTGATAGCGAAAGGTCCGACATAGCGTGGGCTAAGCTTCCCTCCTCCACCGAAATGAATAGTGACTCGAGTCGGTAAAATCCTCAAGAATACCATATCTCCAACCTAGCACAAGCATGGTCTCAATTAACAAAAACAATCACACAATCAACAAAACACAAACAACAAGATTCTAATCCTAAGTCTAAGCTATACCTCAAACTGCAAAGGTCTTTGGTGGCTGTCGGCCCAATGCCGCTGTCTGTCCTGCGCCACACGAAGTCGATCCCTGATGAGCTTCACCTTCTCGGCTGCGTCAACAACCATCTCCGGTCCCAATAAAGCTTGCTCTCCAACGTCATCCCAATACAAGGGAGTACGACATGTACGTTCATACAAGGCCTCGAATGGTGACATCTCAATACTGGCTTGGAAGTTGTTATTGTATGCAAACTCTACCAAATACAAATGGTCCTCCCAAGTACCTCTAAAATATAGGACACAAGCCCGCAGCATGTCCTCGAGAGTCTGAATAGTCCTCTCCGACTGTCCGTCCGTCTGAGGGTGGTATACAGCACTGAATTTGAGCTGAGTGCCCAAACTAGTCTGCAAACTCTGCCAGAAATGGGAAGTAAAGCGACTATCCCGATCCGAGATAATGCTCACCGGAACTCCATGTATCCTGACAATCTGTCGCATATACAACTCCGCTAGCTTCTCCGTAGACGTCCCCACTTTGAATGGCAAAAAGTGGGCCGATTTGGTCAACCTGTCCACGATGACCCAAATCGCATCTTTTCCTCCTGGTGTACGCGGCAATCCTGAAACAAAATCCATCGTGATGTCCTTCCACTTCTACTCCGGAATGGGCAATGGCTGCAATAGTCCTCCTGGCCTCTGTGTCTCCGCCTTAACCTGCTGGCAGACTAGGCACCTGGCTACGAAGCGTGCTACCTCCCGCTTCATCCCATACCACCATACATGCTTCTTCAAGTCTCTATATATCTTGTTGGCACCTGGATGCATAGTGTACTGAGAGCGATGGGCCTCCTGCATAACCTGCTCCCGAAGCTCTCTGCTAGACACATACAGTCCGGAACCGTGCCTCAATGTGCCGTCCTCTGCAGTGATAAACTCCACATCTGCCAATCCTGCTCGAACCTGCTTGTCACGACCCGCACCCACTGTTAGGATACAGGATCGTAACAACGCCCAGCCTACGTCGCAGTGTCGGCGGTAGAACGTTGTCCTAGGTCACAACATCTAACAATATAATGCTAAGCAGTATATACTCCCCGAATGGGGGTGACATACCAGATATAGTCTCAATCACATCTAAGGTAGAGCATGATAAAGATAGATAAAACATGAAATCCGAAAGAGATACAGGAGATAGAAGTCTAAGTGTCTAAGATACATAAACCCAAAAATACATCTCAAAACTCAAATACAGTAATCTACAAAGTAAATACAACTCCAGACAAAATGAAATAACTATCTAAACAACCTCTAAAGTGTCTCCTCTAGGCTAGCAGGCAACCTCCAAGCTATCTGTAAAATTTATCAACAGGTCCAGTCGGGACTAGAGCGAGTACAATACATCTCAACAGATCATAGTAGGTTAGAAAATATAATCATGCAGTAAAGTAAGATACATATACTGAAAGAAGTGCAGTATATAAATAGAGAGAGCTGTAATAGAAATATCTACTATAAGTAGAGAGCTACCAGTGACTAGTGATTTAGAGTACAAAGTCGACATGTGAACGGCTTGATTTGTACATGGCTATACTAAAGAGGCGTACATGGCTATTCTACTTTGGAATTGTTCATATGGCTATTTATACTCCCCCGTACCCCCAACTAATACATAAGGATCCAAACAAGTTATGTTACGTACATGCTTCTATGTAACAGCCCTCAAAGGGTGATAAGCCCCCAAAGGGTGATATGCCTCCGAAAGGTGATAAGCCTCCGAAAGGTGATAAGCCCCCAAAGGGTGATATGCTCCCGAAGGGTGATATGCCCCCGAAGGGTAATATGCCCCCAAAGGGTGATAAGGATTCAAAGAAGACTCTGTAATCATATGGGTATATGTCACAAGTGATCAAAGAACCAAAGAAGCATATGATACGCTATGTAAGTGAAACGCACAGAACATAGAGTACCCGATGCTTCCTGAAGGGATAACATCTCAAGAAGGGATCCATATAGTGCTAATCCGTATGACCAACGTGAAAGTATCAAGTAAAGTAATTTAATGTAGGAAATAATTCTAAGTAGGATATAAAATGATCAGAGAATGTACTCGCCTGATATCTGAATATCCAAGGTAAAGATACTGTCCGAGGAGAGGTGTCTGGCTCCTAATTAGAACAGCACAAGTCACAACATGTTCAGAAGGGTAATATAAAGCAAAATAATGCATTATACATGAATCTAGGTCAAACTAGGCCAAAGTCAACCCTTGGTCAACTCTGGTCAACTGCACTAGTCAAACTAGGTCATGTCCTAACCCAGCAAGTCTTACTAGGCCTAACCAAGACTATACTTGCAAGCACACATCAATACAAGGCTACACAAGCCAACATACACTCAACTCTATATAGCATGCAATTATTCAATACTCAAATAGGTAAGAATTCATATTAGATATACACTAGGTAATCTATTACTTTAAGCTATATATGTCTACACATATATACACATGCATATATTGGTATTCAACATTAGGTTTATAATCATGGCATTTCAAATGGTTATATAAACTTATATATTACAACACAATATGCTAACATATATATAATATACATACATAGCTAAGTTAACTATATTCATAAATACTTATTTAAGAGGCTATGTGTGTGTATGTGAACATGGCAAAGGGGCAAGTGAGGGTTAAATGGGCATACATAGTGTATACATATCAAAGAGTGTCAAAGTATAAGTGAACAAAGTGTCAAGTGTGATAGTGTCAACATAGTGTAAGGGGTACATGAGGTAATATAGGATTTGTGTTAACATAGAACATTACATCTCATTAACTTATATATTGTATATATTACATCTATTATTATATTACATTCATGCTTGCATTCATTCATCATTTATTTATTCTCTTGTACTACTATATGCACCATACATTACATACTATGGAACCTACATATTCATTACAAGCCATACTCATACATGCTTATATTAGATAGGATACTTACACCTTATACATCATTTATTTAACTATTTACTCATACTTGCATTCTTTGTTTAATTACATAATGTATATACATTAACATGGGTTAAAATCAAATAGAATATTATATTACACACAAGGGTGCACAAAATGCATATGCCGAGTAGTAACTCCTACTAATAATCAATACTGTACCATCTCAGTATGAATTGAAATCTAGGATTAAAGTATGTTATAGATCTATGTGTTAGCTTTCTGAAACTTCAAACAGATCGCATTTTAGTTTCCGAAAACTCCCGGAATTCTCGAAAACACCGAGAACGCGTTTGTCTTTCGTATAGCTGACACTTAAATAATTCTCCAGAAAGTTACAGAAATAATTAGGCCTATTAATATATGTTTTTGGAAAGCTAACTTCAATACGCTTCTTTTAAAAAAAATGGAAGATTAAACCGAGCTTTAAGCTAGAAGTTATGATATTTCTAAGTTAGAGCTGAAATTTAAAACGTGGATAAAAATTATGACGGATTTAGGTAGTTTGAGACAAAAGAACACAAGTATATAACATAATATATCAAGAACTCACTCTCTACACTAATATATATATATATGAGACACTATAGAACACATCTCCAATACAAAAATATGAGATTAAACATGTAATAATTCATTCATACATAACAACAACACATAGTGTGTCCAAATTTGGGATTTTCCCACATGGTCACAACCACAACACAAAGGACACTCCTATGACCTCCAAATGGACACGAAATGGACACAAATGGAGATACAACCATGGGGGTCATTCTATGGGTTCAAAATAGACCTATATGCATGAGAAATGAAAAGGAGAAGGGATTTATACCTTCCGGTAGATCGAATCGAAGAAAAACCTTCCCGGACTGACACCGACACGTAGAGATTCCAAAAGGACACGAACGATCTCCGAATCCTCCCAAACTTGGGTAGCTTCCTCCTTGGCTAGAATGGAGAAGGAAAGAAGAAGATTTGGTGGTAAAATGGAAGGATTTGGTGGAGAAATTGCTAGGGATTGCTCCCTAGGAATTTGGGGAAGAACAAGAGAGAGTGTGGATGAGAATAATGAAATGAACTTGAGCCTATCCTCTCTCAAAGTGGCTGGCCATATGGGACTATTTGTCCTATTATGGTAAGATCCAAAATGCCCCTACTAACCTATTCTATGAGTATTAGGAAATGGCTAATTGGTTGGGGCTAAATTAGTCATTCTAAAGTCTCTAATCACACTAACCTTATCCATAATAATTATTCTAACCTCTAACTAAAATATTTCTATCATGTGGACTAAAATTAATATCATGTGGGCCATGCCTAACTAGTGTGTGGGTCCCACTAGAGTCAAACTACCTCGGGTCCCCGTTACAAGTCAGATTGATATGAAATTTGAACCCGACTCAAATAATCCCAAAACAATATCATAAATAATAAAATAATTCAAAGAGGTCAAATGCAAAAATATTCTTAGGCCAAAAATGATATTAAAATATTATAATCACATGGTTAGGCTCTAGGTCAAACAGTCTCTAGGGTTTCACTAGCAAAACGTCAAAACCACAAGTCATTGATTTAAATAATTTTAAAATGATTTAAAATCACGAAAAATCATATCATGAATTAAATATCATTATTAAAATAATTATAAACACGAAATTTCAAATTTACTCTCATTTGGAAAACTGTGTGCTACAACTCTATCCACCTTAGAAAAATTTCGTCCTCGAAATTTAAGATCGATAGTACTCCTTCTAGAGCCTCTAACCTACCCAATATCTAAGGTAACACTTCCTAACACTGGAATAATAAACGGACATCTAAAAAGTGTTAATCTAGGAATACCTCCAATACTGCTCTGCTGCACGGCGGTAATGGAACTTCAATAGAATATGGACTGGAACCTATATCCAAGGGACTGGACCTATTTTAAAGTGGTCTTAACTAAGGATGAAAAGGAACTGATCATAGGCTATAGGTATGCTCAAACTATTATCTTCCTATTAACCATCTATTAATACATTCTATTACCATAGGAACGATGCACTACTAAGACATATAGGCCCCTATCTCTCATAACACATTTATACTCACCAAAAGACTAGTACATCCTATCAAGGCTGATACTATAATCTCTCCTAAATCTCCTAAGCTACATGTTTATAGACACACATCCCCACATCAAGGACTAACCTATATATATCTACAACTGATACTAATGGAGTGACGTCCCTATTTTCCAACAATCAAGGTCTAAATTTTTTTTATCTAAATCTTGCAATTTGAAGGAATATTATACAAGGTCAGGGCATACCGTAGCAGTTGGAAGTCTCACCTAGGTACACTAATCATTCTAGGTCAAAACAGTACTATGGTATCAACACACAAACAATCTAGGGTGTCCTAATTGGGAAGGTAAGGGAACAACAATCATCAAGGTTGTAGGGCTGTCTACCATCCTATATAAAAATTGGTCATTAACAAGCAACTAAGAAATTATTAAAAGGTTACTATTCTATAAAATGGCAAAAATAAAAATTTAGGCACAACAAATCACAAATAGATTTTTGTCTTGACACGATCTAAGTTGATCAATTTCGGGATAAAGCGAGATTTGGACAAGAAGGGAAATCAATGAAATCAAAGTATGAGCACGAGCATCCAATAATGGAGGTTCAGGTCATGATTAAATTTAATTCGACTGAGTACGAATACGAGGTTCATAGGCGATAAAAAGATTTCAAGGAGAATTGTCAAGGCTGTCGCGAATGAAACTCTAGGGTCAAGTTTAACTATGTCTCCATTCTCGTAGATTGATACATGAAAAATCGAACCAAAGTTCAATAGGTTGATCAGACCATCATGTACCGGTTCTGATTAGACAATATGTTCGTGGGTGGCCACCCAATAAAATATGTCATGACCAAGCTCGAAAATAGATAAGCTTGCAAAACAAAGGCTAATTTAGCAGCACAAGATATAAGGGTGGTAATGATGAAAGGAATTACATAGTCCAAGTTTCTTAACCAACGGGTCAAGTAATCAGATAAGGTACAAGGTTAAGCATCTAAGGAAACAAGCAGAACACCACCACATTTCGGGTCGAAATAATTGAGTCAAGGCTGGATTTCTAATTGAAATAAGAATAAATTTAGTATAATGGTAGAGGTTATAGTTTAGCCAGTTGACCAGAAAATCATCAAGAAAATAGAGTACAAGAAGACGGGTTTTAGTGGGACATGATATACCTACACGAAGGTGAGCTCGTCTAGGTCTTGTATATAAGATTTGTTGGAGGGTAACAGCTAGTATTATATTCCGAATATCAAAGTCACGATAAGGAACGTCAAGGATCTCAAATAGAAAGTGGGAGTTCAAGAGGTGGTAATTAATGCACAAAAATAATGAAGATTGAGTTAGTCATCTGCTTCTGATACTCTTAAGTTCATCTGGTCATAACTTGCCAATCATATCTTTTTCTCACCAGTCTCCATATGAAAATTTAACCTTTACTTAAATCCTTACCATGACTACCGTAGGCAATTCCCAATTTCCAAACATCACTCGTGAAGCACAACCCTCACATTTAGGAATCAACATTAACCATTTATTTAAATTTCCAAGTTCTTTCATCTTGTCTTAAATTTGACCCAAAACCTCTAAATCTCCTTTACGAATTCCTTGAACTTGTTCAAATTGTTCTCCTCGTATTATTTAATTTAAATCTCTAGGCCTTACAAAACTTATCTTCCATCATAAAATTAACTTCCGTATTTTCTTCGACATACACCCTTGAATATTATTCTCCAAAAAATATTTCACAACAATCTCTAAACTTCCATAACTTTGTGTTCTCTCTATCCCTAGTCATTTCCTCGCAACATCTTGTTTAATATCTTTATTAAACACAATTAACTTCTCTTTTCCATCACTAACCTTCTGCATAGCCTCAGAGTAAAAGTTTTTCCCAGAATCAATAACCAAGATTTTCTAAGTTCTCAAAACTAGGTTGACCTCTGATATCCTCATTAGTTTTGAATACACCTATAAACTATCTCATAACCCCAAAATTTTTCTAAATGTAATTATTTCCAGATTGGCAGTATACATCTCCTTATTCTATTCGAGACCTTTACCACATTTCTATCTCAAGTTTCCATATGGAACACTCCACATTTTATTTCCTTTAGATCATCATAAAATAACCAGTTACGTCTTCTCTGAGCTACATAATTTACGTCACTTCCTTAGCCTTCCCCATGCAAAAGATATGATGATTCAAGGGTTTCGAAGTACATCTGGTAGGGACGACAAGATATGGGTAATTAATGTAATGAGACAGAGTTTAAGATAAGAGGTAAATAAGAATGCAAGGAAATAATGGCGAGAAAGAATAATGAAGATGTGTTCCTTCTCATCGGTTCAAACGAGAGGAACCTATCAAGCTTAAATTCAATAGCAAGGAATGAGGGTGAATCCAAACAAGAGGAATAGAAATTCTAATTGAAGTTCAAAATGAGTTTCTCAGGGGTCATCCCAGAAATTACTCAAAGAATCCTAAGTGTGATTGAGTACCTTGGATTTGAAAATATCAATCTAAATACAAAATTAAATCAACAACTACAAAATTTTATCAAAATTATCAAATAATACCAGGATTCAAAGTTCTACAATGAATCCACAAAATCAAATTCAAATTAAGGAAAAAGGTGAATCAAAACAAGGAAAAGGAGTTTGAATCGGAATTCAAAATGAGATTCTCAAGGGTCATCCCAGGAATCTCTCAAGGAATCCTAACAGTGATTGAGTATCCTCTCATCCTAACATCTTAATTTATATATCATATAGCAGGCTCGTAGTAGTACAACTAAGTCGTTGCGCTACTACGAAATTGCACTAATGTGAATCTCGACCTGCATGGGCCACCACTAAAAATGTGTCACGACCCGCACCCACTGTTACGGTACAGGATCGTAACAACGCCCAGCCTACGTTGCAGTGTCGGCGGTAGAACGCTGTCCTAGGTCACAACATCTAACAATATAATGCTAAGCAGTATATACTCCTCGAATGGGGGTGACATACCAGATACAGTCTCAATCACATCTAAGGTAGAGCATGATAAAGATAGATAAAATATGAAATCCGAAAGAGATACAGAAGATAGAAGTCTAAGTGTCTAAGATACATAAACCCAGAAATACATCTCAAACTCAAATACAGTAATCCACAAAGTAAATACAACTCCAGACAAAATGAAATAACTATCTAAACAACCTCTAAAGTGTCTCCTCTAGGCTAGCAGGCAACCTCCAAGCTATCTGTAAAATTTATCAACAGGTCCAGTCGGGACTGGAGCGAGTACAATACATCTCAACAGATCATAGCAGGTTAGAAAATATAATCATGCAGTAAAGTAAGATACATGTACTGAAAGAAGTGCATTATGTAAACAGAGAGAGTTGTAATAGAAATATCTACTATAATTAGAGAGCTACCAGTGACTAGTGATTTAGAGTACAAAGTTGACATGTAAACGGCTTGATTTGTACATGGCTATACTAAAGAGGCGTATATGGCTATTCTACTTTAGAATTGTTCACATGGCTATTTATACTCCCCGTATCCCCAACTAATACAAAAGGATCCAAACAAGTTATGTTACGTACATGCTTCTATCTAAGAGCCCCCGAAGGATGATAAGCCCCCAAAGGGTGATAAGCCTCCGAAAGGTGATAAGCCTCCAAAAGGTGATAAGCCTCCGAAAGGTGATATGCCCCCAAAGGGTGATATGCCCCCGAAGGGTGATATGCCCCCAAAGAGTGATATGCCCCCAAAGGGTGATAAGGATTCAAAGAAGACTCTGTGATCATATGGGTATATGTCACAAGTGATCAAAGAACTAAAGAAGCATATGATACGCTATGTAAGTGAAACGTACAGAACATAGAGTACCCGATGCTCCCTGAAGGGATAACATCTCAAGAAGGGAACCATATAGTACTAATCCGTGTGACCAACGTGACAGTATCAAGTAAAGTAATTTAATGCAGAAAATAATTCTAAGCAGGATATGAAATGATCAGAGAATGTACTCGCCTGATATCTGAATATCTAAGGTAAAGATACTGTCCGAGGAGAGGTGTCTGGCTCCTAATTAGAACATCACAAGTCACAACATGTCCAGAAGGGTAATATAAAGCAAAATAATGCATTATACATGAATCTAGGTCAAACTAGGCCAAAGTCAACCCTTGGTCAACTCTGGTCAACTGCACTAGTCAAACTAGGTCATGTCCTAACCCAGCAAGTCTTACTAGGCCTAACCAAGACTATACTTGCAAGCACACATCAATACAAGGCTACACAAGCCAACATACACTCAACTCTATATAGCATGCAATTATTCAATACTCAAATAGGCAAGAATTCACATTGGATATACACTAGGTAATCTATTACTTTAAGCTATATATGTCTACACATATATACACATGCATATATTGGTATTCAATATTAGGTCTATAATCATGGCATTTCAAATGGTTATATAAACTTATATATTACAACACAATATGCTAACATATATATAATATACATACATAGCTAAGTTAACTATATTCATAAATACTTATTTAAGAGCCTATGTGTGTGTATGTGAACATGGCAAAGGGGCAAATGAGGGTTAAATAGGCATACATAGTGTATACATATCAAAGAGTGTCAAAGTATAAGTGAACAAAGTGTCAAGTGTGATAGTGTCAACATAGTGTAAGGAGAACATGAGGTAATATAGGATTTGTGTTAACATAGAACATTACATCTCATTAACTTGTATATTGCATATATTACATCTATTATTACATTACATTCATGCTTGCATTCATTCATCATTCAATTATTCTCTTGCACTACTATATGCACCATACATTACATACTATGGAACCTACATATTCATTACAAGCCATACTTATACATGTTTACATTAGATAGGATACTTATACCTCATACATCATTTATTTAACCATTTATTCATGCTTGCATTCTCTATTTAATTACGTAATGTATATACATTAACATGGGTTAAAATCAAATAGAACATTATATTACACACAAGGGTGCACAAAATACATATGCCGAATAGTAACTCCTACTAATAATCAATACTGTACCATTTCAGCATGAATTAAAATCTAGGATTAAAGTATGTTATAGATCTATGTGTTAGCTTTTCGAAACATCAAACGGATCGCGTTTTCGTTTTCGAAAACTCCCGGAATCGCGAAAACATCGAGAACGCGTTTGTCTTTCGTATAGCTGAAACTTAAATAATTCTCCAGAAAGTTACAGAAATAATTAGTCCTATTAATACATGTTTTTGGAAAGCTAACTTCAATATGCTTCTTTTAAAAAAACGAAAGATTAACCCGAGCTTTGAGCTAGAAGTTATGATATTTCTATGTTAGGGCTGAAATTAAAAACGTAGATAAAAATCATGACGGATTTAGGTAGTTTGAGACAAAAGAACATAAGTATATAACATAATATATCAAGAACTCACTCTCTACACTAATATATATATATATGAGACACTATAGAACACATCTCCAATACAAAAATATGAGATTAAATATGTAATAATTCATTCATACATAACAACAACACATAGTGTGTCCAAATTTGGGATTTTCCCACATGGACACAACCACAACACAAATGACACTCCTATGACCTCCAAATGGACACGGAATGGACACAAATGGAGATACAACCATGGGAGTCATTTCTATGGGTTCAAAATAGACCTATATGCATGAGAAATGAAAAGGAGAAGGGATTTATACCTCCCGGTAGATCGAATCGAAGAAAAATATTCCCGGAGTGACACCGACACGTAGAGATTCCAAAAGGACACGAACGAGCTCCGAATCCTCCCATACTTGGGTAGCTTCCTCCTTGTCTAGAATGGAGAAGGAAAGAAGAAGATTTGGTGGTGAAATGGAAGGATTTGGTGGAGAAATTGCTAGGGATTGCTCTCTAGGAATTTGGGGAAGAACAAGAGAGAGAGTGTGGATGAGAATAATGAAATGAACTTGAGCCTATCCTCTCCCAAAGTGGCTGGCCATATTGTGCTATTTGTCCTATTATGGTAAGGTCCAAAATGCCCCCACTAACCTATTCTGTGAGTATTAGGAAAGGACTAATTGGTTGGGGATAAATTAGTCATTCTAAAGTCTCTAATCACACTAACCTTATCCATAATAATTAGTCTAACTTCTAACTAAAATATTTCTATCATGTGGACAAAAATTAATATCATGTGGGCCATGGCTAACTAGTGTGTGGGTCCCACTAGAGTCAAACTACCCCCGGGTCCCCGTTACAAGTCAGATTGAGATGAAATTCGAACCCGACTCAAATAATCCCAAAAAAATATCATAAATAATAAAATAATATCAAAATAATTCAAAGAGGTCAAATAAAAAAATATCCTTAGGCCAAAAATTATATTTAAATATTATAATCACATGGTTAGGCTCTAGGATTTCACTAGCAAAACGTCAAAACCATAAGTCATTGATTTAAATAATTTTAAAATGATTTAAAATTACCAAAAATCATATCATGAATTAAATATCATTATTAAAATAATTATAAACACGAAATTTCAAATTTACCCTCATTTGGGAAACTGTGTGCTACACTGCTCTCGGATACACAGCAGAGTAACATCGTCGAATTGAGCTGACTTGATCCTCTCCATCAAGTCTGACTGAATCTGCAGGCCCCACATCTGCATTTGAACTCCTGGCATGATTACCTCGATCCCCAAACTCTTCAAATCTGCTAACAGATGACGATCCATCGTCAAGCACATAGCTACTGGATACCTACTCAAGGCATCGGCAACTACATTGGCCTTCCCTAGATGATACTACAATAAAATATCAAAGTCCATCATCAACTCCAACCATCTGCCCTGCCTCATATTGAGCTCTTTCTGTGTAAACACATACATCAAGCTCTTGTGGTCTGTGAAGATCTCCACACGCTCTACGTACAGATAGTGCTTCCACAGCTTCAGAGCAAAGATAATCGCCGCCAACTCCAAGTCATGGGTAGGGTAGTTCTTCTCATGTGGGCGTAACTGCCTGGATGCATAGGCGATCACCTTCCCATGCTGCTGCAAAACACAACCCAAACCCTTCCCTGAGGCGTCACTGTAGATAGTGAACCCGTCTGATCCTGATGGCAACGCTAAAATCGGGGCTGTCGGTAGTCGCTTCTTCAGCTCATCAAAAGTAACCTGACACTCCTTTGACCAGACAAACTCTGCGTCCTTCCGGGTCAGCCTAGTCAATGGCTCTGCAATCCGGGAGAAATCCTGAACAAACCTCCTGTAGTATCCCGCCAATCCTAGAAAGCTCCTGATCTCTGCAACTGAACTCGGTGCTGTCCACTCCTCAACTTCTCTGATCTTCTTTGGGTCGACTGAGATCCCATCTCCGGTCACCACATGACCTAAGAAATCAACTCGATCCAAGAAGAACTCACACTTCGAGAGCTTGCCGTATAGCTGCTCCTTCCTGAGAGTCTCCAGAACCACTCTCAAATGCTCCTCATGCTCCTATGGGGTCTTCAAGTACACCAAAATGTTATTGATGAACACCACCATGAACTTGTCCAAGTACTGGTGGAACACTTTGTTCATCAAGTTCATGAACACCGCCGGGGCGTTAGTTAACCCAAACGGCATCACCATGAACTCAAACTGGCCGTACCGAGTCCTGAAAGCTGTCTTCGGAATATCCTCCTTCTTCACCTTCACCTGATGATATCCTGACCTCAGATCAATCTTGGAAAATACCTTCGCTCTGCTCAGCTGATCGAACAGGTCATCGATCCTCGGCAGCGGGTACTTATTCTTGATCGTGAGGCTGCTGAGTGCCCTGTAGTCGATACACATCCGTATCGACCCATCCTTCTTCGGTACAAAGAGTACTGGCATACCCTATGGTGAAGAACTCGATCGGATGAAGCCTTTGTCCTGCAACTCATCCACTTGCTTCTTCAGCTCCACAAGCTCACTATTGTTCACTCTATAGACATGTTGGGATATCGGCTCTGCGCCGGGTATCAAATCTATAGAGAACTCCACATCCCTGTCCGGAGGCAACCCTGGCAACTCCTCCAGAAACACATCCATAAACTCAGCTATCAGTGGATGTGGCACACTCTGCTCCTCTGCTGAAGCTCTAAAGAAAACTTCGCTGCTCTGCTCTGACTCCCGCCTGGTGAACTCGAACTCTGGCTCTCCTGGTTTGCTGAAAATAACTCTACTCCTGGGACAATCTATACTGGCATGGTGCCTGCTCAACCAATCCATACCGAATACAATATCATAGTTCGGTTGTGGCACCACGAGCAGACTCACATCCATTTCTCGACCTCCGAAAACTACTCTCCGATTCTTGCAAATATCACTGACGAGGATGATACCACCCCAGTCATGATCTTGCAAGTCCTAGGCAAAGGTTCAGAAGAAAGATGGTGTCTAATGGCAAAAGATACAGACATGAAGCTATGGGAAGCACCAGAATCAAATAATACGAATGCGGAAAAAGAGTCGATAAGAACAGAACTTGCTATCATATCGCCTACAACCTCAGTATCCTCCGCTGCCATGGCAAAAGCTCGCCCCTGCTGGCCTCCTCTAGCCTGCTACTGATGTTGAACAAACTTCTGCTGCTGAGTCGGTAAGGGTCCTCTCTGCTGCTCCACTGGTGCCTTGGTCCCTGCTCCCTGTCCTTTACGCCCGAAAGCCTCAGGACAGTCCCTCAACTGATGCTCTGATGAACCACAAAGTTGGCACTTGCCTAGCCTTTTTTTGCACTCACTCTACTTGTGTCCTGGCTTCTTACAGAAGTCACAAGTGGCAGCCTGCTGCTGTCTCGGTGTCTGCTGACCCTGTCTCTGCTGTGCTTGCTGGAATAGCCTCTGCTGCTGGAAGGACCTCTGCTGATGCTGCTGCTGAAAATGGGGCTTCTTGTATGGTCCTCCATTGCCACTGGCTGTATGGAAATCATGACCTCTCTTCTGTTTCAGCTCTAGATCATCTTCTGCTGCCATGGCTCCCATCAAAATCTCCTCACATGTAGCATTCCTGTTGCTCTTGGTTAAGGACTTGACTTCCTTAACCAAACCTTTCCTGAATCTTCTAGCCTTCGCTGTCTCACTAAGGCCCTCCACAAATCTGCCCAGGCGGCAGAACTCTCCGGCGTACTCCTCTACAGTCTGGTTCCTTTGAACCAGGTTCTCAAACTGCGTCTCCAACACGCCAAGTGCAGTATCGGAAAAGAACTTCTCCTTGAAAAGCTTCTTAAAATCCTCCCAAGGTTGCCCCTTAGTACCAATCCTGGGGTCGGTCTGGTACCAAGTACGGCAAGGTCCTGTATCATACTGCCTGCTGCTTCCATCTGGAGTCTAGCCGGTATCTCTGCGAGACGGAAAATCTCCTCTATGTGCTCGATCCAGTCGTCCGCGTAAAGGATACCCTCTGTACCCTTGAAGTACCGCGGCCTCATCTTCTGGAACTCCTGAATACCTAGAGTCCTCGGCTGGTATGGCTGAATCTGCCCTCCTTGGGGTAGGGCAGTTGCCCTCTCTACTGCCACCATCGCTAACTGGTGGGCATTATCAATGCCCTGTCTCATGTCATCTGACTGGCGTCACTGTATCTCCATCATCTGTTGTATGAGAGCGAAACACTGTGCCGCATCAATTGTCCCCTGGGGCGGTAGTGGTAGCATCCCTTGCACTCCTGGGTACTCCATGGAACTAGTGCAGGAATACCCCCAAAAGTAGTAGACAGGCCCACCTGAGCTGGAACAAGAGGCACTGTGGTCCCTGGAGCCTACTGGGTCGGACGAGAAGTAGCCGTCCTCTCAGTAGTATCCCTGGAGCCAGAGCGCTGCGATCGTGTCTCAACCATCCTGAAGACAGATCAAATAAGGAATCAAATTCTGAAAAAGAAGCAAAATCATCAAAGGATGACAGTTGTTTTCAAAAGGAGACAATTAACAGCAAGAATTGATAAAAGGTTTTCCTAATGTGATTGAGCACCTTAACTTATTCCTATATCCTACTCCAGGTTGTAATGATACTCTAGTTCGAGTACCACTACGAATCACACTATTTGTGATTGGGGACCTGCATGGGCCACCACTAAAAATGTGTTACGACCCGCCCCCAGTGTAAGGGCACGAGAAGTAACAAACGCCAGCCTACGCCGCAGTGTCGGCGGTAGAACGCTGTCCTAAGTCACTATATCTAACACATTCTAAATAAGCTATGAATAGAGAGTAAAATAATATGTAACTCAATCACAAATACTAAGATGGAATAGAAGAAAGAATCTCAAGAGAGTCACACATAAATAGTCTAGGTGTAAACCACTAGAATAAATCTCAAGTACAACTCATAAAGTCTCAAACAAAAAATACAAATAAAGTACTAAGTCTCAGCTAGACTATAGGCAAGTCCTCAGCGACTGTGGGATCCTCCTGTGGGTCCACGTCGACAGTGTCATCTAAGCCAATGCCATAATAAGTAGGACAGTACTCCTCATCATCACCTGTAAAATTTTTAACATGCCTAGTCAGGACGGAACGAGCACATATCTCTCACAATAGTTCATATCAGGAATGGACATATAAAGCAAGCTATAGAAAATTATACATGAATCACTGTAAAGAGAAATCAACAAGAGAGAATATAAAAGTTGAGACATAATATGATAAATAGAGAGATGTAACCTTCTACGTGAATCAGAGCATGAATTGGTTATGTAAACAGCTTGGGTTGCACATGGATACAGCTATGGAATGCACATGGATACCTACTGGGGATAATGATCACATAACCAAATACACTCCCCCTGCCCCCAACCAATACACAAGGATCAAAGTATGTTATGTTATTGCACATGGATAACGACTACTATATACATGGAACTCATATGATCATCAGTGTACATGAATAACATATGAGTGTACATGGATAAATATGAATACATGGAGTACATGATGACCGTGATAAAGTACATGAACATGACATACTCGATGTATCCGAGGGGATAACATCGCATGAAAAGATCCAGAGGGTACTAATCCGTGTGAACTGTTGACACAAAGTCACAGTCAACCAAATATTGACTACATTGACCAAATAATATTTGTATTAATTCAATACGACACACGACGACTGCATTCAGTTCAAGACGGATGACAGCTCAGTCTCCGGCTCTCAGTGTGTTCTGGAGTCTGTATTTTATGATTTCATTGAGTCTAGATTTATGTACTCTGAGTCTTGCTGAGCTCTTGGAACTTAGTCTATAACCTACCCAAAATCCCAAGCTCTACTGAACCAAAAACTGCCCACTGGTCCCCTTAGAACCACTCTGTGCTCTGGAGACAGAGTTCGGGCCGAACTCTGCCTCCACACAGAGTTCGGGCCGAACTCTGTCCCCTAGAAATCAGGAACCCTAATTTTAGGGATAGCTGGTTGCTAGCTGTCCAACGGCCAAATTTTTGAATTTTCCTACCCGAATTCTGGCTGAATTCTGCCTATAAAAACACTATAAATAGGGCATGAATTCTCTCATTTCAAACCACTCAATCTTCTCTTCTCTTCTCTCTTATAAGCTCAATAAGCCATACCCTTCCCATCTACTAGCCACAAGCCTCCTAAGTCTCGAGTGCTCAGCATCTCTCAGTTAGGATTCTTGTGCAAGAGTTGAAGAAGTCGCTTGGACAATTCCAAGCAAATCGCCACTGCGATCCTCTGTTAGAAGTTGACGTGCTCTTCTGAAGAAAAGGCACGGGTTGTAAACTACTATTTCACAAATAGTGGATTTAATCCTGAGCTAGAGTTCTCAGGCCTGGACTAGTCCTCCACGAGGGAAACCAGGTTAAAATCGCTGTGTTTGCGTATGCTCTTTTGCTCTTTATTTATTTTCCGCACTTTACTCTGATTATTGATTGTTGGTGAAAGAGTTAATTTTTAATTGGCTTTTTTCTATATAAACTCTATTCACCCCCCTCTAGAGTTGCCAAACTGTTCTTCAATTGGTATCAGAGCTCTGTTCTCTTTACAAGGATTAACATCCTAAGAGCTGATCCATGGCAACCACACAATCCTTGATTTCCAATCATGGTGAAGGTCAGTCCACTCATAGGCCTCCCCTATTTGATGGAACTAACTACACATATTGGAAAACAAGGATGAGCTTCTATCTTAAGTCTCTAGACTTTGACCTGTGGACTGTCGTCACTGACGGTTACAAAAAGCCCGCCAGGATAGTTGTCGATGGTGACCTCATTGAGAAACCACACGACAAATATTCTGTCGAGGAGAAGAAACAGGCAAGTCTAGACGCTAGGGCTATTAATGCTTTATTCTGTGCTATAGACAGGAATGAGTTCAACAGGGTTTCTACTTGCACCACTGCTCATGAAGTATGGAGACTTCTAGAAGTGACGCATGAAGGAACCACACAGGTCAAGGAATCTAAAATAAGTCGTCTCACTCAAGAATACGAAGCCTTCAAGATGAAGCCAAGTGAGACGATCACTCAAATGATCACAAGATTCCTCGACATCATCAATCCTCTATCTTCGCTCGGAAAGCAGTACTCAAACCACGAGAAGATTCGTAAGCTGCTCAGAGGGCTACCAAAGATTTGGAACCCTAAGGTGACAGCCATCATAGAAGAAAACGATCTCACAACAATGTCAATGGAGACCTTGATGGGTAAGCTTATGACTCACGAGCTTGACCTCAAGGACTTCGAAGAGCCTGCTCCGAAGACCAGGGAGATCGCACTCAAAGCTCATCAACGAAGAGCTAATCATGATGAGACCGAAGAAGATAATTCGGATGATGAAGAACAAGCTCTCATGGTTCGCAACTTCAAGAAATTCCTTCGCTTCAATCGAAGGAAGAAGGAATCTCAAGAAGACGATGAAGAAGAACCAACTTGTTACGGTTGCAAGAAAACTGGACATGTCCGAAAAGACTGCCCATTCCTGAAGAAGAGCAACCGCTATGAGAAGCCATACAAAAAGAACTCATCAAAGAAATATGCCAACACAGGCATCTGGCATGAAAGTGAAGCAAGTGACTCTGAGGAAGAAAAGGACTCTCCTCAAGATACAGCAAATGTGTGCCTGATGGCAACTTCTAACAAGGTATCTAACGAAACTCTGGATGACTTCTCTTTTGATGAACTTGGCGATGCTTTCACTGATTTACTCGATGATCATAAAAAGGTCATCGGTAAATATAAACATGCCAAGGACAAAATCAAAAGTCTAGAAGATGAGATACAAAGAATTTCCTTACTTCTTGATAATGTTAGAGACACATCACCCACTAATGACGCTGATGAAGTATCCAAGCTCAAATTAAGCTTGCATGATGCTGAAGCAAGTATTGAGCAACAAACTCAAGAAATCACTACACTCAACACGTTGCTTGCTGAAGAAAAGAGTAGACACAAGATTTCCATGACTAAGATATATGGCTTAAATATTAAGGTTACTGAACTGCAAGCTGTTACTAAAAGATTAGAAACCAAATTGGGTAAACAGGTTATTCAACCTCAAACCCAATCACATGGGCACAACACCACTCATGCTAGTCAACCAAGTCATTCTCATGCAGCACATAACCATGCATTCATATACACAAACTTTCATAAACCACGTGCACGTAAGAACAATTCTCACTCAGTACACAAGCATCATGCACAAAGACACAATCAACGGCACTTCACACATAAAAATCATCATGTCATGCCATATAGACAAGATCATCATGCAATGCCATATAGACAAGGTCCTCATATACCATATAGACAAAATCGTCATGTCATGCCATATAGACAAAATCATCATGCCATGCCATCTAGACAATATCAGCATGTCACTCATCATAGACAATACCATCATTCTATGCCTCAAAGACACCATCACCATGCCACTTATTCCATGCATAATCATCCTCACCATGCTAACTCTTCACATCATGTCCATCCTCATCCTGTTGCTTATAAATATCATTCTCATACTCCTAGTATAAACAAGAATGCTATCTGTACTTATTGTGGATTACATGGACACATCTCACCACAGTGCAGAGTTAGAAGACTTGTAGATAAAAGGATATATGCTTGGTTCCCAAAGACTAACTTTTCAGGACCCTCAAGAACTCGGGTACCAAAGGTCACATCTACTCTTGATGTAGGTGGACCTTTCCTCTTCAACTGAAAGTAAGTGGATTCTCGATAGTGGATGCTCGCGACATATGACGGGAGACGCAAACCTTTTTGCATCACTATCGATGAAGAGAGAAGGATACGTATCCTTCGGTAACAATCTCAAAGGGCACATTATAGGTAATGGTATCATTGGTCATCCTCCCTCTCCTGTAATAAAGGATGTCTGCCTAGTGACCGAGTTAAAGCATAACCTGCTCAGCATTAGTCATCTTGCTGATCATGGATATGACATTAACTTTGGACAAAACAGTTGCTACATCTATGATAGGTCAACAGGAGACATTGCTTTTGAAGGAAAAAGAGAGGATAACATCTATATTTTCTATCTTTCTATAAATACTAACAATGCAGGTAGATGTTTATATGCCCACAAAGACGAACGACTACTTTGGCACCAGCGTCTTGGTCACGCCAACATGGATGCTATATCCAGGCTTTCTACCAAGAAGCTAGTGAGAGGATTGCCTGACATCACATTCAAAAAGGATACGGTATGTGCCGAATGTGAACTAAACAAGGCAACAAAATCCTCGTTTCATTCCATCAACTCTGTAAGTACTACTAGACCCTTGCAACTACTTCATATGGATTTATTTGGTCCTAGTAGAATAGCTAGCCTTGGTGGCAAACTGTATGCATTTGTTATTGTTGATGATTTTTCGAGATTTACTTGGGTTTTCTTTCTCGCTAATAAGAGCGATGCTATTTCTGCTTTCAAAGTTTTTGTAAAGAAAGTTCAAAACGAAAAAGGCTACATGATTACTCGAATCCGAAGTGATCATGGAGGCGAATTCGTAAATTATGATTTTGAAAGTTTTTGTAATGCAAATGGTTTTGATCATGAATTTTCTTGTCCTAGAACTCCTCAACAAAATGGTGTTGTGGAGCGGAAGAATAGAACTCTCGGCGATATGGCCAGAGTCATGTTGAATAAATTTTCACTTCCGAAATACTTTTGGGCAGAAGCTGTTAGTACAGCATGCCATATTTTGAATAGGGTGCTGATTCGTCCCATTACGAAGAAAACACCCTATGAGCTTTGGTTTGGGAGAACCCCCAATGTTTCTTATTTTAAAGTTTTTGGTTGTAGATGTTTTATCCTTAACACCAAAGACAACTTAGGCAAATTTGATGCCAAAGCTGACGATGGTATCTTTCTTGGTTATGCCGCCAAGAGTAAGGGATATAGAGTTTTCAATAAACGCTCACTTATTGTGGAAGAGTCAACAAATGTGACTTTTGATGAAGACAACAGTGCAGCAAGTACTCTTGATGATGACGTTGAGCCATCAACTTCTACTCCAATGAATACTTCAACCGAAACTAATTCGCTGGAGGGTTTGCCTAAGAAATTCTCTTTCAAACCTTCTCATCCAGAAAATTTAGTTATAGGAGAAGTTTCACGTGGAGTAACTACTAGATCATCACTAAGAGACTCTGTTGCTAGCACTGCCTTCATTTCACAAGTAGAGCCTAAAAACATTTCTGAAGCTTTTAATGATGAATTTTGGATTTCTGCTATGCAAGAAGAACTCAACCAATTCGAGAGAAGCCAAGTATGGGAACTCGTTCCTAGACCGGTTAATCACTCTATAATTGGTACTAAATGGGTTTTTAGAAACAAAGTAAATGAAGATGGTTCAGTCACACGTAACAAAGCTCGTCTAGTAGCTCAAGGATACAACCAAGAGGAAGGTATCGACTACGATGAGACGTATGCTCCTGTTGCTAGACTAGAATCCATTCGGATGCTTTATGCTTTTGCTAATTTTCAAAACTTTAAATTATTTCAAATGGATGTGAAAAGTGCTTTTCTGAATGGTTTTATTAAGGAGGAAGTTTATGTGAAACAACCTCCTGGCTTTGAAAATCACAAATTTCCCGACCACGTGTTCAAGCTAAAGAAAGCACTTTATGGCCTCAAGCAAGCCCCCAGAGCTTGGTATGAAAGGCTAAGTAGCTTCTTACTTGAGAAAGGTTTTTCAAAAGGGAAAATTGACACTACACTGTTTATAAAATCTTTTAAAGACACTATTCTGTTGATTCAAATTTATGTTGATGATATTATTTTTGGGTCTACTGATGAAACTCTTTGTCAAGAATTTGCCAAGTGTATGCAGACAGAATTTGAGATGAGCATGATGGGAGAGCTCAACTACTTTCTTGGCCTGCAAGTAAAGCAACTGGCAAATGGAACTTTCATCTGTCAATCGAAGTATACCAAGGACATGCTGAAGAAGTTCGACCTTGACAACGTCAAACCAATTAGCACGCCAATGGCTACTTCAACCAAACTCGAACCAGATGAGAGCGGCAAACCAGTTGATCAACGTAAGTATCGAGGTATGATAGGCAGCTTACTTTATTTAACTGCTAGTCGCCCCGATATCATGTTTAGTGTTTGCCTATGTGCTAGATATCAAGCAAATCCTAAGGAATCTCACATGACCGCGGTTAAGCGTATCTTTCGATATCTTAAGGGTACGGTTACAGTGGGCCTATGGTATCCCAAGTCAACATCATTTGACCTTATCGGTTACTCTGATGCTGACTTTACTGGATGCAAGGTCGACCGTAAAAGTACGAGCGGCACGTGTCATTTGTTAGGAAAGGCTTTAGTCTCATGGTTTAGCAAGAAGCAGAACTCTGTCGCACTATCCACAACAGAAGCTGAATACATAGCAGTTGGGCGTTGTTGTGCACAAATTCTGTGGATGAAGCAAACCCTTGAAGACTATAAGTTATCTTTCATGCATATTCCTATATTCTGTGACAATACTAGTGCCATCAATTTGACTAAGAACCCTGTCTGCCACTCACGCACTAAACACATTGAGATCAGACACCACTTTTTGCGTGATCATCAGCAAAATGGCACGATTAACTTAGAATTTATTGACACTGATCATCAGCTAGCAGATTTCTTTACTAAGCCATTATCCGAAGAGCGCTTCAATTATCTTTGTCGTGAACTCGGAATTTTGGATGAAGCAGTTATAAGTTGAGACTTACCTGCGTAAATATCGAGTATATTTTGATTCTTTTATGACAAATTTATTATGGGTACAAGCCGAAAGGGTCCTTCTGACAAAAAGGCGTAAAAGCCTAAGCGACACGGTGCACTAGTCCTCAGGACTACCGCTAGCTGGGATCCGGCCCCTGCAGCTAACCCATGGCAAATTTGAAATACTGAATTACAATATATTTCCTTGTTTATTATATGGTTTGTTACGATTTATTATTGCCAAATTGATCTTCCTAAAGTTCATTCTGACCTTTGTGAATCTCTCTATGTACTTTATTGGGTTTCTCAAAATTGTATCTCTTTTTGTTCAACACTTAATCTTTTTGTTCAACACAAAATTGTACTTTATTGGCTATTTTTCATGACCTCTACTTTGATGAGCTTGTCACCTCCACTTCTGCCATCTATCGTCATGCTGTCTAAATGTTCTACTGCAACATGACCTTTGATGATCTCCATATTTATTCCCGCGTTGCAGGAATCAATATTTCTTTTGATGACTTTGACTTAGCTGAATATCTTGATCTTCAAGAGCCCAATTCTTGGGAAAAGCTAGTTGACGCTCGCTCGTTCCGTTTTCCCGACGGAATTTCCCTTGAGAGCTTCAAGGACGATTTGTGTTCTCCATATACACGTCCTCGCAAGCTCACGGCTAAATATCTCAACCCTTATTTTTCTGACCTTCATTGGATAATTTCTAACACCATTCTACCCAAAACAGGTTCCCATGATGACATCACTTATCTTGAAATATCCGCTCTTTATCATCTTCACTTTGGAATTTCTTTCAATCTTCCACGTACAATGATGGACTGGATGATTCACTGTAGGAAGAAACCACGACCTCTGGTTTATCCTCTGTTCCTTCCTATGATCTTTCGTGCATTTAATATACCACTTGATATCTGTCCGTTCTTGCCTGCTCCTGTCTTTCTGTCCAAGGCACGACATACTCACACAGTTGTCGCCTCTCCTGATGTTTCTGAGCATTCTGATGATGAGGAACCTGACGCCCCTCCTCTTGGTCAGGATGCACCTCCTCCACCTGCCACTCTTGACTCCATCCAGACCATGCTCCAGGATCGTTTTTACTTAGAGGCTGATCGGTGGGCTCAGATGGACTACCGCACTACCCTGCAGATGAGTGCACTCTGTAACTCATTGCATGATATTCGGTACTCCATGTCCTATCATCCTACTTTGACCACTCCCATGCAGCGGGATCCCGATCATGAGGGATATCGCATTGATGATCCATGGGTCTTGCGTTACCTAGATCCAAGTGCTGCTCTTGTGGATCCCAGACGTTCCAACTCTCCTGGACCTTCTCGTGCTCCATGATGGAGATTGGCTACTATCTGCTGCTGCTGCTACTGCTGATGATCTTAGTTACTTTTGATTTCAGTTATTTAGTTTCTTATGGATTTATGTAGCTGGTTTTATGTACTCTGTTTATGAGTTGGCCACTTGGTTTGGTGGATGACATTATCTGTCTTTATTATCATTCTATGTCAGTGACTTATTTTGCTTAGTATTTTACGGTTTCTTCTCTGCTTGGTGTGGTTGCATTAATATTCATTGCTTCTTTATATTGCTAACTGCCAAAAGGGGGAGAAATAATGTATATTTTTATTGTTTTGCTTTTGGGAGATATTAGGGAGATATTAGATATCATACTGGTTCTATGCATTCGTATATCTGTGTATATCTGTACTTCTTGCTCTGGAAAATATTATCTATCAGATCACAGGTACTATGCATTTTGTAAGGGGGAGAGCTATAGCTTCTAGCTCGACACCGTTCATGGTTTACGGGGGAGCTATTTTCTCTTAGCTCAGGCATCGTGTATGGGGGAGCTATGGAACTATGTTACAATCAACTGTGTCCAGGTATGAATATTGAAATATACATATATTATTTTGTCAATTATCAATATGGGGGAGATTGTTGACACAAAGTCACAGTCAACCAAATATTGACTACATTGACCAAATAATATTTGTATTAATTCAATACGACACACGACGACTGCATTCAGTTCAAGACGGATGACAGCTCAGTCTCCGGCTCTCAGTGTGTTCTGGAGTCTGTATTTTATGATTTCATTGAGTCTAGATTTATGTACTCTGAGTCTTGCTGAGCTCTTGGAACTTAGTCTATAACCTACCCAAAATCCCAAGCTCCACTGAACCAAAAACTGCCCACTGGTCCCCTTAGAACCACTCTGTGCTCTGGAGACAGAGTTCGGGCCGAACTCTGCCTCCACACAGAGTTCGGGCCGAACTCTGTCCCCTAGAAATCAGGAACCCTAATTTTAGGGATAGCTGGTTACTAGCTGTCCAACGGCCAAATTTTTGAATTTTCCTACCCGAATTCTGGCCGAATTCTGCCTATAAAAACACTATAAATAGGGCATGAATTCTCTCATTTCAAACCACTCAATCTTCTCTTCTCTTCTCTCTTATAAGCTCAATAAGCCATACCCTTCCCATCTACTAGCCACAAGCCTCCTAAGTCTCGAGTGCTCAGCATCTCTCAGTTAGGATTCTTGTGCAAGAGTTGAAGAAGTCGCTTGGACAATTCCAAGCAAATCGCCACTGCGATCCTCTGTTAGAAGTTGACGTGCTCTTCTGAAGAAAAGGCACGGGTTGTAAACTACTATTTCACAAATAGTGGATTTAATCCTGAGCTAGAGTTCTCAGGCCTGGACTAGTCCTCCACGAGGGAAACCAGGTTAAAATCGCTGTGTTTGCGTATGCTCTTTTGCTCTTTATTTATTTTCCGCACTTTACTCTGATTATTGATTGTTGGTGAAAGAGTTAATTTTTAATTGGCTTTTTTCTATATAAACTCTATTCACCCCCCTCTAGAGTTGCCAAACTGTTCTTCATGAACGTCGTGTCAGCATCAAGTATACTAGTCTATAGCAAGAGTACATATCCAAAGAAGTATGAAAAGATCAGAGAATGTACTCTCCTGGCAATCCGAACTGCTGATGATGAAAAGTGACTGGACTGGAGTAATAAGATCCTATTTAAAACAACCACATGTCATAATACAGTCTAAAATATCATCAGAAAAACCTTCAATGCAAATTCTACATGATTTGGGTCAATCTAAGTCAAAGTCAACCTTGGGTCAACTTTGGTCAACCAGACTAGTCAAACTAGGTCCAAGTTAGGTCAACTAGCCTATAAGTCAAATTTTTAGGTCACTACTAGTCCTAGTGTTGATTTTGGTTGTTCAGTTGTTGTGATCTTAGGTTTCCAAGGGAGCATAAGCTTACAACCAATGAAATTCACATAACACTACTTTAACTCACAATACCCTATGTCTAGTATTCATACTTAGACTAACATCTACTAATAACTCTAGGCTAGGATATCTTTTAGGAATTTTTAAGTTTAAATAAGGAACTCTCAAATTCCTAAATCCTCACAACTCGACCCAATGTACCCTTACACTAGAACACATGCACCAGGCCAAAGCCTTGCTACTGCAGCTGTCTATTGTTGCAGCAACTGCTGCTATGCAGCATGCTATGCTACTGCAGTTGCAGGCCTCACTGCTACTGCTACAGCAGTTATCCTACACCCAATCACAACCACACATACATATACTTCTCAAAACTAATTTCTACTTTAACTTCAACAAACAATTTAACTACCAACTAAACTAAACTTGGTATTACTAATTCTCAACTAACAAGTAAACTGGACTTGGCATTAACCAATTCCTAACTGACAATCAAGCTAAACTTGGCATTAACTGAAATCAATCCTAGAAGGAAAATACGAAACCTAGGAACTAGAATTCCTGATTTCTGATACTACTCAAATAACCCTATGCCAAAACCAAACTCGAGCACAATCCTCTCTACCATGCAACTAGTAGGTATCTCATAGATGTGATAATATGGGATCTACTGGTTTGGGTTTACAGAAAATCACATCAAAAAAATACTGGAACAGAACAAAAGAAAACCGAAACATGAAAATTGAAACTCGAATACCTGATACTCAACCCAATACCTAACATGACCTAAAACCATTCGAAAATCTAAAGATATTCGAAACTAATGGTTGGTAAAGTGTCTCGTGTATGAACATAAAATTCAGGTGCAGTTGTGTCCAAGGAACAGGACACGAAGTGTCCAAGATATGCGAGTATCAAAACTGGAACCCAGCCCTCGTGCACGCGTGTCACGCGACCTAGGGCTCGACACAGACCAAACTACGACACGTGGTCGCTCTTACATGTAGCCCACATATAGGGCTACTAGCCCACATGTCTGCACTGGCCACACGACGCGCGTCCGAGTCGCACGACACGCGTATCCGACGCCAAAACTGGGCACGTGCGCGACAGTGCTAAACCCGTGCTGTGTCGATTTCTCTCTCGACTCTCCACAAAACCTAACCAAATTTGTTGGGCATCACGACAGACATTGCCCCTACCAACAACCTAAAAATTACGTGTTGATTCGCTGTGTCCATCGAGAAAGGACACAGCAGCAGCAGGACACGCGTACAGTCCTCGTGCAGCACGTGCGTGTCCACTTTTGGACACAGATACGTGTCATATCATACACAAAACTAGGGTTTAGGAATCTCTACATCTAGGGCTAACAGAATATGTAAAGAGATTCGAGTAAAAATAACTTTCAATTCTTTGGGTAATTCTATCGAACACCTTAAACCCTAATCCGATACGTTTCCGACACGCCTATCAAACAGACACAAAATTTTACCAAACTACATGGATGGGTCAAGGGTACCTAGATGCATGCTACCATGAAGAAAAATCAGGAAAAACTAGAGTGTTTAGGTGTTTACCTATTGAAAGTTGAAATATCAATGAAACTGACTCCTCGAACAATGAGACGACCAGTTTCCACTGAGCAAACGCCTCCAACTCCTTGCTAGCAATGCTCCAGCAAGTTCTCCTCCTTTCCACGATCACAGCGTACTTCGTTTGAGGTGAAACGGAGGTCGGATGAGAAAGTCAGGGTTTTGGAGAGCTGGAAACTAGGGTTTTGTAAAAGGGGTGTCAAAACAATACAAATATTTATATAGGGAGGGGGGTTTCCTGTCTTGGCCGGCCATGCTAATCCTTCTAGGGTTAGGGTTGGTTCATGGGCCCCTCTCCTCTATCTAAGTTGAGTTTAAGCCCACTAACAAAAAGGCTTAAAAGGCCAATTAATTAAATAGCCTAAAAATGGTCAATTGGCTTTCTAAATTGGACCAAAGCCTAATATAAATTTCTAATTAGCTAAATGATCATCATATGTCATGGTTAGCCTCTAACATGGATTTTCTAAGGTTAAACAAAATGCTAAATCAAACACAAGTCAATAGTATCTAAAAAATCACAAAATAACTAAAATGACTAAAATGACTAAATTACCATTATTTCTAAAAGTGGGTGCTACAATAGTGTTGGCTCATGACTTCTGTGGGCGAATAATAATGCTCACAGAAGTATGTTGCCAAAAGTCATGCATCCAGGAAGAACAAAAGTCTGAGCGTCACAAATTAACGCTCGAGACTTTGTTTTTGAAGCATTCCCTCACCCAGAATCGGGTCCTGGACTGCCGAAGACGCTGCCGCAGGAGGAGAGCCACTCGGCGCAGCCCCCTTGCCCTTCGGGGATCTCTTAGCAAACTTGGAAGAAATGGTTCTCGAAGAAAGAAGATGAAGACTTTTCTAAAAAATTCTAAGAGAGGAGAGTAATGAGATTTCTCTCTCCTTCAGGGCCTATTTATAGGCACAGACTACTTCCTATGTTCCCACTATTCTCATGCACCTATGCGCCCATTGCTCAGTATGCGCCTACAATAGCCTATGCGCCCACATGAAGATCCAGCCTCATGTTCACTATACGATTGCCATTTGCTGACATGGACGACGTACGAAGGATGAACCTCTTCAAATTCTACCCCGATGAATCTGTCAGTTCAGATTTCGAGGAAGATCTCAAGTCGTAATTCTCTAACAAGCTGGCCAAAATACTATGTGCCCAAAAGAGAGAGCCATGTTATGCGCCCATTGCATCACAAGAAGACAGTCTACGCTTCTTTCAAAGTATTTCAAACTTGTTCAAGTATCAAAAACTTTGAAGGGGGTCTTGTGGAAGCATGAAAATTTCAGCAAAATAAAGCCTTATGCCCCCAAGCCAAAGGAGGACATATGCGCCCAAGTGAAGCTCCTATGTGTTCAAGTCACCCTGTGAAGCTCATATGCGTCCATCATCCTGTGAAGCTATATGCGCCCATCATCCTGTGAAGTTCTATGCGCCCAAACCACCCCTGTAAAGGAGGGCACATAGCCCGAAACAGGGCTATGTGCCCAAGCCTGACTCAGTCAAAGCCCTGATCAAAACGTCCACCGAAGCACACGGCCACGTCAGTCTCCACGAGCATTCGTGCACCGAAGCAAGCGGCCATGTCAACACTACGACCAACCTACGATCTCACAGCCTACATGCGCATAGACCCTATGCGCCTAAGACAGGGTTATACGCCCACATGAAAACCAGTGTGCTTCCCTCATATAGGCGCATAGCATCATTTCAGCTCAAGAACGACTATAAAAAGAGATCTCAACCCTCTTCAAAAGACAGAACAGAGAGCATTTTCAAGGTCCAAATTGCTACAATTCTTGCCAGTGAGCCGAGAGTTAGCAATTTTCTTAGGTTTTCTCCTACTTTTCTAATCGGTGTGTCAACAGAGTAAAGGAGCAACTGTCGCTCAATCTTCATCGCCCTATTCCCCGAAATTCTTTTTTGTACTCGAGGATCCTCAGTACAGGATCTCTCAGGCGTACTCGATTTGTGGTACCTTGCGCCAATAAAGAAAAGATAGAATTTTTTATTCTTTTTGTGTATGTTCATATATAGCCACACTGATGTGGTAATACATTATTGAAGGTTAATTATTGCTCCCTTTTAATGCTTTCCTTGACATCCAATAATGTAATGCCACATCATGTGTCAATAAAATGTGTCAAAAAGTGTGTCCCTAGAACATTACTTTTTTGTGTGTGTGTATATATATATTCTAAACCATAACAAATTGTACCACCCAAAAAAATCTATAATAGCTTAGGCATGATATCCTATTATATCTTATTTATAATAATGTATTTTAATATATAGAAACTAGTGATAAGAAGTTGGTTGGTTAATAAGTTCTATATAATATTTTATTTATATATGATCCTAAGAAATTTTAAGACTAGGATAATTATAGAAAGTGCCAATTCTAAAGTCTAAAGGTCATAGGTGTTGAATTATATTTAGAACCTATTTTAATTATTTGAAATCTAAACTTGAAATAAGATAAATAGATATTATTTGGGACATTTTACGGGGTGGGGGTTTAGGCCTCATAATTTCTACATTCATAATATAAAACAATATTTTTGTATATAGTAAAGCTCAATTTATTGCCAATTTTCTATATTCTATATTTTATATTATTTTTAAAAAAGAAAGAAAAATGAAACAAGAGTCTACATCCACTTATTCTCATTTGGGGCTTAATATTTTTTTTACTATTCTTATACAAATCTATTACATTCACGTTAAATTTTTTTTACAAATGGACTCGATGAGCTGCTAGGTAAGCCTCTCGAATACTTTCATATAGGGACTTCGTTGTGAAGACCCCTGACTTGGAGTTTGTCCAGATTAGGGAGTCTTGTCCATCTCCGAGGCTAAGATTGTCACACCCCAGAACCAGAATACTGGAGTGCGGGGGACAGACACAGCCAGCTACGTACATTGAAGTGCTACCCACCTCGTAATATAGTCACGGTTGTCTAGATGCATGAGGGTTTATCTACAAGCCAGTAGTCTCTTATGGTCAAGAACAAACCTAGTGTCTCAATCTCAATCAAGCAAATAATTGTTACAAGATGTTAGATCATCCGACATATAAAGTAAGGTGTCCCAAATATCATATATTCAGATAATCATTAAGCTAGTCATACAAAATACAAGACTAGCAAGAGTTAAGGCTTACATGATCAACCCTAGGATTTTTTTTAATCACGTTACATCCCTTAGACAGACAAAAATAAAGTTTCAACACAAGCTAACACATGCTCGACGGCTAAACGTCTCAAAAGAATAAGTTATATTAGAGTAGGAGAGCAAAATAAGAAAACCCACTCGTTGCAACGGTTACGCCTGGTATTCACCATCTGGCTGAAAGGCAGGTATATCCTCGGATCACTCCAAAATCTGGCCATATAAAACCAGCTGGTTCAAACCCCGGAAAGAGAAAGTGACACAATGGAGGCTCCACTTAAGAACTAAAACTAGCATGTAAAGAATAGGAGAAATGATAAAAGAACATAATTAAATAACGTGAAAGACAGGAGATAGGAGAAAACACTAGCTTGCTTTAAGAAACAAGAAGTAAAATATAATTCCCATGTTAATCATGAGATAATTATCAGGTACGGTCAATGAAATCCTACGGCTTTCTATCATTAGCTAATTAGGGTTATTACAGACCTAGTTACTAACAAGATGCAGTGAGATATTCCCGCAGTCACAAGCCCTGCAGACTAACCAGGTTATCCAGGCGGCGTTACAAGAGTTATCAAGATTACTGGTGTACTTTAGTACTCATGATTCAAGAAGTGAAACACATGCAGTGTACTGGAAATATGTCCTACTCGTCGGCAGGCTACAAGTCCACAGGTATGGCCGGATAACAGGATCCCCTGTAACTGAAAAATCTTTCTATATGAACTACTTGATCAATCTAGTCAGATTTATTATGAATCCTTGACCATGGTAACCAGGAATCCATGTCCCAGACATGATATAAGACGAGACAAGTATCTTGTACATGCATAATCAACTACGGAGTCAAGGCAAAATTTAAACTAGTAAGACAGAAATATCTGTCGCAACAGTAATAAAGATTATACATATTATGTCAGGTTTGCTTGTCATGTCAAGAGTACTTGTCAGGAGTGTGCCTCGATGGGCCAATATCAAGATTATCAAGATGGGTTCATATTATCATGCTCAAGTTACTAAATCAAGATCATCAAGTTGTCAAGTCGGGTTGCCGCAATTTAGGCCAAGTAAATAAACATACAAGGAAGATGAGAGACATTCATGGGTGATTTGAAACTATCAGTTACATATGAACTCCAATTTAAGTGAGACAAGAAGATACTCGAAGCCAAGACAAAGGTCTACAACTTTTATGTTTTAAGTTTTTTAAGATTTTAGCTATAAAACAGCCTAAACAAGCAAAAATAGTCATTTAGGGTGATTCGCGCACGGGCACGCAATGCGCTCGGGCAAAACTGGCCACGGTGCGTGGATTGTATAAACACGGCACCTGGAGCGCGGCAAACAAATCGTATGGGCGTACGTCATGCAAAATTAACTGCACATACGGACAAAACTGCCCACAGCGCCTAGTACACGATAAACGATTCGCGCGGGCATGTGGCGCGCGAAATGTACTGCACGTACGGATAAAACTGCCCACAGCGCAAGGATCGTGCAAGCACAACTCCTAGCTTGCAGAAAATGTATAAACCCCCTCCCTAAATTTTCTTTCCTTTTAAAGTATACACATATTTTATTTTAATATTTTATTATTAATTAAATTGCTTTTAACCATATATGTGCATTTTACATATTATGGGTAACAAGGGTTACACACATATATAAATAAGATAGGTAATCCATATAAGGATATTTAGTTAATTGTTTTAGAAAAATATTTTGGATTTTTAGGAATTTTTGTAATTATTTGGGGCTATATACTTATATATATATATATATATAATATATATATATATATATATATATATATATATATATATATATATATATATATATATATATATATATATATATAGGATTATAGGAAAAAAAAAGGGGAGTACTGTTCCTGTGAACTGTACTCGTGTTCCCTCAAAACTGAGCGTAGCAGTAGAGGATAACTTCGGAAGAAGTTTAAATGCAAACTTCTTCATAACTACACCGATTGATTCAAGATTTTTTTACAAAATCATAACCAGATTCTCATCTATCTAATCAACCTAAACCCAGATCGAATCCTAGCACAATGAGGTTTTAAATCCGATTCAAAATAAGAATTTAAACACCATATAAAAAGTTTCGAAAAATAGGGTTCTTGGGAATTCATCGATAGAACTTCATCCCCAGCCCAAGCTTCGACTCCAGGACCTCCCCCACACCCCCGCGCTCACCGTCGACGGCCTGCTCGCCGTCACCGACGACTGGATCGCCGGACAATCGCGCCAAGCCGAGAGGAAAAATGGGACACTCTGTTTTATTTCAGAACCCAGGTACCATATTTCGAATCCTAATTTCTTTGATTGTGTTCGACGAAAGTTTGATCTATCGAATGTTGTACGCAGATGACATACCCATCTATAAACCCTAGTAATTAGAAAATTTTCTAATACATAGGAAATCCCAAAAAAGTTTCGAGAAAGTAGAGGAAAATTCTACGAAAACGAACCCGAGAAAACATACCAACCCCTGACTTTGGAAGCGTGATTCCGACCCAGATATCAAGAATTTGTGGGAAACAAAGTAAACAGTACTAGTTAACATATACGAGATGAAAACCCATCTGGTAGATTCAACTTTTATTTATTGTACAGGAAATTACGGATCGATGAACATGTGAGAAAAACTGCTTTAAAAATATTAAAATTTAAGAATTTTATCCGATACGGCGTACGCCCCGACAAACCGGGTGACATGGTCGCGTACTATACGCATCGAAAGACGCGTATGGACGTTGTCGACGTGTGGGAACTGACGAAACTCAGTTTCGTTGTGTGTGCACGACAAAATCAGTCCGTATCCGTCGAGGTACCACAGTATCGCTATAGAAGCATGGAAAATAAAAAAAAAGCCCATGCGGCTCAAAACAGAAGAAGCCCATGCAGCTTAAAACAGAAGGAGCCTCATGCGACTCAGGAACCTATCGGAGTCTCATGCGGCTCAGAAACTCTCCGATAGCCTCATGCGGCTCAAGAAAGAATCACGTGGCCCTATGCAGCTTGCTTTTTACAGCTGGCCATAAAGACCGCTCCTATTAAATGCTCTGACGTAAAGAGATAACTCTGACATTAAAGCTGAAATGATGAACCATGACATGATGGCATGTTCCTGGAGAAACGAAGAAAATCTCCTATACAGCTGGCACGATCCACCAACTCCAAAGCTCCCTATGCGGCTGCCACCCCCCTCACGCGGCTGATGCTCTCATGCGGCTCGGATTGTGGAGACTATCTTCATGTGGCTCAAATCCTAAGAAGCTCCCCCCATGCGGCTGATGCTCTCATGCAGCTCGGATCATGGAGATCATCTCCATGCGGCTCAAATACTGAGAGGCCATACCCATGCAGCATTGACACGTGGCTAGTCTTATGCGGCTCAATTGGAAACCACCCCCATACGGCTCAGATTTCAGAGGCTACACCTATGCGGCTGCCACCTTCATGCGGTTCAAAACCTAAGAAGCTATCCTCATGCGGCTGTGGCTCGCGGTTATGACACGTGGCAGAAGATCAGTTTCTCCGTAATGATGGTTAGACACCTGGAATTAAATCAATCAAGATTTATCAACAAATCCCAACAACCAGATTTAGTGCAATCATCATAATTACCCGAATCAAAGTAGATTTATTACAATCACGCGGGTTAAACACGCGGCAGGAGATCCGTGCTTCCAAAGATTCATGACAATCAACATTAATTGCCCATACGGATTTTGCACAATCCTCATTAATTGTCCAGATTTGTTGCAATCAAAATTAATGGCCCAGATGATTGGCCGTCGACTTTTTAAGGGGGGAATCATCGCAAACCCTAATGATCACACTCCCACCTCTATAAATAGCAAGGTGCCATTCCCTTGCAAAGCACCTGGGGAGACCTAAAGAGAGAGAAGCCCCCGGCTAGATACACAGTGAGACAAAGGAACGCGTAGAAGAGTCTTCCCACACATTTCGAGAGCATTTCTTCATCAGAGCCAAGGCTACGTTCGATCGTCCAAGGAGTAAGACAGAGCTGCCGTCGCTTTCCCGAGCCTCTACCGTCAACCCCCAGAATTAAAACTAAACAATTGTACCTAGATTTCTCTACCTAGGTTTTCATTCCTAGGCTTTCTTTGTACGAGCGAGTTTGTATTGTGAAGTAAAAGTCCAGTCCTCCCATAAAACTGTTATGTTCTTTTATAATCAATGGCAAACACGATGGCGACTCTGCTGAGGACAACCTTCTCCATGGCTGAGAAGTTGGTGATGCAATCGGATGCAGCCAAACTCGGCTCCACACAACAGAAGATGGTCGTCCGCTTCGACCAACAGGCGTTTGAAGAAATGCTCTCCGATGGGAGCGTTGGCCCGATCCAGAAGCGAGCCCGCACGAAGAAGGCTCCCAGGGAGTGGAGGCCCAAGTCATTTGCTCCTCTCCATGTCCTGGAGGAAGTACTCTCTGCTGCCCAAGACGGCAAAGGCGACTCTCATACGGCTCCACTTCACGCCATAGAGGACTCTATTGTCCCCAAGTCCGGCAGAGGAAAATACTACGATGCTGGACTTGCAGGGGCAAAGAGGAACTCTATGTGGTCTAGGAAGAAGCCGAATAAAGGCACCAGCGGCATGTATGATGCTCATGCGGCCAAGATTGCCAGTCGCATGCATGATGCTTATATGGCCAAAATTACCAGCCGTATGCAGAATGCCCATGCGGCCAAGACTTCCAGCCGCTTGGAGGAGACTCATGCGGCCGAGACTTCCAGCCGCATGAAGAAGACCTATGAGGCCACGATTGCCCATCGCATGAAGACTGCTGATTCCAGCCGCATATTATCCACTCCACGTGGCTCGGGTTTTGTTTTCGACTGCCTCTCCTATGGCCCTGATCTCTCATGCTCCCAAGAAAATGTGTCTGACTCTCTGCAGCACCACTTAGACTATTCCTACTACGTGCCTCATGCGCTAGAGTGAAGAAGTCTAGGGCAGCACGAGCTCGGCAAGCTCAGTCGGCTATCCTAACCTCTGACCATCTGAGCGCTCTACTTATTGTTATGCGGGCCTCTGATGGGAAGTTATACAGAACCACTCGAGTCCAGCCCCCGGCGGCAAACAGACAGAGTGGTTTCCAAAAGTCTTCCCGCAACCAGGGAGCAAACGTGGTTGCTCGAGACCCATCTGACTTGCGTGACGTGATCCTTCACAAATGCAAGGAAAGAGAAGAAGACTAGGTGTGCAAAGAGTCCTCCTACGAACATTACTGCACCAAAGTCATTGTCAACTGCTGCTGCAACAACGCGGCAGTACGAGAAGACCGACGGTCCGTCTTCCAAAGACTGCAACAACCAAGTTCTGAGGATGAGGCGCTTCCCGTCGTCTCCTGTAACTCTGTTCAGAGAATCCCTGCCAGCGGGAGAGGAAAGAAAACAAATATCTCCAGCCCGAAGATTTCAACCACTGTGACCAAGAAACTATCATCTAAGCGGTTGCCTACCACCGGAGTTTTCCAAGGTACCCGTTCGAAGACAAAATCTACTACATTAGGAGATTCATCATCCACATCACTGGGGGTCGCTGGAACCGGGGGTAGCATTCCTTCGAACATCCACGACAATCCGGTATTCCAAGAAGATGAGCCCGGGGAAACGACTCTCCCAACAGATATAGCAGGTGCCGACGTCCTCGAGGATGTTCGCGACTCTCAAGACGAGGCAAGCTCTAAAGTTGGGGGTACTATTCCTTCTGAGTCCGAACCAGAAAAAAACATTCCCACATACCCCGACGACTTCTCTGTACAGGGGTATGATTCAGAGGGCACGTCATCCACCATCCCTTTCACTTCGGCTCGTGTGAGGACGGTATTCATGACAAACAACGATCAAGATGGTCCCTGTGATCGCCAACGCATCGACACTCTGGAGGCAATACTGCGTACCTTGGTTAAATCCATGGACGAAATCAAAGCGGCTCTTCCAACTCGGCAAGGAAGGACGCCTGCCAAGCAAACTTGGGTCCCGGGGTCAATGCGGACTCAAACTCAGCGGCACCAAACCCGGGCGATAATCCTCCTGAAATATCAGCTACCACCGCTGTGGATGAGGCTAGGTAAGCAAGAATAGAGATCCAGGAGCTCCGGGCCATGTTTCACGCCCGAAAAACCTCCCAAGACCTCAGAATACGTCAACTATACCCTGCTGCATGGAGGGATGTCCCTTTTCTACCAAGATATAAGCCATTCAACATCAATCCCTATGATAGAAAGACTTCCGCAAGTCAGTACATTACTTACTTCGAGGTCACAACCGACCATCTGCCCCATGACGACGCCATCCTTATACAATTATTCATCGGGGCATTGAAAGTGGTCGCCTTCGACTGGTACCGCAACCTGCCAGACAACTGAATCCATTCCTTTGCCATCTTCAAGCGTATGTTCTTAGAGAGGTTCTACGAAGTAGGAATAGACGTAACAATGTCCACCCTCATGGATGTTGTTCAAGGGAAGAAGGAGCTGACAAGGAACTATATTGAGCTGTTTCGCCAAACCGCAATGAAGTTGTCGTCTGGAAATCCGGATTCCTCCTTAATTAAAATTTGCTAAAAGAGACTACTCCCAACAATCAGCCTCCGGATGGGTAAAAGTCAATTTAAGGACTGGAAGACGTTCATCATCAGTGACACTAGCACCGAAGATGAGTTGAAGAAGGCTCGCCAACTGGGATTACACATCTCGGAGGGAGAGGACAAGGGCAAACACCCTAATGCCAACCCCAACGACGGGGGTAATTCCTCCAATAACCGAGACAACAAGGACAAACAGGCTATGGTGGCCGACGCAACCCAGAAGCCTGAATCAAAGCCAGCTGAATAGCTGTGGCCGCAGATGACTTACTCCTTCGAAGACGGTCATGTCAAGCCCATCTTGGATATGCTCATACAAGGAGATAAAATTCGGCTCCCTCCACCTAGACGGGAACCTCGGCCGGCCGAGATGGAAAGCCCCAAGTACTGCCATTACCATTGTTACGTCCACCACGCCACGCAGGACTGCTTCCAATTGAAGCGATATATTCAGCATCTCATCGATTCGAAGGCTCTGGCCATTGATTTCGAGGAGGTAACCGTGGCAGCCAACATGATGTCAGTACAGTTCGGCAGCTTCTCTCCGACAGAGACTCAAGACGGCGTAGTACCCATCCCTCGGGCAACAATGGAGATTGCTAATCTTTTACCTCCTCGAGATCAGGCTGCTGGTCTAGTGCCCCTCACCACATCACGAGGGGAGGTCATGTGGGTCCATCTGGACCTGGTACTTGAAGTGACTCAACCCATATCACCCTCTACTGTCAGGAAGAAGGGTGGAAAGGTCATATCCTGCCGTACAATCTCGGTAGATATCGAAGAAGCTACAGCTGTTGTCATCCGATCGGGTGTGCAATCCCAACCTACACCGGATAACTCGGCTGAAGATCATCAGCCGGCTACTGCTGATGCTCCAGGACCTTCTCAAACTCCGACGACCGACAAGCCTAGGCCGAAGGAGACTCGCTTTGACAAATCCCTCCGAAAAGAGGCACCTCATGGGCTGGAGACACCCTACAACTTTGACATCTTGGCACAGTTGGCCAACACACCTACGAGCTCCTGAGACTCTCCAAAAATGTTCGCGTGGCACTAAGCGATGCACTCCAGAATGCCGACACATATCTGGCTCAAGTCAACATCACGGGAGAAAGCCCGCCTGCAAATCTCCAAAACAGCTCTTGCACAGGTGCAATGTCCAACATCGTCTTTACTTCGTAGGATATGCTCATTAAAACCAACCTGCACGATCGTCCATTGTATTACACTGGATACATCGGTGACGTAAAGGTAGATCGGATGCACATTGATCCCGGTTCTTCCATAAGCATCATCCCGAAGAGTCTGTTGCACCATCTTCGCATCCCCATGCATCGTCTGACACCGACAAGAACTGCCATCAGCGGTTTCAATTCGGACAGGAGCTACCCGATCGGAAAGATTCACTTGAAGTGCCAAATCGGCGATCTGCAGTCAGAAGTGACTTCTTATGTCATAGATGCGAATACTTCCTATAATATTCTCCTGGGGCGTCCTTGGATACACGATTACATGATTGTGCCTTCCATGCTGTACTAGTACTTCAAGTATATCGACAAGCACGGCTTCGTGAGAACAGAATTTGCCGACATCGATCCCTTCAAAGGGGTCGAGTCTTATTACTCGGACTCCTGCTTGTACGAGAAGTCGAAGAGGCACCTTGTCGAAGGAGATATACAAGCTCAAACTGAGACAACAACGGGATCAGAAGAACCTCTAACGATCCACCTTTAAGCTCGTAAACCTGGCAAGACCGTACCCCTTACGGCCGCTCTGCGTAAGGATGCAATCAGTCTCTCGGCACAAGAGGGGCAAATGATAATTCGACTGCCAAGGTCTGGCCAAGCGCCAAAACCCACAACGGAGCCACTGACAATCAGGCTGCCAAGAGCCGGCTAGCCACAAACAGAGAAGCTCAAACCCGCTGATAAGCCAATAACGATACGTCTTCCCAAGATGAATCGTCAGCCCAATACGAAGTTGGGGACTCCTAGCGAGCCAACAACTCCCAGCCTAGCATCAAGCGCCAAACAGGGAGTCGCTAGTTCGCCAACGACTCCATGTTCTGCTCCACCAGTGGATCCCCTAATGATTAAGCTACCCAAGTCATCCTCCCAATCTATACAGGGGTGGTTGAAGCAGAGCCAGAGCTGGCCAAGTATGTGGCAGCTCACACAGATGTTCCATCCACAGATGATGTAATCCTACTAGAAAAAATACCTTACTTCATCAATAAAGGGCTATCTTTGAACTACCTCGAGCTTGATAAGCTTTGTATAATGTATGCCATGGAACACGGTATAGGCACCGACCTGCACACGCAAGTGAAAAATATTTACACCGCAAATCAACTTACTCCTGTGGAAGGTGCCTACTTTATAGTCGAGGGAGAAGACCATCCAATCATCTTCGGCCGGAAGAATAATCCACAGCCCTTCGCAATAGAGAAAGTCAATCTCGAATCGGACGCCAGGAGACTGCCCCTTTATCTGTATAGTTTCCAATCCAAGTACCTCGTGCAAAGACAGGGGTATGATCTGGAGACTATACCAGGCTTGAACTACGGCACTGGTCGGCGGTTACCTTTATAGTTGCCAGTCCCAGCCGAGAAATCACAGGATTACTACAACAAGACCCGATGTGGACTGGGTATGTTATGCCTGCAATGACTCCTGAAAGCTCAGATGAGGAATGCGACTGACATTCACACTCAACCAGATCACCAACTTCTGATTCAGATATCAGCATCGGAGACGTATTCAGGCAAGTCTTGTCTGTCAATATGGCATTCGCCGACGCTTACGAAGAAGTAGAAGATATTTCTAAACTCCTTGAATTAGAGCCGTGGGCCTAACAGCTGGATGCACAATGGGAAAAGCGGTTCGAACAAAGGGAGCCTCCTACTGAAGATGAGGTTATGCAAGTTGACCTCGGCAATGAGTCTTCTCCAAAACCAATCTTCGTTAGTAAAAGCCTGGCAGACGAAGAGCGAGAACCGCTGCTACAACTCGTCAAAGAATATATTGATGTGTTCGCTTGGAGTTATGAAGACATGCCTGGGCTAAACATCGAGATTGCACTTCACAAACTTAATATTCGGCCGGATGCAAAGTCGATCAAGCAACAACAGCGAAGCTTCCGCCTGCACATTATGAATGCGATCGAAGCCGAAGTCAACAAACTGATAGCCAGCGGCTTCATTCGTGAGGAACAACATCCGGACTGGGTCGCCAACATAGTACCGGTCCTCAAGAAAAATGAGAAGATTCAAATCTGCATCGACTTCCGCAATCTGAACGAGGTGTGTCCTAAAGATGAGTTCCCCCACCCTATCATGGACATCATGATTGACAACACCTGGGGCTTCGAGCGCATGTCATTCATGGATGGTTTCTCGGGATACAACCAAATCAAGATGTCTTCCGACGACGAGAAGCACACATCTTCCCGAACATCAATTGGCACATACTGCTACACAGTTATGCCTTTTGGTTTAAAGAATGCTGGTGCCACGTATCAAAGAGCCATAAGTGTGATCTTCAGAGACCACTTATGAAAGACCGTGGAGTGCTATGTTGACGACATCGTTGTCAAAAGTCGCTATAAGGAAGACCATCTCCAGGATCTAAGAACGGTATTCGACTTGATGCGAGCGGACAACTTGAAGATAAATCCTACCAAATCCTTCTTGGACGTATCCAGTGGAAAATTCCTGGGTTTTATCATTACCGTCCAGGGGATTCATATAGATCCGGAGATGACAAAGGCAATCATGTAGATGGGTCTCCCGAGAAATCTCCGTGAACTCCGAGGCCTTCAAGGGAGGCTAGCTTACATCAGGAGGTTCATTTCCAACCTCTCCGGACGATGTCATCCATTCACTCACGTCATGAAGAAGGGCGTCTCATTCGTTTGGGATGAAGAATGCCAATGTGCCTTCGACAGCATCAAAGAATATTTGTCGAACCCTCCAGTCCTGGTGGCCCCGATTGCTGGAAAACTATTCCTGCTCTATGTACGAGCGATGGAACATTCTCTCGACGCTCTGCTAGCACAAAACAACGATACAGGCCATGAGCAGGCTATATATTACCTCAGTCGAATGATGATGGAGCCGGAACACCGATATACTGCCGTGGAGAAGGAATGCCTCGCCCTGGTGTTCGCCATTCAGAAGACGCGACACTATATCACGGGACAAACCATACATGTAATCTCACGAGTCAACCCTTTCAGGGTCCTCATGACTAAGCCGGGCACACTCAGCTCTCACCTCGCTACCTGGACGATATTACTGTCCTCCTACCATATGATCTTCGTTCCACAGAAAGCGGTTAAAGGTCAAGCCCTGGCAGACTTTTTAGCGGCTCATCCAGGTTCGGAGTCAACCAGAATAGACGAAGAGATACCAGATGAGGTCGCCAATTCAAATGCGGCCTCTCATGATACCATATGGCAAATGTTCTTCGACGGCACTTCCAGAACTGGGCCCAAGGACAACATCGTCGTTGAAGTCGGAGTGGTGCTGATTTCTCCCTCCGGGTTGGTGATTAATCGGGCTTATTCCCTCACGGAGCCCTGTTCAAACAATGTGGCCGAGTACAACGCTCTGGTCATTGGCCTCCGACTTGCAAAGGAACTAGGGGTAGAATACCTTGAAGCATACGACGACTCACAGTTAATCGTCAATCAGATCCGGGCTTCATATGAACTCCGCCATGAAGACATGATCCCCTATCACCAAACGACGATCAACATCATTTCGTCGTTCGAAGGGTTCTTCATAGAACACATTCCCAGACTCCAAAATATCGAAGCCGATGCCTTAGCTGGCCTTGCCGCTTCCCTAGCAATTACAAATTATGCTCATCATTCAGTGGAGGTGATAGGCCACAAACTGGTATGTCCCAAGAATAATATTGTCACGACCCGTACCCACTGTGAGGGTATGAGAACGTAACAACGTCCAGCCTAGGTCGCAGTGTCAGCGGTAGAATGCTGTCATACGTCAACATACATCTAGCAATATAATACTAAGCAGTAAATGAACTCAATCATAACTAAGGAAGAAGAAAGCACGATAAGATATAGAATTCAAGGAAATACAGAAGATAGAATAGACTAAGGTAATATCCCAGCAAATATCCAGAATACATATCTCAGCTACTGAATATGAAAGAATATATACAACTCAACATCTCTGAACAGAAGTAAAGTCTAGCTAAACAGACTCAAGACAATATAAAAATAAGATAAGGCCTAACTAAACTAGTCTAGGCAGTGGGGGTGATGTCCTCAGCTAGAGCTGTCCCGAAGAAGGTATCCTTCCAGGCCTTCTCCTCGTCCTCTGTAATATTTTTAACATGTCCAGTCAGGACATGAGCGAGTACAGTACATCTCAACAATTCATAGCAGGTTAGAAAATATAATCATGCAGTAAAGTAAGATATAGATACTGAAGAAATGCAGTATGTAAACAGAGAGAAAATTATAATAGCTACTATAAGTAAAGAGCTACCAGTGACTAGTGATTTAGAGCACAAAGTCGACATGTGAACGGCTTGATTTGTACATGGCTATACTAAAGAGGCGTACATGGCTATTCTACTTTGGAATTGTTTACATGGCTATTTATACTCCCCCGTACCCCCAATTAATACACCAGGATCCAACCAGGTTATGTTATGATTCTTTGTAACAGCCCCCGAAGGGTGGTAAACCTCCGAAAGGTGATAAGCCCCCAAAGGGTGATAAGCCTCCGAAAGGTGATAAGCCTTCGAAAGGTGATAAGCCCTCATAGGGTGATATGCCTCCGAAAGGTGATAAGCCTTCGAAAGGTGATAATCCCCTAAAGGGTGATATGCCCCCGAAGGGTGGTACATAGTAGTCCCATAAATGGAATAAGGATTCAAAGAAGACTCTGTGATCATATGGGTATATGTCACAAGTGATCAAAGAACCAAAGAAGCATATGATACGCTATGTAAGTGAAACGCACAGAACATAGAGTACCCGATGCTCCCTGAAGGAATAACATCTCAGAGAGGGATCCATATTGTACTAGCTAATCCGTGTGACCAATGTGACAGTATCAATTAAAGTAATTTATTGTAGAAAAATAATTCTAAGCAGGATATGAAATGATCAGAGAATGTACTCGCTTGTATCTGAGTGTCCGGATGAAATGTACTGTCCGAGAAGAGGTGTCTGGCTCCTAATCAGAACAGCACAAGTCACAACAAGTCTAAAATGATATAATGAAGTCCTACTATGCATTCTACATGATTCTAGGTCAATCTAGGCCAAAGTCAACTCTTGGTCAACTCTGGTCAACCCTAGGAGTCAAACTAGGTCGACCAAGTCAAACCTAAGTCAACTAGTCTAATCTAGGTCTAACAAGGCTATTCTAAGTCTAACTAGACTAAACAAGCCCAATCTAGGTTCTAACAAGACTAATCTAGGTTTCCTAGGCAATATCATGCCTATCTAACCTATAACACATATCTACACAAGATATTATCTATATCTAACAATACACATATCACCCATACAATATATCGTATATATAATAGCACACACCCATATACATTTATATATCTCAATACATTATATATATACATATGTAAAGAGAGGGGGCACATGAATTCAAATGTGTGTGGCTGTGTGAGTCATGAGTCAGAGTGTGTGTGAAGTGACAAGAGTGTGTTACATAATATAGGAAAAATAGTGAAGTAACATTGTGTGTGAAAATAGGAATAGGAAACAGTGGCATGGCATAATGTATACAGTGTCAAATGGAAGAAAAATCAGTGTGTCAAAGTTCATGTATGTGTGTGTCACATGTATGGGTGATACAAGGGTGGCAATGTGTGTGTGCATATAGGAAAACAAATGAGGTTTAAGAGCACATGGCAATTGGTTAGCATTCCTAATTAAACTCATGAATAGTCATGACCATTTCAGTTAGCTACATCCAATAATAGTAAACCAAAACCCCATCCCTCTTATATGAACTCTCAGTTATTATTTCATATTCAAAACATAGCTCAAAACCATCATTAACAGTTAACATAATTAACAGTAAAACAATTCTAAAATCCTGAATTCTCAGGTTTTTATTTCACATTCAATTAGAAATCAGAACTCCTCATTCATATGTGATTCTCAGGAATTTGTGTATTTGACAATTCATATCATCAGCCCAACTGATTTTGAAAAACCCCCATTCTCGTTTACATGTATTTGCAAAAACTCAGCTTTCAATCCTAACTAGAATCTCAGAAAATATTATAACTGTATCCATTAATAACATATAAATAATTTAGTTTAACATGGGATTAAACTCAGGTTTTTACAGTGCAAAAGTGTCTACATTTCTCAGTTTGAGTCTCAGATTTTGTGTACGTAAGCTAGGGTATACATATGTGTGTATATGGGAAACAAATCATGTTTTCAGTTTGTATATAGGGCTGTGTATAGTGTTCAGCTATCAAAATTGCCTTGGACAGTTCAGGACATTCAAAATCCACTCTCAATTATTCTACAAAAGAGGAAACAAGTTTAACTACTATTTGAACCTCAGAAAATTCATTCAGCAATTAGAAATATTACATACATATACATGTAATGAGGTAGGGAGGGGGAAACATTAAGGTCTCAGGTTTCTCAGTTATCAGGAATTTGAGAGCCCTCTCTCAGTTTATAAGAACTCAGTTCTTGAGTTCATAATCATAATACAATCTCAGATTTATGCATTTGGGTGTGTGTATATGAAACAGTGTCAATTAGAGTTCATGTATGATGTGTAAATCTCAGTTTATATTACAGCATTCAAATGTCCAAAAGAAAATCAACCTCAGTTCAAAACAACCAACCCCCAAAATCTCAGGTTTTAGAAATAAATTCATCAATCTCAGTTCAGTATTAAAATAGTGATTACAATTGTTATTCACAGAATTGGAAAGGAATCAACTCCCAGATTTTTAGACTAACAATCATTCATTCATTTACAGTTCAGTAAGAGGAAAAATCAGTACATGTTATATGTGAAAATTGGAATATGATCTCAGGTTAAGTATCATTCGAAGGGAAGGAAATCAATGTATCAACATTGAATCCCAGTCAACAAGTCAATATCCCATTCTCATATCCCAAGCCTGATCAAAATGAAAAAAAAAAATAATTAACAGGTACTAACACATGTGTCACAACCAATGTTACCTGAACAACAATTAGAGATCAGAAAATTTGGAGTTGAAGTTCAGTAAACAATCAAAACTGATTCATGAGTATCAGTCAATCCCATTGAAACCAACTCGAGTCCAAACTTCTATTCCCATATCATAAAACTTAATTTAGTAAGGATCAATCTATAATAGGCTAATACGCATGTAGGAGTAATATTGGTATTTAAAACATTAGTTAAAAACAGATTAACAGGATTGACATAGGAAAAACTTGAAACGTATCATGTATCAGTCATGTAAATTCATCTCACATATGTTCCAATCCCACGTCACAGCAATTGCCCAATCCCAAATGTAATTATCAAATAACATAAATTAACAACATGTCTAGGAATCAAATCTAGCATTTAAATCACAATTTAAACCATTTAAACTAGGAATAAATCACAAAAAGAATAACAGGAACGTACACGTACAGAGCACGACCAGTGCACACACAATTTCGAGTCCGACACGACACGAGGACCCACGAAACTTTGGGAGCCTCGTGTCAGTCTGTGCCCGCACCTACGTGTCAAATTATACGCATCCACATGGCGTGTACAGCACGCAATAGACCCCGAGCAGCAGGGCAAGGAACTGCCTGTGCACGCACGTGCACCTGCGTGTCCGTGTGTCCCCCGCGACCCGACACGACATGAAAACCACAACAGGAGACAAAAAACACGTAAACGAGAGTAAAGCCTAATTTCCTATTCAAATAGAATCCTAAAATTAGGTCGAAATGTCCTTTGGGACATTTCATCAAACACCTAGGTCTATAGGCTGATACGTGTCCATTTAGGACACGAAATAGACACGAAACCTAGGTCTAGGCATAGCTACAGGACCAGGACACTTAGGGCTAGGTCTACATGCAAAGAAACTAGAATTTTAATGGTGTTTACAATGATTTACCTATTGGTGTCAAAATACAAGAAAAACCTTAAATGGGGGGTTCCTCTTGCTAGCAAACTTCTCCAAATTGCCCCAAAGCTGAGGTTAAACACCACAAACAGTAAGAGAACATTGATTAGATCCTAATGGAAGAAATTCCAATCAAAAAGGAGTCCTATTGATTAAACTAGGAAGGAATTAATGAAGGCTTACCTATTTTCTTAAGAAATGAAGAACTATTGAAGAAAGAGGCACAAATCCCCATAGAGACATTATATAGGCAAGGGGGGTCTCTTGGCTGGTCATAATAGTTAGGGTTAGGGTTTTTAGGTTTCATCCTATGGCTAGGATTGAATCAAGGAAAATAGATGGCCTAGAACAAAGGGTTCTATCCTAGTTTCTTGCAATTCACTTAACCATAACTAAACTTGACTCAACCCCCTAACCAACCCATCTAATTCTCAAAGTGGCTCACTAAGTTAGTTATGAACTATCTAGGTTAGGTCCAATCTAGGTTAGGCTACCAAGATCATTGCTAGTCAAGTCAACCTAGTCAACCCTCATTCAAACAATTCAAAAATAAATTCTAAAAATTCCCATAAATTCAAATAAATTATAATAAAATCAAATAACCCCAAAAATGTCAAAACTACCCTAATTATATGGCTAGGCTCTAGGGTAGGCAGTCTCTACTGTTCACTAGCAAAACACCAAAAATCACAAGTCATGAATCTAAATAGTTTAAAAATAATTAGAAATCACTAAAAAATCATAATTTGAAATAAATATTATTAAATAATAATTATAATTACAAAATTTCAAAATTATCCTCTTCTGGAAAACTGGGTGTTACAAATATTCAGTTTGTGGCGAGCCATTCTGCTCAGACGGTTGACGAAACACCCGACTGGAGACAGCCATTCATAGACTTTATAGTCTATGGCATCTTGCCCGAAAACCCAAAGGAGGCCACCTCTATCAGAAGGCGTTCCCTCAGATTTTTCTACGATTCAGAGAAGAAAATACTGTATCGACGATCCTATGATGGATTAATGCTTCGGTGTCTATCAAATACAGAAGCCAAAGAAGTCGTACGCGAAGCTCATAACGGTGTCTGCGGGGCCCATCAGCCTGGTCCAAAATTACAAGACCGTCTTTGCCGGATGGGCTATTACTGGCCCACGATAGTAGCAGATGCGATAGACTATGCAAGAAAGTGTAAAACCTGTCAAGTCCATGCAGACTTCATCCATCAGCCATCCGAGTTTCTACATCCGACAGTGGCATCCTGGCCATTCGAAGCATCGAAAATAGACATCATTGGCCCGATCGCTCTGCCTTCGTCGAGAGGACATCGCTTTATACTCGCAATCACAGATTACTTCTCTAAATGGGCGGAAGTTGTTCCGCTTGCAGAAGTAAAGACATCAAACGTGATCAGCTTCCTCAAGCATCACATCATCTATCGCTTTGGACTGCCCCGAAGGATCATCCACGATAAGAGTCCGCAGTTTGTGAGCCTTGCCTTTTATCGGTTCTGCAACAAATATCGAATCCAGAATATTGCTTCAACCCATACAACCCAGCGGCTAATGGTCTGGCTGAACCATTCAATAAAACAATCATCAAGCTTCTCAAGAAGTTCGTGTCATCAAACAAACACGACTGAAATGAAAAGCTCGGCAAATTCTTATGGGCGTACCGTACTACAGTACGAACGGCCATCGGGAACACACCATTCTCCTTGGTATACTGGAGTGAGGCAGTTCTCCCCTTGGAGACCCAAATCCCGTCGCCCCGTGTTGCTCTCTCTTATCGATTGACGACAGACGATAATCACTATCGCCGACTACAAGAGTTGGAGGCCCTAGATAAAAAGTGCCTTCAAGCTCAACAACGAATCGAGCTATACCAAGCACGCATCTCGGGAGCCTTCAACAAGATGGACAAAATCAAAACATTTCAAGTAGACGATCTTGTTTTGGCAGTTCGGAGGCTGATGGTCATGACTTACAATACCGTCGGCAAGTTCCAGCCAAAGTGGGAAGGCCCGTTCATCATCGATGCTGTATTCTCCAATGGAGCTTACCGCCTCGCAAAGCAAAATAGAGACTTGCTCATGTTGCCCATCAATGGTAAGTTCCTAAAGAAGTATTATGTCTGAAATGACATACCACAAATACCTCAGACTGTTGAGTTATGTACCCTCCGGTACCGCTGACCCCACAGTCTACCTCCAAAATATCTCAGATTGTTGAATTATGTACCCCCCGGTACCGCTGAACCCACAGTCTACCTCCAAATATCTCGGATTGTTGAGTTATGTACCCCCTGGTACCGCTGAACTCACATTCGACCTCTAAACATCTTAGATTATCGGGTCATGTACCCCTTGGTACCACTGAACTCACTTACATTCATTCTCAAAATATCCCAGATTGTAGAGTTATATACCCTCTGGTACCACTGAACTTATATTCTGCTTCCGAATATTCCAGATTGCAGAGTTATGTACCCTCCGGTACCGCTGAACTCATATTCTGCCTCCAAATCTTCCAGATTATTGAGTTAGGTACCGCTGAACTCCCATCCTGGTCAATCTATATCGCCTCTTTTGGGTAGTAAGTCACGTATGATCATACCTCTGAACTTTCTTTCTAAAAGGAGATCCTTCCTCATGATCCACTACCCGCACTTTCAGTGCACAAAAAAGGGTAATAGATCCACAAATTTCCCAAAATGACCACGTCGATGTTACCTCTGAGTTGTTTCACTTCCGCAAAAAATAAATCACCCCTTCACATAATAACTTCCATGTCCTCATTACCTCTGAGTTGTTCTATGTACCCCTTCATGAAGCCCACTCCTGCCATATCCTCATTACCTCTGAGTGGGAAGGCTCCATCGAAGAAACCCTCATATTTATCACGTCCTCATTACCTCTGAGTAAGTATTTGGTTCTCTCTCGACTTATTATCCGTACCAAAAAAACCTAGGGTACGCCAAGGATAATAGGTCCACAAATGTCTTCCGATGACCACAAATGTCCTCTGTTGACCACAAATGTCCGCAGTCGACCACAAATGTTGTACTAAGTTTTCTAGTACATGCCACTCTTTTCTTATCATGTCTTGGGAGCCCAGCTGTTCCCTGGCATTCCTTCAATACCAAGAACTTCCACAACGCCCTCATCGCAAAGTCGTTCTAGGTATCCCTCTCAAACTTGTTATCCGTACCTAAAACCAAGGTATGCCCGGGATAATAGGTCCATAAATAGTCCTCCAGTGGGACAAAATGCTACAAACACAACAAGTACAAGAAATGAAAGATGTGTCAAAACATGCTCAATTATTCAAAATTTAAGGTACTATATTATCGGGGACTATGTCCCTATTACAAGAAAGGAAAAAGATTACATTGATGTCCAAAAGAAGCAAAATACAAACTCCAGCTAAAGACAGACAGAAATATCAAGACAATAGAAGGACATTTATGAGGGCCTACAAATTCTAGTTGCGGGGGCGCATATACCAATCCCTCAACCATTTTTCATATGAAGGATCCACTTGAGCAAAATCCTCGTCCGAAGCAAGAGGGCCAGAACTCCCGATACTATCGCCGTCAGACTGGGGCTCCTCCTTTACAGCAGCTTCGATAGGCGCCTACTCTCCTTTCTGTTCCTCCGTTTTTGGTATTACCTCCTCCTTAATGAGCGATGACTCTTGTTTGAAAGGAGGCAACAGTTCTTCCTTCACAAAGATCTCAGCCTTCGGCAGGGTTGCTGCAAGAATCAAACAAAGTTAGAAGATAGTCAGAGCCTTATGCAGCACAGTACAAAGTGGAGCTTATGCGATTCTGTTCAGAAGGGCTTCATGCGGTTCAGTTCTAAAGGCGTTTATGCGGCTCAGACGTTCTCATACGGCTCAAACATAGGGCATACCCCATGCGGCTCGGATATGAGAAGTTCATGCGGCCATACAACATATGCGGCTTCATAAAGACGAAGAACGCATTGAATACTGAGGGAAAGAAGGCTTGTGCATAATAAAACATATAACAGAGCCATTGTTTCAAGGTTTTAAGTGTTCGATATTCTATATAGTCCTCACCCTTGATGGCAGGGTGGACGTCAGGATGGACAGGGGACGCTACAGTCGGCAATGAGGCCGCCGCCTTCTTTCCTTTTACGACAGCAGAGGCCTTGGGAGCTTTGGAAGCTTTGGAAGCTTTGGGGGCCATTGTCGATGATGATCGGAGAAGAAAAAACAGCAGCTTAGGGCAAGAGAAGGACAAAGAAAAGTAAAGAAATCTCCATGACCTAAACGCACCCCTATTTATAGGAAAATATGGGGCGGTACATGGACCGATAACCGCTCCGGGTCGTGTGCTACAGGCGAAATCGACTCCTCGGATTTTGCCCCCTCTCATAAAGAAAATTCACCCAGGGCATAAAATCCAAATATTTAATGAACCAACTCTTGGGATTCCTCCAAAAGACGGCTCTAAAATAAATTAAGGGTAATTAATGAGATGCACGTGTGGCAGGGACCACATGCGGCTAGGGAGTCTATGCGGCCAGACAGGCCATACGGCCAAGAAGCCCATGCGGCCAGAATATCCCATGCGGCCAGCGGAGCTCATACAGCCATACTTCTTATTCAAAGTATTTTAATTTTTTCAAATTAAAAATTTTGAAGGGGGTCTTGTAGAAGCATGGAAAAGAACAAGAAAAGCCCATGCGGCTCAAAACAGAAAAAGCCCATGCGACTTAAAACAGAAGGAGCCTCATGCGCCTCAGGAACCTATCGTAGTCTCATGCGGCTCAAGAAAGAATCACCTGGCCATATGTAGCTTGCTTTTTACAGCTGGCCATAAAGTGACTGCTCCCATTAAATGCTTTGATGTAAAGAGATAACTCTGACATTAAAGCTAAAATGATGAACCCTGACATGACGGCGTATTCCTCAGGAAACGAAGAAAATACCCTATACAGCTGGCACGATCCACCAACTCTAAAGCTCTCTATGCGGCTGCCACCCCCTCATGCGGCACGGATTACGGAGACTATCGTCATGCGGCTCAAATCCGAAGAAGCTCCCCTCATACGGCTGATGCTCTCATGCGGCTCGGATTATGGGGATCATCTCCATGCGGCTCAAATACTGAGAGGCCATACCCATGTAGCCTTGACACGTGGCTAGTCTTATGCGGCTCAATTGGAAAGTACCCCCATGCAGCTCAGATTTAAGAGGCTACACCTATGCGGCTACCACCTTCATACGGTTCAAAACCTAAGAAGCTACCCTCATGCGGCTGTGGCTCACGGTTATGACACGTGGCAGAAGATCAGTTTCCCCGTAATGATGGTTAGACACCTGGCATTAAATCAATCAAGATTTATCAACAAATTTTAACAACCAGATTTAGTGCAATCATTATAATTACCCGAATCAAAGCAGATTTATTACAATCACGCGGTTTAAACACGTGGCAAGAGATCCGAGCTTCCAAAGATTCATGGCAATCAACATTAATTGCTCATACGGATTTTGCACAATCCACATTAATTGTCCAGATTTGTTGTAATCAGAATTAATGGCCCAGATGATTGGCCGTCCACTTTTTAAGGGGAATCATCACAAACCCTAATGATCACACCCCCACCTCTATAAATAGCAAGGTGTCATTCCCTTGCAAAGTACCTGGAGAGACCTGAAGAGAGAGAAGCCCCCGGCTTGATACACAGAGAGACAAAGGCACGCGCAGAAGAGTCTCCCCACATATTTCGAGACCATTTCTTCATCAGAGCCAAGGCTACGTCTGATCGTCCAAGGAGTAAGGCAGAGCTGTCGTCGCTTTTCCGAGCCTCTACCGTCAACCCCCAGAATCAAAACTAAATAATTGTACTTAGATTGCTGCACCTAGGTTTTCATTTCTAGGCTTTCTTTGTACGAATGAGTTTGTATTATGAAGTAAAAGTCCAGTCCTCCAATAAAACTGTTCTGTTCTTTTATAATCAATGGCAAACAATCGTCAATTTGCAAACTTTGCTCTAACTTCGTGTACAGTTGTCAAATTGAGACAAAACTTATGCCAACTGGTCTGAATCAAAATTTTGGTCCTGTATGCCAAGTTTGGTTTGATTCTGAGAAGGTCGAATCGGAACACCTTTTCGACGGGCCCACGACCCACTCAAACGGGCGATTTTATATGCGGCTCATCGGAATCCAAACCTGGACATACCATTGGTTCCTTTCCTCAAACAGAGTTCGTAGACATGTAGTTTGACGACTTTAGAGACAAAAGACCTTGGCACACGTTTTGGTGCAAAGCGGGTCCAATGGCGGACATCGTTTCGACCCGAAATTATAATTTTGCCCATGTTCCAAAATTAGACAGGCATTTCCTAGGTATATCTTATACACTAAGTACATTTTTGATGATTGTTTTAGCGTCCGGAGTTTGAAGATTGTGACATTTTTTGGCTGACATTGTGATTTCCTGGACTTGCCATTTTGTACCATCAGGCAAGATAGCTTGCCATTTTACTATGTAATTATTATATTCTTATTTTTAGTTGTTATTTTCAGCATTTCTTATTTGTTAATATTATAAAATTGTGCGTCCAAGCCACACTTGGGTGCAGGCGACACTATCGGTCATTTTCTTGCTTTTATTTATTTCTCTTACATTGACTTAGCCTAGTGACCACCCTCGTATTGATGAGGTATCGGCATATCTCATACGGCCGTGACACTTGCTTACCATGAGCTGTGAGTCACATATAGGATATGTGCTCGCGTAGTTGGCTGGTCACTGGTACGTAGGAGGCATGCGACGGATAGGAGTAACTGCCAATAGTATTGTATACTAGTAGACTTGGCAGTTACTAGAGGTTTCATGAGTCATGAATGTGACCCTACTAGAGGGGGGTGAATAGAGTTGGCAGCAAAAATATGCTAATTAAAAAATGTTAGCAGCAAGATCACAGAATAATAATCACAACTAAGTAATGTAAAGGCAGAGATAAGAGAGCAAACGCAAAGACAGCGATGTATACTGGTTTTCCTCTGTTGAGGACTAATCCAGTCGGTAGAACTCTTGCTACCAGTTGAATCCACTATTGGCAAAATCCCAAGTTTTCTTACGAAGTCCTTGCAACTTCTACAACGCGAGCTTTGATACGAAGAACTCGTCCAACTTCAATTGTAAAGAGGTATTCTTCAATCAAGCCTTCTGATTACAATCTCTCAGAAACATCTAGACCACACCGCACTGGCAAATCGACTAGAGGATTATAATTGGCTTGAGATCTGAAATTTAAAGCTCAAAAAAACTCTTTAAAAAACTGAAAGCTTTTAGATAGAGAGAAGATTGAAAGTGAATGAGTGAGTTGAAATGATCGAAATTCTTCTCTATTTATAGGAATTCCAAAGACAGAATTCGGGCAGAATTCGGGCAGAACTCGATGAGGAAATCTCGGTCAAATCTGCAACTGCAGGAGGACCAAGTTCCAGAGAATTCAAAAATCAAAACGGCTACTAACCGAACTCTGGCCGAACTCTGTCAGGGTTAGGTTAGGTTTTTAAAATCAGTTTTTGGGGATTTTTGAAAACCTTTTTGAAAACCTTTTTGAAGCTTTTATCTAAAAGAATGTTTTCCAAAACAAAGGACATTTTAAAAGTATTTTGAAAATATTTTAGAATAGCCTATTTGCCAGTACGACTCGGTGTACAACGTATTCCTAGACTCAATAAAATAAAAAATATATTGCTAAAAGAAATACAAACTCGAACAAGCAAACATCGCTTCGGTCTTGAACTGTGTAGATAGTTGTTCTTGATCATGTCCAAGAGTTCGATACATCCTGACTAGCTTCATATATCCAGACAGAGTTTGATCAATTATTAAAATCAGTTTGACCATATGACCAATGGGCCAACAATCTCCCTCATTTTGATAATTGACAAACTTTGAATGATATAACATTTAAGCTTGAAATAAAAAATCAAAAATTGTTCATGTCCTGCATTTTCTCAAAAGAAATGTTAGATCTTTATTTTTCTCCCCCGTTGTCATTTAGCAAAATAATTACAAAAGAGAAAAACTCTCCGCAGTCAATGCATAAATAACAAACAGTGAAGAAACACAAGAAAATAATCATGATAAATGATAGAAATAGTAAAGAAAATTTAAATAATATCACAGGCATGTATTTACCTCAGTCAGTTTATAATAAACAAAGAATTATACACATGTAGTTATTAAAGCAGAAAAAGGTGCTAAGTAAATAAATTGATGTGAACTATAAACTACGAAATCCATGAAATATGTCCAAAAAAAATAAAGATATCCAGTACAAGTCCGAAAAAACTGATAATAAAGTCTAGAAAGATATAAAACTTGGAATGTCGGAGCATTTCCAAGTATACAGTAGATAATGTCTAAGTCTCAAAAATTAGATAACATATCACAACTCCTCCTCCTCCTCATCATCATCATCAGCATGACCAGCATGTCCAGAAGGACCAGCTGCAGAGGTACCCGCGCCAGAAGGGTAAGGAGGAGAGCCAGTGTAAAACTCACCAACATAATCTTGTGGAGCACGGTCAGAACGGTACCAATCATATACGTTACCGGGCTGAAAGTAGGCACGAACGGCCTCATCCTCACAGCGGTAACCAGAGAAAGCTGGATCTCTAGGAATGGAACCGGCAGAATGTCCAGTCTGGGCGAAACGAAGATCAGCTAAAGAATTTACAATCGCCTGATAACGGGTGACGTCGCAGAACTCACGTTCGCGAGCCATGTCCGTCATCGAGACGTGCAAATCTGAAAGGTGCTGGTGTATGCCCTCAAATATCATAGCATACTGCTGAGGAGGTGGAGAAGGTGGAGCAGTAGCAGGAGCAGTAGGAGGAGCAGATACAATCATACTGCGATGAGATAACTTGAGAAACTTGGGCTCAGGGTCTTGAGTACAAGTAGATAAATGAATGTCGAAACGTTGGAAGATGTATGGGAGAATAATCATCGCATAAGAGATATTTCTATCTCTTGCACGACAACGTCCCATCATCTGAATAATGGTCTTAGGGACAAAAATGGAATCTTCTTAAGAATGTGATACATAGCAGATAATTCAAGAGACGTGACATCATCCTTCGATGTAGATTTCGAAAGAAGAGTGGAGTAAATGATACGGTACAATTCATACTTAAACAAGTTCAAGTTGTTTGCCTTGAACTTTCCAGAACGAACTCGATCAGGTGCACAGAGTTCCACTTTGAAACTAGTAAGTGTCGTGCCTTCAGGGAAATCAAATTCAGTGATATCAACAAGCGGTTCACCTTCGTTGGGAATACCAAGGATCTCCGCTAAGATAACATCATTGAAATTGATATCTAATCCTCCAACACGAGTGCTTACATCAAACGTGTTTAATATGATATTACAGTAGAACATTCTAATTGCATTAGTTGCTACGGAAAACAGAGTTTAACAAAATGCTGTAACCCTAATGCCTCAAAGAAATGGCGATGATCTGGATATACAGTCCACTTGATGGGAGCGCCTGTGCATATGGATCTCATAGAAAAATCTCCATACCACAGTAGGGCTTGATCTAGGGTTTGAAAGTAAAACCCGTCGAAGGCGCCATCGCTAGATTGGACTGGCAAAAAAAGGGAATCCGTGGGTGGATTCGAAGATGAACCTTCCTCACTTAGGTTGGTTGTCTTCTTCCTCTTGAAGGGTTAAATCCCTTAGGTGCCATTTATGCAATAAAAGGAAATATACACGAAAATAAACGGAGGGGAAATAAGGAGTTATACCTTCCGAAATTTGAGTATGTTGTAGAGAGCGACGAACTCCGCACGAATCCAAAGTTTGGATTAATTTTACCACTTAGATTGGAAGAGAAGGGGTGGTGAAGAACTAGGGTTAGGGGGTTCTCTCGCGCGGCTGCTGTTGCTGTTGATGTAGTTTAGAAAAAATAAAGAAGAAAGGCTCTCGGGTTCTGGTTATATAACCTGATACCTTCAACCGAACTCGAGCCGAATTCGGTCCGAAGTCTGGCCGAATTTGCCTGGGTTTGGTTTGAAATACTTTCTTTTCATTGGCTCATTTCAAATATTTAATTCAAATATTAGTAATTTTGACATTAAAATAATATAATTAATGTTATTTTATAAATGAAAATTTGTTACACAGCGACTGTTTCAGATTAGCTGTAGGAGTACTGTCCCTGCTGGCGGAGGTTCACCGGGGAACTCGTAAGTACCGCTTCGCTTCAACCGTAGTTGTGGTGATAGACAGACTCTTTATTGGCTTGTCTCTAACACAGTTTTTGCATATTGAAATAAAATCATAAAATAAAATCAATTAACATTATTGACGTCCAAAATTCCTAATTCTCGACGTAAATAATTGAAACGATCTTCTGCTAGAAGTTTTGTGAAAATGTCAGCTAATTGATTCTCAGTATCTATGTATACAAGGTCAATATCTCCATTTTGATGATGATCTCTAAGAAAATAATGTCGAATCTCGATATGTTTTGTACGAGAATGACATACAGGATTCTTAGTCAAATTAATAGTGCTCGTGTTATCACAGAAAATGGAAATATGTGTATAAAATAAATCATAGTCTTCCAAGGTTTGTTTCATCCATAAAATCTGAGCACGACAACGTTCTGCGGCGATATACTCAGCCTCTGTTGTTGACAGGGCTACAGAATTTTGCTTTTTACTAAACCATGAGACTAAAGCCTTGCCTAAGAAATGACATGTGCCACTGGTACTTTTTCTATCAACTTTGCATCCAGCAAAATCTGCATCCGAATAACCAGTAAGGTCAAAGGACTTAGTTTTGGGATACCATAAGCCAATAGAAGAAGTGCCCTTAAGGTATCGAAAGATACGCTTAACTGCGCACAGATGTGAGTCCTTTGGATTAGCTTGAAAACGCGTACACAGGCAAACACTAAACATAATATCTGGACGACTAACAGTTAAATAAAGTGAACTACCGATCATACCTCGATACTTACGTATGTCGACCGGCTTGCCTTGTTCATCAATATCAAGCTTTGTTGAAGTTGCCATCGGAGTGCCAATAGGTTTAAAATTGTCCAGATCAAACTTCTTTAGTAAATCTTTTGTGTACTTGGCTTGATTTATGAACGTCCCATTATCAGTTTGTTTGATTTGCAGTCCGAGAAAGAATTTTAGCTCTCCCATCATGCTCATCTCAAACTCATTCTGCATACACTTAGAAAATTCTTGACATAGAGATTCATCAGTAGATCTAAATATGATATCATCAACATAGACTTGTATTAAAAGAAGCTTACCATTAAAGGACTTAATAAAAAGTGTAGTGTCAACCTTACCTTTTGAAAAACTGTTGTCAAGTAGAAAAGAGCTTAGACGATCATACCAAGCATGAGAGGCTTGTTTCAAACCGTATAGAGCTTTCTTCAACTTGAAAACATGATCAGGGTTTTTAAAATCTGTGAACCCTGGAGGTTGTGCTACAAAGACTTCTTCTTTTATAAAACCATTTAAAAATGCACTCTTGACATCCATTTGAAATAATTTGAAATTATAAAAACATGCAAATGCACATAACGTGCGAATAGATTCTAATCTCGCAACTGGGGCATAAGTTTCATCGTAGTCGATACCTTCTTCCTGATTGTATCCTTGAGCTACGAGTCGAGCCTTATTACGAGTCACTAAACCATTCTCATTCAGTTTATTTCGGAATACCCAATGGATGCCAATGACTGGATGATCAATAGGCTTGGGAACAAGTTCCCAAACTTGATTCCGTTCAAATTGGTTTAATTCCTCTTGCATAGCATCTATCCAAAAACTATCACTATATGCTTTATCAATAGTTTTGGGTTCTAGCTGAGAAATGAATGCAACACTAGAAACAATATCTCTACTGGATGTACGAGTACTTACACCTTTGGTAATGTCACCAATTACCAAATCCATTGGATGATTAGCCATAAGTTTTAATCTTTTCGGCAGACTCTGAAGGTAGCTGGTTCCTGGATCTTCTCTAGGAGGATCAGCTAGTGCCGAGCTTGGTTGAGAATCAGCTGTTGTTGAGCTTGGTACAGTTGGATCTTCGTCATTGTCATCGATAGTCATTTGATTTAGTTCATCAAAAGTGACATTGATTGATTCTTCGATGATCATGGTTCCTTTGTTGAAGACTCTGTATCCTTTGCTCTTGGCCGCATAACCTAAAAATATACCTTCATCGGCCTTTTCGTCAAACTTTCCTAAATTGTCTTTTGTATTAAGAATAAAGCATTTACAACCAAATATTCTAAAATATGAAACTGATGGAATTCTATCAAACCATAACTCAAATGGAGTCTTCTTCGACTTGTGTCGAATTACAACTCTATTGAGAACAAAACAAGCTGTATTGATAGCTTCAGCCCAGAAATATTTGGGTAGACTAAACTGGTTTAACATTACTCTGGCCATTTCGGATAGAGTTCTGTTCTTACGTTCCATAACTCCATTTTATTATGGAGTCCTAGGGCAGGAGAACTCGTGTACAAAACCGTGTGTGTCACAAAATTGCTCATACTCTACATTCTCGAATTTGCCTCCATGATCGCTCCTAGTCCGAGTGATCATGTAACCTTTTTCATTTTGTACTTTCTTGCAAAAGGCGACAAATTCGAATAATGCATCATTCTTGCGTGTCAAGAAGTATACCCACGTGTATCTAGAGTAATCATCTACAATTATAAAAGCATAAAGCTTACCTCAGAGGCTAGCAACTCTGGTAGGACCAAATAAGTCCATATGAAGCAATTGTAGAGGTCTAGTAGTACATACTGCGTTTACTGACTTGAATGTGGATCTGGTAGCTTTGTTCTTTTCACATTGACTGCATACCGAATCCTTCTTGAATGTAATGTCTGATAAACCGCGTACTAGCTTCTTTGTGTATAATCTTGAGCTTGTGTCCATATTTGCGTGACCGAGTCTCATATGCCACATATGACTCTCATCACTTTTAGCCATTAAGCATCTACCTGAAATGTTAGTTTCTTCCAACAAGTAGAAAACATATATATTGTCTTCCCTGATACCTTCAAAGATAGTACTACCAGTTGAGCTATCAACTATAGTACATTTGTCTTTGCCAAAGTTGATGCCATAACCATGATCAGCTAGATGACTTAAGCTGAGTAGATTATGCTTCAACTCGGTAACCAGACAGACATCCTTAATTACAGGATAGGGAGACTTACCAACAACACCGATACCAATAATATATCCTTTCAAGTTATTACCGAAGGAAACATATCCTTCCTTCTTTTTCTTCGACAGTGTTGCAAATAATGTAGCGTCACTGGTCATATGCCGTGAACAACCGCTGTCGAGGATCCATTTGCTTTTAGCATGTGAAGGGTGTTCCACCTACAAAATAATTTGCAGATGAAACTTTTGGTACCCATTTCTTGTAGGGTCCTGAAATGTTAGCCTTTGGTATCCAAGCCTAAATATTTAAATCAACAAGCTTTCTGATTCTACATGCAGGTGAAATATGACCAATAAGGCCACAATAATGACATTGTGCATGTTGAGTGTTGAAAGCTAAGTGGTGTACATGGTTGGTAGGTTTGGGTTTTCTAGTATAGAAGAAAGCATACCTATAATCCTGTTTGGGCTTAACCTTTTGGGGTAAAGGTTTGATAGGGTTAGGTCTGACAGTGTTTGGCTTGGGAATATTCCGATTTTTCGGTAAGTGACACGTGTTAGGGAAGGAAGCAGCAGTCTCAGGCTGTTTTCCTAACCTAATTTCCAATCTTTTGGAAGTGTCATACAACTTAGTATAATCAGAAGTGTGTTTCCATTCTGATTTGTGCACTTTGAAGACTTTTCTTCTCTTTAGAAAGTTCTTCTTTGAGTTGGTCAATAACTTTGTCTTTCTTTTCAGATGACTTGGTAGTCTCGTGTAATAAGAGCTTGATAGAGGAAAGCTCACCAGACTTACTAACATTATTTCTAACCTAAGTTAGTAGGTCGGTAAGTCTTCCTATTTCTCCTTTGCACTCTTTGAGTACCTTCTTAGAGGTCTGATATTTGCTACGCAGTTTCCTGTAATCACTTATCAGTTCACTGAAGGCATCTCTTAGTTGCTCAAAGGTGAAGTCATCATATGTATCAACTATAGGTTCAGTAGGTACCTGATTGGATGCCATAAAGCATACGTTTACAGCATCTTCTGATTGTTCGTCTTCTGAGTCGCTGGCTTTACTTTTATGCCATATGCTGGTGTTGGCATATCTCCGAGATGTTAATTTTTTCAGGTTCCCTTTTTCATACCTGTTGCTCTTCTTGCTTGATGATGAGTTTGTAGGACAATCCTTTTTCATGTGTTCCTTCTTCTTGCAGCCATAGCAGACAACATCATCTTGATACCTGTTGTTACTGATGTTGTTTTCTTTGGCTCTCTTCTCATATCTCATGAATCTTTTGAATTTCCTTGCTAGGAGTGCTTGATCTTCAGCATCAGATTTACTGCTGTCTGAATCACCTTCAGCAGCTTTTCTGTGCTGAGCCTTGAAAGCGATCGTCTTCTCTTTTGGTGCAGGCTCTTCAAAATCTTGTAGCTCCAGTTCATGAGTGAGTAGCTTACCTATGAGTACATCGAGGGACATAGTTGTGTGGTTGTTCCCTTCAATAATTGCAGTAGCCTTTGGAATCCAGTTCTTGGTAAGTGCTCGCAGGAGTTTACGAATCTTTTCATGGTTACTATATTCTTTGCCAAGGAAGGACAAAGGATTTACAATATCCAGGAATCTTTCGAACATCTGAGTAACTGTTTCGTTGGGCTTCATCTTGAACACATCATACTCTTGAGTAAGTCTGCTGACTTTTGATTCTTTGACTTGAGTCGTGCCTTCATGTGTGACTTCAAGTAGCTTCCACACTTTATTAGCCGTTGTGCAGATAGATACCATGTTAAATTCAGTTCTGTCTAAAGCACAAAATAGAGCGTTAATAGCACGTGCATCAAGACTGGCCTTTTTTTTCCTCCTTTGTATATCTGTTATGGGGTTTTTCAACTAGAACTCCATCAACATTTATACGAGGTGGCTTTTGATAGCCATCAATAACAATAGACCATAAATCAAAGTCAAGAGATTTCAAGAAGAAACTCATCCGTGTTCTCCAATAGGTATAATTCGTACCATCAAATAGTGGAGATCTGTTTATGGCCTGGCCTTCACTTGTGAATTTCATAGTTGCCATGTATTGTGCTGTGATCTATATAACAATTAATTAAATAAATAAATAATTGTAATGTTACCTTGCTTTACTTGTAACACCCACTTTGATACCAATTGTAGGAACGAAATCATAAAGCACAGTACTCTAGGGGGGGTGAATAGAGTTGGCAGCGAAAATATGCTAATTAAAAAATGTTAGCAGCAAGGTCACAGAATAATAATCACAACTAAGTAATGTAAAGGCAGAGATAAGAGATTAAATGCAAAGACAGCAATTTATACTGGTTTTCCTCTGTTGAGGACTAATCCAGTCGGTAGAACTCTTGCTACCAGTTGAATCCATTATTGGCAAAACCGTAAGTTTTCTTACGAAGTCCTTGCAACTTCTACAACGCGAGCTTTGATACGAAGAACTCGTCCAACTTCAATTGTAAAGAGGTATTCTTCAATTAAGCCTTCTTATTACAATCTCTCAGAAACTTTTAGACCGTACCGTACTAGCAAATCGACTAGAGAATTATAATTGGCTTGGGATCTAAAATTTAAAGCTCAAGAAAACTCTTTGGAAAATTGAAAGCTTTTAGATAGAGAGAAGATTGAAAGTGAATGAGTGAGTTGAAATGATCAAAATTCTTCTCTATTTATAGGAATTCCAAAGACAGAATTCTGGCAGAATTCGGGCAGAACTCGATGAGGAAATCTCGGTCAAATCCGCAACAGCAGGAGGACCAAGTTCCAGAGAATTCAAAAATCAAAACGGCTACTAACCAAACTCTGGCCGAACTCTGGCCGAGTTCTGTCAGGGTTAGGTTAGGTTTTTAAAATCAGTTTTTGGGGATTTTTGAAAACCTTTTTGAAAACCTTTTTGAAAACCTTTTTGAAAACCTTTTTGAAGCTTTTGTTTAAAAGAATGTTTTTCAAAACAAAGGAAATTTTAAAAGTATTTTTAAAACATTTTAGAATAGCCTATTTGCCAGTACGACTCGGTGTAAAATGTATTACTAGATTCAATAAAATGAAAAATATATTGCTAAAAGAAATACAGACTCGAACAGGCAAACATCACTTCGGTCTTGAACTGTGTAGATAGTTGTTCTTGATCACGTCCAAGAGTCCGATACATCCTGACTAGCTTCATATATCCAGACAGAGTTTGATCAATTATTAAAATTAGTTTGACCATATGACCAATGGGCCAACAATTGGGTGGAGAGAACAGTTTCCTTAACGTATGGGTCCTTTATGCACTTTTTTATTACTGATCCTGCTGGCCTCTGACATTCGAGGAATGTTATGCTTTGAGGTCCCTGGTATCCTGATGGGGCTATACCTGAGTTACTGCTCCTGAACCAGATGCCCATGCGTTGAAGGTCTGTTCTTAACTGCATTATCACTGTAGAACTGGTAGGCACCCTATTGCATGCATCCCTTTTCTTCTATTATATTATCACAGTTTATATGGTATGGTAATTTCTTGTATCTTGCTACGTCCCTCTGAGGACCTGGCTATCTCTCTAGGAGTAGACGACTTTCTGCAGGAGTACGGAGCGGCTCTGGATCCATCCTACATCGATGACGAGACAATTCCTACTGATTTCTAGTCTATTTTTTGTTGAGACATTAGTGAACAATATTGTTATCTCTTTTCTTTCTATTTTTGCGGAGGTTGGACTCCGATCTTGGGAGACTATTTTTATAACTGTTTGGAGCGAGCATGTTTACCTGGCTATCTTTTTGATACACTTATTTACTGATTGGGACTCTATTATCTTCTGTGTTGATCTGTGATGAGATTAGGTTATATATTTCTGGCCTGTGATTAATTTATTTACAGCTTATGTACATATATGAGGATTGTATATTTTAGATTATTCTTCGTACATGTGCAGCTGGCATGTTCACGTGCTTGGTCATATGTATTATGGGACTGGGGCGTTACATATTTTGTGGTGGCCCATGCACGTCGACGTTAATATTGATGGGTTACATGATTGTGCCCAACAAGACTGCATATAGGAATAGGAATATCTCATCCAGAACTACTACCTCCTTGACTTCCAATCTTTTTGAAACTTCCTTGATTAATTGATTTACCTTATATCTAATCTTTCCTAATATCAACTTATCTTCCTCATGCCAACAGTATGCACTTAAGAAGTGGACGCACTTCTTCCTTGGCCCTCGCCTCTGGTGAAGAGGCTACACCGGAGGGACAGATTCCTCCCATGACTCTAGCGACACCATACTAGCCAGGACAGTCGTAGCCTACTACGACAACGACAACGGAGTACCCAGAGATTTTAGCACCCCCAGGTAGCCAGGCTGGACAGACCACTACTATGCCACCGGAAAGGAATGTACCACTGCCTCCACCATCACCATTTCCTCAGTAGTTTCCACCACAGTTGGTACCTCAGATGCCTCCACCACCGACTGATGGGAGCCCTACTTTCCAATTCATATACGCCATGATACAGGCTCAGTGGCAGCAGACTGAGCTGATGAGACAGACGATGATGGCAGCATTGGCTAGACCTCCACTACCACCTCCAGTGCCAGCACCGATACTGGCTCTGCATCCTTAAGAAAGCTCTATCAAGAATTTCATGGACATGAACCCCAAGGCCTTTAGAGGAACGGAGAAGCCACTAGAGGTGTCACAGTGGCTTATTAGTACAGAGAAGCTGTTGACACAAAGTCATAGTCAACCGAATATTGATAACATTGACTAAATAATAATTGTCATAATTCAATACGACACACGACGACTACATCCAGCTCAAGCCAGACGACAGCTTAGCTTTGCAAAAATATAAGTCGTTTTTGAGTCTGTACTTTTATATTTATTGAGTCTAGACTGTTGTAAGATGAGTCATATTGAGCTCTTGAGACTTAACCTATAACCTATCCAAAATTCAAAAAGCTCCACATCCAAAATAAGCCCAACCCTTAGAAACATTATGTGCTCTGGAGACAGAGTTCGGGCCGAACTCTGTCCCCTAAAAATCAGCACCCTAATTTTTAGGGTTGGCTGGTTGCTAGTTGTCCAACGGCTAAATTTTTGAAAATTTCCACCAGAATTCTAGCCGAATTCTGCCTGATAAAACCCTATAAATAGGCCAAGAATTCTCTCATTTTCAATCATCCAATCTTCTCTTCTCTTCTCTCTTAAGCTCTATATAAGTCATACCCTTCTTCATCTACTAGCCACAAGCTTTCTAAGTCTCGAGTGCTCAGTATCTCTCAGTTAGGAGTCTTGTGCAAGAGTTCAAGAAGTCGTTTGGAAAATTCCAAGCATTGTCACTGCGATCCTTTGTAAGAAGTTGACGTGCTCTTCTGAAGAAAAGGCACGGGGTGTAACTACTATTTCACATATAGTGGATTTAATCCTGAGCTAGAGTTCTCAGGCCTGGACTAGGCCTCCACGAGGAAACCAGGTTAAAATCGACTGTATTTGCGTATGTTTTCTTGCTCCTTATTTATTTTCGCACTTACTCTTATTATTCTTAGATTGTGAAAGAGTTTAATTTTTTAATTGGCTATTATCGCTATAAACTCTATTCATCCCCTCTAGAGTTGCCATATGTTCTTCAATTTTTATCAGAGCTCTGTTCTCTTTACAAGGACTTACATTCTAGAGCTGATCCATGGCAACCACACAATCCTTGATTTTCAATCACGGTGAAGGACAGTCCACTCATAGGCCTCCCATATTTGATGGAACTAACTACACGTATTGGAAAAAAAGGACGAGCTTTTATCTCAAGTCGCTAGACTTTGACCTGTGGACTATCGTCACTGACGGTTACAAAAATCCCGCCAGGACAGTTGTCATTGGTGATCTCGTTGAGAAATCACATGACAAATATTCTGATGAGGAGAAGAAACAGGCAAGTCTAGACGCGAGAGCTATTAATACTTTATTCTGTACTATAGACAGGAATGAGTTCAACAGGGTCTCTACATGCACCACCTCTTATGAAGTATGGAGACTTCTAGAATTGACGCATGAAGGAACCACCCAAGTCAAGGAATCAAAGATAAGCCGTCTCACTCAAGAATACGAGGCTTTCAAGATGAAGCCAAATGCGATGATCACGCAAATGTTCACAAGATTCCTCAACATCATCAATCCTCTATCCTCGCTTGGCAAGCAATATTCAAATCATGAGAAGATTCGCAAGCTACTTAGGGGGCTACCAAAGATTTGGAACCCTAAAGTGACAGCCATCGTTGAAGGAAATGATCTCACAACCATGTCCATGGAGACCTTGATGGGAAAGCTAATGACTCATGAGATTGACCTCAAGGACTTCGAAGAGCCTGTTCCTAAGGCTAAGGAGATCGCACTCAAAGCTCTCCGACGTAAGACTGAACCCGAAGAGACGGATGATGATGACTCAGAAGATGATCAAGCCCTTATGGTCCGCAACTTCAAGAATCCTTTGCTTCAATCGAAGAAAGAAGGAACCGCAAGAAGATGACAAAGAAGAGCCAACCTGCTACGGTTACAAGAAGACTGGACACGTCCGAAAAGACTGTCCATTCTTGAAGAAGAGCAACCGCTATGAGAAGCCATACAAGAAGACTTCCTCAATGAAATATGCCAACACAAGCATTTGGCATGAAAGCGAAGCTAGTGACTCCGAGGAAGAAAAGGACTCTCCTCAAGATACGGCTAATGTGTGCCTAATGGCTACGTCCGACAAGGTATCAAACGAAACTCTTGACGACTGCACTTTTGATGAACTTGGCGATGCTTTCACCGATTTACTTAGTGATCATAAAAAGGTCATTGGTAAATACAAACATGCCAAGGACAAAATCAAAAGTCATGAAGTCGAAATACAAATACTTTCTCTATTACTTGATAACATTAGAGACACTTCACCCACGGATGTCACTGATGAGGTATCTAAGCTTAAAATAAGCTTACATGATGCCGAAGCACGCATTGAACAACAAACACAAGAAATCACAACACTCAACACGGAGCTTGTAGAAGAAAAAAGTAGACACAAGATTTCTATTACTATGATGCATGGTTTGAATGCTAAGATTACTGAACTGCAAGCAGTCTCTAAGAAACTAGAGACTAAATTGGGAAAACAGGTTGCTCAATCTCAAACCCATGAGACACACACAAAGCCTGATACTTCTCCTACTAGTCACCCACGTCATCCACCTGCAACACGTAATCATGTTTACATATACACACACTTTCACAAAGCACACAAACCACATGCACGTAGAAATAACTATCATATGTCACAAAATCATCATGCTACACATAGATACAATCATCACCATGTTGCACAAAAATAGCATTACCATCACTCTACATATAGACATCATCACCATGCTACTCCATATAGACAATATCACCATGCCACTCCACATCACTCTACAAACAGTCATCATCACCATGCTAATTCTACATATCATCATACTTTTCCTTATCACTCTACTTATAGACATCATCAGCATGCTCCTAATATAAATAGGAATGCTATATATACTTATGGTGGTTTATATGGACACATTTCACCACAATGTAGAATTAGAAGATTAGTAGATAGAAAGATATATGCATGGTTTCCAAAAACTAACTCTTTAGGACCCTCAAGAACTTGGGTACCAAAGGTCACATATACTCTTGATGTAGGTGGACCTTCCCTCCTCAACTAAGAGTAAGTGGATTCTCGATAGTGGATGCTCGCGGCATATGATGGAAGACGCAAATCTTTTCGCATCACTATCGATAAAGAGAGAAGGATATGTATCCTTCGGCAATAACCTAAAAGGTTATATTATAGATAATGATAATATTGGTTATCCCCCCTCTTCCGTAATAAAGAATGTCTGCCTAGTGACCGAGTTAAAGCATAACCTGCTCAGCATTAGTCATCTTGCTAACCATGGATATGATATTAACTTTAGACAAAACAAATGCCTTATTTATGATAGGTCAACGGGAGACATCGCTTTTGAAGGGGTAAGAGAGGATAATATTTATATTTTCTATTTGTCTAAAAATACTAACAATGCAGGTAGATGCCTATATGCTCATAAAGACGAACGACTACTATGGCACCAGCGTCTTGGTCATTCCAATATAGATACTATATCCAGGCTATCGACCAAAAAGTTAGTTAGAGGCTTGCCTGATATCACATTCAAAAAGGACACCGTATGTGCCGAATGTGAGTTGAATAAGGCAACCAAGTCCTCTTTCCATTCCATAAACTCTGTAAGCACTACTAGACCCTTGCAACTACTCCATATGGATTTATTTGGCCCTAGTAGAGTAGCCAGTCTTGGTGAAAAACTCTATGCCTTTGTTATTGTTGATGACTTTTCAAGATTTACTTGGGTTTTCTTTCTTACAAATAAAAGTGATGCTATTTCGGTTTTCAAGATTTTTGTTAAGAAAGTTCAAAACGAAAAAGGCTATATGATTACTCGTATCCGAAGTGATCATGGATGCGAGTTCGAAAATTCTGATTTTGAAAAGTTTTGTGATTCCAATGGTTTTGATCATGAGTTTTCTTGTCCAACAACTCCTCAACAAAATGGTGTTGTGGAGCGGAAGAATAGGACTCTTGTCGATATGGCTAGAGTCATGTTGAACAAGTTTTCACTTCCGAAATACTTTTGGGCTGAAGCTGTCAGTACTGCATGCCATATTTTAAATAGAGTGCTTATTCGTCCTATTACGAAGAAGACACCCTATGAGCTTTGGTTTGGAAGAACCCCAAATGTTTCTTATTTTATAGTATTTGGCTGTAGGTATTTTATCCTTAACACCAAAGACAACTTAGACAAATTTGATGCCAAAGCTAACGATGGTATTTTCCTTGGCTATGCTACGAAGAGCAAGGGATATAGAGTTTTTAACAAACGCTCATTAATTGTGGAAGAGTCTACAAATGTTACTTTTGATGAAGATAACAGTGCAACAGCTACTCTTGATGTTGATGTTGAGCCATCAATGTCTACTCCAATGAACACCACAACCGAAACCAATTCTCTGGAGGGCTTGCCAAAAAAATTCTCTTTCAAGCCATCACATCCAGAAAATTTGGTAATCGGCAAAGTTTCACGTGGAGTAACTACTAGATCATCATTAAGAGACTCTATTGCCAGCACTGCCTTTAATTCACAAATTGAGCCGAAAAATATTTTAGAAGCTTTCAATGACGAATTTTGGATTTCTGCTATGCAAGAGGAACTCAACCAATTCGAGAGGAGCCAAGTATGGGAACTCGTTCCTAGACCTCCTAATCACTCGATTATTGGTACTAAATGGGTCTTTAGAAACAAAGTGAATGAAGATGGTTCACTCACACGCAACAAAGCTCGTCTAATAGCCCAAGGATACAACCAAGAGGAAGGTATCGACTATGATGAGACGTATGCTCCTGTTGCTAGATTAGAATCCATTCAGATGCTTTGTTCATTTGCAAATTTTCAAAATTTCAAATTATTTCAAATGGACGTTAAAAGTGCTTTCTTGAATGGATTTATTAAGGAGGAAGTTTATGTAAAACAATCCCCTGGTTTTGAAAATCAAAAATTTCCCGACCACGTGTTCAAGCTAAAGAAAGATCTGTATGGCCTCAAACAAGCCCCTAGAGCTTGGTATGAACGGCTAAGCAACTTCTGGCTTGAGAAAGGTTTTTCAAAGGAAAAATTGACACTACACTTTTTATAAAATCTTTTAAAGACACTATTTTTTTAGTACAAATATATGTAGATGATATTATATTTAGTTCTACTGATAAAACCCTTTGTCAAGATTTTGCCAAGTGTATGCAGATCGAGTTTGAGATGAGCATGATGGGGGAGCTCAACTACTTTCTTGGGCTGCAAGTCAAACAAATGTCAAATGGAACCTTCATCTGTCAGTCGATGTATACAAAGGACATGCTAAAGAAATTCGACCTTGACAACGTTAAACCAATCAGTAATCCTATGGTTACTTAAACCAAACTCGAACCAGACGATAGCGGCAAACCCATAGATCAACGTAAGTATCAAGGTATGATAGGCAGTCTACTTTACCTTACTGCTAGTCGCCCTGATATTATGTTTAGTGTTTGCCTATGTGCTAGATATCAAGCAAATCCTAAGGAATCACACATGACCGCGGTTAAGCGTATCTTTCGATACCTTAAGGGTACAGTTACAGTGGGCCTATGGTATCCCAAGTTAACATCATTTGACCTCATTGGTTACTCTGATGCTGAATTCGCCGGATGCAAGGTCGATCGTAAAAGTACGAGCGGTACATGTCATTTATTAGGAAAAGCTTTAGTCTCTTGGTTTAGCAAGAAGCAGAATTCTGTCGCACTATCCACAACAGAAGCTGAATACATCGCAGCTGGGCGTTGTTGTGTACAAATTCTGTGGATGAAGCAAACCCTTGAAGACTATAATTTATCTTTCATGCACATTCCAATATTTTGTGACAACACTAGTGCTATAAATCATACTAAGAACCCCATTTGTCACTCACGCACGAAGCACATTAAAGTACATCACCACTTTTTGCGTGATCATCAGCAAAATAGCATGATTAACTTAGAATTTATTGACAATGATCATCAGTTAGCAGATTTCTTCACAAAACCATTATCCGAAGAGCGCTTCAATTTTCTTTGTCGTGAACTTGGAATTTTAGATGAAGATATTATAAATTAAAATAAACCTATGTAAATATCGAATATATCTTGATTCTCTTATGATGAACTTGCTATGGGTACAAGCCGAAAGGGTCCTTCTGACAACAAGGCGTAAAAGCCTAAGCGACATGGTGTACTAGTCCTTTGGACTACCGCTAGCTGGGATTCGGCCCCTGCAGCTAACCCATGGCAGCTTCAAAATATTGAATTACGATATAATTCCTTATTTATTATACGGTTCATTTTCATTTATCACAAGCTAAAATACTAATTTTTCAAACTTCATATTGCTGCTTTGAACTCACTATCTGCTATTCTTCTGGATCTTTTCTGTAATTATACTCATGTCTTATATTGGTTTTTCTTTTACTTAACCAATATTTTTTATTTTTCTGCCTGATTCCTGTTCTGTGACCAGAATTCGGAATTCGGGCCAAACTCTGCCCCTACCAGAGTTCGGGCCGAATTCGGCCTGACTATTCCAGAACCGGGAATAGTCTCAGCCGTTGATCAAAAAATTAGATCCAATGGCCATGATTTGCTCCGACCAAGAGAAACCCTCACCATATTTTCGGTTTCTCTTCCCTCTCCTTCCTCATTACCACCTTCTCCACTTCTCCAACTCAATTCTTTCAAAACCCTAACCCTAATTTCTCCATTCTAGAGCTCCATTCTTCCCCAAACTCAAGGAGAAGGCTTATTTCTCAATTCCCTTTCATAGTTCTTCACTAGTTTGAGGTATAATTCCATACTTTTTTATATCTCAATTTCTTTCATTATCCATGGTGTTATGGCTCCACGTTTGCTTAACCGCAGGAAGAGACTTCGGACCGAGGGCGCATCCTCGTCAAATGCTCCTCCTTCCGTTGCTCCGCCCGTTGCACCACCCGTTGCACCGGCAATTGAACAATAACCACTAATCCATCCGTTGTTCAATCCTCCACGTCCACATGATCCAAACATTTTTGACGACCAAATTTTTGTATCACTAGACGCATCAAATGATTGGTTTAGTGATTTTTGGACACGTCCGGTGTTTGCGGGACACCCCATCAACTTTACTATATTCTCACAATATGATGCACTCTTTAATGACCTTTGCCTTGATGAACTTGTTACCACAAATTCGGTCATTTATCGTAGTGCTATTCAAATGTTTTACTGCAACTTAACCCATGATGATACTCATATTTATTCACGAGTTGCGGGAATTGATATCTCATTTGATGATTTTGAATTGGCCGAATATCTTGAACTTCAAGAGCCAAATTCTTGGGAAAAGCTTGTTGAGGCTAGATCCTTTATTTTTCCCGAAGGGATTTCATTTGAAAGCTTCAAGGACGACTTGTGTAGCCCTAACACACGTCCTCGTAAGCTTTTGGCAAAATTCTTCAATCCCTATTTCTATGAACTTCATCGGATCATTTTCAACACCATTCTACCCAAAGCGGGTTCTACCGATGAAGTCACTTATTTTGAAATCTCGGCCTTATACCATCTCCACTTCCATGTTCCCTTTAATCTTCAACGCACAATGATGGATTGGATGATCAACAGTAGGAAGAAACCAAGATCTTTGGTTTATGCATTATACCTTCCTATGGTCTTTCGTGCGTTTCATGCACCCCTTGATGAGTGTCCATACTTACCTGCCCCTGCCTTCCTCTCTAAGGCAAGGAGGCTTCAGGCGGCCATTGGCTCACCAGTAGTGTATGAGCATTCTGATGATGAGCCAGATGCCCCTCCTCTTGGACAGGATCCTCCTCCTTCTGCCACTCTCGAGTCTCTTCAGACCATGCTCCGAGATCGCTTCACTTTAGAGGACGATCGATGGACTCAGCTGGATTACCGGACTAATTTGCAGATGAGTGCTATCAGCAACTCGCTGCATGACATTCGGTATTCTATGTCTCGCCATCCTTCTATGCCCATTCCTATGGAGCGTGACCCCGATCGTGAGGGATTTCGTATTGATTGCCTTTGGGTTCGTCGCTACATGGATCTGGATGCGGCATTTGTGGACCCACATCGCTCCTTTAATGATCCTTCGGACGATGCCGGGCCCTCTCGTACTCGATGATGGATATGGACTACTCTTGATGCTGCTACTGAGGATCTTAGATTATGGTTTATGCATTTTTGCTTTAGTTGCTTTTATGTACTTGGTTTGTAGTAGACTTATTATGAGTTGTGACTTTTGACACTTTGGTCGTTCTATTATCAATTTCTATGTCATTATGACTCTTGAGACATTTGGTATTTATCTTAGTGTATATGCAGTTTCTTCTCTTTTGGGTGTGTTTTCCAGTTTTTATTTGTTATCTCATATTGCTAAATGCCAAAAGGGGGAGATATGTGTATATTCTGTTTCTGTTTATATATGCTTTTGGTTTATATGTGCTTTTTGGAAGAATATTATTAACAGGCCAACAAGATTCATAGCATTGTTTACGGGGGAGCTATTCTTAAGCTCAGCACTAATTATGGGGGAGCTATGTCTTTACATGTGTCCAGGTATGAATATTGAATATATAATTATTATTTTGTCAATTATCAATATGGGAGAGATTGTTGACACAAAGTCACAGTCAACAAAATATTGATAACATTGACTAAATAATAATTGTCATAATTCAATACGACACACGACGACTACATCCAGCTCAAGCCAGACGACAGCTCAGCTTTGCAAAAATGCAAGTCATTTTTGAGTCTGTACTTTTATATTTATTGAGTCTAGACTATTGTAAGCTGAGTCATACTGAGCTCTTGAGACTTAACCTATAACCTATCCAAAATCCATAAAGCTCCACATCCAAAACAAGCCCATTGGACCCTTAGAAACATTCTATGCTCTGTAGACAGAGTTCGGGCCAAACTCTGCCTTCACACAGAGTTCGGGCCGAACTCTGTCCCCTAAAAATTAGCACCCTAATTTTTAGGGTTGGTTGGTTGCTAGTTGTCCAACGGCCAAATTTTTGAAAATTCCTAACAGAATTCTGGCTGAATTCTGCCTGATAAAACCCTATAAATAGGCCAAGAATTCTCTCATTTTCAATCATCCAATCGTCTCTTCTCTTCTCTCTTAAGCTCAATATAAGCCATACCCTTCTTCATCTACTAGACACAAGCTTCCTAAGTCTTGAGTGCTCAGCATCTCTCAGTTAGGAGTCTTGTGCAAGAGTTCAAGAAGTCGCTTAGAAAATTCTAAGCATCGCCACTGCGATCCTTTGTATGAAGTTGACGTGCTCTTCTAAAGAAAAGGCACGAGGTGTAACTACTATTTCACAAATAGTAGATTTAATCCTGAGCTAGAGTTCTCAGGCCTGGACTAGTCCTCCATGAGGGAAACCAGGTTAAAATCGGCTGTGTTTGCGTATGCTTTCTTGCTCCTTATTTATTTCCGCACTTACTCTGATTATTCTTAGATTGTGAAAGAGTTTAATTTTTTAATTGGCTATTATCGCTATAAACTCTATTCACCCCCTCTAGAGTTTCTATCTGTTCTTCAGAAGCTACTGAAGGCATCCTAGTTTCCAGCTCGAGATTGGATGACAGCCATGGACCTACTATTATAAGACAATGCTCACCACTGGCAGAAGGCGGAAGAGAAACTCTTAGGCACTCGAATCACCTGGAAGCAGTTCTATGATGGGTTTTATGGGGGGTTCTTCCCTATTCATTTTCCAGATGGTCTCTACGACCAGTTCCTTTAACTGAACCAAAGGAATATGACAGTTGATGAGTGTGATGTAGAGTTCAATCACCTGAGTAGATTCGGTACGGGAATGATTCTGACAGAGTTATAGAAGGCGAAAAGATTTCACCAGGGTCTTAAACCAGAGCTTAAGTCTTATACGACTACTCAGTCTCGAGTCTCCCATTCAGCTGTCCTGGAAGAAGCTCATGCTCAAGAGATTCTTCGCAAGGAGCAACAACAGATATCAAGGCGCCATACACCAGCAGTTACACCAGGCTGAGCGACTCAGAGTGGACCTATCAGGGGAGCCATAGGACAGTTCCAGCAGAGGCCCACAACTCATCAGAAGCCCACCTGCAACTATTGCGGGAAGCAGGGACACATCTGAAAGGACTGTCGAATTCGACTTGGAGCATGCTTGAGATGCGGGTCAGGACGACACAAGGTGAAGGATTGTCCGGAGCAGCAGGCCTTAGTTCATGCTCACCAGAAACCAAGACCAACAGCCCCAACACTTCCAGCACCTCATCCAGCGGCAGGAGTACCTCGTCCACCATTACCACCCCAGTCAGCACAGTTCGAGAAGGCCAGAGCTCAGGGCCCCGGACAGAATTATGGGCAGGTATTCTCACTTACTGTTGAGGATATAGAGACAGAGGTAGAGGTTATAGCAGGTATGGTTTTAGTTGCATCTTTTCCTGCTATTACATTATTTGATACTGGAGCCACACACTCATTTATAGCCACTAGTTTTGCCACTAGACACAGCACTCCCATCACACCCTTAGCTAAGAATGTTAGAATCCTCACTGGAGGAGGAGTTGTACCTGTTAGTGGTGTTTGTAGAATTTGTCCTATAGTGATAAGTGGTAGAGAGATGAGGACATGACTTCTTGTATTTTCTATGTCGATATTTGATGTGGTTCTTGGAATGGACTGGTTGAGTCGTTATTTCACTCTCATAGACTGCCATAGGAGCAATATTATCTTTAGACCACCGAATGCGATAGAGTTTGAGTTCACCAAAGAAGATGGAGAGAGTTGTGATGCACCAGCATCGGAGACTCACATGATGATGCAGGACACCCCTCAGCACCCTATCATCACCGAGTTCGAGGATGTATTCCCCGAGGAATTGCCAGGACTGACCGAGACATTGAGTTTATTATTGAGCTTATTCTGGGAGCCGAGCCTATTTCATCTCGAGTTTATCGACTAGCGCCCAAAGAATTGGTTGAGATGAAGACACAGATTGATGACTTATTGGAGAAGGGCTTTATTCGTGCCAGTGCGTCACTATGGGGAGCACCCGCTCTTTTTGTGCCTAAGAAAGACGAGACAGTGCACGTGTGCATTGACTACAGAGCGTTGAATGCAGTGACGGTGAAGAACAAGTATCCCTTGCCGCGTATAGACGATCTATTCGACCAACTGAGTGGAGCAAAAGTATTCTCCAAGATTGAATTACGATCAGGCTATCACCAATTGAAGGTTCGGAAGGAAGATATTATAAATACGGTTTTTCGATCAAGGTATGGACACTACGAGTTCTTGGTCATGCCTTTCGGTTTGACCAATGCTCCCGTAGTCTTCATAAATTTAATGAACAAGATCTTTCACCAGTACATGGACAAATTTGTAGTAGTCTTTATAGATAACATCTTGATTTACACCAAGAGTCAAGAGGAGCATGAGCAGCACCTACGGATAGTTTTAGGAACGTTGAGGAAAGAGGAACTTTTTGCGAAGCTTAGCAAGTGTGATTTCTTTTTCATAGAGGTATCATTTCTTGGTCATATTGTTACGGGTGAGGGTATATCAGTGGACCAGAGAAGATCACAGCAGTCAAATCATGGCCCGCTCCCACAACAGCTTTTGAGGTGAGAGGTTTCCTCAGACTTGTGGGTTACTATCGATGGTTGGTAGAAAATATCTCTCGAATAGCGGGGCCTATGACTCGATTAACTTGCAAGGATCAGAAGTTTGTATGGACAGACGAGTATCAAGCTACTTTTGATGAGTTGAAGAAGCGATTGACCACACCACCGATCTTGACACTACCATCGGGCCCGAAAGGATTTGTGACCTACAGTGACGCATCCGGGAAAGAATTAGGATGTGTATTGATGTAGTACGGTCGTGTAGTGGCATATTCATCGCAGCAGTTGAGAGTGCACGAGAAGAATTATCCGATCCACGTCTAGAGCTCGTAGCGCTTATCTTTGCCTTGAAGCTATGGAGACACTACTTGTACGTCGAGATGGTTGATATCTACACCGATCATAAGATCCTCAAGTATGTTTTCACATAAAAAGAGTTGAATATGCGACAGCGACGTTGGTTGGAGTTGATGAAGGATTATGAGATCGAGCTACATTACCATCCGGGCAAGGCTAATATCGTAGCAGACGCATTAAGCCGTAAGCCCATGGCACACTTTTTGACTACACAGAAGGAGTTGATTAGAGACTTGGAGCAGCTTGGTATTGAGGTAGTATTGCCTGGAGTAGATGGCATATTAGCCAACCTCCAAGTACAATCGTTATTGGTAGAGCGCATCAAGGCAGCATTATCCACTGATGCTAGATTTTGACGGCTCAGAGAAAGGACTGAAGTAGGAGAGCAGACGGGCTTGAGGATCCATCCCGATGGGACATTGTGATGTGGTGATCGCATTTATGTTCCCAATGGAGAGGTACAGCAAGAGCTGATGGCAGAGGCTCACAGTTTGACTTACTATATTCACCCCGGATGAACCAAGATGTACCGTGACTTACGACAGTATTATTGGTGGCATGGAATAAAGTGAGAGATAGCCCGTTTCGTTGCCAAGTGCTTGGTATATCAACAAGTGAAGACGGAGCACCAGAGAACGGCCGAATTATTACAGCCGCTAACCATTCCCGAGTGGAAGTGGGAGCACATCACTATGGATTTCGTCACGGGTTTTCTTCGGAGTCCTAGGGGACATGTCGCGGTGTGGGTGATTGTGGATAGACTTACAAAGTCAGCCCATTTCTTACCTTTTAGAGTGGGCCAGTCGACAGAGGTATTGGCAGAGATGTATATGGAACAGAATGTGAGATTACACGGTGTGTCTGTTAGTATTGTGTCGGACCGTGATTCGAGATTTATCTCATATTTTTGGAGGAGCATGCAAGAGAGTTTGGGCACCCGATTGAAGTTTAGCACGATGTACCATCCACAGACAGACGGCCAGTCGAAGCGTACCATTCAGACGCTAGAGGATATACTGAGAGCGTGTATGCTTGACTTTGGCGGTTCATGGAAGGACCATCTTCATCTTATTGAGTTTTCCTACAACAATAGCTATCAAGCGAGCATTCAGATGGCTCCGTTTAAAGCGTTGTATGGTAGGAAGTGTCGGTCTCCTATTTGTTGGAACGACATAGGAGAGCGACAGCTATTGGGTCCCAAGGTGGTCTTGAGCACAATAGAGACAGTGAAGAAAATTCAAGGCCACCTGCGAGCAGCGCAGGATCGTCAGAAGCAGTGGGCAGATAATCGTCGTCGACCCTTGGAGTTTAAAGAGGGCGACTGTAGAAGCATAAATAAATTTCATAGACCAAGTCAAAGAAGTTGAGAGCATTACGCAAGTCAAACTGAGTCAGATTCAAGCTTTACGCCGAGATCAAACAGAGTCTAACTCTACTCGAGCTACTTTACGCGAGAGCCATCCTCAGCCTTTACGCGAGAGACAGGCTGTCCACATCGCATTTAATGCACTTGATACTGCTCTGACAGAATGATTTTCCGACAGAACATTACACAGAAGACTAGAAGATTTTTGTACCAAACCCAACACTTGTCGTTTAGTGTACAGAAGAGATACTTTATGCTCAAGAGACCGCTTCCCTTACGCATGAAAGTTATTTAAGTTTTTACGCTCAAGGCTTTTGTGTGCTTAGAGTTTATTTGAGCTAGATATACGCTCAAGGCTACTTTTCAGCAACTTTATGCAGGAAGTCTATTTTGGGTTATTTTACGCCCAGTCTGCTACTTTACGCAGGAAATTTGTTTTGGGTTATTTTACGTCCAATCTTTTCTGGCTATGTGAGAACGTGGTTTTCTGACACGGCTTTCATGCCACACTTATCGAGGAATGTTTGTACGTGCTCTCCTCATATTGTTGAAGTTGTGGGACACGTGTCACCATGTGTAGAGACCACAACTCTATATGGGATACGTGTCATCACGCATAAAGGTTGATCTTCAATCGTGGATGGCAGTTACTTGCGTAAAAGGCCAAATTATATTGCTTTTTACGCATAGAGGGTCTAGTCTATAAATAGACTTATTTTTAAACAGAAGACATGATCAGAATATATACAGAGAAGGAGATTCTGAGAAAACTCATACTTTTAGAGTGATATTTCCCAGAAGTATTTCTTCAACTTTTTCTCAAGAACAGGGTGAAGCAAAGAAGGAAAGCATTCGACTGTGCCATCAGTGCCGTTGTGTCGATACCTTTCTGGTGACTTAGTTCTTCTGATTGTTCATTTTTCTCAAGTAGTTCTCTTCATCATCATCGTGTGGTCCAAGGAATAAAGTGATCGCTCGCAGATCAGACTTCTACAGCAATACTCTCCAGAATCTACTTATAGTTTTGTACTTTTTCTCGTTTTCTTTCAAGTGCCAATTTTAGGCATTTTGTTAAGTGAAACAAAATGGCGACTCTGCTGGGGACCACTTTCTCCTCTGACGAGAAAGCAATTGCTTAATACAATGATGTGTCGATTGGATCAACGAAGAAGACTCTGGTTGTTCAATTCGACCAGACCGCTTACGAAGAAATGCTTCGCACTGGGGGTAGTACGCGCAACTCCAATGTGTAAAAATCATGAAAGGTGTGAAAGGTTTGGATTCCTAAGTCCAATGCACCCTCTGATCTCTCTATTGTCTATAAAGGCAAGGGAATTCTTCCCACTCCTGTTGTTAGGGCTCCCGTCAGTGACGAGGAAGTTCCTACTTCAGTGTTGCGTCCTGGGCGTAAAATTCAGTCTTCCGTCTGTGACGAGGTAGACACCCAAGTCTTATGCCCTGCGCGTAAAAATCATTCTCCCGTCTATGACGTGGTAGACACTCAAGTTTTACGCTCTACGCGTAAGGGTAAATCTCCCGTCTGTGACGTGGCAGATGTTCCAGTTTTACGCTCTACACGTAAAAATAAATCTTCTGTCGGTGACATGGTAGATAAAGTTCACAATGATGCTGCAGCATCTAAAGTAAATTTGCCTACACGCGTACAACGTAAAAACAAGAATTCTATTGTTGGTAAAACTTCTTTTTTTACCAATAACCTTCTTATACTGCTTTACGCAAAGTACCAAACCTTTAGATTACGCATAATGCTGATGGAGTTCTTTGTGCACAAAAATCTCAGGATTTACGCACACAACTCCAACCGCGTAAAAATATACAATTTGGTTCTGCCAATGAAGCCAGTAATCTTCTTTTTACACAAGGGACTAAACGCTTCTCTGTCCCAAATGTAATAAAGAAAATGACTTCTTCCACTCCTTCTGATTTATGCGAGTTACTTGTACAAAAGCGTAAAAACAGAAAATCTTCTGTGACACTCCCCAAGAAAATCATCATTGTGAGTGTCACCAAATTGTAATCAAATGTTGTTGTTTTGTTTCTAAACGATCAGTTTTCTACATATTAAGTTATAATGTACCCCAGCAACAAATTGATGACCAAGAACATGAGTTGTCCTATGCATCAGTTAATATGGTATCTCATATCAATAGAGGATGACGTCCAAGACGCAATTCATCCCGGACTCCAAGTCAACAACAGTTCAACCAACTCCTCGATACTTTTGAAGGGGCATATCAACATACTCGCTCAAGAAGTCAAAGATCGTTGCAATCCCTCCATATGTTCAAGGGAAGTTGAATCCTATGCTATTGGAGATGAACCGGAGACGTCTACTTCTAATACAGAATAACGTCTGTCTGCGGTGGAGCAATCAATAAAGGATTTACTTGCCATAATGCAAAATATACATCAGATAATGACAACTCAGCAAACAGTCCAACCGGCAGTGATAGCACCAGTACAAGTAACTGCCCCAACTCAAGATAGTCAAAGTGTTGACATACTTTTGAATAATATGAATCAAGAGCCTATTGTCAATCAGAACTCTGCATCTCCTGATCCTTTCATTCCAGAGGATGTATCACCTCCGGTGGGGGTTCCGGTACATCCAGCCACTATTTAATCAAATGTGCTTCCCCAAACTAGTGAAGCTATTCAGGCAGTACGTGAGTTAAAAGCACAGTTTGAGGTTCTTAAGCACAAAGATCAACTCCAGAGGTTAGGGATCAAGGAACCTTATCCTCCTCACTGGAATGATGTGCCCTTTCTTCTAAAGTTTAAGCCACAATCTATGGTGTTATTTAACGGAAAGGCATCTCCAAGTCAATATATCAATTATTTTGATATTATGACTGTGCATCTGCAGAAGAATGATGCTCTTCTCATCCGAGTTTTTATTGGGTGTTTAACGGGTACTATATACAACTGGTATCGCAGTCTACCCGATAATTACATATCGTCTTTATACGAATTCAAAGGAATATTTCTCTTCCGTTTCTATGAAAGAGGAATGGACATGAATATGTCCTCCTTAATAGAGATCAAACAGAAAGAGAAAGAGGTTACTCGGACGTTTATTGAACATTTTCGACAGGCTACTTTAAAAATGCCTCCTGGTATGCCAGATTCAGCATTAATTGATAAGTGCAAAATGAATCTGCGACCAACCATCGCTCTTTTTACGGGCTCTCAATTCACAAATTGGGCCTCGTTTATTATAGCAGCAGTTTCAGCCGAGACTAATGGTAGATTGGCTCGTGAACATGGGATGATCTTCGCCTTAGAAGACAAAGGGAAGAAAACCTCTTCAGGTAACAATTTTGGCAACTGCAATGGGAAAGGGAAGGAAAACTTAGTGGTGAACCTTCCAAAACCCAAAACGACACCAAGTAATTTGGAGTCTTCTAAACCGAAAGAAGAGTACTCTTTCGATGACACTGATATCCCAGGTATATTCCAATGTCTTGTAAAGAGTGGCAAACTCCAGATTCCAGAGCCAAAATAACCAAATGAGGTGAATCTGACTGATAATCCCAAGTATTGTATCTATCATAGATACATAAATCATCCTACCAAGGCTTGCTATGTCTTGAAGAAGAAGATCCAAGAGTTGATAAATGCTAATGCCATCGCTTTAACCAATGATGAGCATACAGTCACAACTAATAAGATTTTTTTTCAATTTGGAGGTTTTCCTCCATAGCAAGTTCCAGATGGAATGTCCCAATTCCAAAGGCGACAATAAAGATTGTGAATCTCTCGCCAGCTAGAGAGCAAAATCAAGGATTATTGCCTCTCACATTAAAAATGGTGAAATTATGTGGGTACATCCTGACTTAGTACTTAAGATGGTGGATGAAGGTAAAACTTTAAAATCTAAGAAAGGTCAAAAAGTTAAAACCTGTAATATGATTTCTCATGTTGTTACAGCAGATCATGATGATTTGGATCATCTATGGGATGGCATTCCTTTGGAGGATAGACTAAGGGATTTGAATATATACCCTCCAAGTTTGGCTCCTACTTCCAAACTCAAACTTACTCATCGACAATAGTTAGCAATGAGTAGTATCCCTTTATACAGGGTACAACAAGTGTTTGCTACCTATGAGAAAGCTCATGTAGGGATTCTACCTCCTATCCCGAAGGTCCCTACTCTTGTGACTACAGAGGTCTCTATTCCTTCTTCCTCTATTGGACCATCGGTTGAAAGTCCACTACCCACTCACATGTACAGTCAACAATTAGTCCATCTCATGAAAAAGATGGGATATGACTTTCAAAAAGCGGAAGGCTTGAACTATGGTAAAAGAATACGAGTTCCTTTAAAAATTCAAGATCAAAAATCTACTGTCGGATTGGGATTTGAGGTCCCTCATAAGAATCCTCACAAGAAGTAGACTAAGGGAAAGATGACCAAATCCTGTAATATGGTACTTCATTCTCCTGAGTCTGAAGAAGAGACTTTTGCTGGTACGAGATCTGGCAAGGAGTACCATAAAGACTATGAAGGAACTTCCAAAGAAGCGGAGGACGTTGCTGAAACACTACCAACTCAGCCATCTTCTATTCCCGCTGAGGCAAACCTTCTAAATCATCAGTGGTTGAGAAAGGAAAACAGAAAGAAGTACGCTCTGACGTTCCGCTGAAGTCTACTTCAAATCAAGGGATGGTGATGAAACCCTACAAGTTTGATATTCTAGCCCAATTAGCTAATACTCTGGCTAGATTTTCTATCTATGAGTTACTTCGTCTTTCCAAAGAAAGTCAAAAAACTTTGAGCGAAGCTTTGCTACAAGCAGATTCATGCTTAGCTCAACTCAAAACTCCTAACAATATATCGGTCTCGTGTCCCTAATGTCATAGTGTGATGGAATCAATTTCTAACATTACTTTCACACAAGAAGATATGTTGTTGAAACATAATTGACACGATAAGCCTCTGTGTTATACAGGGTATATTGACTCTACTAAAATTGACAAATTTACATCAATCCTGGGTCTACCATTAGCATTATTCTCCAAAGTATGCTACGACCATTGAGGATTCCTACTAGTGAGTTGACCTAAACTAGTACAACAATTGTTGGTTTCAACTCTGGAATGGGTAAACCATTGGGGAAAATTCGTCTAAAAATTCAAATTGGTGATCTTCGAACCATGGCTACTTTCTATGTCATCAACTCATATGTATCTTATAATATCCTTCTTGGAAGACCATGGATACATGAGCATAACATTGTTCCTTCAACTCTACATCAGTGCTTCAAATATGTAGATTCTCAGGGAACTGTGAAGAATGAATTTGCAGATCTCAATCCTTTTAAAGGTGTTGAAGCCTACTTCTCTGATTCAATACTCTATACACAAGAGCATGTGAAGGAGATATCAGATATGGCCGAAGATCGATCACCTCCAGAAGATCAATCGCCCTCAAAGGACCAATCGCCTTCGGAAGATCAACCTTTAAAGATTAAAGTCAAAAGCCGAATTCAACCCCAACCTGTCAATGATAAACCTTTGATGATTAAGGTTAAAGGAAGAATTCAAGCTTCGTCTGAGGAATCTATGAAAATTCCAGTCAAGAGCCAAGTTTAACCTCTCATGATCAAGGTTAAAGGACGTACTTCTTGTCCAACTGATCCAGAACCATTGGTCCTAAACCTTGGAAAGTCTACGCCGAAAATGGATGTTGGTCCGTTAATGATTAATCCAAAGCGTAGTAGTCAATATGTCAATGATGTAAATATTGATCATTCTGTACTTTCCCATATTAATAAAAATTTCCTTTTGGAGTATATGGCTGTCAAATTTATTGAAAGAATGACTTTATATGCTGATAATCAAAGTCATCAACATAAAAATGACCTAAATACAGAGGAAACTTTATATATTAATCATAAGGAGAATTCTTTTCCTTCTCATGTAGATGTTGGACCCTATGCTCAAAGGTTCCTAACATCTTCTCCTTATCTTCTACCTGTAACCTCATTGTCACAAGCTTGTGTAACTTATAAACGCCACGAAGAATCTTATTTTGTGGTCCCGTCTAATAAGAAAAACATGCGTCAAATTGTGTTTGGGTTGGCTAGAAATATTTTTGTTATCCAGACAGAGATTCTCGAAGAGAAGGATAAGAAAAAAAATCAGAATTGACAGATATAGTCAATAATCTCTTAAGATTATCCAGAATATGGAATATGATCTGAAAACCATGTTAGGTCTCAATCAAGGTAAAGGTAGACGAATACCCTTATGTGGTGATCCATTTTATTAATGAACCCATCATGGTTTGGGATACGATACATCCTATATGCTTAATGAAGATATGAAAAAGAATATTCTTCCAGTTTCTTACAATCCTCAGATTTTGAAGGGGTCCAGTATGTCGAATCTGAACATATCTTTTCAGTTAATATGGTTCAAACCAAAGATGAGTCTAAACTATTTGAAAATGACCCTTGGGACCGACAAATGGATACTCAATGGGAGCTTAGATTTGAACAAGGACAGCCACCTACAGAAGATAAAATTATCCAGATTGATGTTGGAGACGAAACTACGTCGAAGCCCGTATTTATCAATAAAAACTTTCTGATGATGAAAATAAAAAGTTGATAAAGCTTATAAAAGTATATATTGACATCTTTGCATGAAGTTATGATGATATGCCAGGTCTAGATCCGAAAATAGCTACCCATAAACTCAATATTCTTCCTAATGCCAAACCTGTAAAACAACAACAGCGGCATTTTCGACCAGATATGATTGATGTAATTGAAGCAGAAGTCAAAAAGCTGATTATATGTTGCTTTATTCGTGAAGAACAACACCCAGATTGGATTGCCAATATTATTCATGTTATGAAGAAGAATGGAAAAGTCCGAATCTGCATAGATTTTCGAGATCTTAACGCATCTTGTCCAAAAGACGAATTTTTACTGATGCCATGATAGACAATACATGTGGCTTTGAACGCATGTCTTTCATGGATGGATTTTCAGGATTCAATCAGATTAAGATGCATCCAGAAGATGAAAAGCATACTGCTTTCTGTACATCCCTTAGAGTTTATTGCTATACGGTTATGCCTTTTGGTCTGAAAAATGTCGATGCTACGTATCAGCGGGCCATGAGCAATATCTTTCAAGAACATATGCGAAAAACAGTTGAATGTTATGTGGATGATATTGCTGTCAAAAGTCGATTAAAAGATGATCACATCCAAGACTTGAAGACAGTATTTGAGTTTATGCGTCAACATCAACTGAAGATGAACCCCACTAAGTCTTTCTTGGGGGTTTCCAGTAGCAAATTTTTGGGATTTGTGATCACTTCTCAAGGTATTCATGTTGATCCAGATAAAATTAAAGCAACTCTTGAAATGCGTCCTTCACGCAATTTGAAAGAACTTCGTGGCTTTCAAGGTCGTATTGTTTATATCAGGAGATTTATATCAAATATTTCTAGGAGATGTCAACCTTTCTCTCGTCTATTGAAGAAGGGTGTGTGTTTGCCATGAATTATAAAAGAACAGAATAATTATATCGGAGGACTGGACTTTTACTTCACAATACAAACTTGCTCGTACAAAGAAAGCTTAGGGACGAAAATCTAGGTACAGCAATCTAAGTACAATTATTTATTTTAGATTCTGGGAGGTGACGGTAGAGGCTCGAAAAAGCGACGGCAGCTCTGTCTTACTCCTTGGACGATCGGATGCAGCCTTGGCTCCGGTAAAGAAATGCTCTTGGACGTGTGGGGAGACTCACTTGCGCCTTCGGTTGCTGGATCTCTGGATGTCTTTGTAGTGCTCTCTCTCTCTTTTCTCTGCTCTCCTCTCCTGAATTCTTCAGTCCTTTTTCTTTCTCTCTCTCTCTTGAATTCTCCAGTCCTTTTTCGTTCTTTCTCTCTCGAATTCTCCAGGGTTTGCAAGGGAATGGCACCTTGCTATTTATAGATATGGGGGTGTGATCAATAGGGTTTGCAAATGATTGCATCATTCAGAAGTCGGCGGTTAAGGATCAATTAATCTGGGCCACGTATCTTGAATATAATAAATTTGAGCAATTAATATGATTGCATCAAATCTCTGTGGGCAATAAATGTTGATTGCCATGAATATTCGTGATTTGTGATAGCCTGCCACGTGTCCAATTTGCTTGATTTGATTTGATCAGGGCAATTATGACGATTGTAGCAAATCTAATTTTATTAGGATTTGTTAACACCCATAGTTCCAGGGAAGATAAGACTGCCACGTGTCTCAATTATAGCGAAGAGTGCTACGTGTCTCAACTTGACTATCCTGGCCGAGCCGCATATGGGGGAGGTCCTCTCAGCCGCATAAAACCTGCAACCGTACGTGGATGGCAGCCGTATAGGGATGGGCAGCCGTATGGAGATAGGCAGCCACATACAGAGGGGCAGCCGCATGGGGATAGACAGTCGCATGCAGATGGGAAGCCGTATGGGGATAGGCAGCCGCATGGGGATAGGTAGCCGCATGTAGATGGACAACCGCCTGGGGATAGGCAGCCGCATGAAGTGGGCGGCCGCATGAAGTGAACAGCCACATGGAGTGGCCTCGGGACTTGTTGGATTTTGCCAACTGTAAGGAAATTTTCTTCTCTTTTCCATGAACACGCCATTATGTCAGTCATTATTGCGTCTTTATGTCAGAGCTGTCATGGCTGTTATTTGTCAGAGCAGCCGTCAGGGCATTAAATGCAGCTGAATGTAGAGAAGAACAGTTGAAGGCCACGTGGCTTCTTTCTGAACCGCATGGATCTATCCGAGCCGTATGGACCCCTGAGCCGCATGGACTTCTGAGCCGCATGGGGATCCTAAGCAGCATGGGGATCCTTCTATTGGAGCCGCATAGGTCTTTCTTTACTTTTTTTATGCTTCTACAAGACTCCCTTCAAAGTTTTCAATTTGCAAAATTGAAATACTTTGAATAAGAAGCATGGCCATGTAAAAATTCTTCGGGCCGCATAGGATGTTCTGGCCATATGGATGTCTCAGCCGTATGGCCTCCTCAGTCGCATGGTCATCTGAGCCGCATGAGCTTTCCAGTCGCATGGGCTGCTTGGCTGCATAGGCTCCTTGCCACGTCTTAATGCCACGTGTGCAAATCTTCGCATTGATTGCCTTTGATTTGAGCCATCTTTTAGGGGGAGTCCCAAGAGTTGGATTATTAAATTTTGGATTTTCTTCGGATGAATCTCCTTTATAAGAGGGGGCGAAATCCTAGGAGTCGGTTTTGCCTGCAGCATACGACCCGAAGAGCTCCATCGGTCCACGTGCTTCCTCCCCCTTTTGTCCTCCTATAAATAAGAGTAATTAAGTGAAGAAATCTCTTTACTCTCTCCTTCAACTCAAGCTTTTCCTGCCCTAACTGTCATCCTCTTCTCCGATCACCGATGGCTCCCAAGAAGACTGTTGCGGCGAAGGATAAAAAGGCGGCGTCTTCGTCGGCTGCGACGGCAAAGGGCAAGAAAGCTGCTTCTACTTCGACTGCGACGACGAATGATAATGTGGCAGCTCCTCCGCCAGCAGACGTGCCCGTAGTTCATCCCGACGTCCACCCCTATTGCTGGTAAGGACGCAGTGTGAGCTTGAAACCTTAATTATTGTGGCTACGTCGCTTGTTCTATGAGCGAGCCTTCATCTTCATGTGTGCCGCATGTATGTTTCATTTTCGAGCCGATGAGCTCCCCTTTTGGACTGTGCTGCATAAGGCTCTGACCATCTTTTGACTTTGTTTCTTTTTATCTTTGATTCTTACAGCAACCCTGCCGAAGGCTGAGATCATTGTGAAGGAAGTGTTGCTGCCCCCTTCCAAACAAGAATCATCGCTTGTTAAGGAGGAGGTAACACCAGAAGTGGAGAAACAGAAAGGAGAGCTGGCGCCCATTGCTGTAAAGGAGGAGCCCTAGTATGACGGCGGTAGTACTGGGAGTTCTGATCTTCCTATTTTGGACGAGGATCTTGCTCAAGTACATCCTTCGTATGCAAAATGGTTGAGGGATTGGTATATGCGTCCCCGCAACTAGGATTCATGGGCTCTCACAAATGTCCATTTTTATTTTGATACTTCTGTCTGTCTTTAGCTGCGGTTTATGTTTTGCTTCTTTTGGACATCAATGTAATCTTTTTCCTTCTTATCTGAATGAAATAATAGAGAACCTCTCTTGCTTGCTCATGATATGTAATCATGTTAATGTAACTAATTTTGAACAGAATACATTCGCTCTGTTCTTTGCTTGTAGTAGTTGCCCCAATGGAAGACTTTTTTTGGACCTATTATCCTTAGCGTACCCCGGTTCTGGATACGGATAATAAGTTGGGAGAGAACCAACATACTTACTCAGAGGTAATGAGGACATGGCAGGTATGAGGGTTTCTTCGATGGAGCCGTCCCACTCAGAGGTAATGAGGACGTGGTAGGAGTGGGCTCCATGAAGGGGTACATAGAACGACTCAGAGGTAATGAGGACATGGAAGTTCTATGTAGAGGGGTAATTTATTTTTGGCGAAAGTGAGACAACTCAGAGGTAACATCGACGTGGTCGTCTTGGGAATTTTGTGGATCTGTTACCCTTTTTGTGCCCTGAGAGTGCGGGTAGTGGATCATAAGGGAGGAGGCTCTTTTAGGAGAAAAGTTCAGAGGTATGATCATACATGACTTACTACCTATGAGAGGCCATATAGATTTATCTGTAGTGACCATAGTATAAGTTCAGAGGCACCTGCGGGTACATAACACAACAATCTGGGATATTTGGAGAAAGAATGTGAGTTCAACGGTACTGGAGGGTACATAACTCAATAATCTAGAATTTTGTGAATGCAGGTTCAGCGGTACCGGCGGGTACATAACTCAATCATCTGGGATTTTGTGAATGTGAGTTCAGCGGCACCAGCGGGTACATAACTCAATAATCTGGGATTTGGAGAATATCGTTTAGACATAATATTTCTTCAAGAACTTGCCGTTGACGGGTAACATGAGCAAGTCTCCGTTTTATTTTACGAGGCGGTAAGCACCGTTGGAGAATACAGCCTTAATGATAAATGGCCCTTTTCACTTTGGCTGGAATTTGCCGACAGTTTTGTAAGTCATAACCATCGACCTCCGAACTGCTAGAACGAGATCGCCTACTTGTAATGTTCTAATTTTAACCTTCTTGTTGAAGGCTCTGGAGATGCGTGCTTGGTATAGCTTGATTCGTTGCTGAGCTAATAGGCACTTTTCATCTAAGGCCTCCAACTCTTGTAGCCGGCAACGGTAGTTATCGTCCTTCATCAATTGGTAAGTGAGAGCGATGCGGAGCGAGGGTATTTGAGTCTCCATTAGGAGAACTGCCTCACTCCCGTACACCATGGAGAATGGTGTGTTCCCTGTGGCTGTTCGGACTGTAGTACCGTATGCCCATAAGCATTCACCAAGCTTCTCATTCCAGTCACGTTTATTGGATGATACGGACTTTTTGAGCAACTTGATGATGGTTTTGTTGAATGCTTCTGCCAACCCGTTCGCTGCCGAATTGTATGGTGTCGAAGCAACATTCTGAATTCGGTATTTGTCGCAGAACCGATAGAAGGCGTGGCTTGCGAACTGCGGACCATTATCGTAGATGATCCTTCGGTGCAGTCCAAAGCGATAGATAACGTGATGCTTAAGGAAGCTGATCACGTTTGAAGTCTTTACTTCTGCAAGCGGAACAGCTTCCGTCCATTTGGAGAAGTAATCTGTGATGGCAAGTATGAAGCGATGTCCTCGGGAAGAAGGTGGAGTGATCGGACCGATGATATCCATTCCCCACGCTTCGAATGGCCAGGACGCCACTATCGGATGTAGAAATTCGGATGGCTGGTGGATGAAGTCCGTGTGGACTTGGCAGGCTTTGCACTTTTTTGCATAGTCTATCGCATCTGCTACCATCGTGGGCCAGTAGTAGCCCATTCGGCGAAGGCGGTCTTGCAATTTTGGGCCAGGCGGTTGGGCCCTGCAGACACCGTCATGGGCTTCTCGTACGGCTTCTTTGGCTTCTGCGTTTGACAGACATCGAAGCAATAATCTATCGTAGGATCGGCGATACAACATTTTCGTCTCTGTATCATAGAAATATCTGAGAGAACACCTTCTGATAGAGGTGGCTTCCTTTGGGTCCTTCGGCAGATTGTCGTAGACTACGAAGTCAATGAATGGTTGTCTCCAGTCTGGTGCTTCGTCGATCGTCTGAGCGGAATAACTCGCTACGAATTGAACGTTGTTCTTGGGACAGACCAGTTTATGGCCTATCACGTCCACCAAATGATGAATATGTTTCGGTACTGCTAGGGAAGCGGCAAGGCCTGCTAGGGCATCGGCTTTGATATTTTGGAGTCTGGGGACGTGTTCGATGAAGAACCCTTCAAATAACGAGATAATGTTGATCGCTATTTGGTGATAGGGGATCATGTCTTCATGGCGAACTTCGTATGAATCCCGGATCTGATTGACGATTAACTATGAATCGTCGTATGCTTCAAGATATTCTACCCCCAGCTCTCTTGTAAGTTGGAGGCCAATGACTAAAGCATTGTACTCGACCACATTATTAGAGCAAGGTTCTGTGAGAGAGTAAGCGCGATTGATCACCAGTCCGAAAGGAGAAACCAATACCATCCCGACTTCGACGATGATGTTGCCCTTGGGTCCGGTCCTTGAGGCGCCATCGAAGAACATTCGCCATATATTATCGTGAGAGGACGCATGCTAGTCGGCAATCTCATCTGGGATTTCTTCGTATATTTTGGCCGACTCCGGGACTGGGTGGGCTGCTAAAAAGTCTGCCAGAGCTTGACCTTTAACAGCCTTTTGTGGGACGAAGATCATATGTTAGGGGGACAGTAATATTGCCCATGTAGCGATGCGAGAGCTGAGTGCCCCTGGTTTCGTCATGAGGACCCTGAGGGGGTTGACTCATGATATCACATGTATGGTTTGCCCCGTGACATAGAGTCGCGTCTTTTGAATGGCGAACACTAGGGCGAGGCATTCCTTCTCTAAGGCAGTATATCGGTGCTCTGGCCCAATCATCATTCGGCTGAGGTAATATATAGCTTGCTCATGGTCTGCATCTTTATTTTATGCTAGCAGAGCGCCGAGGGAATGCTCCATTGCTCGTATATAGAGTAGGAATGGTTTTCCAGCGACTGGGGCTACCAGGACTGGAGGGTTCGACAAATATTCTTTAATGCTGTCGAAGGCACACTGGAATTCTTCATCCCATACGAATGAGACGCCCTTCTTCATGAGATGGGTGAATGGCTGACTTCGCCCGAAGAGGTTGGAAATGAACCTCCTGATGTAGGCTAGCCTCCCTTGAAGGCCTCGGAGTTCACGGAGATTTCTCGGGGGACCCATCTCCATGATCGCCTTCGTCTTCTCAGGGTCTGCGTGGATACCCTGGGAGGTGATGATGAAACCCAAGAACTTTTCGTTGGATACGCCCAAGAAGGATTTTGTGGGATTCATTTTCAAATTGTGCGCTCGTATTAGGTCGAACACTGTCCTTAGATCATGCAGATGATCTTCCTTAGAGCGGCTTTTGACGGCGATGTCGTCAACATAGTATTGTACTGTTTTGCGCAAGTGGTCTCTAAAGATGATGCTCATAGCTCTCTGATAGGTGGCACCACCATTCTTTAAACCGAAAGGCATGACTGTGTAATAGAACGTGCCTATTGGTGTTTGGAATGATGTATGCTTTTTGTCGTCGGGAGACATCTTAATTTGGTTGTACCCTGAGAAGCCATCCATGAACGACATACGTTCGAAGCCGCAGGTGTTGTCAATCATGATGTCTGTGATAGGGAGGGGGAACTCATCTCTGGGACACGCCTCGTTCAGATTGTGAAAGTCGATGCAGATTCGAATCTTTCCATTCTTCTTGAGGACCGGTACTATGTTGGCGACCCAGTCTGGATGTTGTTCTTCAGGAAATAAAGCCACTGGCTATCAGTTTGTTGACTTCGACTTTGATCGCATCCATGATGCCTGGGCGGAAGCGTCGTTGCTGTTGTTTGACTGGCTTTGCATGTGGCCGAATGTTGAGCATGTGAAGAGCAACATCGGGGTTTAGCCCTGGAATGTCTTCATAGTTCCAAACGAACACATCAATTTATTCTTTGACAAGTTCTAGTAGCGATTCTCGCTCTTCGTCTGTAAGGCTTTTGCTAACGAAGATTGGTTTTGGAGAAGAGTCGCTGTCGAGATCCACTTGCATGACCTCATCTTCAGTAGGAGGCTCTCTTTGTTCAAACCGCTTCTCCCATTGCGCATCCAGCTGTTGGGCCCACGGCTCTAATTCGAGGAGTTCAGGAAAGTCTTCACCTTCTTCGTAAGCATCGGCGAATGCCATATTGACAGACAAGACTTGCCTGAATACATCCCCGATGCTGATATTCGAATCAGAAGTTGGTGATCCGGTTGAGTGTGAATGCCAGTCGCATTCCTCATCTGAGCTTTCAGGGGTCGTTGCAGGCGTAACATATTCCAGTCCGTATCGGGTCTTGTTGTAGTAGTCCTGTGGTTTGCCAGCCGGGACCGACGACTTTAAAGGTAATCGTCGACCAGTGCCATACTTAAAACCTAGCGTAGTCTCCAGACCGTACCCTTGTTTTTGCATACGGTTTTTGGATTGGGGGCTATATAGATAGAGAGGAAATCTTCCGGCGTCTGATTCGAGATCGACTTCTTCTATGGTGAAGGGCTGCGGATTATTCTTCCGACCGAAGATGATTGGATGGTCCTCTCCCTCGATTATGCGGTAAGCGTCTTCCACGGGAGTGAGTTGATTTGCAGTGTAAACATTTGTCACCTGTGTGTGTAGGTGAGTACCGATACCGTGTTCCATAGCATATATTGTACAAAGCTTATTAAGCTCGATGTAGTTCAAAGATAACCCTTTATTGATGAAGTAAGGTATATTTTCTAACGGGATTACATCATCTGCGGATGGAACATCGGTGTGAGCAGCCACATACTTGGCCAGTTCTGGTTCTTCTTCGGCCACCCCCTGTATAAATGAAGACTGAGAGGATGACTTGGGCAACTTGATCATGAGGGGTTCCGTTGGTGGAGCAGAACGTGGAGACGTTGGCAAACTAGCGACCCCCCAGTTTGGTACTCGATGCTGGACGGGGAGTTGTTGGCTCGCTAGAAGCTCCAGACTTTGCATCGGGCTGACGATTTTTTTTGGGAAGACGTATCGTCATTGGCTTGTCGAAGGGATTGAGCTTCTCCGTTTATGGCTGGCCGACTCTAGGCAGTCTGATTGTCAGTGGCTCCGTTGTGGGTCTTGGCACTTGGCCGGACCTTGGCAGCCGGATTATCATTTGCCTTTCTTGTGCCGAGAGGCTGATTGCGCCCTTACGCAGAGCGGCCGTAAAGGGTACGGACTTGCCAGTTTTGCGAGCTTGGAGGTGGATCGTCAGAGGTTCTTCTGATCCTGTGGCCGTCTCAGTTCGAGCTTGCACATCTCCTTCAACAAGGTACCTCTTGTAAAACTTCTAAATTTCTACTATATTTTTTTATATATATTAAATTTGGTAATTATTTAAAAATTTTGTATTGTACGTCGCGCACGAAATTTTATTTTTCGTAGTTGCTCGACGAGTGCGAATATGTACGAGCGTACATATTTTGAGAAAAATATTTTTTTATTTTTATAGTTTCAAAATAATATATGTAATATTTAATTTAGCTATCAAAATTTCCTAAATTTATGATTTTATTTATGAAAGGCCTTTTATTTGGAATAAATAATATTATTCATGCATACATATATTTCATAAATATTTGCTAGTATAATTTAAATAAAAATATAATTTTCGAGATTTATTATTCAAAAAGATATTTAAAAATATTTATTATTTTCGAAATTATTATTATTGGTATTATGAAAAATATATTTGGAAGTTATGGTGGCCATTTAAATCTTGATTTGATTTTTAGATTTATTTAAATAGTTAAATATTCGAAATTTATTTATCCCATTTGATTTTGAGCTAAAAATTTAAATAGATTTAAATTGGTTTTAATTGATTTGATTTTAAACTAAGATAATTTGATTTGATTTGATTTAAATTAGATTTGGATTTGGATTTGGATTTGATTGCTTTTAAATTAAATTAGAAAATATCTAAATTGGGTTTAAAGGAATCCTAATTCTTTTCTAATTGGGAATTCCCACATCCTATAAATAGGCAGGTACTCCTCCATATTATTTCTACCACAAATCATCCTTCAAACCATCCTTGTCAAAATTTCTCTCTTTTTTCGTCATAAATTCAGCCTCAATTTTCAAAGGTTGTAGCAACTTCGAATGACCATAACTCCCAACTCCGGACTCCTTTTGACCTCCAGTTTTTTTTGTTGGAATCGTATTGAGGTATATTTTCTGAATGTCAATTTTATTTTCTTAAATTCGCAACTTAATTTTCTGGAAAATTTGTGGAGTGTCAGTGGTCCGACACGTTTTAGTGTTTTTGAGATTCTGGGAGAACCAGGAATCAGAATCACGATCCGTTTGAAGTTTCGGAATACTGACAGAAAAATACATATCATATATTTTTCCCAAAAAATTTCCAAAATATTTTATTTTTGGTTTTTATTTTAGAAGTTTGTCACATCGTCTGAGTTATCTTGTGTAGCCCTGTGACTATTCTGTACCCAACGGGATTGTCGGTTTCACCAGCAAGGACCTCAGACAAGACACCTTGTCATTTGCTGTTTAATTATTGTAGCTCATATTTCATGCATTAATTATTTTCTTTATGTAAAATAAATTGTGATACATGGCATAACCTGTTAGAACTTATTGTTCATTTATATTTCCTGTTGTGTATTATTTTTCTTACAAATTAAACCTAGATTTAAGGGACCACCTTGTGTGTCGCATTCATTAGCCTTAACACGTTGTACCATGAAGTTGTGTGTCACATGTAGAACACGGAAGTGTGTGATTGGATGGCCACCAGTACGTACAAGCTGTGCGATAGGAATAACCGCTAATAGAGATTGCATGCTAGTTTGACTTAGCGGTTATAGTGGTTTGTGTTGTGGATACAACACAGTATACATTGGACGGAAAGGACAATTCCTTAGCGTATGGGCTTCGATGCACTTCCCTTGTGACCCGGACTCTCCGCTGGAGATACGGGGTTGATGACCTATTATTACTGACGGCCACTGACGATTCTGCGGAACGTCATGCTCTTACTGATGGGGCCTCTGGTGCCCAAGGAGGACTATGCCGATCCTATTCAACCAGGGTCCATGCGTAGGAAGGATTGTTCTTAATTACATATCACTTAGAATGGTTAGGCACCTTTATCCGTTAGGTACGAGTACTTTTGGTTTGGGTACTTGTATCTGACCGTAGCTTGGAACAATAACTTGTCGTGGATTAGTTCGTCACATCTTGTCCTTGTTTGGTCGTAGGTATGACTTACTACTTCGATGAGAAGGTATTGAACCTTGTTGGGGTCCGGATACCATATTGGATTCATAGCATGGGAAGATACGTTACCGTGAATTAGTTTACCATCTCCTGTCCTTGTTTGGTTGGGGGGATGGTAAGCTCGTTCAGTAGGTGCGTATTGGACTATGTTATAATCTAATTGACTTATTTATTTGAGCAATATTTATTCAGTTTATATGGCATGATATTATGTGTCTTGTTACGTCCCTCTGAGGACCTGGTTATCTCTCTAGGTGTGTGCTATTGTCTTTCGCAGGTGTTCTAGCTCTAGCCGTGATCTTCGCTATTTCTTCGAGGATGATTACATTTGGATTGTCTTCGCTTCGCTCGCCAAACTTATTTCTTTCTCATGTATTTTTCCTTATCTTGTTGGTAGTGGATTTGTCTCCACCCAACATATTGTATCAAGACAATTTGTTCTCATTATATGACATCTTCTATTCATTTATTTTGTGTGGATGAGATTAGTTGTTGTTCTATTGCATTTTACAGCTTATGTATTTATACAAGGCTTCCATATATTGGAGTATACTTCGTATGCATACAGCTGGCATGTCTACGTTCTTAGTCTAACGTATTTTGGGACTGGGGCGTTACATATTTTTGTGGTGGCCCATGCAGGTCGAGTTTGTCACTTCAGTTACGTTACTGTACCGATGTGAACCTGCAACATAGGATTAGAATTATAGGAATCTCATCCATACAGCTCGACCTCTTCCCTTGGCTTCAAATTCTGAACTCTCGTTCGACTTCCTTGAATTGCATCTTGCTTGATTCCTTTCTACCGTTGATTCTTATTTTCGTGCTTAGTATCAACTAGAAAGATGACTATACTAGTATATGCTCATAGGTCAAACACATGGCCAGAATGGTTATATTGGCAATTGGAATACAATTAAGACTCTAATTGAGTTAAAGGGTTTTTTTTAGTGTGATTTAATGATTAGTAATTTGTAAAGTAGGATATTACCACGGAAAGTTTTAACCTTGAGATTTCTAAATAGTAAACACCAGAGGATTTATAGAATTTCATACTTGGTTTATGAAATTGATTGATTTTCAAAGATCTGATATTTATGATTTATTGGATTATAGTTATACATCGTTGCACAAGTATAAAATTGATTTGCTTTTCGAGTTGTGATATTTATGAGTTTGGGTTATAGATATACATCTTTGAACAAATATAAAATTTATTTGATTTTCGAGTTTTAATGCTCATGATTTATTGTATTATAGTTATGCACCTTGAACAGTTATAGATTTGGTTTGAAAATGATCTTAGCCTTTAAAAATGGTCGTAGGAATTATTTAAACAGAGTTGTACAACTTGTGATTTTCGTGTTTATAAAATTTTAAATTTTAAGGGGAAGTAATGACGGTGAATTTTGGTTTTAAATATTTGAAAGTTGTGAAAACGATTTTTGAGAATTTTTTCTTTATTTTAAATTGTGTCCTATGATTGAGGATTTACAAATCTATTTAGATTTTTGGTAAAAAAAAAAAGATTTTGATTGATAAGATTATTTGAAAATTTAGTTTAATGTGGGATTGCTAATATTTATTTTTATTTTTTTTGAAGAATTTTGAAGGATGTAATGGAAAGTTATTTTAATTGATTAAAGGAAGTTACCATTTAAAAGTTGTGAGTTTGTTGGAATAACATATCATAAATAGAATTTAAAATTGATGAGAGCATTGAGTTTAATTTTTTGAGATTGCTTTCAATACGCTAAGAGTTTTATTATAAATTAATTGAAAATTCTATAGTGTTAAATTTTTGATTGATTGTGAAATTTTTATGGATTCGTAAATTATGAACTCTTGATTTAAATAGTTGAATTTAAACGTTAATTTTGGAAAAGGTTAGTAGTAACGTGATAAAATTTTGCTTTGAGATTTATGAGAGTGATTTAAATTTTTTGATGAATTTGAACGGCTTGGAGTAAATACAAATTTTGGTGGTATATTTTTGAAAGTTTATTTTTTAAAACTTTTGGAGGAAATACAAATTTTGGTGGTATATTTTTGAAAGTTTATTTTAAAACTTGAGTTAAAATATTAATGATAGGCCACAAAGGTAGCCCTAATGAGTTAGAAGTATTCCACACTAATTGCCATGTCACTCATGACCATGATAGTAGTATATACACAAGTGTTGTTAGTCATCTACCCAACTATGTGACTGTATTTTCACCTCGACTTGCTCGACCTTCCTTCAATTCTAGATCTTTTAATTGCGACCTTCTAACCCATTTGCAATTTGAATAATGAGTTAATGGTTCCTTAATTGGATTCATCTACGAGACTATCTTCTCTCCGGAATTGTGTTTCTAAATTATTTTTAATGGATTCTTTAATTAATTTTATTTCACGCTTTAACTTGATCTTCTTTATTTTGTGCATTAATTATCACCTCGTGAACTCCCACTTTCTATTTTTGATCTTCTGGCATCCCCTACCGTGACTTGTATATTTGGAGTACAACACTACACTTTTCCTTCCAACAAATTTTATATGTAAGACCTAGACAAGTCTACCTTCATGTAGATGTATCATGTCCCACTAAAACATGTCTCCTTGTACACTATTTTTTTGATAGGACCTTTTGGTCAAAATGGCCAAACTATAGCCTCTACCATGACACCAAAATACTTTCCGACTTCAATTAAGAGATCCAACCTTGACTCAATCCCTTAACCCGATAGGTGAATTTTGTTCTACTTAGTTCCTTAAATGCTTAAATTTGTGCTTTATCTTGATTGCTTAACCCATTGTCTCATCCCATTACTAGTTTAACTCTTGTAAGTTGGGTAGAATACCTCACGGCCCAACAAAGCCTTTGTCCTTGTGACCCATGTGGATAAATTTGCTTAGCCTATAAGTTCAGAGGACCCTAACTTAGCTAGTCAACCAAGACAACTGTATAGGCCCGAACTTCGGGCGAGCCTTGATCTGAAAAGATCTGGGACTATTTAAAATTTCCTTCATCAGTACCTCCCATGCTCATATTTTGACTATCTTGCATTGCTAACGTAGCTTCAGTTTTGCAAGCTTATTTCGTTATCAAGCTTGATCATGACATATTTTATTGGGTGCACCCACTAACATATTGTCTAATCAGAACCGGTGCATGATGGTCTGATCAACCTATTGCACTTTGGTTCGCTTATCACATATTATCCTACGTGGATGGGGACACAGCTAAACTTGTCCTCTAGAGTCCCATCCGCGACTGCCTTGACAACTCCTTTTGAATTATTCGGTCGCCTTTGAACCACGTATTCGTATTCGATAACGCCTCATTCGAACTCTTATTGCGTTCGCTTTCACCTATTTTAGAAGGACGAAAGCGTCATACTAAAACTCCTCTAACTGTCCTATCACCATGACCATTACCACCCAATGTAACCACATCTTTGTCTTGAACTACTCGACCTTTCCCTCGACACTAAATTTACAATCTTGACTTTCTAATCACTTGAATTTAAGAGTTATTACAATCGTCTCTTAATCATACCCTCAACCTAGACTACGACCATATAAACTTCCTTAAACCCTCCTATCTACCGTTGTGCCTTCTCACCCCCTCCTAATTCTTAATTTCGAGGACAAAATTCTTTTAAGTTGGGTAGGATGTAAAACTCCTAAATTTTTACTATATTTTTTATATATATTAAATTTGGTAGTGATTTAAAAATTTTGTATTGTACGTCGCGCACGAAATTTTATTTTTCGTAGTTGCTCGACGAGTGCGAATATGTGCGAGCGTACATATTTTGAGAAAAATATTTTTTTATTTTTATAGTTTCAAGATAATATATGTAATATTTAATTTAGCTATCAAAATTTTCTAAATTTATGATTTTATTTATGAAAGGCCTTTTATTTGGAATAAATAATATTATTCATGCATACATATATTTCATAAATATTTGCTAGTTTAATTTAAATTAAAATATAATTTTCAATATTTATTATTCAAAAAGATATTTAAAAATATTTATTATTTTTGAAATTATTATTATTGGTATTTTGAAAAATATATTTGGAAGTTATGGTGGCCATTTAAATCTTGATTTAATTTTTAGATTTATTTAAATAGTTAAATATTCGAAATTTATTTATCCCATTTGATTTTGAGCTAAAAATTTAAATAGATTTAAATTGGATTTAATTGATTTGATTTTAAACTAAGAGAATTTGATTTGATTTAATTTAAACTAGATTTGGATTTGGATTTGATTGCTTCTAAATTAAATTAGGAAATATCTAAATTGGGTTTAAAGGAATCCTAATTCTTTTCTAATTGGGAATTTCCACATCCTATAAATAGGCAGGTACTCCTCCATATTATTTTCACCAAAAAATCATCTTTCAAACCATCCTTGTCAAAATTTCTCTCTTTTTTTCGTCATAAATTCAGCCTTAATTTTCAAAGGTTGTAGTAACTTCGAATGACCATAACTCCCAACTCCGGACTCCTTTTGACCTCCAGTTTTTTTGTTAGAATCGTATTGAGGTATATTTTCTGAATGTAAATTTTATTTTCATAAATTCGGAACTTAATTTTCTGGAAAATTTGTGGAGTGTCAGTGGTCCGAAATCTGACACGTTTTAGTATTTTTGAGATTCTGGGAGAACCAGGAATCAGAGTCACGATCCGTTTGAAGTTTCGAAATACTGACAGAAAAATACATACCATATATTTTTCCCAAAAAATTTCCAAAATATTTTATTTTTGGTTTTTATTTTAGAAGTTTGTCACATCGTCTGAGTTATCTTGTGTAGCCCTGTGACTATTTTGTACCCAATGGGATTGTCGATTTCACTAGCAAGGACCTCAGGCAAGACACCTTGCCATTTGCTGTTTAATTGTTGTAGCTCATATTTCATGCATTAATTATTTTTTTTATGCAAAATAAACTGTGATACATGGCATAACCAGTTAGAACTTACTGTTCATTTATATTTTCTGCTGTGTATTATTTTTCTTACAAATTAAACCTAGATTTAAGGGACCACCTTGTGTGTTGCATTCATTGGCCTTAACACGTTGTACCATGAAGTTATGTGTCGCATGTAGAACACGAAAGTGCGTGATTGGATGGACACCAGTACGTACAAGTCATACGATAGGAATAACCGCTAATAGAGATTGCATGCTAGTTTGACTTAGCGGCTATAGTGGTTTGTGTTGTGGATACAACACAGTAGGCATTGGGCGGGGAGGACAATTCCTTAGCGTATGGACTTCGATACACTTCCTTTGTGACCCGAACTCTCCGCTGGAGATACGGGGTTGATGACCCATTATTACTGACGGCCACTGACTATTCTGCGGAACGTCATGCTCTTACTGATGGGGCCTCTGGTGCCCAAGGGGGACTATGTCGATCCTATTCAACCAGGGTCCATGCGTAGGAAGGATTGTTCTTAACTACATATCACTTAGAATGGTTAGGTACCTTTATCCGTTAGGTACGAGTACTTTTTGTTTGGGTACTTGTATCTGACCGTGGCTTGGAACAATAACTTGTCGTGGATTAGTTTGTCACATCTTGTCCTTGTTTGGTTGTAGGTGTGACCTACTACTTCGATGAGAAGGTATTGAACCTTGTTGGGGTCCGGATACCATATTGTATTCATAGCATGGGAAGATACGTTACCGTGAATTAGTTTACCATCTCCTGTCCTTGTTTGGTTGGGGGGATGGTAAGCTCGTTCAGTAGGTGCGTATTGGACTTTGTTATAATCCAATTGACTTATTTATTTGAGCAATATTTATTCAGTTTATATGGCATGATATTATGTGTCATGTTACGTCCCTCTGAGGACCTGGTTATCTCTCCAGGTGTGTGCTATTGTCTTTCGCAGGTGTTCTAGCTCTAGCCGTGATCTTCGCTATTTCTTCGAGGATGATTGCATTTGGATTGTCTTCGCTTCGTTCGCCAAACTTATTTCTTTCTCATGTATTTTTCCTTATATTGTTGGTAGTGGATTTGTCTCTGCCCAACATATTGTATCAAGACAATTTATTCTCATTATATGACATCTTCTATTCATTTATTTTGTGTGGATGAGATTAGTTGTGGTTCTACTGCATTTTATAGCTTATGTATTTATACAAGGCTTCCATATATTGGAGTATACTTCGTATGAATACAGCTGGCATGTCTATGTTCTTAGTCCTACGTATTTTGGGACTGGGGCGTTACACCTCTTGGACTTTTCGTATAAGCAGGAGTCTGAGTAGTAGGATTCGACCCCTTTAAATGGAACGATGTCGGCAAATTCTGTCCTCACGAAGTCGTGTTTGTCGACATATTTGAAGCACTGGTGCAGCGTGGAAGGCACGATCATGTAATCGTGCATCCAAAGATGCCCCAAGAGGATATTGTAGGAAGTGTCCGCATCTATGACGTAACAGGTCACTTCTGACAGAAGATCGCCAATTTGGTACTTCAAGCGAATCTTCCCAATTGGGTAGCTCTTGCCCGAATTGAAACCGCTGATGGCGGTACTTGTTGGTGTCAGACGATCCATAGGAATACGGAGATGATGTAACAGACCCTTCGGGATGATGCTTATGGAAGAGCCAGGATCAATATGCATCCGGTCCACCTTTACGTCGCCGATGTATCCAGTGTAATATAACGGACGATCGTGCAGGTTGGTTTTGATGAGCATGTCCTGTGGAGTAAAGACAACATTGGGCATCGATATTGTGCAAGCGCTGTCTTGTAGATTTGCAGGCGGACTTTCTGCTGTGAGGTTGACCTGAGCTAGATATGCGTCGGCATTCTGGAGTGCATCACTCAAAGCCGCGCGAACATCTTTGGAGAGTCTCAGGAGCTCGTATAATGACAATTTGGTCGGTGTGTTGGCCAATTGTGCCAAGATGTCAATGTTGTAGGGCCTTTCCAGCCCATGAGGTGCCTATTTTCAGAGGGATTTGTCAAAGCGAGTCTCCTTCGGCCTAGGCTTGTTGGTCGTCAGAAGTTGAGAAGGTCCCAGAGCGTCAGCAGTAGCCGGCTGATGCTCTTTAGTCGAGTTATCTGGCATAGGTTGGGATTGAGCATCAGACCGAGTGACGACAGCTGTAGCTTCTTCGACATCTGTCGAGATTTTACGGCAGGATCTGACCTTTCCACCCTTCTTCCTGCCAATGGGGAGTGGTACGGACTGAGTCACTTCAGGTACCAAGTCTGGATGGACCCACATGACCTCCCCCCGTGACATGGTGAGGGGTACTAGACCAGTAGCCTGATCTCGATAAGGTGGAAGATTAGCAATCTCCATTATCGCCCGAGGGATGGGTATCACACCGTCTTGAGTCTTTGTCAGAGGAAAGCTCCCAAACTTTACGGACACCATGTTGGCTGCCACGGTTACCTCCTTAAAATCAATGGCCAGAGCCTTCGAATCGATGAGATGTTGGATGTATCGCTTCAGTTGGTAGCAGTCGTGTGTAGCATGGTGGACGTAGTGGTGGTAATGGCAGTACTTTGGGTTCTCAATTTCTGCCGGTCGAAGTTCCCGTCTTGGTGGAGGGAGCTGAATTCTATCTCCTTGTATGAGCATGTCCAAGATGGGCTTGACATGGCCGTCTTCGAAGGAGTAGGTCATTTGCGGCCATTGCTTGTCTGCCAGTTTTGACTCAGGTTTCTGGGCTTAGTCGGCCACCATAGCCTGCTTGCCCTTGTTGTCCCGATTGTTGGCGGAGTTACCACCATTGTTGTTGTTGGTATTAGGGCGCTTGCCCTTGTCCTCTCCTTCTGAGATGTGCAATCCCTATTGACGAGCCTTTTTCAACCTGTCCTCGACGCTAGGAGCACTGATGATGAACTTCTTCCAGTCCTTGAATTGACTTTCACCCATCCAGAGGCTTATTGTAGGAAGCAGTCTCTTTTGGCAAATTTTAATTAAGGAGGAATCCGAATTACCATACGGTAACTTCATTGCGGTTTAGCGAAACCGCTCAATATAGTTTCTTGTCAGTTCTTTCTACACTTGAACGACATCCATGAGGGTAGACATTATGATGTCATGTCCTACTTCGTAGAATCTCTCCAAGAACATGCGCTTGAAGCTGGCGAAGGAGTGGATGCAGTTGTCTGGCAGGTTATGGTACCAGTCGAAGACGACCCCTTCCAATGCCCCGATGAATAATCATGTAAGGATGGCATCGTCATGGGTCAGATGGTCGGTGGTGACCTCGAAGCAAGTGATGTACCGACTTGCGAAAGTCTTCCCATCATCTGGGTTGATATGGAATGGTTTATACTTTGGTGGGAAGGGAACATCTCTCCACGCAGTGGGATACGGTTGTCGTATCCTGAGCTCTTGGCAGTTTTCTCGGGCGTGGAACATGGCTCGGAGCTCATGGACCTCTCTTATTGCTTCCCTGGCCTCATCCACAGCGGTGGAAGCTGACATCTTAGGAGGATTATTGCCCGGGTTTGGTGTCGCTGAGTTCGTGTCACGACCCGCACCTACTGTGAGGGTACGAGAACGTAACAACCCCTAGCCTACGCCGCAGTGTCGGCGGTAGAGCGCTGTCCTAGGTCAACATACATCTAACAATATATATCTAAACAGTTTATACTCCCCGAATGGGGTGACATAACAGTAAAACTCAATCACAACTAAGGAAGAGATAGCACGAAATGCAATAGAACTCAAGGAAGTAAATAGATGAAATAGCAGTAGTCTAAGATAATCCCAGCAATATCCAACAGTACAAGGTCTCAGATGAAAGAATATATACAACTTATAACTCCAAATAAAATCTAACTAAGACATGTCTCAAGACTACATAAAGTAAGATAAGCCTAACCAGTCTAGTCTAGGCAATCGGGGTGATCTCCTCAGCTAGAGCTGGGTCCTCCTGAGGGTCCAGCTCGCAGGTGTCATCTAAGGCTGCACCGTAGTAAGTGTCCAGCAAGCCTCCTCCTCGTCCTCTGTAATATTTTCAACAGGTCCAGTCAGGACAGGAGCGAGTACAGTACATCTCAACAGATCATAGCAGGTTAGAAGATATAATCATGCAGTAAAGTAAGATACAAGTACTGAAAGAAGTGCAGTATGTAAACAGAGAGAGAAGCTGTAAGAGAAATATCTACTATAAATAGAGAACTATCATGTGACTAGTGAGTCAGAGTACAATATAGACATGTAAATGGCATAGAAGATTCTGATGCTACACTATGGAAGAGATTTGATACTACACTACTTGGATATTATTCACATGTCCAATTCTACTCCCCCGTACCCCCAATCAATACACAAGGATCCAGCCAGGTTAAGTTATATGATGCTATGTAACAGCCCCCGAAGGGTAGTAGACCCCGAAGGTGATAGACCCCGAAGGAGATAGACCCCGAAGGTGATAGACCCCGAAGGTGATACATAGTAGTCCCATAAATGGGATAAGGATTCCAGGAAGACTCTGTGATCATAAGAGTATATGTCACAAGTGATCGAAGAATCAACGAAGCATAGCGATACGCTATGTAAGTGAAACGCACAGAACATAGAGTACCCGATGCTCCCTAAGGATAACATCTCAAGAAAGGATCCATATAGTACCAATCTGTGTGACCATCATGATAGTACAAGTAAAGTAATCTACTGTAGGAAATAATTCTAAGCAGGATATAAAATGATCAGAGAATGTACTCGCCTGTATCTGAGTGTCCAATATGAAAAGTACCGTCCAAGGAGTGGTGTCTGGCTCCTAATCAGAACAGCACAAGTCACAACATGTCCAGAATAGTAAAATGGAGTCCTACTATGTATTCTACATGAATCTAGGTCAAATTAGACCAAAGTTAACTCTTGGTCAACTCTGGTCCACCCTAGAAGTCAAACTAGGTCAACCAAGTCTAATCTAGGTCAAACTAGTCTAATCTAGGTCTAGCAAGTTATTCTAAGTCCTAACAAGGCTAAACAGTCTATTCTAGACTCCACACTGATATACCATGCCATAGGCTAGAAGACTAGGCCATGGGCCAATAGGCTAAGCCAAGTCTAAGCAACCATATCCATATCTAAACCATATACATATTATATATATACAATACACTATATCATGGTATCTCATACAATATATATCTAATATATATATATATAACACACATTCATGTATATATATGAATCCTATGTATATAACAACTCAATATATAAATACACATACATATGAAAGGAGAGGGTACATAACATACTAGTGTATGTGTGTGTGTGTACTAGTGAAGAGAGTGTGTGTAATACAAACAGTGATCACATATACATGCAGGAATTGAAATCAATGAAGAAAAGGACAGTGTGTGTGAGTGTTCACAGGAAGACAGTGAGCAGGAAATTAAATCAGTGAAAGGAAAGGAGAACATGTGTGTATGTGTTTTCAGGATTATGAGTGTGAGTGTAAGTGTTCATGAATGTGTGTGATTTCAGAAATAGAAAGGAACCATAACAGTTCTTCCCAAACTCAGTTTTAGGGGATAATCATCAACAGTGAAACTCAGGTAAAGGAAAGAATTTTAACTGTAATCCTACAAAGTCCCAGATTTCCAGTCATGACAGGAATGTAGGCATGTGCACATATAATTCTACATATCAATTCCTAAACCAACAAATCAGAAATTATTTAAAGGGGCAGTGCAATGCAACATAAAAACAGGAAAACAGGGCTTAATCTCAGTAATATCAAAACCCAGATTTTCCCTTCCTAAATTGAACAACACATATCTAAAGGAAAAAGAGAAAATCGGTTCATAACTTGAACTCCCAGTTTTTCAGTCCAAACTCATAAATTCAACACCAAATTTTAACCATGGCAAGATAATATGTAGGGAAAAATATTTAGAATCTAAACTCAGAATTTTAGCAGCATTACAAGGGTTAAATTATCAGACAAAAATCATTTTAGAAACTGGAATGGATGGTTAAACAGACAACAGTATCAGTGACTTGGTTAAACGAGAAATCAAATAGAAAATTCAAACTAATCATGAATCTATTGCTTAGTAATTGAAACAACCCATGTGCATAACCCCACATATCCATTTCGTGTCATCCAAGGCCTGACACGGCGTGTCCACATCAAAGAAACTCAAACATACACAGTGCACTGTCTCGTGCACACGTGCACTTGTGTCGTGTGCACGACACAAGACACGAGGGAAACTTGTGGTCATACACATGGGTAGGCCACCTATAGGGCTACCTCATAGGCCCACTGGCCTGTGTCCACGACGTATCAGGGTCGGACACAAGACCCGTATCAGTGGCCCAAAACTCGTGTGCACGGACACAGTAAAAATACGTGCACAGCTGATTTCTCTCTCGACACGGTACGGGGACACATGGGACTTGACACGTGGTGTGTCAGCCAGTGCCCCATGGCTCGTGTCGAGTTTCGTGTCAAACAAATGTGTGTCGTGTCCAGAAAAGAGCCCGATAGGCAGGGCATTACTGTGGTTGTACGCATGCGCGAGAGCATGTGTACGTGTGTCCAATCGACTCGACACAGACTTGATTCAAGCTCAGAGCAATGGAAATAAGTAAGCGACACAAAAAAGCAAATTTACATTCAAAAATAATTCGAAAATATCACAAAAAGTCCCACTGTGGCATTCCATAAAACACAATGAAATAGGCATTGTTACGTGTCCAGTTTGGACACGAAACGACACAAAAACTTAGGATTTCCTATTCCTACTGTTAGGTTAGGTCTAGGGCTCCCTAATGATGCAAAAATTTTAGGATTCTATAGTGGAAATAGGAAGTTACCTCAAAGTGTCAAAACCCTTAAAAAACTCTAAAGAGAGATGCTCCTCTTGATGGTGAAACTTCTCTAAATTGATTTGAATCTGAGAATAAATTGTCACAACAGCAAGAATATTGATATTAGGATCTAATGCAACTAGTTTGAGGGAAAAATGACCTAAAATGGATTTATTATGAATTTCTAAAGATGGGAGCTCACATCTTTCTTCTTGAAATAGATTTCCTAAGGAAAGGAGGCTAGCCCTAGAAATTAGGAGGGGATTTGTAGTGGGGGAATCCCAAGACACCTAGGTGGCCGGCCAAGTTGGTTTAGGGTAGGGTTTGGTAGTTTGGGCTTGGGCCAAGTTACATGGGCTATGGTTTATTTAATTAATAAAGACTCTAAGTCATAAGTCATGGCTTATGGCTTTCTAATTTCTATAGCTAAATAGGTTCTAATGACCTAACCATAGATTAGGCTATGTTAGACTAGAGTCACAAATTCTAACCAAGGCCAACTAACTAGGGTTAGCTCCTAGGTTGGTCTACATGAGTCCAACTAGCCAAAAATCAATCTAGTCCAAACAATTTCAAATAAATCCTAAAAAAATTCCCATAAATTCTAATTAATTCTAATAAATTTAAATTACCCCAAAAATGACAAATTTACCCTCAAACTAGAAATGTGGTAGTGAAAAATCTACCCTCCTTAAAAGAATTTTGTCCTCGAAATTGAAAGGCAAAATACAACTGATGAGAAGGATAGAAGCATACCTCACGGTCCAAAAAGATAAGGGTACCGCTCGCGCATCTCATCCTCCCGCTCCCAGGTAGACTCTCCTAGAGAATGATGCCTCCATGTGACGCATACCAAGGGTATCACCTGGTTCCTCAGAACCTTCTTCCCTCGATCCAGAATCTCCACGGGCTGCTCTGGATAGCTGAGAGAAGGCCCAACCTCTATCTCTGAATGATCGAGCACATGGCTAGGGTCAGCCACGTACCGTCTCAACTGTGATACATAAAATACGTTGTGGACCCCCACAAGTGCAGGCGGCAAGTTTAGCCTGTAAGCCATGTCACTGACTCTCCCGCTGATAACGAAAGGGCCGATGAAGCACGGGCTAAGCTTCCTGCCTCCACCAAAACATATCGTACCACGAATTGGAGATATCCTCAAGAAAACCTGGTCTCCGACCTAATCACAAGCAAGGTCTCAATTAAAATAAACAACAAACATGATCAAAAAAAAATCATAAACAACAACCTAATTCTAATCATACTCTAATCTGTACCTCAAACTCCAAGGGCCTCCGGTGGCTATCGGCCCAGGGCCGATGTCTGTCCTGCGCCACGCGAAGTCTGTCCCAGATGAGCTTCACCTTCTCGGCCGCATGAACAACCATCTCTGGCCCCAGTAAAGCTCGCTCACCTACATCATCCCAGGATAAGGGTGTACGGCACCTACGCCCGTACAGAGCCTCGAAAGGTGACATCTCAATGCTGGCCTGAAAACTATTATTGTAGGCAAACTCCACCAAATGAAGATGATCCTCCCAGGAACCTCCAAAGTCCAAGACGCACGTCCGCAGCATATCCTCAAGGGTCTGAATAGTCCGCTCTGACTGTCCGTCCGTCTGGGGGTGGCATGTAGTACTAAACTTGAGCTGAGTACCCAAGATGGTCTGCAGACTCCTCCAGAAATGGGAAATAAAACGGCTATCCCGATCTGAGACGATGCTGACCGGAACTCCGTGGATCCTGACTATCTGCCGCATATACATCTCCGCCAGCCTCTCTGTAGACGTACCCACCTTGAATGGCAAGAAGTGGGCCGATTTGGTCAACCTATCAACGATGACCCAAATTGCGTCTTTTCTTCCTGGAGTACGCGGCAATCCTGAAACGAAGTCCATCGTGATATGCTCCAATTTCCACTCGGGAATGGACAGCGGCTGCAACAATCCACCGGGCCTCTGTCTCTCTGCCTTGACCTGCTGGCAGACCAAACACCTAGCCACGAAGTGAGCCACCTCCCGCTTCATTCCTGACCACCATACATGCTCCCGCAGATATCGGTACATCTTGTTGGCACCCGGGTGTATAGAGTACTGAGATCTGTGGGCCTCCTGCAAAACCTGCTCCCTGAGATCTCCACTGGGCACACATAATCTGGAACCGTGCCTCAAGGCACCATCCTCTGCAAGAGAAAACTCGCCCTCCAGCAAACCTGCTCGAACCTGCTCCTGGAGACACCGTAGAGCAACGTCCTCAAACTGTGCCGACTTGATCCTCTCCACCAAGTATGACTGAATCTGTATCCTCCATAGCTGCATCTGCACTCCCGGCATGAACACCTCAATCCCAAGGCTCTCCAAGTCGACAAGCAAATGCCGATCCATGGTCAAACACATGGCTGTCGGATACCTACTCAAGGCATCGGCAACCACGTTGGCTTTCCCTGGATGATACTGCAGTGCAATGTCGAAGTCCTTCATCAACTCCAACCATCTGCGCTGTCTCATGTTCAACTCCTTCTGAGTGAACACATACTTTAAACTCTTGTAATCTGTGAAGATCTCCACCCTCTCACCATACAGATAATGCTTCCACAGCTTCAGAGCAAATATCACTGCTGCCAGCTCCAGGTCGTGGATAGGGTAGTTCTTCTCATGGGGACGTAATTGACTGAAGCATAGGCAATCACCTTCCTGTGCTGCTGCAACACACAACCCAGTCCTTTTCCTGAAGCATCACTATAAATAGTGAAACCACCTGATCCTGAAGGCAATGTCAGAATCGGAGCTGTCGTCAGCCGCTTCTTCAACTCATCAAAAGCTGTCTGACACTCCTCTGACCAAACATACTCAGCATCCTTCCGGGTCAACCGTATCAACGGCTCTGCAACCCAGGAGAAATCCTCTATGAATCTCCGATAATACCCTGCCAGCCCCAGGAAACTCCTGATCTCTGCAACTGAAGTCGGCGCTGCCCATGCCTCAACTGCTACAATCTTCTTGGGGTCAACTGAGATACCATCTCCAGTCACCACATGCCCCAAAAAGTCCATCCGATCCAAGAAGAACTCACACTTGGAGAGCTTTCCGTAAAGCTTCTCCTTCTTGAGAGTCTCCAGCACGATCCTCAAATGCTCCTCGTGCTCCTCCTCAGTCTTGGAATATACCAAAATATCATCTATGAACACTACCACAAACTAATCCAGATACTGATGGAACACCTTGTTCATAAGGTTCATAAACACTGCTGGTGCATTGGTTAGCCCAAACGGCATAACCAAAAACTCAAACTGTCCATACCGCGTCCTGAAAGCGGTCTTAGGAATATCCTCCCTCTTCACCTTCACCTGGTGATATCCCGACCTCAGATCAATCTTGGAAAATACTCGAGCTCCGCTCAACTGGTCAAATAGATCGTCGATCCGCGGCATTGGGTATTTATTCTTGATCGTGAGGTTGTTGAGTTCCCTATAGTCAATACACATGTGTACTGACCCATCCTTTTTCGGCACGAACAACACTGGTGCACCCCATGGTGACAAACTCGAGCGGATGAAACCCTTATCCTGTAGCTCATCTACCTGTTTCTTCAGCTCCACCAGCTTGCTGTTGTTCACCCGATAGACATACTGAGAGATGGGTTCCGCTCCTGGAACCAAGTCTATCGAGAACTCTATGTCCCTGTCTGGAGGCATTCCTGGTAACTCCTCTGGGAAAACATCCATATAATCTGCTATCAAGGGGTGTGGAATCGTCTGCTCCTCGACCGAGACTCCACAGAAGACTCCGCTGCTCTGCTCTGCCTGACGTCTGGAGTACTCGAACTCTTGCTCCCCTGGCACTCGGAAGAGAACTCTACCCCCTCTGCAATCAATGCTGGCGTGGTGCCTGCTCAACCAATCTATGCCTAGTACTATATCGTAGTTCGGCAGTGGCATTACGAGCAGGCTCACATCCAACTCACGGCCTCCCAAAACTACTCTTCGACCCTTACAAATATCACTCACGAGGATAATACCACCCCCGGTTGTGATCTTGTAAGTCCTAGGCAACGATTCAGCTATGATACCGTGTCTAATCGCAAAACATACTGATATGAAGCTATGCGAAGCACCGGAATCGAATAATGCAAATGCTGGACTGGAGTCAAGAAGAATCGAACCTGCAATCAGCTCTCCCGTCACCTCTGCCTCTCCAGCTGCCATGGCAAAGTCTCACCCCTGTTGGCCTCCCCTGGCCTGCTGCTGGTGCTGGACAAACCTCTGCTGCTGCATCGGCAGGGCTGGTCCCCGCTGCTGGGCCACTGGAGCTCTGGCTCCTCCTCCTGCTTCCGGAGCTACACGTCCTATGCGGTACTCCCTCATCTGGTGGTCTGCTGAACCACACACCATGCACAGGCCCAGCCTCTTTCGGCACTCATTGAAGACATGCCCAGGCTTCTTGCAGTAGGCACAAGTGACTCCCTGTCTCTGACCCTGCTGGTGCTGTCTCGGCTGCTGCTGTTGAACTGGCCTCTGTTGGATCGGCTGCGGCTGAAACTGCCTCAGCTGATGATGCTGAAAGTAGGGCCTTTTGGCCTGGCCCCCGCTGTTGCTGCCTCCAACTGGGTCCCCCCCCCTCTTGAGCCTAAGCTCAAGATCATCCTCAGCCAACAGGGCCCCCGTCAAGATCTCCTCAAATGTAGCATCTCTGCTGCCCTTGGTCAGGGACTTGACCTCCTTGACCAGACCCTTCCGGAACCTCTGGGCCTTCGCCGTCTCGCTCAAGCCCTCCACGAACCTGCCGAGACGACCAAACTCTCTAGCATACTCCTCTACTGAGAGGCTCCCCTGGACCAAGCTCTCAACTGCGACTCTAAGGCTCTGACTACTGAATCTGGGAAGAACTTCTTCTTGAAGAAGCCCCTGAACTGCTCCCAAGTCTGCCCCGATACCCCCACCCTGGGGTCTGACTGATACCAGGTGCGAGCAAGATCTCGCATCCGGCTAGCTGCGGCCTCGATCTGAAGGTCTGCTGGAATCCTGGCCAAGCGGAAGATCTCCTCTATATGCTCGATCCACTTATCGGCATATAGGATCCCCTCTGTCCCCAGAAAGTCTCTGGGGCTCATCTTCTAAAACTGCTCGATCCCCGGTGTCCTCGGCTGCTGCACCACTGGTCGAGCTGCGGCTGTCGTGACGGCCAACTCCATGCCTCTGTCCTGTCGAGCCTGCTGTCGGTCCATGAACTGCTGAAAATATGCAAACATCTGAGCTGCGTCCACATTTCCTGGAGGCGGTGGCGGCTGGAAAGGATCCTCTGGAATGATCGGGTCCTGTCTTCCAGTCGGTGGATGCATACCCCCTGCTGCGGCTGCCGAGGTCTCAACACGAGCTGAGGTGGCAGGAGCTGCAGTCCCCTGGCCTAGCCGTGCTGGCTGAGAGGTAGCAGTCCCCTCTATAGCATCCTCATGAATGGCACACTGCGATCTAGTCTCTACCATCCTGAAGATAGACAAAAAAGAGTATCAATTTCTGAGAAAGAAGCGAAATAACAAAGGCGGACAATTATAATTCAAATGATTAGGTGACAAAGGATTTAGATGGCAATAAAAGAAATTTTTCTAAAGTGATTTAGTATCTTAAAATTAATGTCCTATATCCTATAGCGGCTGCAGTGAG
>JANAVB010010000.1:2899549-3102528 GCA_029216955.1 Iris pallida | reverse complement strand
CTAGGTCAAACTAGTCTAATCTAGGTGTAGCAAGTTCTTCTAAGTCTTAACAAGACTAAACGGTCTATTCTAGACTCCACACTGACATACCATGCCATATGCTAGAAGACTAGGCCATGGGCCAATAGGCTAAGCCAAGTCTAAGCAACCATATCCATATCTAAACCATATACATATTATATATATACAATACACTATATCATGGTATCTCATACAATATATATCTAATATATATACAACACACATTTATGTATATATATGAATCCTATGTATATAACAACTCAATATATAAATACACATACATATGAAGGGAGAGGGTACATAACATACTAGTGTATGTGTGTGTGTGTACTAGTGAAGAGAGTGTGTGTATAATACAAAGAGTGATCACATATACATGCAGGAATTGAAATCAGTGAAGAAAAGGACAGTGTGTGTGAGTGTTCACAGGAAGACAGTGAGCATGAAATTAAATCAGTGAAAGGAAAGGAGAACATGTGTGTATGTGTTTTTAGGATTATGAGTGTGAGTGTAAGTGTTCATGAATGTGTGTGATTTCAAAAATAGAAAGGAACCATAACAGTTCTTCCCAATCTCAGTTTTAGGGGATAATCATCAACAGTAAAACTCAGGTAAAGGAAAGAATTTTAACTGTAATCCTACAAAGTCTCAAATTTCCAGTCATGACAGGAATGTAGGCATAAAAATAGGAAAATAGGGCTTAATCTCAGTAATATCAAAACCCAGATTTTCCCTTCCTAAATCGAACAACACATATCTAAAGGAAAAAGAGAAAATCAGTTCATAACTTGAACTCCCAGTTTTTCAGTCCAAACTCATAAATTCAACACCAAATTTTAACCATGGCAAGATAATATGTAGGAAAACATATTTAGAATCTAAACTCAGTATTTTAGCAGCATTACAAGGGTTAAATTATCAGACAAAAAATCATTTTAGAAACTGGAATGGATGGTTAAACAGACAACAGTACCAGTGACTTGGTTAAACGAGAAATCAAATAGAAAATTGAAACTAATCATGAATCTATTGCTTAGTAATTCAAACAACCCATGTGCACAACCCCACATATCCATTTCGTGTCACCCAAGGCCTGACACGGTGTGTCCACATTAAAGAAACTCAAAATAACACACACAGTGCACTGTCAGTGCACTGTCTCGTGCACACGTGCACTTGTGTCGTGTGCACAACACAAGACACGAAGGAAACTCGTGGTCATACACATGGGTAGCCCACCTATAGGGCTACCTCATAGGCCTACTGGCCTGTGTCCACGATGTGTCAGGGTCGGACACGAGACCCGTATCAGTGGCCCAAAATTCGTGTGCACTGACACAGTAAAAACACGTGCACAGCTGATTTCTCTCTCGACACGGCACGGGGACATGTAGGACTTGACACGTGGCATGTCAGCCAGTGCCCCATGGCTCGTATCGAGTTTCGTATCAAACAAATGTGTGTCGTGTCCAGAAAAGAGCCCGATAGGTAGGGCATTACTATGGCTGTGCGCGCACACGCGAGAGCGTGTGTACGCGTGTCCAATCGACTCGACACAGACTCGATTCAAGCTCAGAGCAATGGAAATGAGTAAGCGACACAGAAAAGCAAATTTACATTCAAAAACAATTCGAAAATATCACAAAAATTCCCACTGTGGTATTCCATCAAACACAAAGAAATAGACATTGATACGTGTCCAGTTTGGATACGAAACGACACAAAAACTTTGGGTTTCCTATTCCTACTGTTAGGTTAGGTCTAGGGCTCCCTAATGATGCAAAAATTTCAAGATTCTATGGTAGAAATAGGAAGTTACCTCAAAGTGTCAAAACCCTTAAAAAATTCTAAAGAGAGATGCTCCTCTTGATGGTGAAACTTCTCCAAATTGATTTGAATCTGAGAATAAATTGTCACAACAGTAAGAATATTGATATTAGGATCTAATGCAACTAGTTTGAGGGGAAAATGACCTAAAATGGATTTATTATGAATTTCTAAATATGGAAGCTCACCTCTTTCTTCTTGAAATAGATTTCCTAAGGAAAGGAGGCTAGCCCTAGAAATTAGGAGGGGATTTATAGTGGGGGAATCCTAAGACACCTAGGTGGCCAGCCAAGTTGGGTTAGGGTAGGGTTTGGTAGTTTGGGCTCGGGCCAAGTTACATGGGCTATGGTTTATTTAATTAATAAAGACTCTAAGTCATAAGTCATGGCTTATGGCTTTCTAATTTCTATAGCTAAATAGGTTCTAATGACCTAACCATAGATTAGGCTAGGTTAGACTAGAGTCACAAATCCTAACCAAGGCCAACTAACTAGGGTTAGCTCCTAGGTTGGTCTACATGAGTCCAACTAGCCAAAAATCAATCTAGTCCAAACAATTTTAAATAAATCCTAAAAAATTCCCATAAATTCTAATTAATTCTAATAAATTTAAATTATCCCAAAAATGACAAATTTACCCTCAAACTATAAATATGGTAGTGACAGTTCGAGTCCGAATTGACCGTGGGACCCATGTTTGTTTGGCAAGGCGTCCCTCCTTGCATAGTTGGGAGGGCTGCTTTGATCTCGCCCACCGATTTGACCAAAGTGCGGAGTATGGCCTCCATAGTATCGATGCATTGGCGATCACTGGGACCATCTTGTTCATCATTTGTCATGAATATCGTCCTTACATGAGTAGAAGTGGAAGGGACGGTGGATGACGTACCCTCCAAATCATACCCCTGTACCGAGAAGTCATCGGGGTATGTGGGAATGTTCTCCTCTAGTTTGGACTCAGAAAGAATAGTATGCCCAGCTTCAGAGCTTGCTTCATCTTGAGAGTCGTGGACGTCCTCGGGGACATTGGCACTTGCTGTATCTGATGGAAGAGTTGTTTCCCCGGGCTCGTTTCTTTGGAACGTCGGATTATCGTAGATGTTCGGAGGAGTGCTACCCCCAGTTCCAGCGACCCCTAGTGATATGGATGATGAATCTCCGACTATAGCAAATTTCGTCTTTGAACGGGTACCTTAGAAAATTCCGGTGGTGGGCAACCGTTTAGACGACAGTTTCTTAGTCATAGTGGTTGAAATCTTCGGGCTGGAAACGTTTATCTTCTTCCCTCTTCCATCAACAGAGATTTTCTGAGTAGAGTTGCAAGAGACGACAGGAGGCGCCTCATCCCCTGAGCTCGGCTATTGTAATCTTTGGAAGACGGCTGCTGGTCCTCTCATACCGTCGCATTGTTACAACAACAGTTGACGATGACTTGGGTGCAGTGACGTCCGTGTGAGGACTCTTTACACCCCGAGGCCTCTTCTCTTTCCTTGCGCTTGTTGAGGATAGCCTCACGCAAGTCAGATGGGTCTGGAACGACCATGTTTGCTCCCTGGGTTTTGGGAGACTTTTTGGAACCACTTTGTCCGTTTGCCGCCGGGGGCTGGACTCGAGTGGTTCTGTACAACTTCCCATCAGAGGCTCGCATAACAGTATATAGAGCGCTCGGATGGTCAGAGGTCGAAACAGCGGACTGAGCTCGCTAAGCTCGCACTGCCCTAGACTTCTTCACTCTAGTACGTGAGGGCAAATAGTAGGAAGAGTCTAATTGGTGCTGCAGAGAATCAGACATATTTTTTCGGGAGCATGAGAGATCAGGACCATAGGAGAGGCGATCGAAGACTGAGCCTGAGTCGCGTGGAGCAGACAGTATGTGGCTGGAATCAACAGTCTTCATGCGGCTGGCAATCGTAGTCGCATGGGCTTTCTTCATGCGACTGGAAGTCTTGGCCGCATAAGTCATCTCCATGCGGCTGGAAATTGTAGCTGCATGGGTATTATGCATTCGGCTGGCAATTTTGGCTGCATGGACATCATGCATGTGGCTGGCAATCTTGGTCGCATGGATATCATGCATGCGATTGGCAATCTTGGTCGCATGAGTGTTCAGCCTGCGGCTAGTGCCTTTGTTCGGCTTCTTCCTGGAGCATATAGATTCACTCTTTGCCCCTACAAGTCCAGCATCATAGTACTTTCCTCTGTCGGACTTGGGGACAGCAGAGTCCTCTATGGCTTGAAGTGGAGCCGCATGAGAGTTGCCTTCGTCGTCTTGGGCAGCAGAGAGTACTCCGTCCAGAGCTTGGGGAGGAGCAAATAATTTTTGCCTCCACTTCCTCCGAGCTTTCTTCGTGCGGGTTCGCTTCTGGACCGGGCCAGCGCTCCCGTCGGAGAGCATTTCTTCAAACGCCTGTTGGTCGAAGCGGACGACCATCTTCTGTTGTGTGGAGCCAAGTTTGGCTGCATCCGATTGCATTACCAACTTCTCAGCTGTAGAGAAGTTTGTCCCCAGCAGAGTCGCCATCGTGTTTTTCATGAATTATAAGAGAACAGAACAATTATATCGGAGGACTGGACTTTTACTTCACAATACAAACTCGCTCGTACAAAGAAAGCCTAGGAAAGAAACCCTAGGTACAACAATCTAAGTACAATTGTTTATTTTAGATTCTGGGGGGAAGCGACGGCAGCTCTGCCTTACTCCTTGGACGATCGGATGCAGCCTTGGCTCCGGTGAAGAAATGCTCTTGGACGTGAGGGGAGACTCCCTTGCGCCTTCGGTTGCTGAATCTCTGGATGTCTCTGTAGTGCTCTCTCTTTTTTCTCTGCTCTCCTCTCCTGAATTCACCAGTCCTTTTTATTTCTCTCTCTCTCTCGAATTCTCCAGTCCTTTTTCTTTCTCTCTCTCTCTCTCTCTCTCTCGAATTCTCCAGCGTTTGTAAGGGAATGGTATCTTGCTATTTATAGAGATGGGGGTGTGATCATTAGGGTTTGCAAATGATTGCCGTCTTCAGAAGTCAGCGGTTAAGGATCAATTAATCTGGGCCACTCATCTTGAATATAATAAATTTGAGCAATTAATGTGATTGCATCAAATTTCTATGGGCAATAAATATTGATTGTCATGAATATTCGTGATTTGTGATAGCCTGCCACGTGTCCAATTTGCTTGATTTAATTTGATCAGGGCAATTATGATGATTACAGCAAATCTAATTTTATTAGAATTTGTTAGCACCCATAGTTCCAGGGAAGATAAGACTGCCATGTGTCTCAATTATAGTGAAGAGATCCATGTGTCTCAACTGGACTGTCCTGGCCGAGCCGTATATGGGGGTCCTCTCAGCCGCATGAAACCTGCAGCCGCACGTGGATAGACAGCCGCATGGGGATGGACAGCAGCATGGAGATAGGCAGCCGCATGTAGAGGGGCAGCTGCATGGGGATAGGCAGCCGTATGCCGATGGACAGCCGCATGGGGATAGGGAGCCGTACGCAAATGGGCAGCCGCATAGGGATAGGCAGCCGCATGCAGATGGGCAGCCACATGGGGATAGGCAGCCGCATGAAGTGGGCGACCGCATGAAGTGAGCAGCCGCATGAAGTGGCCTCGGGACTTGTTGGATTTTGCCAGCTGTAAGGAGATTTTCTCCTCTTTTCCATGAACACGCCATTATGTCAGTCATTATTACGTCTTTATGTCACAGATGTCATGGTTGTTATTTGTCAGAGCAGCCGTCAGGACATTAAATGCAGCTGAATGTAGAGAAGAACTGTTGAAGGCCACGTGGCTTCTTTCTGAACCGCATGGATCTATCCGAGCCGCATGGACCCTGAGTCGCATGGACTTCTGAGCCGCATGGGGATCCTTCTGTCGGAGCCGCATAGGTCTTTCTTTATTCTTTTCCATGCTTCTACAGTGTGTCATTTGTTTAGGATGAAGCATGCCAACAAGCATTCAATGACATCAAACAGTACCTTACAAATCTACCTATTTTAGTACCCCCAGTTGTGGGAAGACCCTTTTTTCTCTACGTTCGAGCATTAGATCATTCTCTCGGTGCTCTTCTTGCACAGAAAAGTAATAAGGGTCATGAACAGGCAATTTATTATCTTAGCCACATGATGGTTGGAGCTGAAGACAGGTATACTCATGTGGAAAAAGAATATCTGGCCTTGATTTTTGTCGTTCAAAAGATACGATATTATGTGACAGGACAGACTATTCATGTCATCTCCAGAATAAATCCAATTCAGCTATTGATGAAGAAGCCGAGTATTATTAACTCCCGGTTAGCTACCTGGGCAATGTTGCTTACTCTCTATGACATGGTCTATGTACCTCAAAAATCAGTGAAGGGTCAAACGTTAGCTGACTTCTTAGCAGCTCAGCCGATACCTGAAACTTCTAAGATATATGAGGACATTCCAGATGAAGTCGTAGATTACAACATGAATTTAAGGGATGACATTTGGCAACTATATTTTAATGGGGCATCGCGGGTTGGACCTAAAGGCAACATTGTCTCCAGAGTAGGCATTGTCTTAGTCTATCCTGATAAACTAGTTATATACCGTGCTTATTCCCTCAATGAACCATGTTCCAATAATGTGGCAAAATATATTGCTTTGCTGATTGGTCTTCAAGTAGCAAAACAATTGGACATTGAGTTCTTGGAAGCATATGGAGATTCTCAATTGATTGTCAATCAGGTCAGAGGAACATATAAAGTCAGAAATCCTGACCTCATTCCTTATCATCAAGTGGTAATCGAATTGGTCCTTTCATTCAAAGAATTCTTCATTGAATTCATACTATGATCTCAAAATTTGGAAGCTGACGCTCTTGCTAGTCTAGCTGCAGACTTAACAGTTCCAATAAGAAGACAAAATACCATCACTTTGTTGGATCGAGACTTATTCTGTGTCAAGAATAATTTGCATATCGAACAAAGTTATGTTACTGAATCAAATCAACAGCAAAAAGATTAGGGAAGTCCTTTTATTGACTATATAGTCTATGGGATTTTACCTGAAGATCCAAAGGAAGCTGCGTCAATCAAAAGACGATCATTTCGTTTTTATTATGATTCTTCTATGCATATGTTGTATCGTCGTTCTTATGACGGACTTTTGCTGCATTGTCTTTCTGAGGATGAAGCTAAACAAACACTCCGTGAAGCCCATGATGGTGTCTGCGGTGCTCATCAACCAGGTCTAAAATTGCAGGACCGTATTTGAAGAATGGGATATTATTAGCCTTCCATGATAGCAGATGCTGTGGATTATGCCAGACGGTGTAAAGCATGTCAGATTTATGCTGATTTTATTCATCAAACCTCTGAATTCTTAAATGGGCGGAAGTAGTTCCCTTTTTTGAAGTAAAAACGTCTAATATGGTTAGTTTCATCAAATACCATGTCATTTATCGTTTTGGGATTCCCCGAAGGTTAATCCATGATAATGGACCACAATTTTCCAGTCAGGCATTTTATAGATTTTGTCACAAAAATCAGATCCAAAATCTGGCTTCTACAGCTTACAATCCAGTTGCCAATGGTTTGGCTGAAGCTTTCAACAAGACAATTATTAAACTTCTTAAAAAGTTTGTTTCTTTCAATAAACGTGATTGGAATGAAAAACTTGGAGAATGTTTATGGGCTTACCGAACAACAGTCCGAACTCCCACTGGTTTTACACCATTCTCTTTGGTTTACGGATGTGAGGCTGTTCTTCCACTGGAAATCCAGATCCCGTCTCTTAGAATAGCCATTGTAAATAAATTAACCTCTAAACATAATGATCGCTTACGACTCCAAGAACTTGAAGGTCTGGACGAGAAGCGCCTTCAAGCACAACAGCACATCGAGCTATATCAAGCCCGCATATCTCGAGCTTTCAATCGTAAAGTTAAAGAGAGGGTATTCAAAGTCGGTGATCTACTTTTAGCTGTCCGAAGACCGATGGTTATGACTCATAAGAGCAAAGGCAAATTCCAAGCTAAATGAGAAGGTCCTTACGTAATTGAGATAGTATTCTCCAATGGTGCCTATAGGTTGTCTAAACCTAATGGAGATTTTCTCATAATGACAATTAATGGCAAATTCTTAAAGAAATATTATGTTTGAATTTCTTCTTTATTCCCCTGCTACCAAGGTTTGGTTAAGCTGATTATTTGTTCTCCTAGAAAAGAATTTTGATTTTCTGTCTTACCAGCTGATTTAGAAAGAAAAAGATTTATTATTTATCATTTCCTCATGACCTCTGAATAGATATTAAGTCTACTTCTTTTCTTATCTATCATGTCCATATGGCCTCTTAATAGATATTAATCTATTTTCTTTGAGTTATTACAATCTGTCACGTTCATATTACCTCTGATAGTATTGTATACTCTAAAAAGAAAACACGATTTATTATCTATCATGTCCATATTACCTCTGGATAGATATAATTTATTGAGTTTAGAAGACTTATCATGTCCATATTACCTCTGATAAGTGTTTTATATCTCATACCTATTATTTAAATTCAAAATAAATGATAGGGTCACAAAATAAATGTTTCATTCATTTCTTGTAATATTACAGAAAGGAAAAGACAGAAGATAAATTTTTTTTCTATTGATGAGATGAAAGAAAGAATACAAAATTCTGCATTGAATACAAAAATGCCTAAGGTAGAGCAGATACATCTTCAAGCAGTTTCTGCAGCTCTGCCAAACGCTTCTCACGAGAATTCAATACAGTAGTAGTAGCTATGGTACGACGAGCCTCTGTAGTACAAAGATGCGAGAGTTCGACAAAGGTAACTACCATCTTATCCTTGGCTTCATCAAGGGTTTTGATGGTAGCTTCAGCACCAAAGACTTTCTTCTCCAATATTGAGCTCTGCGCCAGATGTTTGTCTCGAGCTGCGATAATCTGCTCTCTCTCTACCTTCAAACGAGCCAATTCTGCCTCAACTTCACGAATTCTATCATTCTGTTGATGAATTCTTATGTTTGAAGTTTCATAGGCTTCTCTGTGTATCTACAGCAGAGGTTTAGTTTGAGCAAAAAAATCTCTCTCTCTCTCTGGCGACTTTGCTGCTGTATTCCTGGAGAGATTCCTTAAAAATAGTCTCCCGAGTGATGTATTCAGCAGATAAAGCATCATACTCGGTCTGGATGAGACTTTCAAGGGTTTCACTTGACAGCCTTAGATATTCTTTAACAGGCTATTCAAGTCCTTCTACTACCTTCTCCAGCACTGCTGCTCTCTCGGCATCATTGAAGATAGCAACGTTCCCAATGGTGGGAGCAATTGCAGCCTTCAAGCTTTCATAATTTAGGTCCTTCTTCAGGACCATCTTTATCAAAGCTGCCAGAGTTTTATAAAAAGCTTCTTTATGAATCTTAGCTAAAAGATTCATTTCTGCATTAGAGCTTGGTGTGGCAGCGAACTCTACTAAATACTTCTTCTGCAGACTGGGAGCAGATGTTGTTGTTGCCTTGGTAGCAGACTGAGATGAAGTCATAGTTGTCATTGCTACCAAGGCTAACTGATTCCTAGGAGTTCCAGAGACAATATCCTCAATATGTGTATAGATTATTTCTCCAGCCATTTTTGGAGCTGAAACTACTTGAGTTTCGGTGGCGGTGATTGTTGCGGGAGAAATGGTGATTGTTGTAACTGATTCAGGTTTAGACACTGTCTTTTTAAGAATTTGTGCTGGATCAGTAGCAATAACATAGGATGCTATTATTACGTCTCCGACTCCGGTTGATGGGTTGACAATATCTTCATCACCTTCGTTGGCTGCAGGCGCTTCAAGTTCTGGGAGTACTTCAGTTGCAGTTGGTTCTTTTGTAACTATTTCTTCATCGACAGCTATTTCTTTATCTGCAGTTGGTTCTTCTGCAGCTAATTCTTCTTCTTTTTCTTCAGCAAGAGAAGACAATTCTCGCTGAGCCTCCACTACAGGCTCTTGTTGTACCTCCATAGATGGAGAACATTCTTCTTGAGCAGAACATTCTTTTGAAGAAGAACTCTCTCCTTCAGACTCTATTTCTTCTTCTTCTTCATGAATAGACTCTTGACAAGGAGGAGGAACAACAGGTTTTACTGCAATAATGGCACCTACAAAGATTAAGCAAAATAGTAAATATACATAATATATATTTTTATATAAAATTTTGTGTAAATTCATTTTTACCTGTAGTAGGTGCAGAACGTGACAAAAGTGAGTCATAGTCCATGTCCCAGTCATCATCTTCTAACACAAGAGCCGGTTCATCCGAAGGGATGGGTTCCGGATCATTAGCAAGTGCTGCAGATCTGCCTTCATCAACTGCGGCCTTCGATGGAGAAGTCAGATGCAGAGAAGTGCTGAGACATCCCGAAGATAGGAGTCCCATTACTTCTGTTGCTGCTGCTAGTTGAGATGTTGAAGACCCTTCTCCGGGTTGAATTGAAGAAGATGCGATGTTCAGAGGTTCCTCAACTGGAGTCTCTCTCTCCGGAGTAGCAGCCCTCTGTCTGGAAGGCCCTTTAACAGTGACCTTTTTCTTCTTCTCTTTGGGAGCAACCGCTGTATCGGATTTACGCTTCTTAGAGGTAGAAATTTTGATGGTTCCTGCAGCTGCCTCTCTAACTCCCATGGGGATCGTTGCCAGATATTCATCTGGAACAGCAGTATTATCAAGTATGTTTAAGGGTACCATAACTGGCTCTTCGACATTTCCTTCCTTGTCCCATCGAAGACTTTTCTTCCTTTTGTAGTCGTTTTGCAAAGGAGCGGATGGAGACATAAAAACAAGCATACGAATGATGCATTCGTAGCTCAGTTGTATTGGTGGTAGTTGACACACGAAATTTAGCACCGGTACATCCAGCGCTGAAATACCTCCATGTCCTTGTACCATCAACTAACTTTCCATAATGATTGAAGAAGATGGAGGGATTACCAACGTGAAGTTGGTCATACCCGAATTGACGAGCGAACCGACTGGACAGGTACAATTCGAATGCGCAGTCATCATCAGTTCTATAAATCATATGTGATGGTCTAATGCATATCAACCAATTAAAGATAGGCGCAGGGAGCCCCGTTCTCCCTTTACCTACATCTTCAAATTGTACACCGAAGTAGTCAGCCGGAACTGGCGGTCGTGTGCAGAAAAAATTCTACCCATGAGTCTGCCACTTAAGTTGCAATCCACCAGGCTTTATAGAACTTCTGGAGGAATACCACCGCTTGATCTTCGAGGCCTGGAGGCAATAAACTGTAGTTGTGATGCAGCAACCAGCCCATTAAATAGGTGTAGGGCATCTCCACCCTGGGGAAGTCCTTAAGGTAAGGAGCATTATTAATTAACTCCTCGCCAAATGCTCGCAGACTAGCATTTATCCGACAACCATTGCCGGTAATAAGCTGAGTCTGGCTTTGAACACCAAACGTACTGCTGGCCATAGTACATTCTGGTGAATTCTGTCAATCGTACCAGTCCCTGGTACGACCCATCTTCGTAGCTACATGGAAAGAAAGCCCGCCAGCAAGGCTGCCTTTGAGATCTTTCGACTGCCATGCTTCAGATAGCTCAAAGCTTCAGTCCCCGCAGGGATGTCTGCAGTCTTAGTGGTCAGATACTGGTCCGGAGATTTGTATGTGATCATCCAACCGTGGATAAAATCTGAAGGAATTATTAAACAAGGGTTGATGGATTGAGCCTTATTGTCTTGGTATCTTTCCTTGTCATCCTTGGATATTCTATCCTTATGGTAGAATAGATAGGTTGTCTATTTATTAGTGTATACCAAATGCAACCCACTTTCATACATAGTGGTGCAAATCAGATAATAGCACATCAATTCTTGATATACTTTGACTAAACTAGGATTTGTCTTGCTAATCTCTTCTAGTTCCTGGTTGGAGGGAACATATTCTTCATATGGAGCTTCCCCCATTGGCAGCTTAGAGATGAATTGCATCTCATGCAGTACAAAACCCATTTCTCCTATTGGGGTTGCAAAAGTCCCTGTTGAGCTGATGTACAACTCCATCAAAGTTAAGAACATGTTATTGTTCATTGGTATGCCTTGACTGGTAGAGGCTACTGCTTCAAATAGCCTAATGGCTCGTAGCTCTGTTTTAAAGTGCTTCATGACCCAGGCACTGAGTTGAATCCAGTTCTTATAATGAGGGATCATCCACCCTGGAAGCCTAGGGTTGACCTGGGGATACAGCGCTGAAATATTCATAAACTTGTTTATGAACATTAGTATTTGCACTGGTTGGATCAGAGTTGAATCCTCGTATGGTGTGAATCCAGGCAGTAAACCGAAAAAAGGGACAACACCACCACTGGGAGTACTGGTACGATAGCCCATTTGGTGGGACCCATCTCTCTTAAATATAATTTTTCCTGGTCTACCATGACTGTTGGGAGTCAGGTTCCAGATCATATGTCTTGTGTGGGTGGCATGAACGAACGAAGACAGGGGATAATCCCTTGACATTGACTGGAGGTACATCGCTCTCTTTCCAAATCCAATTACCCAGGACTCATTCTTGGGATTTGTCTGATATTTGAAGTCAATGGCATCTCCAAACATGAAGGCAGGCTTCAAAAATTGTTGACCATCCAGCGATATCAACAGCTCTCCCTTTATCAAAGTCAGCAGCATCCTGTCTCCCTGAGCAGCTATCATTTGTTGTCTCTCTGGGGATTCAACATGAGACAGATTCTCCAAATAGTTGGAACCTAAGATACCAGTTGGGGAACTAAAGATTTCAGAGAGAGAATGAATCTGCAAGTCAACTGTAAAAAGAAGATCAACAAAAATCAAGTTAGTAGAATTCAGAAATTGATCTTTATACAACTTTACACAAATGCTTCTATGTAAGTAAATGTTTGTGCGTAAAGATTTTATATCCTAAAGTTGGTTCATCTCTACGCAAGAATTTCTTTTACGCAAGTAAAAACTTGTGCGTAAAGGTGTATGACTAAAAGCTTTTTATGCGTCCTTTTATCTGTTCAAAAAAGTAAAAGTTGTACGCATGAAAACATATCTTCTTTTATGCTGACACGTTTGAACGTGGGTGACTTGCATATTTTTAACTTTACGCTGGCACGTATAAACGTGAGCGTATTTAATGCTTAAATATTTTATGCGGGCACGTATTGACGTGAGCGTATTTTGTTGTTTACATTTTACGCTGGCACGTATTGACGTGAGCGTATTTTGTTGTTTACATTTTACACTGGCACGTATAGACGTGAGCGTATTTTGTTTCTATTTTTATGCTAACACGTATAAATGTGGGCGTATTCTATTTTTTACGCTGGTACGTATAAACGTGGGCGTATTTGGTGATTTTTATTCTAAGCTGACACGTATAAACGTGGGTGTGAAGTTTAGGGTTCGGTTCTTCTTCTTTTCCGACAAACCCATGGCCAAATTAGGTATGGTTCTACCTATCATGGCCGGAGCCACAGCGGGGTTGGTCTTTCGGGTTGCTTTCGATGTTGTGACGACAGTCTTCGTACGCTCACTCCTCGACGAAGCAGTGGTGGGCTTCTTGCCCTTGGCGCCGGCGGTGGTCTTGCTCTTGGGGGCCATTGATTTGAACTGAGGTTTCGAAGAAGAGAATAAAGAAGATAGAGATTGCAAGAATGAGTAAAGTTTTCTCTCTACTCGCAAAGCTCTATTTATAGAGAATTTTGAAATCGGTTCAAATTACCAAAATTTATGCTGACTGTTGGGTATCCCGAATATTATGCTTCTAAACTGACTGTTGGGTATTTCGAACTTTACGCGTACTGTTAGATATCCCAGATTTTATGCTTCTGTTCAAAGTATTTCAAATCTTAGAAAAAATTTGAAAACTTTGAAGGGGGTCTTGTAGAAGCATAAATAAATTTCATAGACCAAGTCAAAAAAGTTGAGAGATTTACGCAAGTCAAACTGAGTCAGATTCAAGCATTACGCAGAGATCAAATAGAGTCTAACTCTACGCGAGCTACTTTACGCGAGAGCCATCCTCAGCCTTTACGCGAGAGATATGATGTCCATATCGCATTTAATACGCGTGATACTGCTCTGCCAGAATGATTTTCTGACAGAACATTGCACAGAAGCCAAGAAGATTTTTGCACCAAATCCAACACTTGTCGTTTATTGTGCAGATGGGCTACTTTATGCTCAAGAGACCGCTTCCTTTACACATAAAAGTTATTTGACTTTTTACGCTCAAGGCTTTTGTGTGCGTAGAGTTCATTTAAGCTAGGTGTACGCTCAAGGCTACTTTTCAGCCAGTTTACACAGGAAGTCTATTTTGGGTTATTTTATGCCCAGTCTGCTACTTTACGCAGGAAGTTTGTTTTGGGTTATTTTACGCCCAATCTTTTCTGGCTATGTGAGAACGTGGTTTTCTGACATGTCTTTCATGCCATACTTATCTAGGAACGTGTGTACGTGCTCTCCCCATATTGCTGAAGTTGTAGGACACGTGTCACCATGTGTAGAGACCACAATTCTATATGGGACACGTGTCATCACGCGTAAAGGTTGATCTTCAATCGTGGGTGGCAGTTACTTGCGTAAAAGTCCCAATTATGTTGCTTTTTACGCATAGAGGGTCTAGTCTATAAATAGACTTATTTTTAAATAGAAGACATGATCAGAATATATACAGAGAAGGAGATTCTGAGAAAACTCGTACTTTCAGAGTGATATTTCCCAGAAGCATTTCTTCAACTTTTTCTCAAGAACAGGATGAAGCAAAGCAGGAAAGCATTCGACTGTGCCATCAGTGCCATTGTGTCGATACCTTTCTGGTGACTTAGTTCTTTCGATTGTTCATTTTCTTCAAAAAGTTCTCTTCATCATCATCGTGTGGTCCAAGGAACAAAGTGATCGCTCTCAGATCAGACTTCTACATCAATACTCTCCAGAATCTACTTGTACTTTTGTACTTTTTCTCGTTTTCTTTCAAAAGCCAATTTTAGGCATTTTGTTAAGAGAAACAGCGACCATGTGTTCTTAAAGATATCCCCCACTAGACGCACGATTCGATTCAGAGGACGTGGCAAGTTGAGTCCAAGGTACATCGGTCCTTTCGATGTCCTGGAACGTGTTGGAGAGGTTGCCTATAGATTGGCCTTGCCCCCATCGCTGGAGGGAGTGCATGATATATTCCATGTACCTCAATTGAGGAGGTACGTGGCGGACAGCAATCATGTGCTTGATCACTCCGAGATCACAGTCGGACCGAGCTTGTCGTACGAATAGCAACCAATAGGTGTTCTTGATCGTCGAGTGAAGGTGTTACAGAATCAATCTATTCCATTGGTTCGCGTGGCTTGGAAGCATCGCTCTCCAGGGGAGTCTACTTGGGAGCTCTAGGACGACATCCAAATTCGTTACCCATATTTGATCGACAACGAAGGTATGCCTTGCCCATGTTAGTTCCTTAATAGTTCTTTGCTTGCAATGCATTCGACCCCCTACCTTATTTTAATTTTGAGGACGAAATTTCTTTATGCTGGGTAGGATGTAAACCCCCCTCCCAAAATTTTCTTTACTTTTAAAGTATACATATATTTATTTTAATATTTTGTTATTAATTAAATGGCTTTTTACCATATATAGGCATTTTACATATTATGGGTAACAAGCAATGGTTACACACATATATAAATAAGATAGGTAATCCATATAAGGATATTTAGTTAATTGTATTAGAAAAATATTTTAGATTTTTAGGATTTTTTTGTAATTATTTGGGGCTATATATATATATATATATATATATATATATATATATATATATATATATATATATATATATATATATATATATATATATATAAATGATTATAGAAAAAAAGAAAGAAAGGGGGAGTACTGTGAACAGTACTCGTGTTCCCCCGAAACTAAGCGGAGCAGTAGAGGATAACTTCGAAAGAAGTTTAAATGCAAACTTCTTCATAACTACACCGATCGATTCAAGAAATTTTTTACAAAATCTTAACCAGATTCTCATCTATCTAATCGACTTAAACCCAGATCGAATCCTAGCACAATAAGGTTTTAAATCTGATTCAAAATTGGAATTTAAACACCCAATAAAAAGTTTCGGGAAATAGCGTTCTTGGGAATTCATCGATAGAACTTCATCCCGAGCCTAAGCTTCGACTCTAGGACCTCCCCCACCCCCCGCGCTCACCGTCGACGGCCTTCTCGCCGTCGTCGACGACTGGATCGCCGGACAACCACACCAAGCCGAGAGGAAACAGGGGACACTCTGTTTTATTTCAGAACCCAGGTATGATATTTCGAATCCCAATTTCTTTGATTGTGTTCGACAAAATTTTGATCTATCGAATGTTGTGCGTAGACGACATACCCATCTATAAACCCTACTGATTATAAAATTTTCTAATACATAGGAAATCCCAAAAAAGTTTCGGGAAAGTAGAGAAAAATTCTTCGAAAACAAACCCGAGAAAATACACCAACCCCTGACTTTGGAAGGGTGATTCCAACCCAGATATCGAGAATTTGTGGTAAAAATTTTAAACAGTCCTAGTTAACTTATACGATATGAAAACCCATCTGGTAGATTCAACTTTTATTTATTGTACGGAAAATTACGGATCGATAAACTTATGAGAAAAACTGCTTTAAAATATTGAAATTTTAGAATTCTGTCCGATACGGCATACGTCCCGACAAATCGGGCGACATGGTCGGGCGGTATAAGCATCGAAAGACGTGTATGGACGTTGCCGCCGTGTGGGAACTGACAGAACTCAGTTTCATCGTGTGTGCACGATAAAATCAGTCCGTATCCGTCGAGATACCCCCGTATCGCCAATTTACAAACTTTTCCCTAATTTCGTGTACAGGCGTCAAATCGAGAAGAAACTTACGCCAACAGGTCTGAAATGAAACTTACGCCAACAAGTTTGGTTCGATTCTGAGAAAGTCGAATCTGAACCCCTTTTCGGTGGGCCCGCGACCCACTCAAACGAGCGGTTTTGTACGCAGCTGATCGAAATCCAAAACTTGACATACCGTTGAGGTCCTCCCCTCAAACTGAGTCTGTAGATATGTAGTTTGATGACTTTAGAGACCATAGACCTTGGCATGCGTTTCGGTGCAAAGCGGGTCCAACGGCGAACATCGTTTTGACCCAAAATTACGATTTTGCCCCTGTTCCAAAATTAGACTTTTGGAAAGGCGTTTCCTAGGTATATCTTATATACCGAGTACGTTTTTGATATTTATTTCAACTTCCATAGTTGTTTAGAGAATATGACGTTTCTTGGCAGACATTGTGATTTTTTGGACTTGCCACTTTGTACCATCAGGCAAGATATCTTGCCACTTTACTCTGTGGTTATTATATTCTTATTTTTAGTTCTTATTTTTAGCATTTCTTATTTGTTAATATTATAAAACTGTGCGTCCAAGCCACACTTGGGTGCAGGCAACTATATCGGTCGTTTTCTCGCTTTTATTTATTTCTCTTGCTTTGACTTAGTCTAGTGACCACTCTTGTATTGATGAGGTATCAACATATCTCATACGGCCTTGACACTTGCTTACCACGAGTTGTGAGTCACATGTAGGACACGTCCTCGCGTAGTCGACTGGCCACTGATACGTAGGAGGCCTGCGACAGATAGGAGTAACTGTCAATAGTGTTGCATACTAGTAGCCTTGGCAGTTACTAGAGGTTTCATGAGTTATGGATGTGACCCTACTAGTGGGTAGGGAGAACAGTTTCCTTAACGTATGGGTCCTTTATGCACTTTTCTATTACTGGTCCTGCTGGCCTCTGACATTCGAGAAATGTTATGCTTTGAGGTCCCTGGTATCCTGATGGGGACATACCTGAGTTACTGCTCCAGAGTTAGATGCCCATGCGTTGAAGGTCTATTCTTAACTGCATTATCACTGTAGAACTGGTAGGTACCCTGTTGCATGCATCCCTTTTATTCTATTATATTATCATAGTTTATATGGCATGGTGCTTTCTTGTATCTTGCTACGTCCCTCTGAGGACCTGGTTATCTCTCCAGGAGTAGACGACTTACTGCAGGAGTACGGAGCGGCTCTAGATCCATCCTACATCGATGACGAGACAGTCCCTACTGATTTATAGTCTATTCTTTGATGATACATTAGTTGACATTATTTTTACATCTCTTTTCTTTCTATTTTTGCGGAGGTTGGACTTCGATCTTGTGAGACAATTTTTATAGCTGTTTGGAGTGAGCATGTTCACCCGACTATCTTTTTGATATGCTTATTTATTGATTGGGACTCTATTATCTTCTGTGTTGAGTTGTGAAGAGATTAGGTTATATATTTCTGGCCTGTGATTAGTTTATTTACAGCTTATGTGCATATATGAGGATTCCATATATTGGATTATTCTTCGTACATGTACAGCTGGCATGTTCAAGTGCTTGGTCCTATGTATTATAGGACTGGGGCATTACAAAACGAATCGCACGGGTGGGCGAAATGCGCAGCGCGTGGGTGCATGACGCATACGACGTAGAGGCATGGCGTACGAGCACACAGCACGCAGAACTATTGAGTCTTTCCTTTATGTGGTGCGTGGGGCTTCGACCATTCGTCCATGTATATGCCAGGCCTATGCATCCCAGATCAATGAGTCTACTTCTATTAATCATATGCATGAAGGCGAACGTCGAGTTCGGGTTGAAGCCTCTGCCACCGATCTTATCTTCTTGTTTGCATATGTCATTAAAATCTCCTATGCAGCACCATGGAACAGTAAATGATTTGGATATGGATGTAATTGTCTCCCAGAGTTTGCCTCTGCCTTTCAGTTTGGGGCACCTATAAACGCATATTGGGATAGTCGGTAAGAGCCGGGGGTGGTAAAGAGGTGGATTTTGCCATGCGAGCGCATCTTTTCCATGAATTTATCTTCATTTTGGGTATATTGTTGACGGAGATAGTAGCAGGAGATCGTGGGGTGAGGGTGGGAATTCGAAAATTTGATCCGTAATGATAGTCGATGGTGGACTGACATAGACGAGATCCCGAAGTGCATCTTCTAGCCATGATTGATCTCCACTAGGATGATTGGCCACAACCTCGTCTGGGCCGTTGAAGAAATGAAGCATTAGTTTCGAGTAAGACCGATCCTTCGTAATCTGTGTCCATAGGATCCAGGGGGCTCCCTAGTGGAAGTTGAGGTCGCATAACTACTCTCCAATAATTATTGCGAGGGATCCGAGAGGTTATGATTCGCCACAACCGAAATGCAGCCATCGGGATTGGGTTCTAGTGTGCGAGTATAATAAGCTCTAACTACAAAGGATAGTTGGCTCCATCTATTATGTGGTGGTTGATATGTAGCTAACTGGCTTTGATTTTCGAGGCTCGGTATGTTGCTACGTGGTGTTAGTATCCCCGGTTGGATGGGTGTTTGGATTGAACGGAAAATAGGGACAAGGGTGGTCTGAGATTCACGACTGGTCTTCACCGTCGGCGAGTTAGGGTGACTCGGTGTTGGTGTTTTGTTACTGTCTACCAAGTTCCTGCAGTTGATGGGGAAAGGTTGGTCTGCCTTGTAGTCATCCTCTCTGACACGAGGTTTTGGAAGTTTCGTGATCCTAGAGACTTCATCCTCGATCCAGTCTTCGTCGATCAATGAATGAAAGGACTCCCTTTTAATGCAAAAGGATAGCGAGTGGCCCACTCTAGCGCAGAAAGAGCATCGTCGGGGAAGGTGCTTATATTTGACAGTAATCTCTCTAAGGGAGGTGTCGTCGATAATGGTTGAGATGCGCTCCTTCAGTAGTTTGGAGATGTCAATGAGCACTTTAATACGGGTGTAAGTTTTCTATTTTAGTTCTTCTGCTACGGAGCATGATCGGGGTGAACCAATGGCTTCTACAGATCTGGATATAGCCATGCGATTCAGGAACTTTGGAGGGGCGTGGTGGAGTTGGACCCGAAGATCAGCATATTAGAACTGATACACTTCGGAAAGCTTGCTGGAGTCGCATCTCTACGGCTAACAGGTCATCATTTATGCTCCATGGTGTCTATAGGATGACATGGTTCATAGTTATAGGGGATTCCAACATCACAAGAAATGATCCTATATTAGGATCTAGATCGGAGACCTGGATCTGGTTGGAGGTCCTCGAGATCACGAAAAGGATGAAGGAGAGAGCAGGGCAGGTGATCTTGCACGAGAAGAAGGGTTTAATGGACAGAGCGGATGTCCCATGGTCGACTACTGCACTCTCTCTGGCTGTTAGGGAAATGACCCTTGCGGGGCTTTGGAGGGAGAGAAAGGAGGCCATTTTTTCTACGACGTCCTTGTACGAGGCCATAGCGAGGTTAATGGTGGAAGGTTTTGGAATGAGATGGTGGGAGGAAGGGAAGAATGGAGGCAATGAGATTCAGTTGATCAAAACCCTAGGGTTTTGGAAGAGGATGCTGAGCGATAACAAACCCACAAATTTGGCCATTAAGAGGATTAATCAAAATTGAGTAGATGTAACTAGGTGTAGTTAGCCTGGCATGAGAATATATATTCTGAGTTTGCATTTGGTTAATTTCACGTCAAAATTTTTTAAATTTTTTTAAGATTATGTTGGTAAAATATTTTTAGAAAATAGTTTGTTTAACAAAATTTATATCTTATTTTCGGTATCATGTTTCATGTGTCCTCCACGTATCTGACTGTGTCATTCCTAACGTGTCTAGTTCTCCTCTCCTTAACCGTTTCTTCCTCAAACATTCGACACACCTTCTCTGGTCATCACCGTTTATTCCTCCCTCCCAAACGGGTTCAACGTCTTCTCCTAGGAGCACTGCACATCGTCTCCAAGTCCGACAAGATCATCGTCGAGAAGTCCACCATCCCGGTCATGACTACGGAGGCCGTCGAGAGGATCCTAACCCATAACCTCTCCAGCTCAGTGTTCCTCGCTGAGGGCACTGCCATCGACACTGCCATCAAAGAACTTTTCAAGTCCACCATCCCGAACAATAGCAAAGGCATCAACTACCATATCCTTATTTGCCATTAATTATCAAACCAAGAACTACAGAGGAACTGGATTTGATTAAAAACTTTGCAAGTACAAAAGAGAGCCTAGAAAGAAATCCTAGGAAATAATCTAAGTACAATTGTTTACTTTTGATTCTGGGGGTGACGATGGAGGCTCGAGAGAAGTATAGATACTCTGCCTTACTCTTTGGACTATCAGACGCAGTCTTTACTCTTGAGAAAATTTCCAGCCCTTTGCATGGGTGTGATACCCTATTATTTATAGAGGCTTCTGCATGAGGCATATTTCGGGCCGTATAGGTGGTCAAGTAGCCACGTGGCCGTAACAGTGCACCAAGACCCGGTCTTCAGCGGCCAGCTGGGTGTCTATTGAGATTTTTTTGTTACAACATATCTGGGTGGTTCAAGACTTTGTCAATTCACCACGTGTCCTACCACGAAAATCTGTTGAGGGAGATTGGAGAATTTTAGACTGCGTAAGGCTCATGCGACTCGAATTAACTTGGTCGTAGTCTCCCTTGGCTGCAGGACATCCCTGCTTTATTTTGGTCGTAATGTGGTCTCAGGGGCTTTCTTTCTGCGACTCAAATTAACTTAGCCGTAGAGTTGTCATAGGAGCCTTCCTTTTACGGCCCGGATCAGCTAGTCCGTAGAGTTGACATAGGAGCCTTCCTTCTGCGGCCCAGATCAACTAGTCCGTAGAGTTCACATATGAGCCTTCCTTCTGCGGCCCGGATCAGCTAGTCTGCAGAGTTGACATATGAGCCTTCCTTCTATGGCATGAATCATCTGGCTGCATAACGCCTATGCGGTCGGTATTTTCATGCTTCTACACGACCCCCTTCAAAGTTTTTAAATTGTAAATTTTGAAATACTTTGAATAAGAAGCATGGAGATACGCATAGGATTTTGAGCTACAGGAAAGTCTTTATCTAAGCTGTCACTGCCGCATTTAAAGCTATGATTGGGGCTATCTTTTTCGAGATCAACATAACGGTTATGAAGGATAAAATCTTTAAGGATCATCATTATCTTTAATGGACACGATAAAGAAAGAGGCGTATATCCGTTTACGCTTTTTGATGGCCTATAAATGCAGGTTGTATAGCAGTAAGAGAACTTCCCCTACTTTCTTTCGTTTTCTATTTCCTGCTCTTCGTCTTCTTCATTCAGCCATGCCCCCCAAAGCTTCCAAATCCATAAGCGCTGCTGACAAAGGGAAGGGGCCTGCCTCTTCATCTAGAACTGTAGAGTCATCCTCCTTTCATCCCGACGTACAGACTCCTATCAAGGGTAAGGATGGTGGAAGAACGAACATTTGAACTCTAATGGCCATGTCGCACGCTTTATGCGTGGGTCTGACCAAGTATCACCGTTGTGCTTTGGCTTCATCGTCTTTCGCACAAAGTCGGGCTTCCATGGGGCATGTGTTCCCTGTCTCGCTAGGCCGCATGTGCTCTATGTGACTGGACCGCATAGACTGAGTTGCATAGGTGTCATATGACTGAGCCGCATGTACCCTCTCCATATTTTGTCCGCATAGGCTCTGCCTGACAGGGCTACATATGCGTCACCTGATTTGAGCCGCATGTGCTCTCCCCATACCTGTGCCGCATAGGCTCTGCTTGACTAGGCCTCACATACGTTCCCCGATTTAAGTTGTAGGCACTCTGTTCATGACCAAGCCGCGTTGCTCTGCTTAACTAGGCCGCATATGCATCACCTGATTTGAGCCGCATGTGCCCTTTTCGTAACTAGGTCGCATAGGCTTTGGCTGATTAGGCCGCATAGTTGAAAAGGAACCCATTCCCTTTGTTTTCTTCTGACTATTTTCTTTCTTTGACCTTTGCAGTGACTTTGCCTACGTCTCCTTCGGAGAAAGTTTTGATAGGGTATGCTCAGGCCGCTCTAGGTGTCAGATTTGACCAGATAGTTGACGATGTGTCGACTCAAATTACTAGAGGTCAATCTAAAGTCAGGTTGAAGGAGATATGGAGCCAGTCGTATTTCTATTTACTCGGCATAATGAACACTGGGATACTGGGCGACATTCATCTGAAGCCTATGTTTTTGTTCGGGGATGCCCGGACCGTCTCGGACCCGCGCATAATAGAGGTATACGAGAACTGGGATTTTACTTCCCACGGGGTAGCGATTCATATATCCCAGATGGAACGCCACTTCCCTTTATCAAGGTTCAACACGGTGCCCATTAAGAGAAAAATGTCGGGTCCCCTAACTCAGGATCAATAGGAAGACAATCTACTGCTCCACTGTTGGACTGGCCCCCGACAGTTTCATCTATGAACTGAATCCCAATATCCAGTTTTCCTAGGCTGACACTTTCTTGAATCGGATTGCTCGCAAATGGTCTTACCCCGCAGGCAAGTTGTCGTTGCTTAACTCGGTGCATCGTTCCCCTTCGTGGGTCAACCTGACGACCTAGATCCTGACGGAATATAGGGATACTTGCAGCGGAATAGCCTCTACTATGCCATAAGGGGCACCTGTTATGATTTATTTATGAACCGAAAGTTGTTCATAGCCCTCCTTGAGATGTATAGCTGTCGTACGGGGACCTTCTTTACTCCTGGTGGAGAAATGGGGCTCGCTTTCCATGAGATGCACGATGTTTCTAAGTTGCCCTGGGGAGACGAGGTTTACAAGGAGTATACCCCAACCAATGAAGAATTTGAGAAACTAGAGCGACGGTTCCCCGTGTTCCTTGCTGTATACAGGGAAGTGCTATGTCATCATAGCACCTGTCAGTAGATGTCCAAGAAGAAGGATAAAAGATCTAAAGGGCACCTTACCCATACCAAGGCTTAGATTAGTTATCTATTCAACCTTGGCGCCTCAGGCCGGGTCTCCCCTCGGAGCCATCAGACTCAGGATGGAGTGGATACGCAGGTGCGAGACACCAAGTGGGGTAGAACTGCATGTGACAGATTCGGGAGCTTGAGCGACACCTTCTGTTACTTCTATCATGATACCCAACCTTTGTCCGATAAGGCTATCCTGGTCGGGTTCCTAATGATGTGGTTGAGGACCTGTATAGTTTCAGGGGGCTCCAGTTCTATTGAGAGAATCAGTCGTAATCTGATCCTTCCTGTAGTCAAGCTGGTTTTTGGAGGTTGGCAGGATCTCCTCCCAGCTATGGTGTGCAACATTCATCAAGGTCTTCGTACTTTTATGACGAAAGTCATTGCTTGTGAAACCACGAAAGCCTTCATCCGGATTGAGCTGCCTTACCATTATCTGATGGGATGGCTGTTGATGCACTGCCCCTCTTTGATGCGTCCTGGCACTGAGGGTAACGCGACGAGTGGCGATGCCTTTATCTATCTGTATCGATACATGCCTTGGATAGCTTCTTCTATAACGTAGCAGGTAACCTCCATCTTCATGTCGTCGATATGACATTTCCCAGGGGATAGCTTCTTCTCGAGTTAAAACCGCTAATGGCAGTATTGGTCTACGCTAGCCGATGTATAGGGATGCCTAGGAGTTGAAACAAGCTTTTTGGGATGATGCTTATTGACGAGCCAGGATCGATGTGCATCCGATCCACCATGATGTCGCCTATGTATCCAGTGTAGTACAAAGGGCGATCAAGCAAGTTGGTTTTGATTAACATGTCATGTGGGGTAAATACGATGTTGGACATTGCATCTGCACAATTGCTGCCCTGGAGATCTGCTGACGAGTCTTCCCCTGTAGGCTTGACCTGAGCTAAGTAGGCGTCAGCGTTCTGGAGTACTTCGCTCAATGCGACACGAATATCCTTGGAGAGCCTTAGGAGCTCGTACAACGACAACTTTACTGGCGTATTGGCCAGTTGTGCTAGTATGTCAAAGTTGTAAGGTCCCTCCAGCCATTGTGGGGTCACGACCCGCTTCCGAATAATCGAATACGAGTCGGACACGCCCAGCCTTCGTCGATGGACACGACGAAGTAAGCTGTACAATACTAGGGAAAACTCCAAGTCACAATATAATGTAAACATCCACAACTTCTATATATAACGTTCCCAGAAAGATGACCAATATCCACCAAGTCATTTTAGTACAAAGTCATCCGGAGACAAATCCGGTCAAATAAAATATACAATGATAAAATCATAAAAATACAATGTCCAAAAAAATAAATAAAAAATCCTGCAATATCCAATGCAATCAAATGCTCCATGTGGCCTCAAGCTCACCTGTAACGTATCCTGTTAGGAAAAGAGCAATGTACAACCCCGATAAGAACAATATTCAATGTAATCTGAACTACAGAGTACAAGGTGAAACTAAAGTACGAGAACTAAAAATGAAACTATGGTACCAGAAATGAAATATAAAACTGCAGGCAATGGATTCGACAATCAATATGCAAAGATAATGAACACGACAATCAATGAACAATACGATGAACACGACAATCAATACAAGTATGACATTTTGAAATATTAAACTAATGTGTGACCGACTTAGGACCACAATCCACAATCATTCCATTCTACAAGGTGCGGCTTAATCATACATGAATTGTACGATTAGGCTATCCATAATACCTATGTTTGGTGTGGTCACACAAAATTATTATTTTCTCCAATCCCCGTAATAAACAATGACTCACAATACAATGAATAAGGTACAAGGCAATCGTGTGTATCTCGTGTCCGATATGAGAACATAGCACATAAATGTAAGACTGTCACGACCCGCACCCTGTGTAGGGGCACGAGAAGTGGGTACGTCCAGCCTACGCCGTAGTATCGGCGGTAGAACGCTGTCCTAGGTTACTAACTAATCTCATGCATTGTATATAATGTACTTGCCAAGATCTCAACTCCGAAGGGAGGACAAGTAAAAGATATGATATACTCAATCACAGTCTAAGCACGATAAGATAACACAGAAATCTAGATACCAACTAACAACAACAGAAATTAAACTACTAAAATAATAACAATAAGATCTCAAACAAAACTCTAATACGACTCAATATCTCAAGTTTAATAGAAACAAGCTCAAAACATGAAAGCTAAGTAAGTCTACTAGCTAAGCTCCTGAATCACTCCTGAGAGTCGGAACCAAAGGTAGCTAATCCCTCGCCAGGTCCATGGTAAGTAGGGCATGTGTCGTCAGGAGTATCATCTGTAATATTTTCAACAGGTCCAATCAGGACAGGAACGAGCATATCTCATCTAGAAATCCCAAGTAAATGACAAAGACTATAAAGCAGTTTTTAGACAGTTATATAGATGAGCATGGCAGTTTTATACAGATAATGATGTAGAGAAACAGTGAGGGTACAAGGAAAGTAAAGTAACTAATAAGAGAAGAAATCATGGCAAAGAAGACTGTAGTAAACTAGCTGAACTAGATTAACATGGTATAAGTCCAGACAGTATAAAATGTAATCCCAGTGTGAGTCCAGTCCATGTAATCCAATACTAGATGATTCCAGTATAAGATGAGTCCAGTAAAATGAGTCCAGAAGTGATCCATGATTCCAGGGTAAGTCCAGACTATACTCTAACAGTGTGTTTTAAAATACTGAGATCAACATGTAAACGGCTAGGGGTAATCAGGCACATCGCACACTCGGCCAAGTGTGGGATGGCTAGCATTCCAGAATAGTTCCAAGGGAGGTGGTTCCAGATTTTAGGTATGTTCACATGTCTACTCAAGTATTTCTCCGCCCACAATGAATCTATAATCCAACACTACAACCAGTATGAGTCCAGCCAATGATTCCAGAAATGATTCCAGAAATGATTCCAGATGATTCCAGTAGGTGATGCTAGTAGTGATTCCAGATATAGAGGCCAGACATAAGTAAATGAGTGTCGCATGTAATGGATCCAGTAATACTAATCGTGTTTGTACAGAGAATCATATATAGCTATCTAGAACTGAAATACAGTAAATGACAAGTAATGAAAGATCTATCAGAGAATGTACTCGCCTGACACTCTGGAAAGAGTAGTGTAATATCAGATGTCTGTACCAGGGTCACAATGTCCTAAAATAGAGTAATACAGTTATGACATGTCCAAAATGAAGGTAAATGAAATCTTCAATGCAATCTATATGAATTCTAAGCCAATCTAGGTCAAAATCAAACTTGGTCAACTCTACAGTCAAACTAAGTCAATCAAGTCATATTAGGTCACAGGAAATCAAACTAAGTCAAATAGAGTCAAACAAGGTCAAACAAGTCAAGGTTAGTCAAATCTAGGTTAAAGTCAACTCCTGGTCAACACTCTAATCAAACTAGTCAATTACTAGTCAACATGATCAATCTGGGTCAAGTCTAAGTCAAACATAGACCAACTAAGGTATTGGTCAAACAAAGACTAGTCAGTCAGGTAATTAAGCCAGGGGTCAACTATTTAAGTCAAACTCTATAAGGTTACTTAACTAACTATAGGCTAACCTGTCTTAGGATACCTAAGATACCATTCTACAAAGCTAAGGTGTAACCAAATCACATATAAATATATATAGTACAACACCAAACTTAATCTTATAATCAAGCTAAACCATAGTCTAACTCAATCAAGACTCAACTCTAAGTATCCTACTTAACCCCATACATATCTTCACTCTACATAGGGCTATCTATATAACCAAGTCATAAATAATACCCTTATATAGGTCAAAGTCTAAACCAACTAGTCAATAGTCTAGGGTTTAGTCAAACTTAGGTCACCAAGTCATTTAGAGTCCATCCAAGTCAATTCTAGGTCAATTAGGTCATGGTTGACCAATAGTTGACTTTGGTCAATCATGGTCAACAAGGCTACCTAGGTCAACCATTCAAAAGCCCATTAGGCCAAGTATAAGGCAACCCCCTATTAGCCATAGGCTAGTATATCTAGGTTCCATAGGCTAATATCCTATAGGTATCTATTTCTATATAATATATATATACACATATAACATGACCACATAGGCCTATAGGCTATGTGTCACTAGATACCATGTATAGGTATCTCATATAGGTGTCTAGCCATACATCTATACAATATATATATCTAATACCCTATATTCTCACCTATACATAACCTACATATATATCCAACTATATATATAATACTCTATGTATATATATGATACATTATATAATACCCTATATAATATAATACCATATATATAATACCCTAATATGATACATATAGCCCTTCTATATATATAATACCCTATATATATGATACACTATATAATACCCCATATATGTATGTACACTACAATATATATATATATAGAGAGAGGGAAGTATTGAGAGAGAGTGAATTAGAGAGAGAGAGAGAGAAGACAGAACAGTAGGGGGGAGTGTTCCAGATCCTGGAACAGGAATGCTCCCCACACTCACACAGTTACATATATACACATATGTGTATATATATACACAACTCCCTATGTACACAACTACACATCCTCAAATTTCACCCACACACTCACATACATATATACTATATATATATACACTAAAAATACATATATACATGTATAAAACATATTAAAATTTGGTTTGAAATCCATTTTCAAAAACTGGGAAATATCCCCAAAACTGGAAAAACTGCACTGTTTACTCGAAATTGGGTAAACCCAATTTCACATCCAAAACCGAGCTAAGGCTCGATACTAGTGGTTGGTAATGGTAGCCCCTAGGTACCTCTAGGTTCCTACTAGCCTGACACATGGCCATGACACGACACGGCGTGTCCACCAACTCCTAAACCCAATCGGGTAAAACACATACACTAACAGACACTACACGTCGTGCACACATGTAGACGAGTCTAGGACACGACACAAAGCGATACACATCTCGTGATCGTGTCCGTAGGTGAGTCTAGGGTTCGTGCACGTGTCCAGCACCCTGCACTGGGTCCACGTGTCGTGTAGAGGGGACACGACACACGTATCAGAGAGGGAAATACGTGGTTTCAGACCGCGTCGTGCAGTGATGCACGCGTCTCGTGTACGCGACACAGGACACGACACATCTCGTGCTCGTGTCCTGGGGTTCGCCCTAGGTTCCTCTACACATGTGTCACCCTGACACGTGTCCACGACTCGTGTACATGGGACACGAGACCCGTGTCAGAGCCGTTTTCACGGCTGTGCAGTGCAGTGCACGACCCTTGCGGGGACGATTCCGTGTCCGACACGACACGAGGTCATCCCAAACTTTGGGGATGACCTGTCAGTCAGTGCCCCGTGCTCTATGCCAATTTTGGCGTGTCCACGTGGCGTGTCCAAGGAGATAATGGTGTCGGGTAGCAGGGCACATTTTCAGTGTACTGTGCACTGTGTCCAGTGTGTGAAACTGAGAGCTTCGTGTCCAGATTTTGGATACGACACAACCCAATTTGTGCTCAGTGTTTTAGGGTTAGGTTTAGGGTTACGTAGGCTAGGGTTTTGATCAAAAACATTTGAAAATCAGTGAGTTTACATGTACTGAAATAGTGAGCAAAATCAGTGTATTAACATGAAATTGAAATAGGATACGTGTCCAATACGGACACCAAATCGATCCTAGTTTTCACCAAACTTGTCCTACAGTTAGGGTAGACCTACATGCATGCATTTATGAAGAAAAAATCACTACATTACATAGATAAAAATGAAAATACCTCTATGTGCTAGAAATCAAGAAATTCAACGTAGAGGGGGGGGGGCTTCACTTCAACTTTGTGATGTCCAAAACCTCAAAAACTCCAACTTCTAGTCTTCCCTAGCTCCCTTGGTATGTTAGGGTTCCAATGCAAAAGATTTGAGGTCAATAGGATCACTAATGGTGAAGTTATGTAGGTTTGAGCATTTGTGGTTTTTCAAGTTCATGAATTTGTAAAGAGACATGAAATAAATTGGGGTGGTGATATATAGGGGCTTGGCATGGCTAGGGGGGGAGTTGTGGCCGGCCAAGGCATGGCCAAGGCATGGGGGTTGTCTTCCTTCATGGAGAAGGAAAGGACTTTGGTGGCAAGGGGTTGATCTTTTGAGTAAATCAAGGAAAATATCCTATAAGTAAATATCTAGATATTAAGCCATACTTTGACTTATGCAACCAACCATTCCTTTATCATTTCTAGGTTAGGGACTAACCTATGGATTAGGGCAGATTAGGTTAAAGGCTCTCATGACACTAACCAAAATCAATGAATAGTAAAAACTCATAAGATCAATTAATTCCAATTAAATCCTAGAAAATTACCAAAATACCCTTGAGGCTAAAAATCACTAATTTGATATTCTAAGCCTATGGTTAGGTCCACATGGTCATGGTAAGTTCTAGGTTAAGTAAACTCTAGGGTTACACTAGGTTACACTAGTCAAAATCACAAAGTCATAAGTCATGACTTATGAAATAGTTTTAATATAACTAAAAATCACCAAAAATCATATCATGACTAAAACACCATTTATAAATAATAAAAATAATAAATTTTCAAAAATATCCCAATATCAGAAAACTGGGTGTTACAAGTCTACCCACCTTAGAAGAATTTCGTCCTCAAAATTAAGATGGTCGTACTCCTCCTAGGTCACACCCCCAGTCAATCAAGTCAAAAGATAACATGAAATCATAGACCTACTGGTCATGATTCTACAGTCTCAAAAAGGGTAACTATGCTATCTAGCATATCACAAGCATATCCTGACAGGTACTAATGGAATCACACAACAAGATGGGAATGGATTTGAAAGAACAGAACCTGCAAGTGGCTCCATCCATGTAGAATAATATATGAAAGCGAACCAAAGTGCAATAGGTTGATCAGACCATCATGCACCGGCCCTGATTAGACAATATGTTAGTGGGTACTAGCCCCCAATAAAATATGTCATGATCAAGCTCGATAAAATATAAGCTTGCAAAACTAAGGCTAAATTAGCAGTAAAGAAGGTCAAAATATAAAGGAGGTAATGATGAATAAGGTTAAATAGTCCAAGACCCCTTAAACATCAAGGAGTGAGGGTGAATTAAAACAAGAGGAAAAGGGTTTTCAATATCAAAGTTCAAAATAAGATTCTCAAGGGTCGTCCCGGAATCTCTCATGAAATCCTAACAGTGATTGAGTATACTCTCATCCTAATACCTTAATTCCTATATTCTTTCGCAGGCTCGTAGCAGTACAACTAAGTCGTCGTGCTACTACGAAATCGCACAAATGCGACTCTCGACCTGCATGGGCCACCACTAAAACGTGTCACGACCCGCACCCTGTGTAGGGGCACGAGAAGTGGGTACGTCCAGCCTACGCCGCAGTATCGGCGGTAGAACGCTGTCCTAGGTTACTAACTAATCTCATGCAGTGTATATAATGTACTTGCCAAGATCTCAACTCCGAAGGGAGGACAAGTAAAAGATATGATATACTCAATCACAGTCTAAGCACGATAAGATAACACAGAAATCTAGATACCAACTAACAATAACAGAAATTAAACTACTAAAATAATAACAACAAGATCTCAAACAAAACTCTAATACGACTCAATATCTCAAGTTTAATAGAAACAAGCTCAAAACATGAAAGCTAAGTAAGTCTACTAGCTAAGCTCCTGAATCACTCCTGAGAGTCGGAACCAAAGGTAGCTAATCTCTCGCCAGGTCCATGGTAAGTAGGGCATGTGTCGTCAGGAGTATCATCTGTAATATTTTCAACAGGTCCAATCAGGACAGGAACGAGCACATCTCATCTAGAAATCCCAAGTAAATGACAAAGACTATAAAGCAGTTTTTAGACAGTTATATAGATGAGCATGGCAGTTTTATACAGATAATGATGTAGAAAAACAGTGAGGGTACAAGGAAAGTAAAGTAACTAATAAGAGAAGAAATCATGGCAAAGAAGACTGTAGTAAACTAGCTGAACTAGATTAACATGGTATAAGTCCAGACAGTATAAAATGTAATCCCAGTGTGAGTCCAGTCCATGTAATCCAATACTAGATGATTCCAGTATAAGATGAGTCCAGTAAAATGAGTCCAGAAGTGATCCATGATTCCAGGGTAAGTCCAGACTATACTCTAACAGTGTGTTTTAAAATACTGAGATCAACATGTAAACGGCTAGGGGTAATCAGGCACATCGCACACTCGGCCAAGTGTGGGATGGCTAGCATTCCAGAATAGTTCCAAGGGAGGTGGTTCCAGATTTTAGGTATGTTCACATGTCTACTCAAGTATTTCCCCGCCCACAATGAATCCATAATCCAACACTACAACCAGTATGAGTCCAGCCAATGATTCCAGAAATGATTCCAGAAATGATTCCAGATGATTCCAGTAGGTGATGCCAGTAGTGATTCCAGATATAGAGGCCAGACATAAATAAATGAGTGTCACATGTAATGGATCCAGTAATACTAATCGTGTTTGTACAGAGAATCATATATAGCTATCTAGAACTGAAATACAGTAAATGACAAGTAATGAAAGATCTATCAGAGAATGTACTCGCCTGACACTCTGAAAAGAGTAGTGTAATATCAGATGTCTGTACCAGGGTCACAATGTCCTAAAATAGAGTAATACAGTTATGACATGTCCAAAATGAAGGTAAATGAAATCTTCAATGCAATCTATATGAATTCTAAGCCAATCTAGGTCAAAGTCAAACTTGGTCAACTCTACAGTCAAACTAAGTCAATCAAGTCATATTAGGTCACAGGAAATCAAACTAAGTCAAATAGAGTCAAACAAGGTCAAACAAGTCAAGGTTAGTCAAATCTAGGTTAAAGTCAACTCCTGGTCAACACTCTAATCAAACTAGTCAATTACTAGTCAACATGATCAATCTGGGTCAAGTCTAAGTCAAACTTAGACCAACTAAGGTATTGGTCAAACAAAGACTAGTCAGTCAGGTAATTAAGCCAGGGGTCAACTATTTAAGTCAAACTCTATAAGGTTACTTGACTAACTATAGGCTAACCTGTCTTAGGATACCTAAGATACCATTCTACAACGCTAAGGTGTAACCAAATCACATATAAATATATAGTACAACACCAAACTTAATCTTATAATCAAGCTAAACCATAGTCTAACTCAATCAAGACTCAACTCTAAGTATCCTACTTAACCCCATACATATCTTCACTCTACATAGGGCTATCTATATAACCAAGTCATAAATAATACCCTTATATAGGTCAAAGTCTAAACCAACTAGTCAATAGTCTAGGGTTTAGTCAAACTTAGGTCACCAAGTCATTTAGAGTCCATCCAAGTCAATTCTAGGTCAATTAGGTCATGGTTGACCAATAGTTGACTTTGGTCAATCATGGTCAACAAGGCTACCTAGGTCAACCATTCAAAAGCCCATTAGGCCAAGTATAAGGCAACCCCCTATTAGCCATAGGCTAGTATATCTAGGTTCCATAGGCTAATATCCTATAGGTATCTATTTCTATATAATATATATATACACATATAACATGACCACATAGGCCTATAGGCTATGTGTCACTAGATACCATGTATAGGTATCTCATATAGGTGTCTAGCCATACATCTATACAATATATATATCTAATACCCTATATTCTCACCTATACATAACCTACATATATATCCAACTATATATATAATACTCTATGTATATATATGATACATTATATAATACCCTATATAATATAATACCATATATATAATACCCTAATATGATACATATAGCCCTTCTATATATATAATACCCTATATATATGATACACTATATAATACCCCATATATGTATGTACACTACAATATATATAGAGAGAGAGGGAAGTATTGAGAGAGAGTGAATTAGAGAGAGAGAGAGAAGACAGAACAGTAGGGGGGAGTGTTCCAGAATTCCTGGAACAGGAATGCTCCCCACACTCACACAGTTACATATATACACATATGTGTATATATATACACAACTCCCTATGTACACAACTATACATCCTCAAATTTCACCCACACACTCACATACATATACTATATATATATATACACTAAAAATACATATATACATGTATAAAACATATTAAAATTTGGTTTGAAATCCATTTTCAAAAAATGGGAAATATCCCCAAAACTGGAAAAACTGCACTGTTTACTCGAAATTGGGTAAACCCAATTTCACATCCAAAACCGAGCTAAGGCTCGATACTAGTGGTTGGTAATGGTAGCCCCTAGGTTCCTCTAGGTTCCTACTAGCCTGACACATGGCCATGACACGATACGGCGTGTCCACCAACTCCTAAACCCAATCGGGTAAAATATATACACTAACAGACACTACACGTCGTGCACACATGTAGACGAGTCTAGGACACGACACAAAGCGATACACATCTCGTGATCGTGTCAGTAGGTGAGTCTAGGGTTCGTGCACGTGTCCAGCACCCTGCACTGTGTCCACGTGTCGTGTAGAGGGGACACGACACGCGTATCAGAGAGGAAAATACGTGGTTTCAGACCGCGTCGTGCAGTGATGCACGCGTCTCGTGTACACGACACAGGACACGACACATCTCGTGCTCGTGTCCTGGGGTTCGCCCTAGGTTCCTCTAGACATGTGTCACCCTGACACGTGTCCACGACTCGTGTACATGGGACACGAGACCCGTGTCAGAGCCATTTTCACGGCTGTGCAATGCAGTGCATGACCCTTGCGGGGACGATTCCGTGTCCGACACGACACGAGGTCATCCCAAACTTTGGGGATGACCTGTCAGTCAGTGCCCCGTGCTCTATGCCAATTTTGGCGTGTCCACGTGGCGTGTCTAAGGAGATAATGGTGTCGGGTAGCAGGGCACATTTTCAGTGTACTGTGCACTGTGTCCAGTGTGTGAAACTGAGAGCTTCGTGTCCAGATTTTGGACACGACACAACCCAATTTGTGCTCAGTATTTTAGGGTTAGGTTTAGGGTTAGGTAGGCTAGGGTTTTGATCAAAAACATTTGAAAATCAGTGAGTTTACATGTACTGAAACAGTGAGCAAAATATGTGTATTAACATGAAATTGAAATAGGATACGTGTCCAATACGGACACCAAATCGATCCTAGTTTTCACCAAACTTGTCCTACAGTTAGGGTAGACCTACATGCATGCATTTATGAAGAAAAAATCACTACATTACATAGATAAAAATGAAAATACCTCTATGTGCTAGAAATCAAGAAATTCAACGTAGAGGGGGGGCTTCACTTCAACTTTGTGATGTCCAAAACCTCAAAAACTCCAACTTCTAGTCTCCCCTAGCTCCCTTGGTATGTTAGGGTTCCAATGCAAAAGATTTGAGGTCAATAGGATCACTAATGGTGAAGTTATGTAGGTTTGAGCATTTGTGGTTTTTCAAGTTCATGAATTTGTAAAGAGACATGAAATAAATTGGGGTGGTGATATATAGGGGCTTGGCATGGCTAGGGGGGGAGTTGTGGCCGGCCAAGGCATGGCCAAGGCATGGGGGTTGTCTTCCTTCATGGAGAAGGAAAGGACTTTGGTGGCAAGGGGTTGATCTTTTGAGTAAATCAAGGAAAATATCCTATAAGTAAATATCTAGATATTAAGCCATACTTTGACTTATGCAACCAACCATTCCTTTATCATTTCTAGGTTAGGGACTAACCTATGGATTAGGGTAGATTAGGTTAAAGGCTCTCATGACACTAACCAAAATCAATGAATAGTAAAAACTCATAAGATCAATTAATTCCAATTAAATCCTAGAAAATTACCAAAATACCCTTGAGGCTAAAAATCAGTAATTTGATATTCTAAGCCTATGGTTAGGTCCACATGGTCATGGTAAGTTCTAGGTTAAGTAAACTCTAGGGTTACACTAGGTTACACTAGTCAAAATCACAAAGTCATAAGTCATGACTTATGAAATAGTTTTAATATAACTAAAAATCACCAAAAATCATATCATGACTAAAACACCATTTATAAATAATAAAAATAATAAATTTTCAAAAATATCCCAATTTCAGAAAACTGGGTGTTACAAAGACAGAAGTACAAAGTACAAGATCGAGTCGGCGTACTTGCCTCGCCTTGGAAGCACGGAGGTAGTACGACATAGATATAAATGTCACCTGTTATATTTTGGTACAAGTTGTTAGGGTTTTAAAAATAAAGAGCATTGGCTAACTAGATAACTAACAATATTTTAGAAAAATATTTATATAAATACTAGTGAAAGTATTTTAAACTATGATAATTATCACAATATACTACTATCCAAATATTAGCTACTTATATAATTGCTATCAATGTATCCAGAAAATATACATTATTATACTAGTGACAATATTTTTAGTAAAGGAAACATTTAGGTTTAAAAATAATAATTAGCTAAAAGGTTAAATAATCATAAACTTGCTAACTATAATATAATCCAAGTTAACTATATGTATTTATACTAGCTAGCAATATTTTAGCAACTATTTATATATATTATAGCTTTAATCAAAAGTAATTATTTTAACTATTTTTTTACAAAATTATTATTATTTAGAAAATACTTGCAAGCTAATCTATTAAATATTTATGTAAATATTAGCAAATATCATTTCACGCCAAATAATTCTAACAATATTATTATTTAACTAAAATTATTAAATGCCACTATTTATAACATGAAAGATATTAAAATAATAACCAATTTAGCCCATCCTATCATCAGCCCAAATCCATTGGACCAGCCCAGTCCATAAATCCAGCCCACAGAATAAAACTCCAGAATATTAATGACACAACACTGGGCTTTGGGCCCAAATCTGTAGGATTAACACTAAGCAATTCATATAGGGTGTGTCTTGAAGCCCATCAAAAAAGGAGTACTCCAAGACAAACTAACAGGACTCATCCAACTCCTTAAATAAAAGGGTCAAGCTCCTTAAACCAAACTAATATAAGCTGCCCTTTCGATTCTTGAAAGGACACCTAAGGGTCGTGACCACGTTTAGTGGTTACCAACACAAATTCAAAGGGGTATATGGCCCTTCGTTTCCGAAAGGTCAAGCCAGTTGTGGCTCCCCGATTTTCGAGGATACAGCATAGTCCAATTTGAAATACTAAGGATCATAGTTGACCCTTCAGAATCCCAACAGCCAACCTGGCGACCCTTCTGTTCCCAAAGGGACAACTAGACCTTTTAAAAGGCATCTTAACTAATGAAGCGAAAGAAGGAAAAATATACTAATAGGTGATTCTCTTTCTCCATACTTATTTCTTTACATTCCCCAGCAACCAAAGCCCCCCCATAACCTTCTTCTTCCTCACTTCGTCTTCAAACCCGAGCTCATATGAACCCTAACCCTAGATTTTGCTTCACTTCATCACCTTCATCTTTCCGAAACCCTAACCCGAAACTTCCTTTACACCAACTCGTATTCTTCCTGGTTATAAACCCTGACCTAGTCATCATTCCCCTCCCTTTCTGAACCCTAAAAATACAGAAGACATGCAAGAGAATAAGACAGTAAAGAAGCTTACATTGGCGGCTTGGCTCGGCAGGGTGTTGCTGGTCTCGGCAGCGATTCTCGACGACTCAGCGGAGGCTGGCTTTGGATCCGGTGACTAGAGGACTTCGGCATGGCTGATGATGTAGATCGAGGAGGCTCTGTCGATGGTCAGAGTCTCGTGGCGGCAGATCCAGTCCCGGTGAAGCTGATCCCGCGGTTCATGATGTCTCGAGGGCTCGTCTTCTCCGACAACTCGTGAATCGAAGCTTCAATACGAGAAACTATATAGCTTCATTCTTTGAGGAACCTTGCAGTCTTCGAGGCTGGCGCACAACAGTCGAGGTCGGAGATCTTGAGTCGTCGGTGACTGATGAGGCGTCGAGCTTGGCTGATCTAATGGCGGTGGCTCCTTGCTCATCGGAGGGGGTGATGTGAACTCGAGTGCTATCGTCGAGAGGATAATGGTGAGGTCGATGTGGTCCACGATTTCGGTGAACCTCTGCTCTGACGTGGCGGTAGACAGATCCGGTCAGGAACTGCGTTGATGGCAGCTCTGTGGTGCTCCATTGAACTCTATGGTGGCTTACGACGGTTGGCTGCAATCTTCTGGGGATTTGGTCAGTGGCGGATTCTGTCGAGGTTCGGCGGCTCACGGTGGCGCATGGCAGTGCTCGGCCAGAAGGCCAGAGAGGATAGAGAAAGAGATAAAATATGTAGAGAGAGAAAGTGATTGAAAATGTGTCAGTGACTGTGATGTGTCAGTGACTAGGGAACTGTGTTGTAGATTTATAATAAAATAATCTCGTGTGTGTGTGGGGTAGGGATGGCAGAGTAGTAATTAGTAATAGATCTAGGGTTATTCTCCATAGTGGCAGTAGCAGTAAATAACTACAGATCTGGGGGAAAGAATGATATGGTTGTAACAGAATTTCAATTATTCAAATATTCTTCTAATGATTTTCAAAAGATTTCAATATAAATTATAACAGATTTCTAACTAATTACTGCAGTTAGATACTAACTAATTACAAAAATAAGTTAACTATCCTTGATCAAACAAGAACTGTTACTCTCATAAAACAACTTATATAATTTAGTTAACTAACTAATACTTAGTTATGAGAAAATGATTAGTTAACTAAATTACTGCAATGCAAATAATTAAGTAATAAATATCATAGTTAACTAAATTAGAAAATTTATCTTTTTAACTAACAAAAGTTGGTTAAACAGTAATATGGGGTCAACCATTCTTGACCTAATCATGATGTAAATTAATTACCATATATTAACCATAATTATTTATTAAAAGATATCCTCATTACAAATTAACAAAAATATTAATTAGGCATATAATATCATTAAGAAATCAATAAGAATATTATTATAAAATCAAATATATATAGATATTCATGTAGGAATAGAATTTAGCTGCAAAATTTGTTTTATTATAGCAAAAAATTTCTTTATGCACCCCATTAGAAAATTCCTAAAATAAATCAAATTATTAGAACTTCAAAAATAGTATTCAAAAATACTTTTCAAATTGAAAAAATTCATTAACACTCAAAATTTATTTTAATCAACTATTCAATCAAAATTAGATTTTCATAAGAAAATAATATTAAATCCAAAGAACATTAGAAAAATCTCAAATTTTATCAAATATAATTTTTGGGAGTTACATGAGGTGCGTCCTGACGGAGCGGCCTGTCGAAGCGGGTTTCCTTTGGCTTGGATTTTGTCTGCAGGTGGAGGCTGAGATGGTCCCGGAACATCAGTAGCAGGCAACGTTGTCGGCTGAGGTGCTCGACTGAATTACCCAAAGTGGGCTGGAATTGTGCGCCAGACCGGGTAACAACGGCCGCCGCCTCCTCAACTTTGCCGAAATTGTGTGGCAGGATCTGGCCTTCCCGTCCTTCTTTTTGCTAGTTGAAGATGGCACTGCCTGGGTAACTTCGGGCACTAAGTTCGGGTGGACCCACATGACCTCTCCTCGTTATGTGGTGAGAGGCACCAATCCAGCCGTCTGGTCCTGGATAGGTAGAAGGTTAGTAACCTCCATCATTGCCCGGGGAACGGATACTACCCCGTCTTGAGTTTTTGTTTGCGGAAGTCCCGAACTGAACGGATACCATGTTTGCAGCCGCAATAACCTCTTCGAAATCCAGCGACAAAGTATTGGAGTTGATGAGGTTCTGGATGAACCGCTTTAAGGTGAAGCACTCGTGTACGGGATGGTGGACATAGCGGTGGAAGTAAAAATACTTCGGATCCTCGATCTCTGCTGTTCGAGGCTCGTGCTCTACATCACGGAGTCGGATCCTACCCGACTTCAGGAACATATCGAATATAGGCTTGCATGGCTATCTTCAAAAGTGTATGTCATCTCCTTGGGCTTCGAAACTTCTCTTACTTTTGTTCAGACTTTTTGGATGTACCAGCAACCATGATTTGTTTGCCTTTGGTGTTCCGGTTATTGGTAGGGCCGTCACAGTTGTTGTTATTGGAGGTGGTACCAGGACGTTTGCCCTTGTCCTCTCCATCTGGGATGTGTAATCCTAGCTGGCGAGCCTTCTTCAACTTTTTCTCCGTATTTGTAGCACTTATGATGAAAGTCGTCCAATTCCTGAATTGATCTTCGTCCATCCATAGGCTGATTACAGGGATCAACTTTTTTTGGCAGATTTTAATCAAGGAGCTTTCTGGATTGCCTTGGGGCAATCCCATCGCGGTTTGGCAAAAATGTTCGATGTAGTTTCTCGTTAGCCCCCTTTCTTCCTGAACGATGTCCATGAGAGACGATATTGTCACATCATGCCCTACTTCATAGAACCTTTCTAGGAACATATGTTTGAAGCCGTCAAAGGAATGGATGCAGTTGTCCAGGAGGTTGCGGTACCAGTCGAACGCAATTCCTTCTAATGCTCCGACAAATAGTCGTGTGAGGATGGCGTCATTATACGGCAAGTGGTCGATTTTGACCTCAAAATAAGTCATGTACTGGCTAGCAGAGGATGGCGTCATTACACGGAGGAAAAGGAACGTCTCTCCATGCAACGGGATACGGCTGCCGTATTCTGAGCTCCCGGAAGAAGTCTCGGGCATTGAACATTGCTTGAAGCTCCTGAACTTCTCTCCTTGTCTTCCTGGCCTCGTCTACAGTTGAGGAAGCAGATATTCCAGGAGGATTATCGCCCAGAGAAGAAGCAGTCATGTTTAAGTCCGCATTGACTGTGGGGCCCAAACTTATTTGTCCAGGTGTCCTTGCAGGTTGAGTTGGCAAGGCAGACTTGATCTCGTCTACTGACTTGACCAAGGTTAGGATCATGGCTTCAAGCATTTCTAGATGTTGACGATCACTAGGCCCTTCATGATCATCTTTCGCCATAAATACCATCCGTACTTGGGGAAAGATGGAGGGACCGTAGAGGATGTGCTTTCCATATCGTACCTTCGTACGGAGAAATCATCGGGGAATGTCAGAATGTCCTCCTCCTCGAACTCGGAAGGGGTGCTACCCCTTGCGCAAGAAGTTGCGTCATCTTGGTGAAGGCGGTCACCCTCGAGGATGTCCAAGTTTGTTGCATAATTCCAGTGGATCGCTACCCCATGGGCATCTTCTTGGAACACTGGGTTGTCGCATACGTTCAGGGGACTACCACCCCAAACTTCGTTCACCCCAAGGGACATGAAAGATGAACCCTCGGGTGTTGTTTCTTGAACGGATGCCTAGGTAGACACCCCCTGCGATCGTTGGCGGCTTTCCTCCAGATGAGGGTTTTCTTGCCGTGCTGGCTGAGATTGTCGAACTGGAGGATCCTGTCTTCTTTCCTCCCTTACCGGCAGGAACCTTCCGACTAGAATTACAGGAGGTGAAAGAAAATTCCTCATCTCCTAAAATTTGCACTTGTTTTCCGAGTAGTCGTCGGATAGGTGCTGGCTGGTGCAGTCATTGGAAGATGGGCTACCGGTCTTTGGGTGCTGTCGACTTGTTGCAGCAGCAGTTGATAACGACTTGGGTACAGTGATGTCCTAGAGAGGGCTCACCGCATGCCAAGGTTGCCTCTCTCTCTTCTTGCGTTTGTGGATGAGCACCTCTCGTAAGTCGAGAGCAGATTGATCTACCTTTGCATCTGTTCTATGGGCCGTGGTATCCCGGTCATACGGTTGCGTAGGTATCACGTTTGCTCCCTGATCTGAGGCTATTAAAAGCACTTGCTCTAGATCATTATGGGGAGACTTTTAGGATCTACCCTATCCGTTTGCCATCGAGGGCTAGACGTGGGAGGTCCTGTACAACTTTCCATCAGGGGTCCGTGTAACAACTAACGGTACCCACTGACGATCAGCAGATTGGACAGTTGGCTGGGCTTGTTGAACCCGCACTGCCCTAGACTTCTTTGACTTAGCACCTAAAGGTGCATAGTAGGAAGAATGCAATTTGGAATCTTCAATGTTTTCTGTGGGCCGTATGGGTCTGGCCCGCATGAAATACGATCGAAGACGGAGCTTCTGTTGGGACCGCATAGGGCACCTTGTCTGCGGCCAGGATTGGCTGCCGCATAGGTCGTCTGCCTACGGCCGTCGCTCTTACGTGGACTTTTCTTTGACCGCATGGATTTTCCTTGTGCCTTGGATAGTCCAGCATCGTAGTATTTTTCTCTACCGAATTTGGGGATAGCAGGATCCTCTGCAGTTCGAAGTAAGACCACATGGGAGCTTTGGTAGCCGTCTTGAGTGGCGACAGGAGTTCCTTCCAGAGCCTAGCGAGGGGCAGTGGTCTTGGGCCTCCGTTTTCTGCGGGCTCTTTTCGGGTTGCCTCGCTTTTGTGCTGGACTGGTGCTCCCATCGGAGAGCATTTTCTCAAATGTTTGTTGGTTAAAGCAAACAACAAGCATATGCTACGCAGAGCCAAGCTTGGATGTGTCGGATTGTGTCACCAATTTCTCATCAGTAGAGGAAGAAGTTCCCAGCAGAGTCGCCATTGTGTTTGCCATTAATCAGCAAAACAAGAACTACAGAGGAACTAGATTTGATTGCAAACTTCGTAAGTACAAAAGAGAGCCTAGAAAGAAATTCTAGGAAACAATCTAAGCACAATTGTTTACTTTTGATTCTGGAGGGTGACGATGGAGGCTCGAGAGAAGTGTAAAAACTCTGCCTTACTCCTTGGACTATCAGACGAAGTCTTTGCTCTTGAGAAAATTGCCAGCCCTTTGCATGGGTGTGATACCCTACTATTTATAGAGGCTTCTGGATGAGTCATAATTTGGGCCACATAGGTGGTCAAGTAGCCACGTGGCCGTAACAGCACACCAAGACCCGGTCTTCAGCTGCCATCTGGGTGTCTGTTGAGATTTTTTTGTTACAACATATCTGGGTGGTTCAAAGACTTTGTCAATTCGCCCGTGTTCTACAACGAAAATCTGTTGAGGGAGTTTAGAGAATTTTGGACCGCATAAGGCTCATGCGGCTCGAAAGTAGGTCGCAGCCTCCCTTGGCTGCAGGACATCCCTACTTCATCTTGGCCGTATAGTGGTCTCAGGGTCTTTCTTTTTGCGACTCAAATTAACTTGGCCGCAGAGTTGTCATAGGAGCCTTCCTTATGCGGCCCGGATCAGCTATTCCGTAAAGTTGACATAGGAGCCTTCCTTCTGCGGCCCGGATCAGCTAGTCTGCAGAGTTGACATAGGAGCCTTCCTTCTGTGGCCAGATCAGCTAGTCCGCAGAGTTGACATAGGAGCCTTCCTTCTGTGGCCTGAATCATCTAGGCAACAAAATGCCTATACGGTCGGTATTTTCATGCTTCTACAATCCTCTCCAACCCAGAGTTCCTCGTCGGGGGCACCGCCATCGAAGACCTCTTCAAGCACGATCATGTCCTCTGAGGCGGCTGCGAGACCCCCGGCCGCAAGACTGCGAGACCCCCGATCGCGTCCTTTACTGCCATCCTTGCCCATATCCTCGTCAAATTCGATCGTGTCCTCATCGGCGGCCCTAGGTGGCCAACTACTGGAAGCAGGTGGAGAAGAAGAAGAAGAAGAAGAAATGGTGGAGAATAAGAACATCCTGTCACTATGAGGAGAGGGGGGGAGTGTGGAGAGTGGGAGAGAAAGTGACCCCTCACATGTTACAGGTTCCAAGAGAAGTTGGGAAAAAAGAGAGCTCTCAAAATATATTTGATCCACTTTCCAAAAGCAAACTTATAACGTCGATTTTGATTTTTTTTTCCCCTTTCTAAAAGCTGTTTCTAAGTGCTTTGAAGCCAAACATTATTTCTGAGTGGTTTTGAGTTTAAACTCAAAAGGATATCCAAAAAGGCAACTAAACAGAGTCTAAGGCTCTAATTGAGCCTTACTATTCTACAAAATGAGTTCCTACATTCTAAATATAAAAATTCTGAGACCCAACCTATAGCTTGTGTGGCTGAGATGAAATCATGATGATGCTCTAATTGAACCTTACTATTCTACACAATGAATTTCTACATTCTGAATCTAGAAGCTATAAATTGAGACGAGTCTTATTTTTAAGGAAAATGTTATTTTGCCCATCGGTTTGTGACGACGGATGTAACTATTGGCCCACGTGACAGCCAACCATGGCTCCCTTTGCTATCATTGGATCCCAATCTCTTAAAATCCGGACCAAAAAACTAATAGAAGCCAAAACTGGTATGCGGTCACGTATGCGATCACAAACTCCAGACAAAATAACAGTGTCCTATTATTAAATATCTTATCGACATAGATTACAATAGCTTATGATAGCTCAGTTGATAGCACAAGAGTACATGCCATTAATTAAAATAGTTTTAAGTACAAGGAAACCCTCGAGTTTACATTCTCTTTGCATAATTATTTATAACTTATCCTCATAATATCTCTATTTGCGTAATATGCTTGCATTGCTTAAACACTGAATATATATATATATATATATTTTTTTTTTCTGAATATATATATATATATATATATATATATATATATATATATATATATATATGCTAATATCAAATAAATTAATAAGTAATTTTTCAACAGTAAAAATCCATCGGCAATAATGCAACATAAATCTTCTCCATTTCAAAAATTTAAGAGGAAGGAATTGCTCCCTCATGCAGCTGCTCCTCCTGCGTGACAAACTCGAACCCGAAGTCTGACGTTATTGGTGCGGTTGCCAGGTCCAGGAATCACATGTTTACCGCCCACAGCAGATCATCCGGGTCTACTCCGGCAGGGCCGTGCTCTCGGCAGCCGCGGACTGCGCTGCAATCTCCTGCATCTGCTGGTAGCTGAGGGCGCCCCCGTCGGTGATTGTTGGCGGGTTGTCGGGGAACGTATTGTTCACTACTTCCCCATAATACACACTCTCTCTCTCGATCCCTTCCCTTCTCCCTCCTCCCCAATCACCCCTCCTCTTGTATCCTACATCTATCACTCCTCCTTTTCCCTCTTTCAATTATGTCTTTCGATTCTAGCACTTACGACAAAGTACTAGAGAAACTTGCATCTTCACTACTGATCACCACCTCTGCTTCTGTTGACCGCCTTACTTCCCCCTCCCCCAATCCTCAGGCCGAATGGAGGAACGTATTGTTCTTCAAACCACTGAGTACTCTACTGAAAATGTGGAAAATGAAGGGCTCGATCAAATTTGCTGAATATTTTGAGGGGTCATTTTCTGCTCGCTTCGAGAACACTAATGATTTGTATTTTGTCATGGCAAATGGACCATGGGAGATAAATAAAACATCTTTTGCTCTTGGAAAGATTCCTCCCCAACAAACTCCTTAAGGATTATTCCTTTTCAAAAGCAAATTTCTGGATATAATTTCATGGCCTTCCTGTTAATCATCTCACTATTGAGTTCGTCACTGCAGTTGCTGCTAGACTGGGAGCGGTGCGCACTCCTACACAGGCGGAGGCTATGAACTGGAGACTTTTTGCAAGGGTCAGAGTTTCAATTGATATTTCGACTCCACTTTGCAGGAAACTGGACATCCCCATGGGCAATAATTCTTAACGTATTATCGATCTTGTATATGAAAGGCTCATAAAATTTTGCCAGTTTTGGGGTTGCCTAGGTCATAGGGTCTCTAAATGTAAGATTCACAAAAATCTGGAATCCATGATTAGTGATGAGTGGACTACTGAACAGAAAACTCATATTAATGATCTGTTGAAGAAAAGGTTGGATCTATCTATCTGTGTCAACCATGCAGAAAGATTCAGGAAGCTTTCAAAGGAAGGTGATGATGGTAATGCCCTGACAAAATCATCACACACACCTTCCTCCCAGAATCCTATTAACTCTGTCCTAGCCTGTAATGCTATGGCAATTGATAATAGTTCAATTGCTATCCAGAACAATCCTTGTGGATTTCCTGCAGTTACTGATGCTCATCGCATTACCCCGGCCATTACTTCGACGACGGTTACAATTGGCCTTCACAAGGAGTCAGTTACTCATAGTTCAACTGCCATTAAATTAATGCCTACAATTGTGCCTATTTCCCCTCCACGTCCATCGGTACCTGTCCCCTTACAGAACTTGGATCCATTGCCCATAATTCCAAATAATCCCCTTAATCCTTCACAGTGCATATCTGCTTATCTCCAGTTATTCCTATACCCAATGATAACACCATATATCTTTTCAACTTATCACCTAAACCTATTCCCTCTACTGACCTGATAAATAGCCACAATATCCCAACTAACATTGCTCCCCTGTTATCATCTGACCCTACCTTTTCTCTGCAACATCAACCATCTGATACTTTAATCATTCCTACTCTGTTACTTAATCCATCCTCTCTTTCGCCATTACCTCCAACTGGTTTTGTATCCCCATCCTCACATCAACAACACTTGATACACCCTGATAAGTACCATACTGCTATATTAATACCTGAATCCTTCACTTCTCTTATCCAATCCATATCACATAAGACAGTATGTCAGTAATCTTCCTCCTCCAAGCACATCACTACCAAATCCTAGAAATGAATTCTCAGAGAACCTACATTATCACCTTTCCCTCCCCTCAAAAATAATCACTCAAGTGAGCAGCTATCGTACTAACTGAGGAAACATCCCATGAGGAAATACATCTCTCTTCAAACAAATCACTTAAATTCTCCGATGAAGAATAGGCAGCGGCTGGCCTTCAACAGTCGCGGACATTATGACCCTATCTTGGAATTTTTGGGGTTTGAGGAATGATCCAACAATTCGCACTCTCCATTCATTTCTTCGGGCAACTAAACCTACAATTGTATTCCTATCTGAAACTAGATGCCCGTCATCTACTGCTACATCACTTGCTACAACTTTTAATTTTGATCAGAGTGCTGTTGTCTTTTCATGTGGACGAACGGGGGGTCTTTTGGTTATGTGGAACTTTGCAACCCAGGTGAATGTTCTATCAGCCTCAACCAACTGCATCCAGCTTCACCTTTCTCCAACTACTACATCATCGGTATGGCATTTGTATTGTCTGTATGGACCTCCAAATGTTACTGATAGATGTTGGAGTGGGACGGTTCCTAACCTATGTAGAGAAGACCCTGGAGTGCGACGAGCATCATCTATGTGTCAGAGAAGCTCGGAGAGGTGATGAGGCCATTCAGAGACGAAGAAGGAGCTCGGAAGCTATCTGAGTACATTCTGGAACAGAGGAGGCATAGTTCGGGCTGAACTCTATCTCTTTCGTTCCAGAACTGTTCTGTCACGAAAACACAGAGTTCTGGCCGAACTCTGCGTCAACGGGCTGAGGCTAATTTTAGGGTATTTTTACTATTGGATCGTATCCTACAGTCCATGTTTTGCTAGGGATTAGGGAGTTTATACATGGTTTTTCCTAACCCTAATCACACAACACAACATTGAGAAAAATAGAGAGAAAAGAGGCAAGAGTGCCATTGCAACTTTGGAAGAGAAGAAGGAGGATTGAAGGACACTTTTGAAGGAGGATCGTGTTCGGGAAATCTCTACTCGTCGTCTTTATTCTTCGTAGCCTTGTAATCAATTATTCTTGCTTCCAAGTGTTGTCGGGATCCGTATTGGATTGGAAGAAGTTTGTAGAGGGTGTACTCCTTTATTTTATTAGTGAAGGCTTCTCAAGGGTTGGACTCCGATCGTCCCATAGTTTTTCTCGCAAGGGATTTCTATGTCAAAAAATTTCTGTGTCTGTATGGATTATGTTTGGTGTTTGGTTCGTGCGTTTTATTAATCGGTTCACTCACAGCTACTCTCTAGTTTGGGAAAAGATTTTTATGCTTCTTTTCGAACAAAGTGGTATCAGAGCCAGGTTCTGGAATTCAGAAGGGTGTCAGGAGTTGACATAAAAACTAGAGAGGAGAGATGGACGCGAAGCCGGTGCTCACGGGGAACCTGAACGACACAAACTATCATTATTGGCAGAGTAAGATGAAAGATTTGCTATTTGTCAAGAAGCTGCATTTGCCCGTATTTGCTTCCGAGCGACTAGTTGATAAGTCTGAGAAGGACTAGAATTTTGTGTACATACAGGTATTCAGATATATCAGGCAATTCGTTCAAGAGAACATGTACAGCCACGTTGCCAATATTGAGCATGCGAAGATGTTATGGGATAAGCTGAAATCTTTGTATACGAAAAAGACCGATGTAAACAAGTTGTTCCTGATCCGGATGATGGTGGGTCTGTGGTACAATGATGGGGCGTCTATTACGGATCACTTGAGTGAGTTCCAGGGCATGGTTGACCAACTATCTTCAATGGGAGTCAAGTTCGTCGACGAAGTTCAGGGACTATGGTTGTTGTGTACATTGCCAAACTTATGGAAGACCGTACGAGTATCTATGATCGGTTATGCCCCATAAGGCATTGTCGATCTGGAGTTTGACAAGAGTGGGGTGCTGAATAAAAAGATGCGGAGACGTTCTTAGGGCACTTCATCCATATCCCACCACTCAGATTTGTTAGTTTCATAGAGCCACAGAAGGGGCAAAAGCCGAGGTCCAGGTGGTGGCAGAGACAAGAACAGGAGAAATTCCAAGGGTCGGTACGAGGACTCGGAGTGTTACCACTGTGGAAGAAGGGCCACATCAAACGGAACTGTTTTGCTTAGAAGAAAGAGAAGAAGGGCGACAAGGGAAAGAAAAGTGAGAACACTACAGCGGCAGTCTCGATATATGGAGGCTATATGGTCGTCGTAGGTGAGGTTATTACAAACCTCGCCTGACAATTCTTGGCTGATGGACTCGGTAGCTTCAGCGCACGTATCTCACAACAGGGCACTATTTGCCACTTACACGACAAACGACTATGGAGTGTTGAAGATGGGCAATGGAGATGTGTCAAAGGCCGTTGCCATTGGTGATGTGTATTTGAGGACGAAGACGGGTGCAATTCATGTTCTCAGAGATGTTTGTCATGTTTCTGATATCCGTTTCAACCTAGTATCGGTTGGAAGGTTGGATGATGAAGGATTCTTCGGTCTCTTCGGGAATAGTCTGTAGAAGTTTTCCAGAGGTTCGATGGTGATTGCCAGAGGAAGCAAGAAGTCCGGTCTCTACTATATGGAGGGGAGTGCACAGGGGGCACAAGAGGTGAACGCAGTTTCTGACGCATGCATCTGTCGAGTTGTGGCACAGACGGCTTGGCCATATCAGCGAGAAGGAGATGAGCTACTTGGTGAATAGGAAGGTAATTCCAGGGCTCAAGTCTACAAAGTTGGAGAAGTGCACGCACTGCCTAGCTAGGAAGCAAATTAGGGTTTCTTTCCAAAGTCATCCAAGTTCAAAGAAGTAGGCGTTGCTCGAGTTGATTCACTCGGATGTCCACGGTCCTATGAAGGTAAAATCTATTGGTGGTGCTTCTTATTTTGTAAATTTTATTGATGATTGTTCCAGGAAGGTTTGGGTCTATGCCTTAAAGACCAAGGATCAGATGTTGCCCACTTTCAAAGAGTTTCAGGAGACGGGCAAAAAGTTATTATGTGTTCGGTCCGACAACGACCGTAAATACATTGGTCCCTTTGATGCATATTGCAGAGAGCAAGGGATACGACACCAGAATACTCCACCTAAGAAACCTCAGCTCAATGGTATAGCGAAGCGCATGAACGGGACAATGATGGAGAGGGTGCAGTGTTTGCTGTATGAAGCAAATTTGCCAGACAGTTATTGGAGTGAGGCTCTTCTCCTAGTGCTCCTTTACAGGGTAATGTGCATGACAAACTATGGTACGGTAAAAAGTCGTCATACAACCACTTGCGAGTGTTTAGTTGTAAGGTTTTCGTACATGTACCAAAGGACGAGAGGTCCAAACTTGAGCCAAAGACGAGGCGGTGCATCTTTGTCGGCTACGGACGGGATAAGTTTGGCTTTAGACTCTACGATCCAGTGGGAAGAAAGCTCTACAAAAGCAGGAATGTGGTATTCGTCGAGGATCAGATCATGACCAACATTCAGGATTCTGAGACGCCTTCTGAGGCTGAGGAATTGCCTGAGTTAGAGTCATTTCGCTTCGAGCAGTTTCAAAAGGACATCACAGAGGATCCAGTTATGGAGGATCCAGTACATAGAGTTACTTCCAACCTTGATGATCAGCCTGCTAATGGTGGTCAGGATGTCCTGCAGAAGGATGAGCATGTCGGAATGGCAGTTTTTGATAGGGTAGAGGCTGTTGGTATACAACTAGTACCAGTGGCTCCACTGAGAAGGAGCGACAGAGAGCATCGACCATCTACGAGATACTCACCAGGTGAATCTGTGCTACTGACTGATGGGGGAGAGCCCAAAAGTTTTGCAGAGGCTATGGAAGACGAACACAGGCAGGAGTGGCTGTAGGCTATGTAGGAGGAGATGGGTTCCTTACACGCTAATTCAACTTATGTGTTGGTGCGGTTGCCAAAGGACAAGAAGGCTTTGAATAATCGATGGATGTTTAGAGTGAAGCAGACGGATGATGCTACTCGCCCTCGATACAGAGCGAGGCTGGTAGGTAAAGGCTACGGTCAGCAAAAAGGCATGGATTATGATAAGATCTTTTTACTAGTCATTAAGCAGTCCTCTATTCGGGTGGTGCTAGCATTGACAGTCTATTTCGACTTGGAGGTCGAGCAGATGGACGTGAAGACGGTATTCCTCTACAGTGATCTTGAGGAGGAGCTATACATGGAGCAGCCAGAGGAATTCTGTGAGAAGGGTAAGTTACATTTGGTATGCTTGTTAAGGAAGAACTTGTATGGTCTAAAGTGTAGTGTCCCGTCCCGCTCAGTCATTCAGAGGAATCAGAATGCTGACGATGTTCGAACTTAGCCTTACAATGGCTGCTTGAAGACATTGCTCGGTCAACGCGACACCTCGCTCAGGTGGAGCAGTTTCGGTAAACTTGTCTCATCTTAGACTTTACATAATAAATCGCATGTTTTCAACTTGCATAAGTAGTCTTGATAATAAAAGAGACGAATCCACATAGCTAAAGGAATAATCCCAAGTCGAGTCGGATTGAGTTAGAATATGGAAAGGTCCAACGGTCGGCTTAAAGTTGGTGCACGGCATGCTTTGAAAATGATACTCGGTCCTTTGTCCCGTTGCTTGAGAGAAGGAAAAATTGGTCTTTGGCACAAAGTTGTAAATTAACCTAAGTCATCGGCGTCGTCCGTATAAATGCTTTATAAAGCATGCACGGTCCCATCGTCCAAGGCTTGACACAGTCCCTATACTTCAAATTGTCACACGATTCTGTTTGGTTGTTTTAGGTTAGGCTATCAAATTCTTTTCTAAGAACTGTCCCATGTTTTCTACGGTTGTCGATATTACTTGGTTTTACGATCGTAAGGCCTGTCATATAGAGTATGACTTGGGTGGTGGTGTCGCATAGAGTTCAAATTAGTTTAAGGCACAATGTCACGGACTTAGTATTTTAAGGTATGGGCTACGGTTGATTAAATTGAGTTAGAAGGAGGGCTTTTAAATAGTCGTTCCTGAGTTGAATGAAAGGATAGGGCAAGAAAGAAGAATGCTCGCGACCATGGGTCGTCGAGGCGAGGTCTCAGATGTGAGAAGTATTGAACTTGGCCCAGAAAGATATGGTAATACTAGAAGTAGAATGTCTGTGTGAGACGTCAGTTCGAGTCGAGTCTTGCATGGTCATGGACAACTTGTCGATAAGGCAGAGTTTTTTCGCACGGCAACTCGGAGCCACGAGACCGTTGCGGCCAATAAAGAAAATAATTATATAGCTGTGCTGGGCACAGGTTAGACGGGGATATGCAACGGGGCTCGCTACTCGCAATGAAAGGGCCCCGACTAACAAAAGCTAAGGGAGTCCAAGATGGCTATGGAAGTCAGTGACTAATTCATATAGATGAATCGGCATGGCGGCAACCCGCATGTGTGCCTTTGGATTGAGTCGACTTGAATGTGTATTCTCACGATCCGTACCCGCTTTTTCGGATACGTGAAGTGTCCAAGCCAGCCTACGTCGCAGAGTCGGCGGTAGAACGCTGTCACGGCCAAGATGCTCAAAATCACCAAATAACAACTTTATTGCTCATTCATATTTCTAAGATTTATTACAACAGTTACAACAATTATAAGATTTATATTGGAAAGAAAATACAATGTTCTCACACATTAATAAAAATAATACCACTGCTATCTATTTCTAGGTTTAAGTCTGCAAGTACACCCGTATCTCCCAAAGCTAAGTGAATCCACGGCTAACCTAAAAAATGTTGGTTTCCAGTCAAGAATGGAACAAGCACACAAACCGACGGCAATGCGAAAACATAATAGAATTTACAAGACATAAAAATAACATATGAGAGATGAAAATTAGAAAGTACTGATGACATGGCAAGTGGTGGAGAAGACAAGAAAAAAAAAATACAACTATCTATGTGATTTGAGATATCCGTTTCGACATGTGAACGGCTAGGGGATAAATCTGGCACCCTGCACGTGTCGTGTGCAGCTGCTATTCTCCACGAAAGGCACGAGCGATAGTTCTGGGTAGTCCACATGTCTACTGAGATATTTCTCCTTCCGACTACTCCGTGTGACGAGCGTGTCAACAAGCAGTAAGACATATGTATAAACATGAAATGTATAGACTACTATGAATCAAAAAATAATCAGAAAGTGTACTTGCCTGAGGTCCTTAGCTGGTGAAACCGATAATTCTGTTTGGTCCAGAATAGTCGCAGATGTTATAAGTGTACAAGACGGACTCTAATGATGGAACAAACCGTACCATTGGGTCTGGGACATCGGAACGGCCTAGGGTCGATATGACGAGGTTAGAATTACAGAAAATAGGGACGTTTGACTAGACACAATTAAGATGAGACTCGAAGGAAATATAATTAAATGTAACTTTAGAAATAATTATATTTCTAGAAAACTATATTCGTATTAGTCAAACTATTTAGATAACTACTTTTGAAAATAAAGGAAACCCTTTTTGATCTAAATTCCTAATTTTTGTCAAATATGTCCTTTAGTTTAAAACTATATTAAAATACCATAAAAGAGTATACCCTATTTTAGCTTCTATGCCAAATACTTCATTTTGGATATAGCTAGATGTAATATACATATATTTAATTTTATTTTGGAAAATATTTATTATATTTGAGAACCATATTCTCACTATAAAATACTAAAAATAAATAATACAAAAATCTAGGAAATTATTCGTAAGCAAAATCCAATTCTTTACTTACAGTATAAATTTGGAAGAGTATATACATATAAGCCAATTATATTTCAATATAAAGCCCCATAAAACATTTTAGGCCTTAGGCCCAAAACCGGAATATTGTTCTTTTAAAATGGCTTGAGCCTAAGTATAAACCCAAGGAACCCCAAAATAATCCAATATACAATTATTCTTGTTCTTTACCTAACAATAACCATACATAAATAATAAACTAAAAAATAGTAATAATAATTCACATAAGCTGAAAGTATCATTTAAGAAGTGTCTATTAATGCTAAAGTATAATAAACTACCTATTATTGTTTGATGTTCCCAATATGACAGTTGTACCACATGTAATAGTAAAAACAATTAAAGTAAAGAACAGAGAGAGAGAAAGAGACTTAGAGATGGGGGAAGGAAAGATTGGTATTACTTTTGTAGAGAACTAGAGAGGGAGAGAGAGTGTAAAAGAGACGAATCCACTCGGCCGTTCCAGCGGAGGCGATCGTCGACACCTGGCGGTCACGGCAAGGTGGATGGCACCGAGGACAGCGGCGGTTGCTGGCGGCTAACACTCCGTACGTGCGAACACGGAGGCACACGGCAGTGGTTGCTGACTACTCCAGTCGATTGGCGGTCTTCGACGAAGAGCACCGTGGTTCCGTCGCAGAGGCGTAGTAAGGTGGTCGAAAACCTAGGCTGTCGTAAAAGCTCGGCTAGGGCACAGCGAGAGATCAACGGCCAGAGGCGCGGTTGTTCGAGCTTGCCAGTAAGCGGCAAAATCCGAGCGGTCCGGAAGCTAGGGCACGGCATCGGCGGAGACGTCGGCTGGACGGGGCGGACGTGGCCACGAGCGGTGGTGGTGAGACGCGGTGGCGAGGTGGCACGACGCCGAGCGGTAGGAGGTACACGGCGTCCGTGGAGGATCGAAGGGAACGGCGGTGGTTGCTATCGACACAAGCGAGACGGAGGATTCGACTGGTTTGAAAGGGACGGGGGTTTCGGGATGCACCGCTGGAGGCGGGCGTGATCCTGGTAGGCGGAGAGGTCTGGCGTGGACGAGGACCCTTGCAGGTTGGCAGATGACCTAGATCTGGAGGGTCAAGGCGGTGCTTGGCTACAGCTCTGGAGGGGGTCACATGACGGATCGGTACAGCGGTGGCAAGACCTCGGCATCATTCACCGGACGCAGGAGCGTGGAACGTGGCGAGATCTGCAGTAGCTAGGTTAGGCTTGATTATTGTTGTTTTCCTTCTGGATGATGGGGTCGTGTCCGGAAGAACAGACACGTTGATGGGTGGAGGTCGGATACCCGAGTTTACTGTATGTGGAATTTGTAATGTACTAAAGGCACAATGATAAAGGGATTGATGTGGACACGAACACGGACACCCAGGGTCGGGTACGAGGTCGGACACTCGACTGACACAAGTGGACACGGATTCTACGGTTGTTGCTGTTCTATGGTAATGATGGATTGGGGTCGGATGTTGGCAAGAAAGGGTGCTGGTTGCATGACGAGAGGGGTGGTGTCGGCTATGGTAGGGAATGATTAGAGAGAAGAGGGTTTATTTTTATGAACTTATATAGATTATAACCAGGAGAAGATACAAGGAGAGATGGATGCTGTAGCTATAAGAAGTAGATAGAGAGAACTGGAACGAATGCCTATATTTAAATTATAGACATATATCTTAGAAAATATGGCTTTGACGATAAGCAGAGGGATGGTGCTAATAGTCGTTTATTGACTATCCAATAGCCAAGTAAATTTAAGAACTAAATCAACCAAATATTAATTCGCTAATTTCTAAATCAAACCAATCCATAATTAACACTAAGTATTATCAATAATATTTGAAAATGTATTTAGCCACATCCAACTTAATACTTGATATCACTAAGACTTTAAAATATTACTTTAAAGTGATACTTTGAAATAATATTCTGTGTTATCAAATAATATAAACCTTACTAGATAAATCTTCGCGTATTTGATTTAAATCATGTAGAGTTTAAATACAAGTTAACCTAATTGCCATACTATAAGCGATTGCAATAAGAAGCTTTAAAAAATATAGTGTTAAATATTACTGACGGTTGAAAAATATGATTCCACAAATATTTCCTTTGAACCGATCTTTAACACAATCTTAACCTAATCGATAGTTCAGATACATATTTAGCATTTCAAATATCTTTAAATCACACGAATTAAATCATACAAATTTTTAAATCAAATAATAACCTTTAAACTAAAATCAATCTAGTCACAAAATATTAATAATTGCAATAATAATGAGTAAAGGGATATTTGTTATAATTACTAATTTAACCAAATAGGTTTAAATCAATTTTCATAGTAATTTCAAAGTAATATTACTTTCTATCAAAATAATTTTGAAACATATCCATATTCATCATAATAATTTATATATAACGACACCATCACTATCACATATGAATTCCAATCCTTAATAAAATAATTGATTAACACAATAATTTTGAATAATATTACGTAGGTATATTTTTATAAAATCAAAACTTAATTTAAATTATTTGGCAAAATCTTTTTATTGATAAAACTAAATATTATTTTTAAATCTCCTTTGAAGCATTTGAAAGCCTAAATTAATAACAAACATATTTCCAATAATATAATTTAATGAAGTATTTAAATAATTTAGTAATCTCAAAATATTTAGTTTAAAAACTAGTTTGATCAAATAACATTCGCAAAGTCTCTACGAAAGATTTAGACACGGTAAATAAACTAAAAATAAAGAATAAAATTTTGAAAATTTGGGAGCGGAGTTACATGTATGTACAGTTAGAACAAAATGTTGGGCCTAAGATTTGGCTTCAACATAGGCAACGTGCTTCGGCACGAGATGTGGCGTCGATTCTTAAGTTGTTGACATATAAGTTTCATGAGTTGGATTTGAGTCGTTTCGAGTTTAAGTCAGGAAATGCCGCAAGGCAAAGTCGATTGGGTGATAATAAGTTCACAAGTCTTGATTGGGCCAGTTGGTGACTAAAGTAGAAAGGGTAGCGAGGCGGCGATATGGTTAAGTCATACTGAATTTGCGAGACAGGACCCAAATATGAATTGTAGCAGGTTACATGAGAATTGGACACTATCATGTAGTTATGTCTCTGATTACGTACCAAAAGGCAAGAATGACCTGATAGGTTAACGTTGCTATTGCAAGCACGGGATGGTCTAGAGACACAAAATTGGCCAAGACGTCTGTCCTAAAACTGATCCTAAGGCAAGACTAGAAAGACAATTGAAAAGAAGAGACTATGTTGCATAAGGTAAATTAACGTGTTAGTTTATTATGGGTGGGTGATGAGCTCATTCCACCAGTACAGTTGAGTACTAACACCCACACAGTTTTCATGTGCAGGCATAGGTAGAAGCTCGTGGTGCGGAGCTCGCTTGGATGCATCGAGGCACGGAGTTCCTTGGCGATTCGTAGCATGTGGCCGCATGGAGTCAAGACTTATACGGGACATAATATATGGACGTCGCCTCTCCGAAGCATCCGTTGGTTCAAGACTTGTATTGAGAGATGAGAGAGAGCTGAGTGACTTGTAATGTGAGAAGAATGAGCTTGAGTGACTTATAATCTTGGCCTTGCGCCCTGTTGTAATTATTGTTTCAATATCAATAAAATGCATATTTTGAGTGACTTGTATTTTGTTCTAAATTTCTGCTGGCATATTCAATATCTCTGTGTAGCATCCACTTTTTCATAGAAAGGGTATTTTAGTCATTTTAGCCATTTTGGCCATTTTGTAATTTTCTAGATATTTTGACATGTGTTGTGCTAGCAACTGGTGTAGCCTTTTTGACTTGGGCCCTATTTTTACTTGAGAGAGAGATGGCCCAAGTGAAACTCTAACCCTAGAAACCCTCCACCTGGCTTCCCATAGCAGTACCCCTTCCCTCTCTCTTTTATTTGTGAACATAGCCTCCACAAGTGAAACCCTAACAGATCTCATACTCCAAAAATCCTATTTTCTTCATCCGGAGTTCGTTTCTCCCCAAACGAACTCTGTTTTACACCTCTAGAAGAAGAGGATCTGCTGGAGTATTACTGACGAGGAGACGGAGGCAATTGATGAGGAGAATCGACCGACACGACGACCGAAGGACTCCATTTATTGAGTTTTCGACACTCAATAGGTAAACCCTTTTCTACCATAGTTATTCTAATTTTCTTTCATATTTGCATCCATATAGGTGCCCTGAATTGCCCATGATGTTTGGTTGGGTTTTGACTACGTTTGATAGCAGTATCGGACACGTGTCGGTCATTTACGACACATGTTCGACGAAATACCGCTTAGGATAGAAAGTTGTTGTTTTCAATTTTGTCTTCATGACTGTTTAGATAATATAATTTTTAGAAACTTTCGTGAAGACGGATTGGAAATCGATGACTTTTCAGCGACGTTTCGAGCACCGGACGCACGTGCACAGATCCCGTGTACGAGGCCGTGCATGCCCTGCCGTCAACGTGTTGTATCTCGATGCACAAATGATATTTTAGCTAGAAATTTCTTGAGCGTGTAGGGGCAACCTCTGTCCCCATGCTTCTAAAATTTCACGTCTTCTCGTTGAGCGAGCGTGGAGAAATTCGACGTGCATCGTTCAGCCGCACTTTATACTTAGGCTGAATTTTATCGCTGAAATATACTTTGTACGCGCTCTCGACGCGACGAAGACCCATTCCAGGACCTTGGACGTGTTGACCTATACCTGGACTACCCGAGGGATCAACCCCAATTTATGGCGTGGCCCGACGAGCGAGCCACAAAGGCCGAACCTGCGCACGAGGGCACGCACAGACACGCGCATGCGCAGCGGGCCGTACGTGTGTGCGGGGCTGCGTGCGTCTCCTCGATGTGACGTGTCACCATGTTGCCATGTTCTAGACCTACCCTAGGACCCCCTAGCTACGTGCACGAGCACGGGGTTTCTTGTTGTGTGTGCGGTGCTCAATCAAGCGAGAACGCACGCATACGTGCACGTTGACACGTGGTAATTGGGTTTTCTGATATGCGTTCTGTGGACACAACACGGACACGATTTTGGACCCAGGACAGCGTTCTACCATCGACACTGCGACGTAGGCTGGTCATACTTCACTTCTCGTACCCTTTCACTGGGTGCGGGACGTGACACATTTTTAGTGGTGGCCCATGCAGGTCATATCACAACTAGTGTAATTTCATAATGGTACTCGAACTAGAGTATCATTACAGCCTACAGTAGGATATAAGATATAAGTTAAGGTACTCAATCACATTAGAAAATTTTTTATCAAATTCTTGCTGTTAATTGTCTCCGTTTGTAAACAACTGTCCTCCTTTGATGATTTTGCTTCTTTTTCAGTAATTGATTCCTTGTTTGATCTGTCTTCAGGATGGTGGAGACACGATCGCAGCGCTCTGGTCTTAGAAATACCACTAAGAGGTCTGCTACTTCTCGTCCGACTCAGCAGGACCCAGGGACCACAGTGCCTCTTGTTCTAGCTCAGTTGGGCCCGTCTGTAACTTTTAGGGGTGCTCCTCCACCGGTTCCGAGGACTGCCCCAGGAGTTCAGGGGACACTTCTACCATCGCCCCAGGGGACAGCTGATGTGGCATAGTATTTTGCCTTCATGCAGCAGATGATGGAGACGCAGCGACGCCAGGCAGAGGACATGAGACAGGGCATTGATAATGCCCACCAGTTAGCGATGGTGGCAGTGGAGAAGGTGGCTGCCCAACCCCAGGAAGGGCAGATCTAGCTATACCAGCCGAGGACTCCAGGTATTCAGGATTTACAAAAGATGAGGCCGTGAGACTTTAAGGGTACGGAGGGTATCCTTTACGCGGACGACTGGATCGAATACATAGAGGAGATTTTTTGTCTCACAGAGATATCGGCTAGACTCCAGGTGGAAGCAGCGGGCAGCATGATGCAGGACCTTGCCCGCACTTAGTACCCGACCGAACCCAGGGTTGGTACTATGGGGGAAACTTGGAAGGCTTTTAAGAAGCTTTTCAAGGAGAATTTCTTCTCCGATACTGCACTTGGCACGTTAGAGACGCAGTTTAAGAACCTGCTTTAGGGGAACCAGACTGTAGAGGAGTACGCCGGAGAGTTCTGCCGCCTGGACAGGTTTGTTGAGGGCCTTAGCGAGACAGCAAAGGCTAGAAGATTTAGGAAGGGCTTGGTTAAGGAAGTCTAGTCCTTAACCAAGAGCAACAGGAATGCTATATTTGAAGAGATTTTGATGAAAGCTATGGCAGCAGAGGATGATCTGGAACTGAAGCAGAAGCGAGGTCATAATTCACATACAGCCGGTGGTAGGAGAGGACCGGCCAAGAAGCCCCACTTTCAGCAGCATCATAGGCCATTCTAGCAGGCATAGCAGAGACAGGGTCAGCATGCACCGAGACAATAGCAGGCCACCATTTATGACTTCTGCAAGAAATCAGGACACAGGTGGAATGAGTGCAGGAAGAGGCTAGGCAAGTGCTTACTCTGCGGTTCATCGGAGCATCAGTTGAGGGAGTGTCCTGAGGATTTCAGACATAAAGGATAGGAAGCAGGAACCAAGGCTCCAGTGGAGCAGCAGAGGGGAACCTTGCTGACACAGCAGCAGAAGTTTGTCCAGCACCAGCAGTAAAGTAGTGGAGACCAGTAGGGGCGAGCTTTCACCATGGCAGCGGAGGATACCGAAGCAGTAGGTGATCTGATAGCAGATTCTGTTCTTATCGACTCTTTTCTCGTATTCGCATTATTTGATTCGGATGCTTCCTATAGCTTTATGTCTGTATCATTTGCCATTGGACACCAGCTTTCTTCTAAACCATTGCCTAGGAATTGCTAGATCATGACTGGGGGTGGTATTATCCTCGTCCGTGATGTTTGTAAGGATCGAAGAGTAGTTTTGGAAGGTCGAGAATTGGATGTGAGTCTGCTCGGAATGCCATTACCGAACTACGATATTATACTTGGTATAGATTGGTTGAGCAGGCACCATGCTAGTATAGATTGTCGCGGTAGTAGAGTTCTTTTTAGCATGCCAGGAGAGCCAGAGTTTGAGTTTACCAGGCGGGTTTCAGAGCAGAGCAGTGAAGTTTTCTGTAGAGTTTCAGCAGAGGAGCAGAGCGTGCCACATCCACTGATAGCTGAGTTTATGGATGTGTTTCCAGAGGAGTTGCCAGGGTTGCCTCCGGACAGGGATGTAGAGTTCTCTATAGACTTGGTACCCGAAGAAGAGCCGATATCTCAGCATGTCTATAAAGTAAACAACAGTGAGCTTGTGGAGTTGAAGAAGCAGGTGGATAAGTTGCTGGACAAGGACTTCATCCGATCGAGTTCTTCACCGTGGGGTGCACTAGTACTCTTTGTACCGAAGAAGGATGGGTCGGTATGGATGTGTATCGACTACAGGGCACTCAACAGCCTCACGATCAAGAACAAGTATCCGTTGCTAAGGATCGATGACCTATTCGATCAGTTGAGCGGAGCGAAGGTATTCTCTAAAAATTTTCTGAGGTTAGGTTATTATCAGGTGAAGGTAAAGAAGAAGGATATTCCGAAGACAGCTTTCAGGACTCGATATGTCCAGTTTGAGTTCATAGTAATGCCGTTTAGGTTAACTAACGCCCCGCTGGTGTTCATGAACTTGATGAACAAGGTGTTCCACTAGTACTTGGACAAGTTTGTGGTGGTGTTCATCGATGACATCTTGGTGTATTCTAAGACCCTAGAGGAGAATGAAGAGCATTTGAGAGTGGTTCTGGAGAATCTCGAGAAGGAGCAGCTTTATGGCAAGCTCTCGAAGTGTGAGTTCTTCTTGGATCGAGTTGATTTCCTAGGTCGTGTGGTGACCAGAGATGGGATCTCAGTCGACTCAAAGAAGATCAGAGCAGTTAAGGCATGGACAGCACCAAGTTCATTCGCAGATATCAGGAGCTTTCTGGGATTAGCAGGATACTACCGGAGGTTTGTTAAGGATTTCTTCCGGATTGCAGAGCATTGACTAGGCTGACCTGGAAGGACGCAAAGTTTATCTGGTCAGAGGAGTGTTAGGTTGCTTTTGATGAGTTGAAGAAGCGACTGACGACAACCCCAATTTTGATATTGCCATCAGGATCAGGCGGGTTCACTATCTACAGTGACGCTTCAGGAAAGGATTTGGGTTGTGTCTTACAGCAGCATGGGAAGGTGATTGCCTATGCATCCAGGCAGTTACGTCCACATGAGAAGAACTATCCTACCCATGATTTGGAGTTGGCAGCAGTTATCTTTGCTCTAAAGTTGTGGAAGCACTATCTATACGGAGAGCGTGTGGAGATCTTCACAAACCATAAGAGCTTGAAGTATGTATTTACACAGAAAGAGCTCAACATGATGCAGCACAGATGGTTGGAGTTGATGAAGGACTTCGATATTTTATTGCAGTACCACCCAGAAAAGGCCAACGTGGTTGTCGATGCCTTGAGTAGGTATTCGATAGCTATGTGTTTGACGATAGATCGTCACTTATTAGCAAATTTGGAGAGTTTGGAGATCGTGGTGATCGTGCCAGGAGTTCAGATGCAGATGTGGGGCCTTCAGATGCAGTCAGACTTGGTGGAGAGGATCAAGTCAACTCAGTTTGACGATGTTACCCTGCGGTTTATTCGAGAGCAGGTTCGAGCAGGATTGGTGGATAAGGAGTTCATCGTTGCAGAGGACGACACATTGAGGCACGGTTTTAGATTGTGTGTGCCTAGTGGAGAGCTTCGGAAGCAGGTTCTGCAGGAGGCCCATCGCTCTCAGTACTCTATGCATCCAGGTGCCAACAAGATGTATAGAGATTTGAAAGAGCATGTATGGTTGTATGGGATGAAGCAAAAAGTAGTACGCTTCGTAGCCAGGTGTCTAGTCTGTCAGCAAGTTAAGGCAGAGAGACGGAGGCCAGGAGGACTGTTGGATCCATTGTCCATTCCAGAGTGGATGTGGGAGCATATCACGAAAGATTTTGTTTCTGGATTGCCGCGTTCACCAGGAGAAAAAGACACGGTTTGGTTTATCGTGGACAAGTTGACTAAATTGGCCCACTTTTTGCCATTTAAAGTGGGGACGTCTACTGAGAAGCTAGCGGAGATGTATATGCGGCAGATTGTCAGGATATACGGAGTTCCGGTGAGCATTGTCTCAGATCAGGATATCTCTTTATTTCCCATTTCTAGCGGAGTCTGCAGACTAGTTTGGGTACTCAGCTCAAATTCAGTGCTGTATAGCTCCCTCAGACGGACGGACAGTCGAAGAGGACTATTCAGACTCTCGAAGACATGCTGCAGACTTATGTTCTGGATTTTGGAGGATCCTGGGAGGATCACCTGCACTTGGTGGAGTTTGCATACAACAATAATTACCAAGCCAGCATTGGTATATCACCATTCGAGGCATTGTACGGGCGTAAATATCGTATTCCCTTATCTTGGGATGATGTTGGAAAGCGAGCTTTATTGGGACTTAAGATGGTTGTTGATGCAGCCAAGAAGGTAAAGCTCATCAGGGATCGACCTCGCATGGCGCAGGACAGACAGCGGCATTGGGCTGACAGCCACCGGAGACCTTTGCAGTTTGAGGTATAGCTTTGACTTAGGATTAGAATTTTATTGTTTGTGATTTTTGTTGATCATGTGATTAATTTTAGTTAACTGAGACCATGCTTGTGCTAGGTTGGAGATATGGTATTCTTGAGGATTTTGCTGACTCGAGGTACTATTTCGGAAGAGGAGGAAAGCTTAGCCCACGCTATGTCGAACCTTTCGTTGTCAGTGGAAGGGTCGGTGACATGTCATACAGACTGGACTTGCCCCTTTCTTAGCGGGAGTCCACAATGTATTTCACGCATCGCAGTTGACACGGTATGTGGCAGATCCTAGCCATATACTGGACTGTCACTACCACTTTTCTAGCTTGAGGGTATTTTGGTCATTTTTGAAATTTTGGGAATTATTTGGAATTATTATGTATTATTTGGATTTATTAGAATTAATGTGATTTTTAGTGATTCTTAGTATAATTGATTTTGGTGCTATAGTTGACTTTGACTAGTGTTGACTAGGAGACTAACCTAGGTCATGACTATTTGGTTAGGTTAAGTAACCTTATCTTGACCTAAGTTAGTGATGATTAACTCATTAGAACTTATTTGGAGAGATTAGGAATTGATTAGGCTAGAATGGCTTGTGATTTCCCAAGTCATGATTATGACTTAAAGCCTTAAAAGCCCATAGGCCCACACCATGTAACCAAACCCTAACCCTAATTGCATTGGCCGGCCACTATTGATTCCTCCCTCTATTTAATCTCTCCTAAAAATTAGGGCTAGCCTCCATTAGGAATTATTTGCAAGTTTGGAAAGAGGTGAGTCTCCATCTTTCCTAATCCATAGAAAATCCATTTCAATTTTTTTTTCACCCAAACCAATTGCAATAGGTTCTGATTTTATTCTTCTTGTTGTTGTTATTGAGTAATCTCAGAGTTTGGACAATTTGCAGAAGTTTGGCTATCAAGAGGAACACCTCTCTTTGGAGTTTTTTGAAGGATTTGACACCTATAGGTAAATTATATTTCTTACCATAGAATGTTGTTTTTATTGCATATCTAGGAAGCCCTAGGCCTAAGCTAACGGTAGGACTAGCTAACTCTAGTTTTTGTGTCCTTTTCGTGTCCTATTTGGACACGTATCAGTCCTATGGTGCAAGTGTTTGATAAAATGCCCCAATGGGCATTTCGATTGATTTTTAGGAACCTAATTGAATAGAAAATTAGATTTTAATGTCGCTTATGAGTTTCTAGTGTCTGAGTGTGGTTTTCGTGTCGTGTCGAGTCGCCACAGACACGTGAACACGCTGACACGCGCGTGCGTGCACGGGCAGTGTAGCTGTCCTGCTACTCGAAGTCTGTAGCGTCGCGGACATGACACATAGACACGTGAGAATTGACACACTGAGGGGCACGGTCTGACACAACGTGTGTCAAGTCTCAGAGCCTCTCATGTCGTGTCGGACACACACGAGGCAGTACATTGGTTCTGTACTGAATCGACTGCTGTCGATTTCTAGCACTGACACGCGTGTCGTATCGCACGTACGCATATCGTGGACACATGTCAGGGTGTCCTAGCCCTAGCCCTAGTCCTAGTCGACACTGGGACATGACCACGAGGTCTGTATCGTGTCGTGCCGTGTCGTGTGCACGAGCAATGTGAACACGTGCACGAGGATTTCCAGTTTTTGCACTGTTTCTTGTTTTAAAAATCGTTTGGCCACGTTTGTGTCCACTTGGGTGGACACAAACACACTGAGAGACACGTACACTATTAGTGTTTTAATTACCAACTATTAGATTTGTATTTTAACTTGTTTTCGGTGTCGATTTCACAATTTACCCAATTTTCCTGATACTTAATATCAGTCCATTATTCTACTATTTTTCCAGATTTTTTATTTGAATTTCTAGCATCAATTTAACCTATTATACACTGTTAATTGTATGATTTAAAACCTCAATGAAGTGCACCTATAGGTTTACTACTGGTATGTCGAATTTGGGGTGATGTGGTGGTTGTTTGAGTTAAATTTCTGAGAATGCAATGTTGGATTGTAATAGACTGAAAACTGAGATTTTGTTCACTGTAAACTGAATGTGATTCACTGTTAATCCATAACCTGAGTTTTTCTGATTCTTATAACTGAGATTTGAATGATTGTGAATATGTTGATTCCTTTTTCCATTCGAAATGGCTAACTGTCAACTGGTTTCCCCTTTCCCTATTTCCTGAGATCTCATCTCTAACTGTCAAATGATTTCCAGATTTTCCTTTCCTTCCTTAAAACTGAATTAAATTAATATTGTTTCATTGCATTGACTGTTAAATAGTTTTCATATTCCCTCACTGTTTCCAGATTGCTTAAGATACCCATTCCCAGTTTTCGTATTGTATATTGCTCACTGTTTTGCCTAATATTGTTTACTGTTTTTGCAATATATGATTCCTATAACATTGTTTTCAGTTGCCATATACACACACACCCCTTCATGCCTCACATGCCCCCACACATTCCTTTTTCCCTTACTCTACATGTATATATATATATGTATGAGATGTAGGTAGATATATGTATCCTATATATTGTGGGTGTACTTATATATATTGGAAATATTGTATGTGTAGAATACATATAGGCAGCCTACATGTTATATGTATTCTTAATAGATTATATTAATATAGTAATATATGTATTGTATTTTAGATATAAGTACTGTCATGTGTATAGGTGATTTGTAGGTTGGTTAGGCATGGTATTGCCTAATAGCCTATGGCCTATATGTGTGTCTGCTAGACTAGTGAGCCTAAATTAGACTTGTGTAGTCTTTTTAGACTTAGAATAGACTAGTTAGACTAGTATAGACTAGTTTGACTTAGGTTTGACTTGGTTGACCTAGTTTGACTTCTAGGGTTGACCAGAGTTGACCAAGAGTTGACTTTGGTCTAGATTGACCTTAATTCATGTAGAATGCATTAACTTGCATCGTATTATCATTTTAGACTCATAGTGACTTGTACTGTTCTATAGGAGACAGATACCACTCCTCGGACAGTATATATATTCTCCAGATTCTCAGGTTACAGGCGAGTACATTCTCTGATCTTTTTATACCTGTCTGGACTATATTCTTGCTCTAGATTACTCTACATGATGCTGACACGTATCTTCATGGATTATTACTATATGGATTCCTTCCTGAGATGTTATCCTTCTACGGGTTCATCGGATATTTCATGTTCATGTACTTTATCATGTGCATCAGGTACTCCTTGTACTCGTACTAGTTCATGTTTTTACATGTTCTCATGCGCTTTCATGTGCCTCATGTACTACTCATTACATGAGTCACGTATCTTTAGCTGTATTCATGTGCTTATAACATAACTTGAATGGATCCTTGTGTATTGATTGGGGCCGGGTGAGTAGAATTGGTTATGTGATCATTATCTCCAGTAGCTGTATCCATGTGCCTCTTAGTTGTATTCATGTGCCCCTAAGCCGTTTACATAACCATATTGTACTCCAAATCACTTAGCCACTTACAGTCTCTACTTATCATGTATTTACTTTTAGTTACAAATATCTCCTGTTTACTCGTACTTCCTTTTTAGCACTTCCTGTATTTTACTCTATTGCATGATTTATACTCCTCATCTGTTATGAACTGTTGAGAGATATGTGCTCGTTCCCGTCCTGATTGGACAAGTTGAAAATTTTACAGAGGACGAGGAGGAGGCCTGTTTAGACACTTTTTATGGGACAGCCTTAGAGGACACTTGCGATCCGGACTTCCAGTCGGATCCCTTAGCAGTAGAGACAGTTGCTCCATAGATAGTTTTATTTTATTTCATAGTATTGGAGTTGAGTTGTATATATTATGGATCTGTATTATGTCTGGATGTTAGTGGAGTTTATCATAGACACTTAGCTCTCTCTATTGTATTTCCTGTGGTTTTGGATCTTGCATCTTTTATATTATTCTATCTTTATCTTGTTCTACCTTATCTATGATTGAGATATATTCTATTATGTCACCCCCATTCGGGAAGTATAATTGTTATTACCATAAACTGTTAGATGTTGTAACCTAGGACAGCGTTCTACCGCCGACACTGCGGCGTAGGCTGGACGTACCCACGTCTCGTACCCTTACTCTAGGGTGCGGGTCGTGACAGACCATTCCGAGATTAAGGTGGGCCCTACTCTCAGTTATCCAGAGCTGCCTGTAGAGATTTTGGATTGACGAAAGAGGGTGTTGCGGAACCATTCGATACCCTTAGTTCGCGTATCTTGGAAGCATCACTCTCTTGGAGAGTCCACCTGGGAGAGAGAGGATGAGATGCGCGAGCGATACCCTTATCTTTTCAAGTCTTGAGGTATGATTTTGTCCTTCTGAATTATGCAGTTTATCTTTAATTTCGAGAACGAAATTATTTTAAGGAGGGTAGACTTGTAGAATCCACTTTTTCATAGAAAGGGTATTTTAGTTATTTTAGCCATTTTGGCCATTTTGTGATTTTCTAGATATTTTGACTTATGTTGTGCTAGCAACTGGTTTAACCTTAGTGGACATTGTATAGGAGCCTAACCATGCCTTAGAAATTATTTTTCACCTATTAGAATTTATTTAGGGCTTGGGTTTAATTTTGAAGGCTTTTAAACGATTTTTAAGCCTTTTTTATGTAGCCTTTTTGAGCCTTTTTGACTTGGGCCTTATTTTTACTTAAGAGAGAGTTGGCCCAAGTGAAACCCTAACCCTAGAAACCCTCCACCTGGCTGCCCAGAGCAGTACCACTCCCCTCTCACTTTCATTTGTGAACATAGCCTCCACAAGTGAAACCCTAATAGATCTCCTACTCCAAAAATCCTATTTTCTTCATATGGAGTCCGTTTCTCCCTAAATAAACTCCATTACACTCGTCTAGAAGAAGAGGATCTGCTGGAGTATTAATGACGAGGAGGCAGAGGCAATTTCTTGAGGGTAATCGACCGACACGACGACCGAGGGACTCCGTTTATTGAGTTTTCGACACTCAATAGGTAAACCCTTTTTTACCATATTTATTCTAATTTTCTTTCATATTTGCATCCATATAGGTGCCCTAGACTTGCCCATGAAGTTTGGTTGGGTTTTGACTTCGTTTTATAGCAGTATCGGACACGTGTCAGTCCTTTACGGCACGTGTTCGACGAAATGCTACTTAGGATAGAAAGTTATTGTTTTCTAATTCTGTCTTCATGAATGTTTAGATAATATCATTTTTAGAAACTTTTGTAAAGACGGATTGGAAATCGATGACTTTTCAGCGACGTTTCAGGCATCGAACGCACGTGCATCGATCCCGTGCACGAGGTCGTGCATGCCCTGCCATCAGCGTATTGTATCTCGACGCACAGATGATATTTTTGCCTAAAGTTTCTTGAGTGCGTGAGTGCAACCTCTACCCCCATGCTCCTAAAATTTTACGGCTTTGCGTTGAGCGAGCGCGAAGAAATCTGACGTGCATCGTTCAGCCACACTGTACACTCGGGCTAAATTTTGTTGCTGAAACGGACTTCATACGCGCTCTCGATGCAACGAGGACCTGTTCTAGGAACTTGGACGCGTCGAGCTATACCTGGACTAACCGAGGGATCAATCCCGAGTCGTGGTGTGGCACGACCAGCTAGCCACGAAGGCCAAACCGCGCGCACGAGGGCACGCATGGGCGCGTGCGCGCAGCAGCAGGCCGCACGTGTGTGCAGGGCTACGTGCGTCACCTCGGCACGACGTGTCGCCATGTTGACATGTTATAGACCTACCCCAGGACCCCCCTATCTACGTGCATGAGCATGGGGTTTCTTGTTGTGTGTGCGGCGCTCAATCGAGCGAGAACGCACGCATACGTGCACGTTGACACACGGTAATCGGGTTTTCCGATACGCGTTCTGTGGACACAACACGGACACAATTTCGGACCTAGGACAGCGTTCTACCGCCGATACTGTGGCATAGGCTGGGTATACTTCACTTCTCGTTCCTTTTTACTGGGTGCGGGTCGTGACACTCTGCTTGGAACTTCTGTGTGACAACCCCGTCGCAGTCGCTGTAATCGGTCGTTATGGAACCCGTCTTGCACGAGCGTAATCTAGGCTCATGCAGCATCACACCTTAGCGAGGGCGATCTATCCTACGGGGGCGGAACGTGACATAATGGTATCAAAGCACGACTTTACGTCATTGGAGTTTCGATTAAATTTTTTAACTCCGTTGTTTCTGTAAACTCTGAAGTATTGCTTCCGTATTTGATATCGTTGGTATGCTCTCTCTCAAATGTTCCACGGGATGTCCATACAATAAGTCTATGTAATTTGCAAAACGTAGGAGAACAGTTTTTGATAAAACAAAAAGATGATTCGCGTAAGCACGGTTGGCTAAGTCGGGCTGGCATATATACCAAGGATTGCGTCGACCTTAAGAAAAGTCGTATGTCAGATTGAAAATGTGTCGAGCAAGAATGAGTTGAACTCGATTGGGTAAAGTGAGATGACTATCGATAGGGGTGCTATCGAGCGACGATAACGTCGGTGCGATCTAGATGAGCGTGCTTGGAATTCGAGGAATGGTTTGAACGAAAAATTTGAATAAGTCGATTTTGATTCGAACGATAAGTTGAGAATTTATTGAATAACTTCATCCGTGAGTGGTGTATGCGATAGCTTTATGGATGTCGATCGAATGAGGATGTGGGGTAACGATGAGTCTATTATCAAGCATCGTATTATGTAAAGCCATAGATTGAGTATCGTTGAATAAGTTGTAGTCTTGAAGATAAGGACGAATCGATTCAAACAAATTGGAGATGATGCGTACGGGGATAGTGATTGCGCGAGTCTGAAATACAAAATGATTGAGTAGGTGAAAGCAAATCGAGGAAAAGTTAGGGTGTACGGATAGATGACTTGATCAAAAAAATTGATACAGATTGTATACGAAAAGTTAGTACGACGAAAAGATAGCATACATGAAAAGTTTGATTCGAATGTTTAAAAATGACTCGGAGGATTGGAATGGATGTTGCACGATGATTTGAGTTAGCAATGAATGATGTGATTTAAAAAAAATGTTGCTCAATGACTTAATATAGACGGATGAACAATATGTGATTTTGGGTTTGAGGAAATTGATATTGTAAATGATTCGAAGGATAATGATCGAACTTGAATTTAAATGTCGAGGAGATTATCCAGTCGGATGATAGCATCATTCGCGTGACTCAAAATTCGTTGCAAATGAAGATTATCAGGTTACGTATATCGTCGATGGTATTAAGGCGTATCAAAGATCGATATGCGATAACACGGGGGTACTCGTATCCGAGGAATGACGGTCGTGCAAGTGATATCGTTCTGAAGGATACTATACTTAGGTTTTTGATTGAGATGAAATGTGGATGAAAACAAAAGTATCTTGATGGTTACCCGAATAACAACAGTGTCGACATTCTTGTCTTGTCCGAACGCAACTCTATCCTTGCACATGCGTCGCATCAAATTTTGGGCGATCATTCCACGTAAGCGCTGACATGGTGATTCATGTCGCAGGAATGATCGAACTCAAAAAATTAGGACGCGGTAACTTTGATTTTCTCAACTTGTTGGTTTGATGCGAAGGAAAATTCAAGGATGTTTGGACTTGCGATTGATGATTGAGTAAACTTGAGGATTGAATAGATCCAATCTACATAACGAGAATGAGTTAGTCTAGACACAAAACAAGAGTTACGTCCCGAAGAGGATGATTATCCCGCGGGAGCCTGCATGGTGATTCATGCCCACGATGGATAATCTAAATCGCGTGAGATCGGGGCACAACATATTGTTAAGCTAGACGACATTATGATCGAATATGTGAATTATGATGAACGACTTAGGAAATATGAAATGTGAATTATGGCCTAGCAACAAATTGTGTCTTTGCGTACTTGACTTAGAAGGATTGATAGGCAGATTATGTCGAACGTGTTCGAAGAGATAGACTATGTGAAATGGCTTGATAAACGAGTGATATTGATATGTCAAAAAATTGGTTGAAACATGAGTTATCGTAGGATGGCTTTGTTAAATGACTCAGACCCCGTACGACGAATGTTGGGATGTGTATAGGGAATCGATGCTCGATGTTTAGAAATCAGAGTGATACGAGCTTGGATTGGAAATCCCATACTATCAATTTGGTTTGACCTTAGGATAGGGTCAGTATTGATAATGTTATTTGGGAACTATGATTCCAATACTGACGGATTACCTTAGCCTAAAGACATAGCCTAGCGGTTAGGCAGATGTCACGCAAAATGATAGGAATTATGAAGGCACCACTCATGAGGCTCGGTTGACATGTACGTATATCAGGGACGCCCGAATATGCGCACGATCCAACTCGAGTGGTGATAGAAGATTCTCTATCACGAGGCTTGGCTGAATTACATGTATTTTGGAGACACCTAAAATATGTGCACGATCCAACTAAATGATACGTTGAATTAAAGTGAGACTTGAGGAACGGAAAAGTGTCAAGGATTTTGAGATCAGGAGTTTTGAAGAAAAGATTGTAAGTAGCACGAGCATGGCTCGGATTTAAGAAATGTATAGAAAAAATGTGCGCGAGAGTCGTTGAACATTCGAGTGATAAGTCGACTAGTAAGTACTCAGTTAGTTTCGAGGACAAAACTTTTTCTGAGTGGTGTATGATGTAGTGTCCCGTCCCGCTCAGTTAATCGGAGGAATCGGAATGCCGACGGCGTTCGGACTTAGCCTTACAACGGCTGCTCGAAGACATCATTGTTGACAAAAAATCATAGTCAACCAAATATTGATAAAATTGATAATATAATACTAGTCATAATTCAATATGACACTTCAAGACAGATCTCAGTGCAAGACGGACGTCGGCTCTCTCCTGCAACGTACTCAGTTTTTGAGTCTGTATTTTTACATTTATTGAGTCTAGATAAATGTAAACTGAGTAGCACTGAGTGGTTTGGGCCTATACCTATTGCCAAACCACAAACCAAAAGCTCCACCAAACCAAACTAGCCCACAAAGCCCATTTGAGCAATTTTGTCCTCTAGAGACAGAGTTCGGGCCGAACTCTGCCTCCACACAGAGTTTGGGTCGGACTCTGTCCCCCAAATTACAGGACCCTTATTTTTAGGGTTTGTTGTATGCTAGTTGTCCAACGGCCAAAATTTTGAATTCTTGACACAAAATTTTGGCCGAATTTTGCCTATTCCAACTAGTATAAATAGGCCTTAAATTCTCTCATTTTTAATCATCCAATCTTCTTTTCTCTTCTCTACAAAGCCTCATACAAGCCTTAACCTTCTCATCTACTAGCCACAAGCTTCCTAAGCCTCAAAGTGCTCAGTGCTATTTAGTTAGGAGTTTGTGCAAGAGCCAAGAAAGTCGTTTGGAAAATTCCAAGTATCGCCACAGCGATCTTTGTAAGAAGTTGACGTGCTCTTCTGAAGAAAAGGCACGGGGTGTAACTACTATTTCACAAATAGTGGATTTAATCCTGAGCTAGAGTTCTTAGGCTTGGACTAGTCCTCCACGAGGAAAACCAGGTTAAAATTGGCTGTGTTTGCGTATGCTCTCTTTATCTTTATATTTTTGCATTTACTCTTATTATTTACTGTTGGTGAAAAGAATTTAATTTTTATTTGGCTATTATTATCATAAACTCTATTCACCCCCCTCTAGAGTTGCCTACCTGTTCTTCAATTGGTATCAGAGCTCTGTTCTCTCAACAAGGACTAACATCCTAGAGCTGATCCATGGTAACCACACAACCAATGTTTTCCAATCATGGTGAAGGACAGTCCACACATAGGCCACCCTTATTTGATGGAACAAACTACACCTATTGAAAAACAAGGATGAGTTTCTATCTCAAGTCTCTAGACTTCGACCTGTGGACCATTGTCACCGATAGTTACAAAAAGTCCGTCAGAATAGTTGTCAATGGAGATCTCATCGAGACCCAACGAAAAATATTCCGAAGAGGAATAAAACAGGCGAGTCTAGATGCTAGAGCTATTAATGCTCTGTTTTGTGAAATAGACATGAATGAATTTAACAGGATCTCGACATGCACCACCTCGCACGAAATATGGAAGCTTCTAGAAGTGACGTATGAAGGAACCACTCAAGTCAAGGAATCTAAAATCAGTCGTCTTACTCAAGAATACGAGGCATTTAAAATGAAGTCTAATAAGACAACCACCCAAATGTTTATAAGGTTCCTTGAATGATTACAAGGTTCCTTGATGTCATCAACCCTCTGTCATCTCTTGGCAAACAATATACAAATCATGAAAAGATTCGCAAGTTACTTAGGGGACTACCAAAGATTTGGAACCCTAAGGTAACAGCTATCATAGAAGGCAATGATCTTACCATAATGTCCTTGGAAACTTTGATGGAAAAGTTGTTGACCCACGAGCTCGACCTCAAATATTTCGACAAACCTGCTCCAAAGGCAAAAGAGATTGCCCTAAAAGCTCATCGTCGAAGGGCTGATCCTGAAGATACTAATGACGATAATTCTGAAGGTGACGACCAAGCTCTTCTAGTCCGTAACTTCAAGAAGTTCCTTCATTTCAATCGAAAAAGAACGACCAACAAGAAGACGACGAGGAAGAACCAATGTGCTATGGCTGCAAGAAGACTGGACACGTTCGAAAAGACTGTCCCTTCGCAAAGAAAGGCAACAGATATGAGAAGTCCTACAAGAAGCCTTTCTCAAAAAAGTATGCCAATACTAGCATTTGTCATGAAAGCAAAGCAAGTCACTACAAGAAAAAACTCCTTTTACAACGTTCCATCTACAACACTTCCTAAAATTGTTGTTAAAAAAGGGGCGTCTTCTACAACCTTTATGGTAAAAACGTTGTAAAAAAACATATGCAAACAACATTTCTATTCAAACATTAAGGCTTCTACAATGGTCATTTCCAAAAGTTGTGTATTACTCCCTTCCACAACGTATTATTAACATTGTAATATTTATTCATTTTGACAACTTTTATTTAAAGTTGTCGAAGTTATTTATTTTAACAATGTTTTTAAAATATTGTAAAAATGTCATGTTCAACAATGTTTATCAAATGTTGCAATTTTTTATAGTTTACAATGTTTGTTTGATGATGTAAAATTAATTTGATTTTACTATTTTATATAAATGCTGTGTATTTGATATCATTTTACAACTTTGAAGAAACATTGTAAAAGGGTTATATTTAACAAACTATATAAAATGTTGTAAAAGATGTATATTTCACAATATTTAGAAAATATTATAAATTTATATTTTAAATATTTCTAGGATGATATTATTTGAAATGTTGGTCTTATTAGGTCGATAACTCACTTGGTAGCATCTCATGAATGTCTTTCAATCTTTGGCAAAAATCGATGTCCTTGATTGATATTCTCAACTTTATTCTTAGTATAATAAGTATTGAATGAGTTGATTGCTCTTCTAAAAGCATGGGGACCAACCTATTTAGAGGAATTATGTGACAGAAGCAGTGTCGATGTCCCTAAAAGTTAAAGTAGATTAGAGAATCATTTTCAAGTTAATCCATGTAAAGATTTTTCATCTTTTATAGGATAGGACTGTTAAAGAACATTGAACTTGTATAATGCTCGACATATCATGAACTGATTACTATGGAAACTTTTGCAAGTCGTAGGTCATTCTACATAGGAAAACTTTTGTAGGGCTTCTTCATAACCTTAAATCACAAGGTTAACTTTTTAAATGCCAACTATAAATCTATTCGACCGAGTGGATCGGCTTAAGGATGAGGTACGTGATCTGGAAAAAGAAAGCACTATATTTATAGGTTGATTTATAATGAATTTGTTTATAATTGTTTTTTTTAAATAGATAGAGATTTAAATTATATTAAAATATTTTAATATGGTGAACATATTTTCATTATGACTTATTATAAAGTTTTTTTGAATCTTTGTTAAGTATTTAGTTAGATAATATCATGTAGTTCGTTTAAATATAACTTAAAATTTGAATACATTTAGAATTTGTTTTATCTTCAAGTTAATTTTTAATTTTTTTCATTGACTAAGTGAGAAGTATGATATTTAATTTTTTAAAATTTGTATATATTAATTATTGATAATATATTACTACTTTTTTTGAGCCGTTTATAAGCTGTATCATAATATAGATATCTTATACGTAAATGGTAGTTAAACTATATTAATTTATATATATTATGGCTTATTTTTGAACACATTTCTAAGTAGTATTACTGAGTATACCAAAAAAATTTGACAGTGAAAATTCTTGACTGTATTTGACAGATGAAACTTTTACTATTTATTAAATTATCAAGTACACCAAAAATTCACCGAGTCCAAGGAGGTAACAAGATTTAAGTGTATACCAAAAATTCGTGTCAAATTTTCACTATGTCAAATATGCACCCAGTCCAAAGAGGTAATGAATCTATACTTTTGAAAAGTATGCTTCACCATGGAAGTTTTTGTTCCAAAAATATCGTCATCTATGCTTATTAATTAAAATTGTTCATTGAATTTAATATGAGTGAAGTATACATTTGGTATTATATAATATAACATGAATATATACTTTTGTCATTATATAGTAGAATAGATATTTCCACCAGCACATTTATTAGATTTATCAATTGTATTGATGAATATTCTGGTAAAATTATCCATATAAATTACGTCATGGTTTCCGTTTTTCCATTTTGACATTTGTCCCTTTTGACGTTGTGGTATGATTGTCCATATAATTACATATTACAGTCATACATGTTTAATATATTACAAAGTACACAACTACATATATCTCTACTCCTATAATGCGGCTTAGAACTAGCTCCAAATTAAGCGGTCTAAGCCATATGTATATCATCAACCAATTAATTTTAAATAAATTACGGATAATTTTAAACATTCTCTTTTTTCTTTCAAATAACTGAATACCTTTTTTTTATTTTTCTTCCGCAAGACCGAATATCCTCTCTTTTATTCAGATATATCCATAGCATATTATAACAAAATTTCAATTAAACTTTTATAAATCTTAATATATATATATTAAGATTTAACAAAATTTAACAAAAGTTCAATTAAACTTTTATAATAAAAAGAAAGCAGCTAAATAAGCCAGAAAGCGGATAGGTGTTGAGATTTTCTTGTTTGAATATAAACCAAAATTTATGACCAAGTCCAACTGGAGCATATACCCTATTATATATGGAAACCTAATTATCCATAAATTCAATACAATATTTTCACTCTTTCCCACCGAAATTTCACCATGCCCTAGCTTCCCCCCTCCCCCTTCCCTTTTTTTCCCACGTTGGCATTCCCTCCCCCCCCCATTTCCCACGGTAAAAACCCACCTCTTTTTCATTGAAGACACCCCAGAAACTCTTCACACCCCAAAATTATTTGATTGAAGAAGAGGTATGGTTTCTCCCTCGCTTCTTTATTTTTTCTATCCTTACATGGTGTTGAACTTTAAAAATTTGCCACTCTCAACCCACCTCTCCATTGTCGATATCCTACAGTTGCAGCAATCTTCCCCAAACGAAGTCGAAAACTGCTCGAGGAGGACCGATAGCCATTGATCAACCATCGTCGTACAATGTAATGTCATCATCAACATATTTGTTACGTGCTAATCCTAGTAAAATGCTTGATGGATCATCTGGCTCTAATATATTTTTGTTATGTTAAATACCTAGTAATAGACATTTGTGCAAAGAAATAATTCTTGGCTGTAACATGCTTTCTTTTTGTTCCATTTCCCCCCATTATAGGCTTCAGGCAAAGAAATAAATGATATGTTAATTTAATCGATTTTTTCCCCTTATAAGCTTCAGGCGACAGAATTATCAGCAAAGAAATAATTGTTAACTATAACTTATAAGTTTCAAACATTTTGTTCAATATTTTTCCATAGTACTCTTGATATATTAACTGTAACTTATATGCTTCTTTTATGTTGTTTACTTTGACTTTTTAGCACTAATTGTATTTTTGGTTGATTTTTAGTTCATCTAGAATTCGAGAAAGGGAGGAATCTATGACAGTTCTTTTGAGTGGTACAAGTAGTTGTGGAAAGTCTACTTTGTCGTCTTTACAGGTAATTCTGTTGTCCCCTTGAAGTCATCTTTCTTACTTTTTCTATGTTCTTAAAAAATGCGACGGTGGTGGATAAGACTTTTAGACAAAAATGTTTGTTTAAATAATTATGTTGTCCCTTGAGGTAAATTTGTCTTCCAAGTATAAAATGTGTGTTTAAATAACATTCACAATTTTGTATTTTCCTCTTCCTTCACAGAAGTAATAGACTTATAGACAAGAAAAACTCGTCATTATTGTGATGGATAAGGTTTGGGTTCATCTGTCAAGGTTAAATTTGACATTTAACATTGTAAATTTTTCAATCTATTATTATCAACTTTTTATAATTGTGCTATCATTTTTTTAAATATTTTTTCTTTATGCAGAGTCACTAACGAGTATAAAGAAGGAGCATCAAATTTTGTTAAAAATGCTATGAAATATAATAAAGTTCTTAGAAAGTCGAATCCTGCAAAAAATAATCCTATAAACAATGAACAACTTGAGAACATTAGTTGTCCATGTACAAAGTGTCGGAACACCTGTGCTAACCTACCTGGTCATATTGTGTTTGAGCACTTAGTGTGCTTACACTACTTGGGTTTTGCATGGAGAACGGTCTACTATTTGTGGAGATGTAGAATTATTTTCTGATACATATAGGATGTTTCTTGACGCAGATGATGAAATGATTCTAGACGATAGAAATGAAATATAAGAGAATAATGTTCCAGAAGATGCTAAAACTCCTTTATATCCAGGTTGTACTAAGTCTACAAAGATTTCTGCTACAATAGCTTTATACAAGATCGAAACCATGAATGGATTATCAATTAGTAGTTTTAACGAACTTCTAACCACAATTAGTGGTTTGCTACCAGATGGGAACGTGCTTCCGAAAAGCAACTATGAAACAAAAAAGTTTTTGAAGTCTTTTGATCTCAATTATGAAAAAATACATGCTTATTGTCTTTTAGAAAAGAATTTGCAGACCTGGATGCTTGTCCAAAATGTGGCTCTTCAAGGTACAAAAAAGAACACAATGAGAAAAAGAAAAGGGTGCCAGTGAAGTTAGCTTAGATATTTTCCAATAATTCCTAGGCTTAAAAGGATGTTTAGATCTCAAGAAATAGCAAAACAACTGGGATGGCATGACACGAATAAAAGTACAGACGGCAAACTAAGACACCCAGTCGATTATTTAGCTAGGAAGACAATTGATAGAAAGTGGCCTAACTTTGCTTTCGATCATAGAAATTTAAGATTTGGACTTGCAACCGATGGATTCAAACTGTTTTCTGATCTTAGCTCTACGTATAGTTGTTGGCCGGTCATGCTTGTTATATACAACCTTCTTCCATGATAATTTAGCTCCATGATCTTAGATCCCGTGTAGGCAATGGAGTGATAGAAGATCTTAATCTAGAAGAGGAAGAAAAGGCTACAAGTCTTGTTGGGTTAAAGCCTATGAACTTGCCTGATCACCAATGGAGCGTATTCATAAAAAAGAGAACTTTCGCAAAATTTCAAGTAGGTTAAAAAGTCTAATGAATAATAATATCATACCACTAACTTTCATGTTTCTTATTTATGTTTTTTCAAACGCTCTAATGATTTACTACTTGACATAGACTAAAAGCATTTTGATGAAGGAAGTGAGGAAACATCACACACAACCACATACGATGATTCGGCGAGGATATGCACGATTGGCGGTTAAATTGGTAAAAATACATTCTAGTATTTCTGCAATTAGATTATTTGGTTACCAACATTTGTTCAAAGTATGCTAATTATTAAAATTTGTAGACAAAAGAAAAACCCAATCAAGAAGTAACTAGAGTCCTATTGTGGACCGAAGGGCATTTGAACAAGGATTGAGAACCGACAAATAAAGCTGTCGAAGCATCAATGGTAAGAAAAACATAATTACTATACGAAAATTCTTATTATCTTCCCCAGTTAACATTGAATATTTTCCATATTGATTTTTCTAAAAAAATTAAATAATTCAATGAATCACAATCTAAGTCCACAGAAACATCAATAAAATATGATGCTCTTGCATATGTTTCGGGTGAAGACTGACCTGGTAGAGTAAAAGGACTCAGGTTTGGAGTTACATATTCCAAGCTAAAAGCCCAAGCACATACTATTAAGGTGGTGCTTTCACTTGAAGAAAAAAATAAGAAAAATGGAGGCCAAACTAGAGATATTTTTGGAGGTAAGGACTTGGGTTTGGTTTTCAACATTAACATTAATTGCTTATGCTTATTGTAATTATGACAGGAAAATCAGCGTTCACTTGCTAATGCACGCTTACCCGAAGTCGATACTCCTATCGTAAATTTTCAAGTTGGTTTTTGTTGTCTACCAATCGACCATTGGTGTCCACATGCGAACTAATTGTATATGTTTATTATGGTACAGTCAAATCATGCGAGCAACATCATGGAAGGTACCAATGATATGCGTGAGCCATCGGTTGGAGCTAAATGCAAGTTGTTGAGTTGGTATAGGAAAGGAGAAGTTGTTGCTGAAGGTGAAATCTTTTCTACAAATCCTATTGATTTGGTTCACTTTAATCCTCTAGGACTCGATGCTTGGAAGTTCCTATTGATATTGCGATGGATAAAGAAGCTTATTTATGGTGGAGTACAGATGAACTCAAGGTGGTTCGAGATGCTATAGGCTCTACAGTTGCATGAAACAAAGTGTTTATCTCTTTTGATATTTAGAATCCCTTTTTAATTACTATAGCCATTTTAGACAATTTAGACTCTTTTTGGTTGTTGACTATTATCGACAATTTAGATTCCTTTTTAAGTATGTTTATGGATGGATATTTTATTTAATATTTTGATGGTATATGGGATGGATGTTTTATTGAGTACCTTGACAATATACCTATGTAAACCCCTTTTTAACTCTGCCAATGTAACTTTACATTGCCGGTCCCAAGTCCGGATAAAGGAGGAGGGAGAAGGAGCTTACTCATCTCTAAGGAAAAGAAACCCAATAGGTACCTATTATTATATACCTTCTTCAATTGTACAACCTAAATAACAGTATCACATCTTTGTTATATGACACTTTTCAAACCTCTAGTCTAACTTAATCATTTATTTTAGGGAGGTGATCTGGATGCAGTTGATGCCATGACACCTGTTGATTTTGTTGTCTGGATACTAAACAATCAGTTGAGTTCGCTAGTAAGAACTTAATATCATTATAATAAGAACTTAATATCATTATAGTAAGAACTTAATATCATTATAGTAAGAACTTGTTTCAAGTCATCTTCTTACATAAATATGGACACAGGTACATACACGATATGGGTATGGACCCTTTTTGCCGTATCTATACAACATAGATTGCCACTGACTTAGTTCTCTTATCATTTCTTATTTTCCGAACTTACATATTCAAATTATAGTACTGTTAGATAACATAAAAGTTATTCCTTAAGGAGCGGGGAACAGTGTATACCTTTACAAGTTATACCTTAAGCACTGTTGGATAACATAGATTACAGGTGGTGGTTTTAATGGTGAAGCTATGAGACTTATGTTGGAGTGGGTGGGGTTCCCAACCTATGTGGAGAAGATCCCGGAGTGCGACGAGCGTCGTCCGATGTCGGAGAAGCTCGGGAGTAGTTGTTGCTGCTGCTGCTGCCCCAAAGGGGGTTCTGGACCAAGTCTGCCGAGTTCGGGCCAAACTCGGTCCCAGGCCGAGTTCTGGCCGAACTCGGTCTGGCCGTTCCAGGGTTTGGCCACCCAGTGCTGGTTGCCCCACACAGAGTTCTGGCCGAACTCTGTGTGTCGGGGGGCTGAAGCGGATTTCTGGATGAGTTTTCATCATTGGATCTAATCCAACGGTCCAGGTTGGTTGCGGGATTAGGGAGATATATTGAGTTTTCTCAACCCTAATTCATAATTGATAATCGCATTGGACAACACAAGTTTGAGAGAGAAGGAGGCAAGAGTGCCATTACAACTTCGGAGAAGAAGACGGAGGATTGAAGGTCGCTGTTCGAAGGAGATCGTGTTCGGGTAATCTCTACTCGTCGTTCTCGCTCTTCGTAGCCTTGTAATCATTGTTCTTATCTCTGAGTGTTGTGGGGATCCGATTTGGATCGGGAGGAGTTTGTAGAGGGTGTAATTCTTCTATTCCATTAGTGGAGGCTTCTCAGGGTTGGACTCCGATCGTCCCGTGGTTTTTTCCCGCAAGGGTTTCCACGTCAAAAATTCTCTGTGTCTGCGTGATTGTTTTTGTGTGGCTATTTTTGGGTTCGTGCGTTGTATTGCTCGGTCCTCTCGTAGGTACTCTCCGGTTTGGGGAAAGGTTTTCGCGCTTCTTTCCCAACAGAGTGGTATCAGAGCTTTGGGTTCAAAGGGTGTCAGGAGTTGACAGAGGAACCCGAGAGGAGAGATAGAAGCGAAGTCGGTGCACATGGTGAACCTTAATGGCACAAACTATCATTATTGGCGGAGCAAGATGAAAGATTTGCTATTTGTCAAGAAGCTGCATCTACCCGTGTTTGTATCCGAGAGGCCCAGTGATAAATCCGAGGAGGACTGGACGTTCGAGCACATACAGGTGTGTGGGTACATACGGCAGTTTGTTGATGAGAACGTGTACAATCACGTTGCCAATATTGAGCACGCAAAGACGTTGTTGGATAAGCTGGAATCCTTGTATGCGAAGAAGACCGGGGTAAACAAGTTGTTCCTGATCCGAACGATGATGGGTCTGCGGTACAAGGATGGGGCGTCTATTTCGGATCACTTGAGTGAGTTCCAGGGCGTGGTTGACCAGCTATCTTCTATGGGAGTCAAGTTCGACGACGAAGTTCAGGGACTGTGGCTGCTGTGTACATTGCCAGACTCGTGGGAGACCGTACGAGTATCTATGATCACTTCTGCTCCAGAGGGCATGGTCAGTCTGGAGTTTGCCAAGAGCGGGGTGTTGAATGAAGAGATGCGGAGACGTTCTCAGGGCACTTCATCCACATCCCACCACTCAGAGGTACTTGTTTCAGAGAGCCACGGAAGGGGCAAAAGCAGGGGTCCAGGTGGTGGCAGAGACAAGAGCAGGGGGAAGTCCAAAGGTCGGTACGAGGACTCAGAGTGTTATCATTGCGATAAAAAGGGCCATATCAAGCGGAATTGTTTCGCTTGGAAGAGAGAAAAGAAGGGCGACAAGGGGAAGCAAGAAGAGAACACTACAGCGGCGGCCTCGATGCATGGAGGCGATGTGATCATCGTAGGTGATGAGGTCATTACTAACCTCGCCTGCGATGATAATTCTTGGCTAGTGGACTCAGGGGCTTCAGCACATGTATCTCACAATAGGGCACTGTTTGCCACTTACACGATAGGCGACTATGGCGTGTTGAAGATGGGCAACGGAGATGTGTCGAAGGCGGTTGCCGTTGGAGATGTGCATTTGAGAACGAAGACGGGTGCGGTTCTTGTTCTCAAGGATGTTCGTCATGTCCCTGATATCCGTTTCAACCTGGTGTCGGTTGGAAGGTTGGATGACCAGGGATTCTTCAGTCTCTTCGGGAATAGTCAGTGAAAGCTTTCCAGAGGTTCGATGGTGATTGCCAGAGGAAGCAAGAAGTCCGGTCTCTACTATATGGAGGAGAGCGCAGAGGGGGCACAGGAGGTGAACGCAGTCAGTGACGCGTCTACCGAGTTGTGGCACAGGCGACTCGGCCATATCAGCGAGAAGGGGATGAGCTACTTGGTAAACAGGAAAGTGATTCCGGGGCTCAAGTCTACAAAGTTGGAGAAATGTACGCACTGTTTAGCTGGGAAGCAAAGTAGGGTGTCTTTCCAGAGTCACCCAAGTTCGAGGAAGCCGGCGTTGCTCGAGTTGATTCACTCGGATGTCTACGGTCCTATGAAGGTAAAATCTCTTGGTGGTGCTTCTTACTTTGTGACTTTTATTGATGACTGTTCCAGAAAGGTTTGGGTCTATGCCTTAAAGACCAAGGATCAGGTGCTGTCTACTTTCAAGGAGTTTCAGGCCTCCGTTGAAAGGGAGACGGGCAAGAAGTTGTTGTATGTTCGGTCCGACAATGGCGGCGAATACATCGGTCCCTTTAATACGTATTGCAGAGAGCAAGGGATACGACACCAGAAGACTCCGCCAAAGACACTTCAGCTCAATGGTGTAGCGGAGCGCATGAACAGGACACTGATGGAGAGGGTGCGGTGTTTGCTGTCAGAAGCAAACTTGCCAGGCAGTTATTGGGGTGAGGCTCTTCTCACAGCTGCTTATATTATTAATTTGTCTCCTAGTGCTCCTTTGCAGGGTAATGTGCCTGACAAAGTATGGTACGGTAAGGAGCCGTCATACAGTCACCTGCGGGCGTTTAGTTGTAAAGCCTTCGTGCATGTACCGAAGGACGAGAGGACCAAACTTGAGCCGAAGACGAGGCGGTGCATCTTTGTCGGCTACGGTCGGGATGAGTTTGGCTATAGACTCTACGACCCAGTGGAAGGAAAGCTCTACAGAAGCAGGGACGTGGTGTTCGTCGAGGATCAGACCATGACCAACACTCAGGATTCCAAGACGCCTTCTGAGGCTGAGGAATTGCCTGAGTTAGAGTCATTTCGCTTCGAGCAGTTTCCAGAGGACATCGCAGAGGATCCAGTTATGAAGGAGCCGGTACATGGAGTTGCTCCCAACCTTGATCATCAGCCTGCTGATGGTGGTCAAGGTGTCCCTCAGGAGGATGAGCATGCCGGGGAGGCAGTTCCTGAAGAGGAGGAGGCTGTCGATATACAGCCAGCACCAGTGGCTCCACTGAGAAGGAGCAACAGGGATCGTCGACCATCTACGAGATACTCGCCGGATGAGTATGTGCTATTGACTGACGGGGAAGAGCCCGAAAGTTTCGCAGAGGCTATGGAAGACGAACACAGGCAGGAGTGGATGGTAGCTATGCAGGAGGAGATGAGTTCCTTGCACCCCAATTCTACTTATGATCTGGTGCGGTTGCCAAAGGGCAAGAAGGCTTTGAAAAATCGATGGGTGTTCAGAGTGAAGCAGACGGATGATGCTACTCGCCCTCGATACAAAGCGAGGCTGGTAGTCAAGGGCTACGGTCAGTGGAAAGGCGTGGATTATGATGAAATCTTTTCGCCTGTCGTCAAGCATTCGTCTATTCGGGTGGTGCTAGCATTAGCAGCCAGTTTTGACTTGGAGGTCGAGCAGATGGACATGAAGACGGCATTCCTCCACGGTGATCTTGAGGAGGAGTTGTACATGGAGCAGCCGGAGGGATTCTGTGAGAAGGGCAAGTCACATTTGGTCTGCCGGTTGAGGAAGAGCTTGCATGGTCTGAAGCAGGCTCCGAGGCAGTGGTACAGAAAGTTCGAGTCATTTATGGAGGAGCATGGTTATGCACGGACGACGTCGGACCATTGTGCATTTGTGAGGTACTTTGCCGATGATGATTTTATCATCTTATTGCTCTATGTTGATGATATGCTATTAGTGGGTCGGAATGCCGCTAGGATAGCGGAGTTGAAGCGCCAACTGGGCGCAGCCTTCTCTATGAAGGATTTGGGCGCAACGAAGACTATTCTTGGGATGGAGATCAGCCGAGAGAGAGAGTCCAAGCTGCTACACTTGTCCCAAAAGAAGTACATTCACCGGGTACTTCAGCATTTCGGGATGGACGGGTCGAAGAAAGTGAGTTCCCCCCTCGCGGCCCACTTTAAGCTCACTGAGAACAGTGTCCATCTACCGAGAACGAAAAGAAAGATATGGAACGGGTTCCATATGCTTCAGCTGTGGGAAGCCTGATGTATGCTATGGTGTGTACGAGGCCAGATATTGCTCATGCAGTTGGTACGGTTAGCAGGTATCTTTCGAATCCTGGAAGGGTACACTGGAGTGCGGTCAAGTGGATTCTACGATATCTTCAGGGCACTGCTGGTTGGAGACTTTCCTTTGGTGGTGACGAGCCGAAGCTGGTTGGGTATACCGACGCTGATATGGCTGGAGATGTAGACACGAGGCGATCGACTTCAGGCTACGTGATGATGTTTGCGGGAGGAGCAGTGTCGTGGCAGTCGCGATTGCAGAAGTGTGTTGCCTTGTCGACGACGGAGGCGGAATATATTGCGGCGACGGAGGCTTGCAAGGAGCTGTTGTGGATGAAGAAGCTGTTGGAGGAAATGGGACTGAAGCAAGAGCAGTATACTTTACTTTGCGACAGTCAGAGTGCTATCCATCTTGTGAAGAATCAGACGTTTCATAGCCGGTCCAAGCACATCGAGACTCGGTATCATTGGATACGGGATGTGGTTGAAAAGAAGGACGCGGAGCTTGAGAAGGTGCATACAGATGACAACGGAGCTGATATGTTCACGAAGATTCTACCAAGGGGGAAGTTTGAGTACTGCTGGCAGATCGTCGGGATAACGACGTCCTCCCCATAGTTGTGAAGGGGGAGATTTGTTGGAGTGGGTGGGGTTCCCAACCAATGTGGAGAAGATCCCGGAGTGCGACGAGCGCCGTCCGATATCGAAGAAGCTCGGGAGTAGTTGTTGCTGCTGCTGCTGCCCCAAAGGGGGTTCTGGACCAAGTCTGCCGAATTCGGGCCGAACTCGGTCCCAGGCCGAGTTCTGGCCGAACTCGGTCTGGCCGTTCCAGGGTTTGGCCACCTAGTGCTGGTTGCCCCACACAGAGTTCTGGCCGAACTCTGTGTGTCGGGGGGCTGAAGCGGATTTCTGGATGAGTTTTCATCATTGGATCTAATCCAACGGTCCAGGTTGGTTACGGGATTAGGGAGATATATTGAGTTTTCTCAACCCTAATTCATAATTGATAATCGCATTGGACAACACAAGATTGAGAGAGAAGGAGGCAAGAGTGCCATTACAACTTCGGAGAAGAAGACGGAGGATTGAAGGTCGCTGTTCGAAGGAGATCGTGTTCGGGTAATCTCTACTCGTCGTTCTCGCTCTTCGTAGCCTTGTAATCATTGTTCTTATCTCTGAGTGTTGTGGGGATCCGATTTGGATCGGGAGGAGTTTGTAGAGGGTGTAATTCTTCTATTCCATTAGTGGAGGCTTCTCAGGGTTGGACTCCGATCGTCCCGTAGTTTTTTCCCGCAAGGGTTTCCACGTCAAAAATTCTCTGTGTCTGCGTGATTGTTTTTGTGTGGCTATTTTTGGGTTCGTGCGTTGTATTGCTCGGTCCTCTCGCAGGTACTCTCCGGTTTGGGGAAAGGTTTCCGCGCTTCTTTCCCAACAACTTATTTTCATGTTTATTGGATAGAAGTGGTTTATGAGATGGTGGCTTCTTATGGGGAAGTTAGTGTTGATTGGATAAAAGTTGTTTATCAGATGGTGGTGTCATTGGTGAAGCTAGGAGACTTATTTTCATAGAATTTGTTGTTTGTACAGGTATTTTTTTCCTTGGATATTTTTAGAGAAACCAAAACTGGATTTGGGTGTGATATGAAACTTCCCACCACTTACATTTCTTCTCAATTTCCTCTACACTTTTGCACTCAATTTTTTTGTTTTTCTCGTAATCTCCCGTTCTGGTGTGCTGACGATTCATGTTACTGGAGTTGTGAGGGACTGGGTGGTAGTTATATTGTCAGCTGTACTCTTTGCTGACACAAAGCTAACACATACAAATATCCTCGGCTATGCCATAGGTATGCAATCCATGACTTTGTTTTATACTATTTCCTTCTAGTATTCTTAGTTGGGCTGGGGTGGGGGATTGTGGGGATTGGTCATGTGATTTTGGCATAAATAATCCTTCTCTATCATGGGTTTCAAATATTACCAACCTATTTTAGTTGAAGGTGTATTTAAGTTTTTCTTTCTTTGTTTGTTTTACAAGTATTTCTCCTAATATCATGATTCATGATATGGTGTGCTTTCACTTATTTTAATGTAGGTGAATTCGTTACATCTTGAATGGCTTAGTCTTATAAATGTAATGAATCTGCAATAGTTCTCAAGGCAGTAAGCCTGAGAGAGGCGTATAAATTTATCAAGATCAATTTAATTGTTTGCTTCCATGTAATAGATCTTTTTTTGGCAGTAATACAACATGATACTTACTAAAACCATTTGGCATCTCCAGCCATTGCAGGTGTGGTGGCATACAATAATCCCAAGAAAAAAGGAAGCATCCGGAATGAACTTAGATGGAAATGAAAATGCCAACAGTCAAGAAAATGATCAAGACAATCGGATCGCCATGATTACTCAAAAGTAAAATATATCACAAGTTTCATACAAAATTCCTTATGTGAGGTTGTTGAGTTCAGTATCAGATACACCTTGCTTCGGCCTCATCGATTCTTTTTCTTACTAGGTCCTCATCTAGTAACAAAGAAACTGACTCTTTCCCTATTCAGAACAGGTTGAAGCATTTAACAAGTTGAAAGCATAAAAAAGTTGGAAGGAAAGGAAGTGTAAGCAACGCCAGCTCTTCATATCAAAAGATTCCAAACTCTTATGTGTATATCATTCACCTGTAACTAACTTTTAACTAACAGTAACTAAATGGCCGGTTCGTGCGGGGCCAATGATGAAAGTGTTCGTCCAAGAGTTCCTTTAGAAGCATGCCTTACAAGTTTTTCAACTCCAGAAGAGTTGTACAACTTCTACAACACTGCTGCTGAATGCCAAGACTACAACAATTAAGTAAGTAATTATAAAGGATGTTGGCAGTGATATCTTTTTTCAAGATCAATCAGTTTAGCTGTCTTCTTTAATTGATATCTTTTTTATTCAAATATACTGTCTCTTGCTTCAAATGTAAACAAGGAGAGGTTAATGAAGAATCTTGATCAACTTGAAAGTGCATACTTCATGAGATCAGAAGTAGAGAAAGTTGAGCTTCCTAATGTTGCATGTTTGGATACAGGTGTTCTGAAGGTTCGTGATAAATATTCTCAAATCCATAATGGTGATTATATGTGGAGTTATTATTGTACTTCTTTATAGTGGAGTCACTTTTATATTCCTTTTATCTGAGTATTGCTGCTTCGTGACATTGTTAAGCTGTGAGTTATTACTGCTTCACTATGACCCCAATTTTGGATAATGGAGGCTTTGGATTTGGTTCTACAATGACACTAAAAGTTTTCTTTATTGTTTTTGCAGAAAGGGTGTGTTGCCAATATATTGCATTCCAAAGAGAATCAATACAGATTTATGTGGTGAGTACTTGGTATCTGGAAAAGGGCATCAACACTATGTTGAGTTCAGGTTTATGGTAAACCATATATGTATTTTTTTTGAAAAAATTATTAGCTTATAGTGGTCGATACTACATGATATGGTTTCTGGTTTGGAAGTAACAAAAACATACATACCTAATCTCGTTCATTCGCTACATCCTTATCCTCATTTGTTTTTTTGTTCTATTTTGTGTATTTCCTTAGCTTGTCAAAACTTGGTTGTTCTCTCTATTTTAAACATCATGTGTTGCAAATTGAATGTTTAAACTTATTATGTTGATATAGACCAATGCCAAACTGAAAAGTACCTGTATTGCAAGTCATTTTGAATCATGATTATGTTGTTACTGTAATAAAGTTCGACATCATACAATCTTTACTTTCTTGTGAAGATGCTCGTCCATTATCATTCCCTTTAATAATTTTTATTCGGTATCTTCCTTGAATAATAACAGGGGAAGGTTTGCACCTGGTAGAGGTGGTGGGTTTCGCGTTGATGGAATGATAGGTCATGGCAATTATGGAGGTGGGATGGTTTATGGAAGAGGATTACAAAATATGACAGAGCTGCTGAGAAAGTGATAGCAACAATGGTAGCAACAACAACAATGGTAGCAACAACAATGGTAGCAACAGTAACAGCGGTAGAAACAACAACAACAACAACGGGAGCAAAAATTAGAATAATGTATTTGTACTTGTATTTGTACTTGTATTTGTATTTATATTTGTATTTGTTGTAATCGCAATCAATAAATTATTATTTATAAATTGCATTTTTTAAATGGAAATATAATCAACAACGTTTCAAAACTGTTGTAAGATAACATTTTAACAACTCTTCTAAACTTGTAAAATTTATTTACAATACTTTTAAATCATTGTTGATATTATAATTATAAATACAAATATTTATTTCAACGTTTGGCAAACATGAATGATTAAAATATACAACATTTGATATAAGTTATATAAACATTTTTTACAATGTTTGTACATTGTTGTATAAAAACCATGTATAATGTTTACCGAACGTGGTAAATATTATTTTTACTACAGTTCCAAAGCGTTGTTGAAATTATATTTACAACACTTGTAAAATATTGTAAATTTTATTTTTTACAATACTTGCAAAATGTCGTAGAAAGGTTTTTTTAGAAGTTTATAAATCTCAACAATTTTTATAAATTTTTGTAGAAAGAACTTCTGCAACATTTTTACAATGTTCAAACAAACATTGTGGAAGATGACCCCCTTTTGCAACCCTGGATATAACAACCTTCTATTAAACGTTGTGAAAGCTCATTTACAATGTTTTTTAACATTGTAAATGGGATTTTTCTTGTAGTGAGTGATTCCGATGAGGAAAAGGACTCTCCTCAAGACACCGCTAATGTATGCCTAATGGCGACATCCAAAAGGTAACTAGCGAAACTCTCGATGACTTTACTTTTGACGAACTTGGCGATGCATTTAATGATTTAATAAATGACCACAAGAAAGTCATTAGTAAATATAATCATGCCAAGAAGAAAATCAAAAGCTGTGAAATAGAGATTTAAAATCTTTTTTCTTTACTTAATAATGTTAGAGAAACTCCACCCACGAAAGTCACTAATGAGGTGTCCAAACTTAAGTTAAGCCTACATGATGCCGAAGCACTTATTGAAAAGCAAACACGTGAGTTCACAACACTCAACAATGAGCTTGCTGAAGAAAAGAGCAAACACAAGATCTCTATTGCTAAGATTGATGGTTTAAATGCTAAGTGTAATGAATTGCATACTGCCTCTAAGAAATTAGATATTAGATTGGGAAAATAGGTTGCTCGACGTCAAACCCAATCACACAAAACACACACAAAACACGAAACCACTCATAATAGTAAAACACGTCACCCACATACAGCACGCAAACATGCTTACATGTATACGTACTCCCATGCAACACATAAACCACATGCGCATAGATATTATTCTCATAACTATCATTCTGCTGCTACAAATAGTCACTATCCTGCTAACTATCACCATGTTACACATAGACATAACCATCATCCGGCTGCTACATATAGTCACTATCCTGCTGTTCCACATAACTATCACCATGTTGCTTATAGACATCACTATCAACCTACTCCCAACACAAATAGGCATGCTACTTTCATATATTGTGGATTACATGGTCATATCTCACCACAGTGTAGAATTAGGAAATTAGTTGATATCAATCTATATGCATGGGTACCGAAGACTAACATTTCAGGACCCACAAGAACTTGGGTACCAAAGGTCACATCTACTCGTAATGTAGGTGGACCCTCCTTCCTCAACTAAAAGCAAGTGGATTCTCGATAGTGGATGCTCGCGCCATATGGCGGGAGACGCAAAACTTTTCGTATCACTATCGATGAAGATGGAAGGGTATGTATCCTTCGATAATAATTTAAAGAGCTACATCATAGGTAATGGTACTGTTGGTTATCCTCCTGCTCCTGTAATAAAGGATGTCTGCCTAGTGACCGAGTTAAAGCATAACCTGCTCAGCATAAGTCACCTTGCTGATCATGTATATGATATTAACTTTGGACAAAATAAATACTATATTTATGATTGGTCAACGAAAGACATTGCATTTGAAGGGATACGAGAAGATAACATCTATATTTTCTATCTATCTAGAAATACTAACAGTGCAGGAAGATGCCTCTACGCCCACAAGGATGAGAGACTATTGTGGCACCAGCGTCTTGGTCATGCCAATATGGATACTATATCCAGGCTATCGACAAAGAAGCTAGTAAGATGTTTGCCCGACATCACATTCAAGAAGGATACGGTATGTGTCGAATGTAAACTGAATAAGACAACCAAATCTTTATTTTATTCCATAAATACTGTAAGTACTACTAGACCCTTGCAATTACTACACATGGACTTATTTGGTCCAAGTAGAGTAGCCAGTCTTGGTGGAAAACTCTATGCTTTTGTTATAGTAGATATTTTTGTAGATTCACTTGGGTTTTTCTTTCTTTTAAACAAAAATAATGCGATTTCTGTTTTCAAAATTTTTGCTAAAAAGGTTCAAAACGAAAAAGACTACATGATTACTCGAATCCGAGGTCATCATGGAGGCAAATTCAAAAAATTTGATTTTGAAATGTTTTATGATTCAAATGGTTTTGATCATGAGTTTTCTTGTCCTAGAACTCCTCAACAAAATAGTATTGTGGAGCAAAAGAATAGAACTCTTGACGATATGGCTAGAGTCATGTTGAATAAATTTTTACTTCCAAAATATTTTTAGGCTAAAGTTGTAAGTACAGCGTGCCATATTTTAAATAGGGTGCTTATTCGACCTATTTCAAAGAAAAAACCCAACGAGCTTTGGTTTGGTAGGACTCCAAAATTTCATATTTTAAAGTGTATGGTTGTCGTTGTTTTATGCTAAACACCAAAGGCAACTTAGGCAAATTTGATGCCAAAGCTGATGATGGTATTTTTCTTGGCTATGCTGCCAATAGCAAGGGATATTGAGTGTTCAACAAATACTCAATGATTATAGAAGAGTCTACTAATGTGACTTTTGATGAGAAAAATAGTGCAGCAGCTGTTTTAGACGATGATGTTGAGCCGTCAACTTCTACGCTGATAAATACCACCCCTGAAACCAATTCTCTGGAGGGCTTGCCAAAGAAGTTCGCATTCAAGCCGTTACATCCAGAAAACTTGGTAATAGGTGAGGTATCACGTGGAGTAAGTACTCGATCATCATTAAGAGATTCTATTGCTAGCACTGCTTTTATTTTACAAATTAAGCCTAAAACTGTTTTAGAAGCATTTAATGATGAGTTTTGGATTTTAGCTACACAAGAAGAACTCAACCAATCCGAGAGAAGCCATGTCTGGGAACTTGTTCCTAAATAAGCTATCCACTCGATTATTGGTACTAAATGGATTTTTCGTAACAAAGTAAATGAAAATGGTTCAGTCACTCGCAACAAAGCTTGTCTAGTAGCTCAAAGATATAACCAAGAGGAAGGTATCGACTACGATGAGACGTATGCTCCTATTGCTAGACTGAAATCCATTCGGATGCTTTGTGCCTTTGTAAAATTTTATATTTTTAGACGTTTCCAAATGGATGTCAAGAGTGCTTTTGTAAATGGTTTTATTAAGGAGTAAGTTTTTGTAAAACAATCCCCTGGTTTTGAAAATCATAAATTTTTCGACCATATTTTCAAACTCAAGAAAGCGCTATATGGCCTCAAACAAGTCCCCAGAGCTTGGTATGAATGCTTAATCAATTTCTTGCTAAATAAAGGTTTTTCAAAAGGGAAGATTAATACTACACTATTTATCAAAAGTTTTCAAAACACTACTCTTTTAGTACAAATTTATGTTGATGATATCATATTCGGTTCTACTAATAAAAATCTATGTCAAGATTTTGCTAAGTGTATGCAGAACGAATTTGAGATGAGTATGATGGAGGAACTCACCTACTTCCTTGGATTGCAAGTCAAACAAACTTCGTAAGGAACTTTCATAGCCAGTCAAAATGCACAAAGAATATGTTGAAGAAGTTTGATCTTGACAACGTCAAGCCAATCAGCACCCCTATGGCTACTACGACCAAGCTGAAACCTGATGAAAGTGGCAAACTTGTTGACCAACGTAAGTATCGAGGTATGATAGGTAGTTTACTCTATTTAACTGCAAGTCGTCCCGACATCATGTTTAGTATTTGTCTATGTGCTCGCTATAAAGCTAATCCTAAGGAATCACACATGTCCGCCGTTAAACGTATCTTTTGATACCTTAAGGGTACTGTTACAGTGGGCTTATGGTATCCCAACTCCATATCCTTTGACCTTATCGGTTATTCAGATGCTAATTTTACGGGATGCAAAGTCGATCGTAAGAGTACAAGCGGTACGTGTCATTTATTAGGCAAGGCTCCAGTCTCATGGTTTAATAAGAAGCAGAATTCTGTTGTACTATCCACAACAGAAGCTGAGTATATCGCAGCTGGTCGTTGTTGTGCACAACTTCTGTGGATGAAGCAAACCCTTGCAGACTACAACCTATCTTTTATGCATATTCCTATATTCTGTGATAACACTAGTACTATAAACCTTACTAAGAACCCTATATGTCACTCACGCACGAAACACATTAAAATTTGTCACCACTTTTTGCGTGATCATCAACAGAATGGCACTATAAACTTAGAATTTATTGACACTGATCATCAGCTGACAGATTTCTTTACAAAACCACTATCCGAAGAGCGATTCAACTTTCTTTGTCGTGAACTAGAAATTTTGGATGAAGCGGTTATTCATTAAAGTGGTCTGCGTAAATATCGATTATGTCACGGTTCCTTATGATGACTTTGCTATGGGTATAAACCGAAAGGGTCCTTCCGACAACCAGGCATAAAAGCCTAAGCGACACGGTGCACTAGTCTTCGGACTACCGCTAGCTGGGATCCGGCCCCTGCAGCTACCCCATGGCAGTTTCACCATACTGAATTTTGTCATAACTCCTTGTTTATTACATGGTTTACTTTTCTTTATAACTTGCTAAATTCAAATTTTTTCACTTCATTTCGTTCACTTTATTCAGCTTTTATTTTGAAATTTTTTTACTTGGGCATCTACTTTTGAATTTCTAAAATTTCTTTTCCCTCCTTTCATTTTTTTCAGCCTTTATTTTCAAACTTATTTCAACTTGGCTTCAGTTCTGGTCCCAGAACACAAAACTCGGGCCGAACTCTGTCTCACACAGAGTTCGGACCGAATTCGGTCTGGCCATGCTATAACTTCCAGTCAGGCACAACCGTTCATATTTTTTTCATCCAAGGGTCAAGATTTCATCCGACCATTCGAACCCCCTTCTTAAAATCAGGTTCTCCCTCTCTCTCTCTCTTCTCCATTGCCTCCTCCAAAACTTCTCTAAACCCTTCATCTTCAAACCCTAACCCTAGCTTTCTCTTCCTTGTAAGAATTTTTTCTCCAAATTTAAGAAGAAGATTTCTTGCATCATTCTCCTTCATCTTCCACTACTTTCTTAAGGTGTAATTTCTTCCGTTTCTCCATCTCAATTTCATATTTTATTTATTGTTCATGGCACCTAGGTTTTTTCATCGAGGAAAGAGGGCTAGAACTAAGGGTGCGTCCTTATCGAACCCTCCTCCTCCTCGTGATGATCAACCTATTCACCCTCTTTTCAATCCACCACTACCCATAGACCCTGACACGTTCGATGATCGAATTTTTGTGTCATTGGAAGCCTCAAACGAATGGTTCAATAATTTTTGATCACGTCCCATGTGCGCGGGCCATCCCATCAACTTTACTATCTTTTCTACTTATGACTCATTATTTCATAATTTGTGTCTTGATGAATTAGTTTCTACTACTTTACCTATCTACTTGAATGCAATTCAAATATTTTATTACAATCTCTCTTTTGATAATGCACGTTTATATTCTCGTGTTGCTGGAATTGACATATCATTCGATGACTTTGAACTTGCGGAATATCTTGAGATTCCGGAGCCCAACTCTTGGGAGAAGCTTGTCGATGCACGCAAGTTTCAATTTTCCGATGGGTCTTTCCTTGAGAGCTTCAAGAATGATTTGTGTACCCCAAACACACGTCCACGCAAGCTACTAACAAAATTCCTTAACCCCTATTTCTACGAGCTTTATTGTATTGTCTTTTCCACGATCCTTCCCAAAGCTGGATCGACTGATGAAGTTTTATATTTTGAGATTTCTGCTTTATATCACCTTCATTTCCATGTCCCGTTCAACCTTCCACGTACCATGATGGATTGGATGATCAATACAAGGAAGCGATCACGATCTTTGGTCTATGCTCTCTAATTGCCTATAATTTTTCGTGCATTTTATGTCCCTCTCGATGAGTGCCAATTCCTTCCAGCCCTTGCCTTCCTATCTAAGGCAAGGCGACTTCAGACAGCTGTCGGATCTCCTGCTGAGTTCGAACTCTCTGATGCTCAGGCTGATGCATCTGCTCTTGGACAGCCTGTGCCTCCTCCTCCTACTACTCTTGAGTCTATTCAGACCATGCTTCGCGATCGTTTCATGTTGGAGGACGACCGCTGGACACAGCTCGACTATCGTACCACCTTGTAGATGAGTGCCATCAGCAACTCACTGCATGACATCCGGTATACTATGTCTCGACATCCCTCTATGCCACTTCCTATGGAGCGGGATGCATCTCGCGACGGATACCGTATCGATGACCCTTGGGTTATGCGCTACTTAGATCTGGATGCGGCCTTCGTGGATCCTAGACGTTCGGATACTGATCCATCTGATAGCGTTGGACCATCCCGTGCTCCATGATGGATGTGGTCCCTTACCTGCTGCTGCTGCTGAGGATCTAATGTTTAGTTTTTCTGTATTATGGACTTCTATTTTATGTAGTTGCTTTTATTGTATTAGTTCACTCTATGTTATGTGAAACCTCAGACTCTCTATGTAGTTTCTCATTACTTTGGTATGCTTGCCAGTTGCTTTCATTTATAAATTTTCTGTTTGTTTGAGTTTGCTAAATGACAAAAGGGGAAGAATTATTTGATATTCGATATTCATATCATATTATCTATATTATATATGTTTTGGTAGAGATTGTGTTTATCAGGAAAATGGAATATTGGCTTACAGAGAAGCAATGTTTACAGGGGAGCTATTGCTTCTATGCACTGATTACGGGGGAGCTATTGCTCCTAAGCACGACTACTACTTGTGTCCAGGTATGAACATTGAATATACAAATATCACTTTATCAATTATCAATATGGGGTAGATTGTTGACATAGAATCACAGTCAACCAAATATTAATAAAATTGACAATATAATACTTGTCATAATTCAATATGACACATCAAGATAGATCTCAGTACAAGACGGACGTTGGCTCTCTCCTACAGCATACTCAGTTTTTGAGTCTGTATTTTTACATTTATTGAGTCGAGATAAATGTAAACTGAGTAGCACTGAGTGGTTTGGGCCTATACCTATTACCAAACCACAAACCAAAAGTTCCACCAAACCAAACTGGCCCACAAAGTCCATTTGAGTAATTTTGTCCTATGGAGACTGAGTTCGTGCCGAACTCTGCCTCCATACAGAGCCCGGGCCGAACTTTGTCCACTAAATTATAGGACCCTAATTTTTAGGGTTTGTTGTATAATAGTTGTCCAACGACCAAAAAATTGAATTCTTGACACAGAATTCTGGCCGAATTCTGCCTATTCCAAATAGTATAAATAGGCCTTGAATTCTCTCATTTTCAATCATCCAATCTTCTCTTCTCTTCTCTTCTCTTCTCTACAAAACCTCTTACAAGCCTTAACATTCTCATCTACTAGCCACAAGCTTCCTAAACCTCAAAGTGCTCCGTGCTATTCCGTTAGGAGTTTGTGCAAGAGTCAAGAAAGTCGCTTGGAAAATTCTAAGCATCGCCACAACGATATTTGTAAGAAGTTGACGGGCTCTTCTGAAGAAAATGCACGGAGTGTAACTACTATTTCACAAATAGTGGATTTAATCCTGAGCTAGAGTTCTCATACCTGGACTAGTCCTCCACGAGGGAAACCAGGTTAAAATCGACTTTGTTTGCGTATGCTCTCTTTATCTTTATATTTCTGTATTTACTCTGATTATTTACTGTTGGTGAAAAGAGTTTAATTTTTATTTGGCTATTATTGTCATAAACTCTATTCACCCCCCCTCTAGAATTGCCTATATTTTTTTCAATCTCTCGGTCAAGGCGACTCCTCGCTCAGGTGGGGTGGTTTCGGTGAACTTGCCTCATCTTAGTCTTCACATAATAAATCGTATGTTTTCAACTTGCACAAGTAGGCTTGATAATAAAAGAGACGAATTCACATAGCTAAGAGAATAATCCCAAGTCGAGTCAGATTGAGTTAGAATATGGAAAGGTCCAACGGTCAGCTTAGAGTTGGTGCACGACGAGCTTTGAAAATGACACTCGATCCTTCGTCCCGTGGCGTGAGAGAAGAAAAAGTTGGTCTTCGCCACAAAGTTGTAAATTAGCCTAAGTCATAGGCGTCGCCAGCATAAACACTTCATAAAGCATGCACGGTCCTATCGTCTAAGTCTTGACACAGTCCTTACTCGTCAAGTTATCGCACGATTAAGTTTGGATGTGTTAGGTTGTAACTCCACTTTCCAGTTTTGAGAAAAAAATAAAATTTAATTTTAATAATAGCAATTGATTGGTTAGGTTTCAAATAATAGTTAATTTTTAATTATTTTAATTAATAAATATGATGGTTGATATTTTAGAGGGAAATAATTTGGAGCAATTTTTCAAATTTGAAAAGTTGTTATAACCAACTTGTGGTCCCCTCAAAAAATTTTCAAAAGTTTTTAACTGAATTTTTATCATTCTTGTAATATTTGAAAAGGGGGAGGGCTCATTTATAAATAGTTTTGAGCGGAGGGGTCGTTTTGCAAATTGATTATCTCGGGAGGGGATTTTTGTAAAATTCCCATCCAACTTTTTTTAAAAAATATAAAGAGAGAGAGCAGAGTTATTTTCCTTTCACTCTTTCTGTTCTTCTCGTTCCCTAATTCCTTCTCGAGCCCCAAGCCCTAATTTGAAGACGAGAGCGACGACTTCGACTTCGACCAGGATTTTTTCTCTGGCGAAGGCTACGTTCCTCTTCGACGAACGGCGACGGGGCCAGCTTGGTGGCGCGGCGACGAGTTGGATCATCACGGCTGCGTGACTCCTCTTCCGGCGAACATTCCTTCCGATCGACAACGTTCTCCACCGCTGACGACCGCAGCACCATCAGATTTAGGTCGCCGATGAGTATGCTACAATTTGGTGAGTTCTCGATCCTCCTCTTCGTCGCTTATGTGTTCCTGTGGTCCGATCGTGATCATTTGGTATGAATTGTTTAGATCTAGTAAATTCGAGTTTATATTTGATCGGACAGAACATGGAAATTTTTTGACCCATTCTTCTTCTCCATGACAAGTTGAAGGTGGCCTTCGATCTCCAGAACAGAGTTATGGCAGAAGAATTGACCGGCCAGGTCTTGATCGATCCGATAAATTCTGAACAATGGAAGATTCAATATGGGTTCTGTTGGATCGGACAGAGGATTGTGTCGGATACGCAGGGAATCCTATTCTTCCGGTATTATCATATTCCTTCACTGTCATAATTTAGAGGTAAATAGCTGGGTTTTAAATGGGGATTTAATAGGAGTATTTCCTGGTCAGATCAGTTTTGTAGGCAGTGTTCTTTGTAACTGGTTGCTGGAAGTTCATTGTGTGGATTCTTTGGGTTGTAGCAGACCGTGTTCGGGTCTTTGTTCGTGTCCAAGGGACCGTCGTTCGAAGACGGGATGGAAAACTCTGTACCTGGTTAGGATCAGCATGCTTGGAGGAGCATTGGGTTTATGAGCATCCGAGCATTTGAATTGAGTGTTTAATTTGTTTTTTTTTTGATTTTAATGTTTAATATGATTTTCGTTAATAGTTGTCTGTATAATTTTTTCTGTTCTAATTCAGACTCGATCGGGTTGTACGAATTTTCTGGGATTTTATTAGACTGGATTTGAGAGTTAGGGTTAGCAATTATTTTGATTTAGTTTTGATTAAGTTATGGATATATTTTCAATTTGATTATGTATTGTGGATAGTAGCTGATGGTGTATGGGTAGCTGTTGGTTAATGTTTGAAGCTGTTGGTTAATATTGGTTAATTAATGTTGGTTAAGTACTGTTATATAATAATACAGGGCTTTATTTGGTTCCTATACTCAAATGGTTGGGTGTAGAGTAACAGCAGGAGTTTTCCCATATTTCTCCTCTTGATGAGTTTTGAGAAACTCTAACTCAAATGGTGTATTGATCATGGGTTTAGTTGAAGCCTAACTTAGAATAATAATTAAGTTGTTTTTCATTTATTATTATTGATGCAAATATATAGGTTGTAGTATGGATAAGATAGGTGAGCTATGGGTTTAGATGAAGCATTTTGCTCAAGTAAATTTAACTATAATATTAGTTAGCAATAGCACTCTATTACTAAGTTTGATTTTTACTAGCATGGGTGTGGTTAAACAAGAACTTGGGTTTTCTAGAATTTTTGGGTTAATAATTTTATATAGTAGAAAACCAATTTAGAGATTATGTTTAGTTCATAACCAACTTGTACACATCATTATAAATACAGGAAGACATCCAGTTCCTGATTACCAGTACTTTTCGAAGCCAGGCAAGTACTTTTCTACGGTTTTGTACATTTACATTCTTGTACCCTTTATTGTGACACGTCATGGCACGATATTCATGTACTCCTGTATTCCTGTACCCTTGTCCTTGTACTTATTAGTGTCAGGTGGGGAAATACACTAGCCATGTGACCAATCCCGGTTACTATATATTCATGTACCTAGCTTAGGCCTCGCACTATGCACGCGGGTCCTAAGTCGTACCATATTCATGTACTCCTGTGCATGCTCTTGTACTCACCCCAGCCGGTCACATGGACTAGATGTATTTCGATATTGTGCACTTATCATGTCTGGTACTACAGAAACATAGTTTTATTCCTGTACATTACATTCCTGTACTTTACATTCATGTACGTTGCATTCTTGTACTGTAGATCATGTACTCATTTTCTGTATTACTTTCCTGTACATTCCTGTATATCTTTTCATGTACCCCTGTACACATTTCATATACCTAGAACTGTACTTTGCTCCGCTCCTGACTGGATAAGTTGCAGGTATACTTGCAGGATTATCATTCTACCTTATGGGCCAGAGCCCGGGATCTTAGCTGAGCAGGATGGTCATGACTTAGCTTGAGGTTCAAGTTTAGACTGTTAGATTTACTTTAGATATTGTCTTTAGAATTCATATACATTTCATTCTTGATGACTCGTACATTTACATACATAGAATTATGGATTATGGTGATCATTCTGGGATACGTTCTTAGATGCTGTGATTATATATTTTTATGTTTATCTGGTAGATTTCCCTAGTTGGTACAGCTTACTTTGTTGTGTCTAACGAAAAAGGCTGGGCGTGTCCGACTCGTATCCGATTATTCGGGAGCGGGTCGTGACATGTTTTTAGTGGTGGCCCATGCAGGTCTATCCTAATGGTACCTAGGTCTTAGCGTACTATTGGAGGACTTGATTATACTAGGGAAACTTGATCACAGTATAGAAAAAATCGGAAAATAAGGGTATATCAGGTATATCAGGTATATTGATATTCTATAAACACTTGTTGTACTTAGGTCTAGATTATTTTAACGGTTTTCTGTTTTTCAGATAGTTCGGAGACTACGCTAGTACTGCAGATCACCTACTCACCAAGTCAAAGATTGTCCGGAGACCGTTGATCGCACTCCCGAGAACAAGCACGAGGAGCACCAGGACCGCAACAGAAGGACCCGCCTCTCCAAATTCAGCAGCTATATGTAGCATTACCGTATGGACCAGTCTACGTCAGGACACTGAAGATAGATTGAAGATAGAAGATTTCTTTTGCATGGTTGAAAAAATCATGTATCTTGATTAGCAATCCAGCCTCTCCTTAAAATCCTCTTAGCACCTGGATCATTTCTTCAAAACTTCTTGTTTTCTAATTTTGAAATCTTAATTGATGTCGAAACTTACTTTGAGATATTGTTTCCTGTTTCGATAAACTTGTTTCAGATCCACAAATCGATAATTGTTTGAAATTCATTATTCGATACCGTTTGCATATTCATCATTCCTGACCTTGATTCCTAGTGATGGCTCCTATTTGCAAATTTTGTTTCTTTATCAAATTTCGTGTTAATTGATAATTAATCGTTTCTTGAGATTTTATTTCGGAATCATGTTCCTCATTCGAAGTTTTGGTTGAGTTTCGTCCTATTCAGGACATTGTTGAAGATTCCTTTGAAGGTTCTTGAAGATTCATTTACTATTCAAGATTTTGACTCATACTCTATATGTGACTTGTTTTTTCATTCATGACTTTGATTTTATTCGAGAGTTCTTTGTCCACTACTTCGTTTGACCTTGTCTCCTAATTTTTGATTGATACTCCTCCTTTCACTCTTCATAACCTTGCTTCCTATTCGAGATTCTATTCAAGATTTTACTTCCTATTCGTGGCTTTGTTGATGTTCGATTTTCTACCTGGGTATTGTTTCCTATTGAAATTTCTTTCAATGTATTGTTCGAGACTTTGTTACCTATCCAGGATTACGTTCCATATACAAGATCTTATTACTTTTCCAGATTTTATTTGAGATTGCGGTTACTACTTGAAACTTCAATTTTCTATTCGAGATTTTAAATCTCTCGGGTTGTCCTTTGTACTCACTACTCTTCGATTAGATTCCGTGTTACTCCATAGTACCTAATAAACCCTTGTATTCTAACAGACATGTAATCTCACCATTTTCGTGACTTAAATTATTGAAACTCATTTTGAATTCCTTGAAACTCTTTTGAAATACCTAGGGATAAAGTCGAAAGGATATTCGATGACTTACCATGGCATGACAGTTGCGCGCTGCAGCCATTAGCTGGATTATGGAGACCGAAAGTCCACTGTAGCCAGTAGCGCACTGGCGAGGCAGGAACTCTAAGTTGAAGTGATTTCAGACAATCATAGGTTTTCGAGTACTATCGGAACTTATCATATTCTTCATACCTTGATCTCTTGGGTTGCTTCCTCAATGATTGTTGGAAAATGGATAAGGTTGACAGATTATTCGGTGACATATTATTATTTGAGTCACGGAGCTGAAGTCCACTGCAGTCAGATACATACTGGCGGGGTAGGGATTCTAAGCAAAGTGATTTCAGATACCAACATGTTCTTGGATATTCTGGAGACTATATTTCCTTTTTATATGATTATTGGTTTTTGAGAATCACAGATTCTTACAAGTTCATTCTGATTTGATATTGTATCTCCTGAGTATTGCGTACGTCTCCTCAATTAATCCTTGCTAAATTTTCCTTCTAGCACTTTATCGTTATATCATTGAATTCCTCAAAATTGTATATTACCAGATTGTGATCCCATATTTCGTTGTGTCTTGTCTAAACTTCAATCTTAAATCATGTCTGTCGGACCATGATTCTCCTATCTTGTCCTAGCCCACTTGTGATAAACCATAAATTTTGATCGTACTTAATAGTTGTCTTCATGATTTTGCTCCTCTAAGTTGTAATTGAAATTCCTTCCACTTCGTGACTATTTGATCCTCGATCCATGTCAAAGCGTGATATTCCAAACTTCTTGTGTGTAATTATCGTACAGGATCTCAAGGCTCGGGTAGCGTCTCAGAGTTGCACAGGATCAACAGAAGCACGGGGCGGACATCGGCAGGCGACCGTTAGAATTCGCAATTGGAGACATGGTATTCCTGAATATCCCACCAACCAGAAGCACCATTCATTTCGGCAGAGACAGAAAGCTCAGCCCAGATACATCGGGCCTTTGATGCGACGGCACGGATTGGCGAGGTGGCATATCGACCAGCGCTTCCAGTTAGCTTGGAGGGAGTGCACGACATTTTTCATGAGTCCCAGCTTCGACGTTACATTCCAGACCCGAGCCATGTAGTGGATTACTCAGAGTTAGAGGTGGGTCCGAGCTTGACCTACGAGGAGCAGCCAGTAAAGATCCTGGACCGGAGGAAGAAAGACTGCGAAACCAGACCATTCCACTTGTCCGCGTCATGTGGAAACACCACTCTCCGGGAGAGCCCACGTAGGAGCGCGAGGACGAGATGCGGGAGCGCTATCCCACTCTGTTTGATTGAATTGATTGTACTCTGTTTCTTTTGAAATCCTATTTTCAATAAATGACTGGTGTTTGGATCTTTTGTGATTGCTGAGATTTATTTTTGGGGGTCTTCAAATTTCGAGGACAAAATTATTTTAAGGGGGATATTTGTAACTCCACTTTCTAGTTTTGAGAAAAAAATAAAATTTAATTTTAATAATAGCAATTGAGTGGTTAGGTTTCAAATAATAGTTAATTTTTAATTATTTTAATTAATAAATATGATGGTTGATATTTTAGACGGAAATAATTTCGAGCAATTTTTCAAATTTGAAAAGTTGTTATAACCAACTTGTGGTCCCCTCAAAAAATTTCCAGAAGTTTTTAACTGAACTTTTATCATTCTTGTAATATTTGAAAAGGGGGAGGGCTCATATATAAATAGTTTTGAGCGGAGGGGTCGTTTTGCAAATTGATTATCTCGGGAGGGGATTTTTGTAAAATTCCTATCCAACTTTTTTTTAAAAATCTGAAGAGAGAGAGAGCAGAGTTATTTTCCTTTCACTCTTTCTGTTCTTCTCGTTCCCTAATTCCTTCTCGAGCCCTAAGCCCTAATTTGATGACGAGAGCGGCGACTTCGACTTCGACCAGGATTCTTTCTCTGGCGAAAGCTACGTTCCTCTTCGACGGACGGCGGCGGGGCTAGCTTGGTGGCACGGCGACGAGTTGGATCATCACGGCTGCGTGACTCCTATTACGACGAACATTCCTTCCGATCGGCAACGTTCTCCACCACTGACGACCGCAGCACCATCAGATTTAGGTCGTCGACGAGTATGCTACAATCTGGTGAGTTCTCGATCCTCCTCTTCGTCGTTTATGTGTTCCAGTGGTCCGATCGTGATCATTTGGTATGAATTGTTCAGATCTAGTAAATTCGAGTTTATGTTTGATCGGACAGAAAATGGGAATTTTTCGACCCATTCTTCTTCTCCCTGACAAGCTGAAGGTGGCCTTCGATCTCCAGAACAGAGTTATGGCAGAAGAATTGATCGGCCAGGTCTTGATCGATCTGATAAATTCTGAACAATGGAAGATTCAATCTGGGTTCTGTTGGGTCGGACAGAGGATTGTGTCGGATATGCAGGGAATCCTATTCTTTAGGTATTATCATATTCCTTTACTGTCATAATTTGGAGGTAAATAGCTGGGTTTTAAATGGGGATTTAATAGGAGTATTTCCTGGTCAGATCAGTTTTGTAGGCAGTGTGTTCGTGTTCTTTGTAACTGGTTGCTGGGAGTTCATTGTGTGGATTCTTTGGGTTGTAGCAGACCGTGTCCGGGTCTTTGTTCGTGTCCAAGGGACCGTCGTTCGAAGATGGGATAGAAAACTCTGTACCTGGTTAGGATCAGCATGCTTGGAGGAGCATTGGGTTTATGAGATTCCGAGCATTTGAATTGAGTGTTTAATTTGTTTTTTTATTTTAATGTTTAATTTGATTTTCGTTAATAGTTGTCTGTATAATTTTTTCTATTCTAATTCAAACTCGATCGGGTTGTACGAATTTTCTGGGATTTTGTTAGACTGGATTTGAGAGTTAGGGTTAGCAATTATTTTGATTTAGTTTTGATTAAGTTGTGGATTTATTTTCAATTTGATTCTGTATTGTGGATAGTAGCTGATGGTTTATGGGTAGCTGTTGGTTAATGTTTGAAGCTGTTCGTTAATATTGGTTAATTTATGTTGGTTAAGTATTGTTATGTAATAATACAGGGCTTTATTTGGTTCCTATACTCAAATGGTTGTGTGTAGAGTAACAGCAGGAGTTTCCCCATATTTCTCCTCTTGATGAGTTTTGAGAAACTCTAACTCAAATGGTGTATTGATCATGGGTTTAGTTGAAGCCTAACTTAGAATAATAGTTAAGTTGTTTTTCATTTATTATTATTGATGCAAATATACAGGTTGTAGTATGGATAAGATAGGTGAGCTATGGGTTTAGATGAAGCATTTTGCTCAAGTAAATTTAACTATAATATTAGTTAGCAATAGCACTCTATTCCTAAGTTTGATTTTTACTAGCATGCGTGTGGTTAAACAAGAACTTGGGTTTTCTAGAATTTTTGGGTTAATAATTTTATATAGTAGAAAACCAATTTAGAGATTATGTTTAGTTCATAACCAACTTGTACACATCATTATAAATACAGGAAGACATCTAGTTCCTGATTACCAGTACTTTTCGGAGCCAGGCAAGTACTTTTCTACGATTTTGTACATTTACATTCTTGTACCCTTTCTTGTGACACGTCATGGCACGATATTCATGTACTCCTATATTCCTGTACCCTTGTACTTGTACTTATTAGTGTCGGGTGGGGAAATACACTAGCCATGTGACCAATCCCGGTTACTATATATTCATGTACCTAGCTTAGGCCTCGCACTGTGCACGCGGGTCCTAAGTCGTACCATATTTATGTACTCCTGTGCATGCTCTTGTACTCACCCCAGCCGGTCACATGGACTAGATGTATTTCGATATTGTGCACTTATCATGTCTGGTACTACAGGATCATAGTTTCATTTCTGTATATTACATTCCTGTACTTTACATCCCTGTACGTTACATTCTTGTACTATAGATCCTGTACTCATTTTCTGTATTACTTTCCTGTACATTCCTGTATATCTTTTCATATACCCCTGTACACATTTCATATCATGTTCATGTTTCATTACCTAGAACTGTACTTTGCTCCGCTCCTGACTGGATAAGTTGCAGGTATACTTGCAGGATTATCATTCTACCCTATGGGCCGGAGCCCGGGATCTTAGCTGAGCAGGATGGTCATGACTTAGCTTGAGGTTCAGGTTTAGACTGTTAGCTTTACTTTAGATATTGTCTTTAGAATTCATGTACATTTCATTCTTGATGACTCGTACATTTACATACATAGAATTGTGGATTATGGTGATTATCCTGGGATACGTTCTTAGATGTTGTGATTATATATTTTCATGTTTATCTGGTAGATTTCCCAAGTTGGTACAGCTTACTTTGTTGTGTCTGACGACAAAGGCTGGGCGTGTCCGACTCGTGTTCGATTATTCGGGAGCGGGTCGTGACATAGGTTAGGCTATCAAAGTCTTTTCTAAGAACTGCCCCATGTTTTCTACGGTTGTCGATATTACTTGGTTTCACAATCGTAAGGCTTGTCATATAGAGTATGACTTGGGAAGTGGTGTCATATAGAGTATGACTTGGGAAGTGGTGTCACATAGAGTTCAAGTTGGTTTAAGGTACGATGTCACGGACTGAGTATTTTAAGGCATGGGCCACGGATGATTAAATTGAGTTGGAATGAGGGCTTTTAAATAGTCGTTTTTGAGTTGAATGAAATGATAGGACAAGAAAGAAGAATGCTCGCGACCATGGGTCGTCGAGGCGAGGTCTCAGATGTGAGAAGTATTGGACTTGGCTCTGAAAGATATGGTAACACTAGAAATAGAATGTCTGTGTGAGACGTCAGTTCGAGTCGAGTCATGCATGGTCATGGATAACTTGTCGATACGGTAAAGTTTTCCCGCACGACAACGCAGGGCCACGGGACCGTTGCGGCCATAAAAGAAAACAATTATATAGCTGTGTTGGGCATAGGTTAGGCAGAGACTTGCAGCGGGGCTCACTACTCGCGCTGAAAGGGCCCCGAAAAACAAAAGCTAAGGGAGTAGCTCTGGAAGTCAGTGACCAATTCATATAGATGAGTCGGCATGGCGGCAACCCGTATATGTGCCTTTGGATTGAGTCGAGTTGAATATGTGTGTACAGTTAGAACAAAATGTTGGGCCTAAGATTTGGCTTCAACGTAGGTGACGTGCTTCGGTACGAGATGTGGCGTCGAGTCTTAAGTTGTTGACATATAAGTTACATGAGTTGGATTTGAGTCATTTCGAGTTTAAGTCAGGAAACGCCGCAAGACAAAGTCGATTGGGTGACAATAAGTTCACAAGTCTTGATTGGGTCAGTTGGTGATTAAAGTAGAAAGGGCCGCAAGGCGGTAATACGGTTAAGTCACACTGAGTTTGCGAGGTACGACCCCAATATGAATTGTAGCAGGTTACATGAGAATTGGACACTATCGTGTAGTTGCGTCTCTAATTACGTACCGAAAGGCAAGCTCGACCTGATAGGTTAACGTTGTTGTTGCAAGCACGAGATGGTCTAGAGACACAAAATAGGCCAAGACGTCTATCCTAAAACTAATCCTAAGACAAGACTAGAAAGACAATTGAAAAGAATGGACTATATTGCATAAAGTAAATTAACATATTAGTTTTGTATGTGTGGACGAGGAGCTTATTCCACCAGTACAGTTGAGTACTGACAACCCACATGATTTCCACGTGTAGGCACAAGTAGAAGCTCGTGGAGCAGAGCTCGCTTGGATGCATCGAGGCACGAAGTTCCTTGGCAATTTGTAGCGTGTGGTCGCATGGAGTCAAGACTTATACGGGACATAATGTATGGACGTCGCTTCTCTGAAGCATCCGCTGGTTCAAGACTTGTATTTGTCGGCCCATTGGTCATATGGTCAAACTAATTTTAATAATTGATCAAACTCTGTCTGGATATATGAAGCTAGTCAGGATCTATCGGACTCTTGGACATGATCAAGAACATCTATCTCTCAGTTCAAGACCGAAGTGATGTTTGCCTGTTCGAGTCTGTATTTCTTTGAGTAATGTATTTTTCATTTTATTGAGTCTAGGAATACGTTATACACCAAGTCGTACTGGCAAATAGGCCATTCCAAAATGATTTCAAAATGTTTTTAAAATGTCCTTAGTTTTGAAAAATATTCTTATTAACAAAAGCTTCAAAAAGGTTTTCAAAAATTCCCAAAAACTAATTTTAAAAACCTAACCTAACCCTGACAGAACTCGGCCAGAGTTCGGCCAGAGTTCAGCCGGAGTTCGGTTAGTGGCCATTTTGATTTTTTAAATTCTCTAGAACTTGGTCCTCCTGAAGTTGCAAATTTGACCGAGATTTCCTCATCGAGTTCTGCCCAAATTCTGCCAGAATTCTGTCTTTGGAATTCCTATAAATAGAAAAGGTTTTCGATCATTTCAATTCACTCATTCACTTTCAATCTTCTCTCTATCTAAAGCTTTCAGTCTTCCAAAGAGTTTTCTTGAGCTTTAAATTTCAGATTCCAAGCCAATTACAATCCTCTAGTCGATTTGCCAGTGCGGTGTGGTCTAGAAGTTTCTGAGAGATTGTAATCAGAAGGCTTGATTGAAGAATACCTCTTCACAATTGAAGTTGGACGAGTTCTTCGTATCAAAGCTCGTGTTGTAGAAGTTGTAAGGACTTCGTAAGAAAACTTGCGGTTTTGCCAATAGTGGATTCAACTGGTAGCAAGAGTTCTACCGACTGGATTAGTCCTCAACAGAGGGAAACCAGTATACATCGCTGTCTTTGTGTTTGCTCTCTTATCTCTGCCTTTACATTATTTAGTTGTGATTGTTATTCTGTGATCTTGCTGCTAACAATTTTAATTAGCATATTTTCGTTGCCAACTCTATTCACCCCCCCTCTAGAGTATTGTGCTTTACGATTTCGTTCCTACAATTTGCATCAGAGCGGGTGTTACAGGTAAAGAAAAGTAACATTGCAATTATTTATTCATCTAATTAATTGTTATATAGATCACAGCACAACACATGGCAACTGTGAAATTCACAAGTGAAGGCCAGGCCACAAACAGACCTCCACTGTTTGATGGTACGAACTATACCTATTGCAAAACACGGATGAGTTTCTTCTTGAAATCTCTTGACTTTGATTTATGGTCTATTGTTATTGATGGCTATCAAAAGCCACCTCGTATAAATGTTGAGGGAGTTCTAGTTAAAAAACCCCATAACAGATATACAGAGGAGGAAAAAAAAAGGCCAGTCTTGAGCATGTGCTATTAACGCTCTATTTTGTGCTTTAGACATAACTGAATTTAACAGGGTGTCTATCTACACAACGACTAATGAAGTGTGGAAGCTACTTGAAGTCACACATGAAGGCACGACTCAAGTCAAAGAATCAAAGGTCAGCAGACTTACTCAAGAGTATGAGGTGTTCCAGATGAAGTCCAACGAAACAGTTACTCAAATGTTCGAAAGATTCCTGGATATTGTAAATCCTTTGTCCTCCCTAGGCAAAGAATACAGTAACCATAAAAAGATTCACAAACTCCTGCGAGCACTTACCAAGAACTGGATTCCAAAGGCTACTGCAATCATTGAAGGGAACGACCTCACAACCATGTCCCTCGAAGTACTTATGGGTAATCTACTCACTCATGAACTGGAGCTACAAGATTTTGAAGAGCCTGCACCAAAGGAGAAGACGATCGCTTTCAAGGCTCAGCACAGAAAGCTGCTGAAGGTGATTCAGACAGTAGTAAATCTGATGCTGTAGATCAAGCACTCCTAGCAAGGAAGTTCAAAAGATTCATGAGATATGAGAAAAGAGCCAAAAAAAACAACATCAGTAACAACTGGTATCAAGATGATGCTATCTGCTATGGCTGCAAGAAGAAGGGACACATGAAGAAGGATTGTCCTACAAACTCATCATCAAGCAAGAAGAGCAACAGGTATGAAAAAGGGAACCTGAAAAGATCAACATCTCAGAGATATGCCAACACCAGCATATGGCATGAAAGTGAATCCAGCAACTCAGAAGACGAACAATCAGAAGACGCTACAAATGCATGCTTTATGGCATCCGATCAGGTACCTACTGAACCTGTAGTTGATACATATGATGACTTCACCTTTGAGCAACTAGAAGATGCCTTCAGTGAACTGATAAGTGATTACAGAAAACTGCGTAGCAAATATCAGACCTCTAAGAAGGTACTCAAAGAGTACAATGGAGAAATAGGAAGACTTACCGACCTACTAGCTGAGGTTAGAAATAATGTTAGTGAGTCTGGTGAGCTTTCCTCTATCAAGATCTTATTACACGCGACTACCAAGTCATCTGAAGAGAAAGACAAAGTTATTAACCAACTCAAAAAAGAACTTTCTAAAGAGAAAAAAGTCTTCAAAGTGCACAAATCAGAATGGAAATACTCACTTCTGATTATACTAAGTTGTATGACACTTCCAAAAGATTGGAAATTAGGTTAGGAAAACAGCCTGAGACTGCTGCTTCCTTCCCTAACACGTGTTACTTACCAAAAAATTGGAACATTCCCAAGCCAAACATTGTCATACCTAACCCTATCAAACCTTTACCCCAAAAGGTTAAGCCCAAACAGGATTATAGGTATGCTTTCTTCTATACTAAAAAACCCAAACCTACCAACCATGCACACCATTCAGCTTTCAATACTCAACATGCACAATATCATTATTGTGGCCTCATTGGTCATATTTCACCTGGATATAGAATCAGAAAGCTTGTTGATTTAAATATTTATGCTTGGATACCAAAGGCTAACATTTCAGGACCCTACAAGAAATGGGTACCAAAAGTTTCTAACACCCAGTTTTTGAAATGAGGGTAATTTTGAAATTTTGTATTTAAATTATTTAATTATGGTTTTAAATTTAATAATATGATTTTTAGTGATTTTTAAAAACTATTTAAATCATGACTTGTGATTTGGTGTGCAACTAGTGAAGCCGTAGTGACTGTCTGCCCTAGAGCCTAACCATGTGAGTAGAGATTTTGTTTAGTACATTTTTAGCCTAGAGGGTATTTTGGTCATTTTAGGATTTATTTAAGTTTGTATGATTTGTTTGAATTCGTGTGAATTTATTATTATTTAATATTGCCATGTGTAGTGTTAGCCCTAACCTAGATTAGTCTAGTTAGTCAGGTTTAGTCATGGCTAGAGGGTTAGTTAGTCATGATCAAGTTAGAGACTAGACTAGTCATGGTTAGTCATTATTGGTTAGGTTTAGTCATGACTTGGCTTATGGTTTAGTTTAGTCATGGCTTATGATTTTGTTAGCCATTTCACATCTAGTTAGTTGGATCTAACCTAGTTGGAGAGAACCTAGTGTCATCTTGGACCTTGATTTGATAGGGATTTTCCTCACCCTTGGATGTGACTTGACCTAGGTTTTGGACAGCCTAAAACCCTAGAAAACAAACCCCTATAAGTATTCTCTTATTCCTTGAACAGCCTCTTCTTTATTCCTTGTGATATTTTAAAGAGGTAAGTTTTTCCCAAGCCTTTCCTGCTCCATTTCGATTTCCTTTCAGAGCAAATTCTTCTTGGAGGATCCCTAACTGGTTCTCCATGTTCTCCTTGTTGTTAAGGTTCAGTTTGGGTTGACTTTTGGTGACTGCTAGTGAAGAACTCAGTTGCACAGTCCAGACTTTTTCCGAACTTCAAGCTTCTGGTAATCTCTCACCTCCTTAGCAACCCCGTCATATTTTTGTATCATTCGATAGCCCTAGGTGTCCTCTAGAACCTAGGATAGGTTTTGGGTCATGTCGGGTCGTGTCGGTGTCGGCATTGGGTCGGTTACAGCAGTAGTTGCAGTACAGTGTATTTGTGTCCTGCCCTGCTGCTCGAGATCCGCCCAGGACACGACACGGCGACTCGACTCGAGCCGTTTGGCGTGGACCTTGGGGCCATGACTGACACACCACGTGTCAAGTCTCATGGCCTCTCGATCGTCGAGCTCCGAGAAATCGAGCTCTTTGTATTCTTTTTCCTGTGTACGTATCAGTTGGTTTTTGCCACTGATACGGCCTCCGTGACACGACACGGCGTGTCGTAGACCCAATTCAGGGTGTCCACGTCGTAGCCCTACACACCTTTGACACTTGGACACGAGCACGAGGGACCTAGTGTCCTGTGTCGTACACTGGACACGTCTAAACACGGCTACTTCACTGATTGTGTTTGTATGTATTTTGGGGGTTTTATTCGATTGGACACGTTTGTGTCCCCGTGGTTGGACACGAACACATGTTATGACACATGTGCACACCCTAGAACATTTACCAACCAATATCTGTAAATATTAACATGATTAAATAGCTATTTTCCCATTTACCCATTTTCTGAAATTTACCTACTGTCAAAATCTTAGATTTGTGTTTCCAGTTTTTTTATAATCTGAGTTTTGGCAATTGATTCAACCTAATTAGAACGGTTAAATTCATGATTTAAATCCCTATGTTGTATACCTATATGAGTTCTACCTGTGTGTTGAGTTGGGTGTGAATTGGTTGGGTTTTGGATTCAATTTTGGTTTTCGAATGCTAAGGACTGAGAGTCCATATTGTTCCAGTTTTGCATTGGTGTAAAAGGAAACTGATTTGATTTCTTCATTATTGCATTGGTTGCTCTTTAACCTGAGAATTGGTTTCGATTAGAGAATGGGTCTTCGATTGATTGGCATTGGTAAAACTGAAACTGATTTCAGTTTCTTTTCTTTCATGATTTGTGAACTGTTTTAAGTGTTCATGTAAAACCTGAAATGTGACTTTGAAGTATAAGTTAAATGTGATTATATGCCATGTATTGGCTGATACTTACCCTCTGTTGCAATTTGATTTCTATCCCTTTCTTCAAACTGATTACCTATGCCTAAACCATGTACTGGTGTTCCTCTTTTTGAACTAAACTGAGGCTTAATGGATGTTGATTCATGTTTTTTTTTCCTGTCACTGTTTGTTGACTCTAAATGCATACCTTACTGTCATATAGCATCCTACACACACACACCCTGCTGTCCACTGTTTTACACTGATTTTCCTTCCCACTTTCTTCACTGCTCACTCACTTGACACCATTCATATCACACACTGTTTTATACACTGTTTTTGTACACTGTTTTCCTCCCCCTTTCAACTCAGTTTTAACATACCATTTGTAAACACATGCTTGCACTGCTCTAGCACAGTACTTCCTTTCACTGTTTTTTTAGTTCCTGTATATTGTCCTATTATTCCTAAACACAATTTGTATTTCCTGCACACTTGATTCCCTGTACACTGTTCCACTCCACACACACAAGCCTTTTATTCCTGCACTCTCACACTGTTATATGTTGCTTCACTGCTCACTGTTGGAGTATTTCCTGCCACATCTATTTTCCTGCACTTGAGCACACCTCACTGTTTCCTGCATACATGAACACACACATTCTTCCTTTGCTTACACTGTTGCACCCTTACATATACTCTCTCACACAATGTTATACACACACATTACTCTTAAACTGTTAGCTAATTTCCACACACACAAGTACACACACACATGCTTCCTTCTCATATGCATTTCATGTGTATATTATATAGCCATGTACATAGGTGTGGTGTTATGTACCTCTAGATATGTGTGGAATGTATGTCTATGTGTAGGTATATGGTATTAGCCTAGAATGCATAGTGTAAATCAATATCTGTATCTATATATATATATATATGGTGTGTATATACATAGGTATTTTAGATACTTGAAATGTTGTGTGTAGTCTAGTATAGACTTGTTAGAGGCTAGCATGTCTTGTTAGACCTAGATGGCCTAGTTTAGATCAATTAGACTTGGTGGACCTAGTTTGACTTCTAGGGTTGACCAGAGTTGACCAAGAGTTGACTTTGGTCTAGATTGACTTAGAATCATATAGAATCCATAGTAGGACTCCATTTTGATATTCTGGACTTGTTGTGACTTGTGCTGTTCTGATTAGGAGCCAGACACCACTCCTTGGACAGTACGTTTCATACCGGACACTCAGTTACAGGCGAGTACATTCTCTGATCATTTCATATCCTGTTTAGAATTATTTCCTGCAGTAGATTACTTTACTTGTACTGGCACGTTGGTCACACGGATTGGTACTATATGGATCCCTTCTTGAGATGTTATCCTTAGGGAGCATCGGGTACTCTATGTTCTGTGCGTTTCACTTACATAGCGTATCACTATGCTTCGTTGATTCTTCGATCACTTGTGACATATACTCTTATGATCACAGAGTCTTCCTAGAATCCTTATCCCATTTATGGGACTACTATGTAGCACCTTCGGGGTCTACCACCTTCGGGGTCTGTTACATAGCATCATATAACATAACCTGACTGGATCCTTGTGTATTGATTGGGGGTACGGGGGAGTATGAATGGACATGTGAATAATACATCAGTAGTGTAGCATCAGAATCATTCCGTAGTGTAGCATCAGAATCATTCCATAGTGTAGCATCAGAATCATCCCAGGCCATTTACATGTTCATATTGTACTCTGACTCACTAGCCACATGTTAGCTCTCTATTTATATTAGATATTTCTATTACAGTTCTCTCTCTGTTTATACTGCACTTCTTTCAGTACTTGTATCTTACTTTACTGCATGTTCATATTTTCTAACCTGCTATGAATTGTTGAGATGTACTGTGCTCGCTCCTGTCCTGACTGGACCTGTTGAAAATATTACAGAGGACGAGGAGGAGGCCTGGGAGGATACCTTCTTCGGACAGCTCTAGCTGAGGATATCACCCTACTACCTAGACTAGTTTAGTTAGGCCTTATCTTATTTTCTTGTTGTCTTGAGACATGTCCTAGTTAGACTTATTTGGAGTTATGAGTTGTATATATTCTTGTATCTGAGACCTTGTTCTGTTGGATATTGCTGGGATTATCTTAGTCTACTTTTATCTATTTCATTTCCTTGAGTTCTATTTCATATCGTGCTATCTCTTCCTTAGTTGTGATTGAGTTTACTATTGCTATTGTCACCCCCATTTCGGGGAGTATAAACTGTTTAGATAGATATTGTTAGATGTATGTTGACCTAGGACAGCGTTCTACCGCCGACACTGCGGCGTAGGCTGGGCGTTGTTACGTTCTCGTACCCTCACAGTGGGTGCGGGTCGTGACACATTTTTAGTGGTAGCCCATGCAGGTCTCGAGTTTGTGTAGTGGTATTCGAACTAGAGTACCACTACAGCCTGCAGTAGGATTAGAATTATTTTTGGAGGTACTCAATCACATTAGGAAAAATTCTTAACTGGATTTCCTGCCATCTAAATTCCTGTTGAAGATTGCTTCCTTGAATAACTGTCCTCCCTTGAATTATCATTTCTATCTCAGTATTGATTCCTTGTTTGATCTGTCTTCAGGACGGTTATGGGACACGATCTCATCGTCTCGATCAGGAAGATACCACTGAGGGGTCTACCACTCCTCGTCCTGATCAGCAGGGCCCCGAGACTGCAGTTCCTGTTGTGCCAGCTCAGGCTAGGATATCTGCAGCTTATGGGAGTACACCTCTTCCTACTCCGAGACTTTCTCCTGTCGTCCCGAACGTTCATCAGCAGCAGTCGCCATCAGGATCAGAGGACGTGGCGAGGTTGTTCTCCTTCTTCCAGCAGATAGTGGAAACTCAGCGGCAACAGTTGTTCAAGAGGGGACGAGACGCTCACGGTACCAGCAGCAGCGGAGGCCAGGCCAAGAGGCCCTATGTGCAGATTCAGCAGACGCAGACACCAGTGGGAGATCAGCAAGTGCAGCATCAGTATCGGGGTCAGGACCCGAAGGCAATCAGTTGTCCCTACTGTAAGAAGCCGGGGCATGGGTGGGGTGAGTGCAGGAAGAGACTGGGCAAGTGCCTAGTTTGTGGTTCAGTATACCATCAGATGAGGGAGTGTTCCCAGTACGTAGGCAGAGTAGTTCAGGGAGCAGCACCAGGAGCGGGAGCTAGGGCTCCGACAGAGCAGCCGAGGGGACCACCGTTACAGACGCAGCAGATTACCAGTTGCCCTTCCTGTAGGGAACCAGGGCACGATTTGGGCGAATGCCGAATGAGGATAGGCAAGTGCCAACTTTGCGGAGCATCATATCACCCGTTAAGAGAGTGTCCCAAGTTTCCTAAACGGACAGCTCAGGGAGCAGGAGCAAGGACTCCGGTAGGCCAGCAGAGGGGATTACCCTTACCGACTCAGCAGCAGAGATACATGCAGCATCAGCAGCAGGCCGGAGGAGGCCAGCAAGGGCGAGCTTTCGCCAGGACAGTCGAGGATGCTCAGGCCGTTGGAGATCTAGTTACAGGTTCCGTTCTTTTGAATCAAATTCTGCAATTGCCTCTTATAACTGTCTTGAAATCCCGATTCCTTCTGTTCCTTGTTGATTTATCAATTTTGTCCTGTTGTTCTTGTGTTATGTTTGATTCTTTCTGAGATTAATCATATGGGCTAGGTCACCTTGGTTATGGAATCGAGAATCATCGATGGTCGTCTTTAGCTGGCATAGTGAGGACATATAGTCAGATTTAGGACGTATTTCTTGGGTATGGGAATTTAAGGTTTTCGCTGCCAAGCATGCGGCAATGCAAAAATTTTAAATACCATGATTCTAGAGGTATGTGCCTTAGTCGAGGACTCTGTGATTATCGTAGCCTTGCTCACTAGCACGACGAAGATTCTGAGTATCATGATTATGGACAGAAGCATATGATTATCTAACGGTATGTTTGAGACTTTGATTGTGGGGTGTTTGACCTAGAGAGACTGCTACCATCTTAATTTCGAGGACGAAATTTTTATAAGGTGGGTAGGATTGTAACACCCAGTTTTTGAAATGAGGGTAATTTTGAAATTTTGTATTTAAATTATTTAATTATGGTTTTAAATTTAATAATATGATTTTTAGTGATTTTTAAAAACTATTTAAATCATGACTTGTGATTTGGTGTGCAACTAGTGAAGCCGTAGTGACTGTCTGCCCTAGAGCCTAACCATGTGAGTAGAGATTTTGTTTAGTACATTTTTAGCCTAGAGGGTATTTTGGTCATTTTAGGATTTATTTAAGTTTGTATGATTTGTTTGAATTCGTGTGAATTTATTATTATTTAATATTGCCATGTGTAGTGTTAGCCCTAACCTAGATTAGTCTAGTTAGTCAGGTTTAGTCATGGCTAGAGGGTTAGTTAGTCATGATCAAGTTAGAGACTAGACTAGCCATGGTTAGTCATTATTGGTTAGGTTTAGTCATGACTTGGCTTATGGTTTAGTTTAGTCATGGCTTATGATTTTGTTAGCCATTTCACATCTAGTTAGTTGGATCTAACCTAGTTGGAGAGAACCTAGTGTCATCTTGGACCTTGATTTGATAGGGATTTTCCCTCACCCTTGGATGTGACTTAACCTAGGTTTTGGACAGCCTAAAACCCTAGAAAACAAACCCCTATAGGTATTCTCTTATTCCTTGAACAGCCTCTTCTTTATTCCTTGTGATATTTTGAAGAGGTAAGTTTTTCCCAAGCCTTTCCTGCTCCATTTCGATTTCCTTTCAGAGCAAATTCTTCTTGGAGGATCCCTAACTGGTTCTCCATGTTCTCCTTGTTGTTAAGGTTCAGTTTGGGTTGAGTTTTGGTGACTGCTAGTGAAGAACTCAGTTGCACAGTCCAGACTTTTTCCGAACTTCAAGCTTCTGGTAATCTCTCACCTCCTTAGCAATCCCCGTCATATTTTTGTATCATTCGATAGCCCTAGGTGTCCTCTAGAACCTAGGATAGGTTTTAGGTCGTGTCGGGTCGTGTCGGTGTCAGCATTGGGTCGGTTACAGCAGTAGTTGCAGTACAGTGTATCTGTGTCATGCCCTGCTGCTCGAGATCCGCCCAGGACACGACACGGCGACTCGACTCGAGCCGTTTGGCGTGGACCTTGGGGCCATGACTGACACTCCACGTGTCAAGTCTCATGGCCTCTCGATCGTCGAGCTCCGAGAAATCGAGCTCTTTGCATTCTTTTTCCTGTGTACGTATCAGTTGGTTTTTGCCACTGATACGGCCTCCGTGACACGACACGGCGTGTCGTGGACCCAATTCAGGGTGTCCACGTCGTAGCCCTACACACCATTGACACTTGGACACGAGCACGAGGGACCTAGTGTCCTGTGTCGTACACTGGACACGTCTAAACACGGCTACTTTACTGATTGTGTTTGTGTGTATTTTGGGGGTTTTATTCGATTGGACACGTTTGTGTCCCCGTGGTTGGACACGAACACATGTTATGACACATGTGCACACCCTAGAACATTTACCAACCAATATCTGTAAATATTAACATGATTAAATAGCTATTTTCCCATTTACCCATTTTCTGAAATTTACCTACTGTCAAAATCTTAGATTTGTGTTTCCAGTTTTTTTATAATCTGAGTTTTGGCAATTGATTCAACCTAATTAGAGCGGTTAAATTCATGATTTAAATCCCTATGTTGTATACCTATATGAGTTCTACCTGTGTGTTGAGTTGGGTGTGAATTGGTTGGGTTTTGGATTCAATTTTGGTTTTCGAATGCTAAGGACTGAGAGTCCATATTGTTCCAGTTTTGCATTGGTGTAAAAGGAAACTGATTTGATTTCTTCATTATTGCATTGGTTGCTCTTTAACCTGAGAATTGGTTTCGATTAGAGAATGGGTCTTCGATTGATTGGCATTGGTAAAACTGAAACTGATTTCAGTTTCTTTTCTTTCATGATTTGTGAACTGTTTTAAGTGTTCATGTAAAACCTGAAATGTGACTTTGAAGTATAAGTTAAATGTGATTATATGCCATGTATTGGCTGATACTTACCCTCTGTTGCAATTTGATTTCTATCCCTTTCTTCAAACTGATTACCTATGCCTAAACCATGTACTGGTGTTCCTCTTTTTGAACTAAACTGAGGCTTAATGGATGTTGATTCATGTTTTTTTTTCCTGTCACTGTTTGTTGACTCTAAATGCATACCTTACTGTCATATAGCATCCTACACACACACACCCTGCTGTCCACTGTTTTACACTAATTTTCCTTCCCACTTTCTTCACTGCTCACTCACTTGACACCATTCATATCACACACTGTTTTATACACTATTTTTGTACACTGTTTTCCTCCCCCTTTCAACTCAGTTTTAACATACCATTTGTAAACACATGCTTGCACTGCTCTAGCACAGTACTTCCTTTCACTGTTTTTTTAGTTCCTGTATATTGTCCTATTATTCCTAAACACAATTTGTATTTCCTGCACACTTGATTCCCTGTACACTGTTCCACTCCACACACACAAGCCTTTTATTCCTGCACTCTCACACTGTTATATGTTGCTTCACTGCTCACTGTTGGAGTATTTCCTGCCACATCTATTTTCCTGCACTTGAGCACACCTCACTGTTTCCTGCATACATGAACACACACATTCTTCCTTTGCTTACACTGTTGCACCCTTACATATACTCTCTCACACAATGTTATACACACACATTACTCTTAAACTGTTAGCTAATTTCCACACACACAAGTACACACACACATGCTTCCTTCTCATATGCATTTCATGTGTATATTATATAGCCATGTACATAGGTGTGGTGTTATGTACCTCTAGATATGTGTGGAATGTATGTCTATGTGTAGGTATATGGTATTAGCCTAGAATGCATAGTGTAAATCAATATCTGTATCTATATATATATATATATGGTGTGTATATACATAGGTATTTTAGATACTTGAAATGTTGTGTGTAGTCTAGTATAGACTTGTTAGAGGCTAGCATGTCTTGTTAGACCTAGATAGCCTAGTTTAGATCAATTAGACTTGGTGGACCTAGTTTGACTTCTAGGGTTGACCAGAGTTGACCAAGAGTTGACTTTGGTCTAGATTGACTTAGAATCATATAGAATCCATAGTAGGACTCCATTTTGATATTCTGGACTTGTTGTGACTTGTGCTGTTCTGATTAGGAGCCAGACACCACTCCTTGGACAGTACGTTTCATACCGGACACTCAGTTACAGGCGAGTACATTCTCTGATCATTTCATATCCTGTTTAGAATTATTTCCTGCAGTAGATTACTTTACTTGTACTGGCACGTTGGTCACACGGATTGGTACTATATGGATCCCTTCTTGAGATGTTATCCTTAGGGAGCATCGGGTACTCTATGTTCTGTGCGTTTCACTTACATAGCGTATCACTATGCTTCGTTGATTCTTCGATCACTTGTGACATATACTCTTATGATCACAGAGTCTTCCTAGAATCCTTATCCCATTTATGGGACTACTATGTAGCACCTTCGGGGTCTACCACCTTCGGGGTCTGTTACATAGCATCATATAACATAACCTGACTGGATCCTTGTGTATTGATTGGGGGTACGGGGGAGTATGAATGGACATGTGAATAATACATCAGTAGTGTAGCATCAGAATCATTCCGTAGTGTAGCATCAGAATCATTCCATAGTGTAGCATCAGAATCATCCCAGGCCATTTACATGTTCATATTGTACTCTGACTCACTAGCCACATGTTAGCTCTCTATTTATATTAGATATTTCTATTACAGTTCTCTCTCTGTTTATACTGCACTTCTTTCAGTACTTGTATCTTACTTTACTGCATGTTCATATTTTCTAACCTGCTATGAATTGTTGAGATGTACTGTGCTCGCTCCTGTCCTGACTGGACCTGTTGAAAATATTACAGAGGACGAGGAGGAGGCCTGGGAGGATACCTTCTTCGGACAGCTCTAGCTGAGGATATCACCCTACTACCTAGACTAGTTTAGTTAGGCCTTATCTTATTTTCTTGTTGTCTTGAGACATGTCCTAGTTAGACTTATTTGGAGTTATGAGTTGTATATATTCTTGTATCTGAGACCTTGTTCTGTTGGATATTGCTGGGATTATCTTAGTCTACTTTTATCTATTTCATTTCCTTGAGTTCTATTTCATATCGTGCTATCTCTTCCTTAGTTGTGATTGAGTTTACTATTGCTATTGTCACCCCCATTTCGGGGAGTATAAACTGTTTAGATAGATATTGTTAGATGTATGTTGACCTAGGACAGCGTTCTACCGCCGACACTACGGCGTAGGCTGGGCGTTGTTACGTTCTCGTACCCTCACAGTGGGTGCGGGTCGTGACACATTTTTAGTGGTAGCCCATGCAGGTCTCGAGTTTGTGTAGTGGTATTCGAACTAGAGTACCACTACAGCCTGCAGTAGGATTAGAATTATTTTTGGAGGTACTCAATCACATTAGGAAAAATTCTTAACTGGATTTCCTGCCATCTAAATTCCTGTTGAAGATTGCTTCCTTGAATAACTGTCCTCCCTTGAATTATCATTTCTATCTCAGTATTGATTCCTTGTTTGATCTGTCTTCAGGACGGTTATGGGACACGATCTCATCGTCTCGATCAGGAAGATACCACTGAGGGGTCTACCACTCCTCGTCCTGATCAGCAGGGCCCCGAGACTGCAGTTCCTGTTGTGCCAGCTCAGGCTAGGATATCTGCAGCTTATGGGAGTACACCTCTTCCTACTCCGAGACTTTCTCCTGTCGTCCCGAACGTTCATCAGCAGCAGTCGCCATCAGGATCAGAGGACGTGGCGAGGTTGTTCTCCTTCTTCCAGCAGATAGTGGAAACTCAGCGGCAACAGTTGTTCAAGAGGGGACGAGACGCTCACGGTACCAGCAGCAGCGGAGGCCAGGCCAAGAGGCCCTATGTGCAGATTCAGCAGACGCAGACACCAGTGGGAGATCAGCAAGTGCAGCATCAGTATCGGGGTCAGGACCCGAAGGCAATCAGTTGTCCCTACTGTAAGAAGCCGGGGCATGGGTGGGGTGAGTGCAGGAAGAGACTGGGCAAGTGCCTAGTTTGTGGTTCAGTATACCATCAGATGAGGGAGTGTTCCCAGTACGTAGGCAGAGTAGTTCAGGGAGCAGCACCAGGAGCGGGAGCTAGGGCTCCGACAGAGCAGCCGAGGGGACCACCGTTACAGACGCAGCAGATTACCAGTTGCCCTTCCTGTAGGGAACCAGGGCACGATTTGGGCGAATGCCGAATGAGGATAGGCAAGTGCCAACTTTGCGGAGCATCATATCACCCGTTAAGAGAGTGTCCCAAGTTTCCTAAACGGACAGCTCAGGGAGCAGGAGCAAGGACTCCGGTAGGCCAGCAGAGGGGATTACCCTTACCGACTCAGCAGCAGAGATACATGCAGCATCAGCAGCAGGCCGGAGGAGGCCAGCAAGGGCGAGCTTTCGCCAGGACAGTCGAGGATGCTCAGGCCGTTGGAGATCTAGTTACAGGTTCCGTTCTTTTGAATCAAATTCTGCAATTGCCTCTTATAACTGTCTTGAAATCCCGATTCCTTCTGTTCCTTGTTGATTTATCAATTTTGTCCTGTTGTTCTTGTGTTATGTTTGATTCTTTCTGAGATTAATCATATGGGCTAGGTCACCTTGGTTATGGAATCGAGAATCATCGATGGTCGTCTTTAGCTGGCATAGTGAGGACATATAGTCAGATTTAGGACGTATTTCTTGGGTATGGGAATTTAAGGTTTTCGCTGCCAAGCATGCGGCAATGCAAAAATTTTAAATACCATGATTCTAGAGGTATGTGCCTTAGTCGAGGACTCTGTGATTATCGTAGCCTTGCTCACTAGCACGACGAAGATTCTGAGTATCATGATTATGGACAGAAGCATATGATTATCTAACGGTATGTTTGAGACTTTGATTGTGGGGTGTTTGACCTAGAGAGACTGCTACCATCTTAATTTCGAGGACGAAATTTTTATAAGGTGGGTAGGATTGTAACACCCAGTTTTTGAAATGAGGGTAATTTTGAAATTTTGTATTTAAATTATTTAATTATGGTTTTAAATTTAATAATATGATTTTTAGTGATTTTTAAAAACTATTTAAATCATGACTTGTGATTTGGTGTGCAACTAGTGAAGCCGTAGTGACTGTCTGCCCTAGAGCCTAACCATGTGAGTAGAGATTTTGTTTAGTACATTTTTAGCCTAGAGGGTATTTTGGTCATTTTAGGATTTATTTAAGTTTGTATGATTTGTTTGAATTCGTGTGAATTTATTATTATTTAATATTGCCATGTGTAGTGTTAGCCCTAACCTAGATTAGTCTAGTTAGTCAGGTTTAGTCATGGCTAGAGGGTTAGTTAGTCATGATCAAGTTAGAGACTAGACTAGCCATGGTTAGTCATTATTGGTTAGGTTTAGTCATGACTTGGCTTATGGTTTAGTTTAGTCATGGCTTATGATTTTGTTAGCCATTTCACATCTAGTTAGTTGGATCTAACCTAGTTGGAGAGAACCTAGTGTCATCTTGGACCTTGATTTGATAGGGATTTTCCCTCACCCTTGGATGTGACTTAACCTAGGTTTTGGACAGCCTAAAACCCTAGAAAACAAACCCCTATAGGTATTCTCTTATTCCTTGAACAGCCTCTTCTTTATTCCTTGTGATATTTTGAAGAGGTAAGTTTTTCCCAAGCCTTTCCTGCTCCATTTCGATTTCCTTTCAGAGCAAATTCTTCTTGGAGGATCCCTAACTGGTTCTCCATGTTCTCCTTGTTGTTAAGGTTCAGTTTGGGTTGAGTTTTGGTGACTGCTAGTGAAGAACTCAGTTGCACAGTCCAGACTTTTTCCGAACTTCAAGCTTCTGGTAATCTCTCACCTCCTTAGCAATCCCCGTCATATTTTTGTATCATTCGATAGCCCTAGGTGTCCTCTAGAACCTAGGATAGGTTTTAGGTCGTGTCGGGTCGTGTCGGTGTCAGCATTGGGTCGGTTACAGCAGTAGTTGCAGTACAGTGTATCTGTGTCATGCCCTGCTGCTCGAGATCCGCCCAGGACACGACACGGCGACTCGACTCGAGCCGTTTGGCGTGGACCTTGGGGCCATGACTGACACTCCACGTGTCAAGTCTCATGGCCTCTCGATCGTCGAGCTCCGAGAAATCGAGCTCTTTGCATTCTTTTTCCTGTGTACGTATCAGTTGGTTTTTGCCACTGATACGGCCTCCGTGACACGACACGGCGTGTCGTGGACCCAATTCAGGGTGTCCACGTCGTAGCCCTACACACCATTGACACTTGGACACGAGCACGAGGGACCTAGTGTCCTGTGTCGTACACTGGACACGTCTAAACACGGCTACTTTACTGATTGTGTTTGTGTGTATTTTGGGGGTTTTATTCGATTGGACACGTTTGTGTCCCCGTGGTTGGACACGAACACATGTTATGACACATGTGCACACCCTAGAACATTTACCAACCAATATCTGTAAATATTAACATGATTAAATAGCTATTTTCCCATTTACCCATTTTCTGAAATTTACCTACTGTCAAAATCTTAGATTTGTGTTTCCAGTTTTTTTATAATCTGAGTTTTGGCAATTGATTCAACCTAATTAGAACGGTTAAATTCATGATTTAAATCCCTATGTTGTATACCTATATGAGTTCTACCTGTGTGTTGAGTTGGGTGTGAATTGGTTGGGTTTTGGATTCAATTTTGGTTTTCGAATGCTAAGGACTGAGAGTCCATATTGTTCCAGTTTTGCATTGGTGTAAAAGGAAACTGATTTGATTTCTTCATTATTGCATTGGTTGCTCTTTAACCTGAGAATTGGTTTCGATTAGAGAATGGGTCTTCGATTGATTGGCATTGGTAAAACTGAAACTGATTTCAGTTTCTTTTCTTTCATGATTTGTGAACTGTTTTAAGTGTTCATGTAAAACCTGAAATGTGACTTTGAAGTATAAGTTAAATGTGATTATATGCCATGTATTGGCTGATACTTACCCTCTGTTGCAATTTTATTTCCATCCCTTTCTTCAAACTGATTACCTATGCCTAAACCATGTACTGGTGTTCCTCTTTTTGAACTAAACTGAGGCTTAATGGATGTTGATTCATGTTTTTTTTCCTGTCACTGTTTGTTGACTCTAAATGCATACCTTACTGTCATATAGCATCCTACACACACACACCCTGCTGTCCACTGTTTTACACTGATTTTCCTTCCCACTTTCTTCACTGCTCACTCACTTGACACCATTCATATCACACACTGTTTTATACACTGTTTTTGTACACTGTTTTCCTCCCCCTTTCAACTCAGTTTTAACATACCATTTGTAAACACATGCTTGCACTGCTCTAGCACAGTACTTCCTTTCACTATTTTTTTAGTTCCTGCATATTGTCCTATTATTCCTGAAACACAATTTGTATTTCCTACACACTTGATTCCCTGTACACTGTTGCCACACCACACACACAAGCCTTTTATTCCTGCACTCTCACACTGTTATATGTTGCTTCACTGCTCACTGTTGGAGTATTTCCTGCCACATCTATTTTCCTGCACTTGAGCACACCTCACTGTTTCCTGCATACATGAACACACACATTCTTCCTTTGCTTACACTGTTGCACCCTTACATATACTCTCTCACACAATGTTATACACACACATTACTCTTAAACTGTTAGCTAATTTCCACACACACAAGTACACACACACATGCTTCCTTCTCATATGCATTTCATGTGTATATTATATAGCCATGTACATAGGTGTGGTGTTATGTACCTCTAGATATGTGTGGAATGTATGTCTATGTGTAGGTATATGGTATTAGCCTAGAATGCATAGTGTAAATCAATATCTGTATCTATATATATATATATATGGTGTGTATATACATAGGTATTTTAGATACTTGAAATGTTGTGTGTAGTCTAGTATAGACTTGTTAGAGGCTAGCATGTCTTGTTAGACCTAGATAGCCTAGTTTAGATCAATTAGACTTGGTGGACCTAGTTTGACTTCTAGGGTTGACCAGAGTTGACCAAGAGTTGACTTTGGTCTAGATTGACTTAGAATCATATAGAATGCATAGTAGGACTCCATTTTGATATTCTGGACTTGTTGTGACTTGTGCTGTTCTGATTAGGAGCCAGACACCACTCCTTGGACAGTACGTTTCATACCGGACACTCAGTTACAGGCGAGTACATTCTCTGATCATTTCATATCCTGCTTAGAATTATTTCCTGCAGTAGATTACTTTACTTGTACTGGCACGTTGGTCACACGGATTGGTACTATATGGATCCCTTCTTGAGATGTTATCCTTAGGGAGCATCGGGTACTCTATGTTCTGTGCATTTCACTTACATAGCGTATCACTATGCTTCGTTGATTCTTCGATCACTTGTGACATATACTCTTATGATCACAGAGTTTTCCTAGAATCCTTATCCCATTTATGGGACTACTATGTAGCACCTTCGGGGTCTACCACCTTCGGGGTCTGTTACATAGCATCATATAACATAACCTGACTGGATCCTTGTGTACTGATTGGGGGTACGGGGGAGTATAAATGGACATGTGAATAATATATCAGTAGTGTAGCATCAGAATCATTCCGTAGTGTAGCATAAGAATCATTCCATAGTGTAGCATCAGAATCATCCCAGGCCATTTACATGTTCATATTGTACTCTGACTCACTAGCCACATGTTAGCTCTCTATTTATATTAGATATTTCTATTACAGTTCTCTCTCTGTTTATACTGCACTTCTTTCAGTACTTGTATCTTACTTTTCTGCATGTTCATATTTTCTAACCTGCTATGAATTGTTGAGATGTATTGTGCTCGCTCCTGTCCTGACTGGACCTGTTGAAAATATTACAGAGGACGAGAAGTAGGCCTGGGAGGATACCTTCTTCGGACAGCTCTAGCTGAGGATATCACCCTACTGCCTAGACTAGTTTAGTTAGGCCTTATCTTATTTTCTTGTTGTCTTGAGACATGTCCTAGTTAGACTTATTTGGAGTTATGAGTTGTATATATTCTTGTATCTGAGACCTTGTTCTGTTGGATATTGCTGGGATTATCTTAGTCTACTTTTATCTATTTCATTTCCTTGAGTTCTATTTCATATCGTGCTATCTCTTCCTTAGTTGTGATTGAGTTTACTATTGCTATTGTCACCCCCATTTCGGGGAGTATAAACTGTTTAGATAGATATTGTTAGATGTATGTTGACCTAGGACAGAGTTCTACCGCCGACACTGCGGCGTAGGCTGGGCGTTGTTACGTTCTCGTACCCTCACAGTGGGTGCGGGTCGTGACAGTTTCATCTATAAATTGTTTTGTAGGTGGAACACCCTTCACATGCTAAAAGCAAATGGATCCTCGATAGCGGTTGTTCACGGCATATGACCGGAGATGCTACATTATTTGCAACACTGTCGAAGAAGAAGAAGGAAGGTTAAGTTTCCTTCGGTAATAACTTGAAAGGGTATATTATTTGTATCGGTGATGTTGGTAAGTCTCCCTATCCTGTAATTAAGGATGTCTGTCTGGTTACCGAGTTGAAACATAATCTACTCAGCATAAGTCATTTAGCTGATCATGGTTATGGCATCAACTTTGGCAGAGACAAATGTACTATAGTTGATATCTCAACTGATAGTACTATCTTTGAAGGTATCAGGGAAGACAACATATATGTTTTCTATTTGTTGGAAGAAACTAACATTTCAGGTAGATGCTTAATGGCTAAAAGTGATGAGAGTCATCTGTGGCATATGAGACTCGGTCACGCAAATATGGACACAATCTCAAGATTATCCACAAAGAAGCTAGTACGCAGTTTACCAGACATTACATTCAAGAAGGATTTGGTATGCAGTCAATGTGAAAAGAACAAAGCTACCAGATCCACATTCAAGTCAGTAAACACAGTATGTACTACTAGACCTCTATAATTGCTTCATATGGACTTATTTAGTCCTAGCAGAGTTGCTAGCCTCGGAGGTAAGCTTTATGCTTTTGTAATTATAGATGATTTCTCTAGATACACGTGGGTATACTTCTTGACACGCGAGAATGATGCATTATCCGAATTTGTCGCCTTTTGCAAGAAAGTACAGAATAAAAAAGGTTATATGATCACTCGTATTAGAAGCGATCATGGAGGCGAATTCGAGAATGCAGAGTTTAAGCAATTTTGTGACACATAGTTTTGTACACGAGTTCTCCTGCCCTAGGACTCCACAACAAAATGGAGTTGTGGAACGTAAGAACAGAACTCTATCCGAAATTGCCAGAGTAATATTAAACCAGTTTAGTCTACCCAAATATTTCTGGGCTGAAGCTGTCAATACAGCTTGTTTTGTTTTCAATAGAGTTCTAATTCGACCCAAATCGAAAAAGACTCTATTTGAGTTATGGTTTGATTGAATTCCATCAGTTTCATATTTTAGAATATTTGGTTGTAAGTGTTTTATTCTTAATACAAAAGACAATTTGGGAAAGTTTGACGAAAAGGCCGATGAAGGTATATTTTTAGGTTATGCGGCCAAGAGCAAAGGATACAGAGTCTTCAACAAACGAACCATGATCATCGAAGAGTCAATCAATGTCACTTTTGATGAACTGAATCAAATGACTATCGATGACAATGACGAAGATCCAACTGTACCAAGCTCAACAACAGCTGATTCTTAACCAAGTTCGGCACTAGTTGATCCTCCTAGAGAAGATCCAGGAACCAGCTACCTTCAGAGTTTGTCGAAAAGATTAAAATTTATGGCTGATCATCCGAAGGATTTGGTAATTGGTAACATTACCAAAGGTGTAAGTACTCGTACATCCAGTAGAGATATTGTTTCTAGTGTTGCATTCATTTCACAGCTAGAACCCAAAACTATTGATGAAGCATGTAGTGATAGTTTTTGGATAGATACTATGCAAGAGGAATTAAACCAATTTGAATGGAATCAAGTTTGGGAACTTGTTCCCAAGCCTATTGATCATCCGGTCATTGGCACCCGTTGGGTATTCCGAAATAAACTAAATGAGAATGGTTTAGTGACTCGTAATAAGGCTCAACTCGTAGCTCAAGGATACAATCAGGAAGAAGGTATCGACTACGATGAGACTTATGCCCAGTTGCGAGATTAGAATCCATTCGCATATTATATGCATTTGCATGTTTTCATAATTTCAAATTATTTCAAATGGATGTCAAGAGTGCATTTTTCAATAGTTTTATTAAAGAAGAAGTTTTTGTAGCACATCCTCCAGGTTTCACAGATTTTAAAAAATCTTGATCATGTTTTCAAGTTGAAGAAAGCTTTATACGGTTTAAAACAAGCCCCTCGTGCTTGGTATGATCGTCTAAGCTTCTTTCTACTTGACAACGGTTTTTCAAAAGGTAAGGTTGACACTACACTTTTTATTAAGTCCTTTAATGGTAAGCTTCTTTTAATACAAGTCTATGTTGATGATATCATATTTGGATCTACTGATGAATCTCTGTGTCAAGAATTTTCTAAGTGTATACAGAATGAGTTTGAGATGAGCATGATGGGAGAGCTAAAATTCTTTCTCGGACTGCAAATCAAACAAACTGATAATGGAACGTTCATAAATCAAGCCAAGTACACAAAAGATTTGCAAAAGAAGTTTGATCTGGACAATGTCAAACCTATTGGCACTCCGATGGCAACTTCAACAAAGCTTGATATTGATGAACAAGGCAAGCCGGTCGACACACGTAAGTATCGAGGTATGATCGGTAGTTTACTTTATTTAACTGCTAGTCGTCCAGATATTATGTTTAGTGTTTGCCTGTATGCACATTTTCAAGCTAATCCAAAGGAATCACATCTGTGCGCAGTTAAGCGTATCTTTCGATACCTTAAGGGCACTTCTTCTGTTGGCTTATGGTATCCCAAAACTAAGTCCTTTGACCTTATTGGTTATTCGGATGCAGATTTTGCCGGATGTAAAGTTGATAGAAAAAGTACCAGTGGCACATGTCATTTCTTAGGCAAGGCTTTAGTCTCATGGTTTAGTAAAAAGCAAAATTCTGTAGCCCTATCAACAACAGAGGCTGAGTATATCGCCGCAGGACGTTGTTGTGCTCAGATTTTGTGGATGAAACAAACCTTGGAAGACTATGATTTATTTTATACACATATTCCCATTTTCTGTGATAACATGAGCACTATTAATTTGACTAAGAATCCTGTATGTCATTCTCGTACAAAACATATCGAGATTCGACATCATTTTCTTAGAGATCATCATCAGAATGGAGATATTGACCTTGTATACATAGATACTGAGAATCAATTAGCTGATATTTTCACAAAACCTCTAGCAGATGATCGTTTCAATTATTTACGTCGAGAATTAGGAATTTTGGACGTCAATAATGTTAATTGATTTTATTTTATGATTTTATTTCAATATGCAAAAACTGTGTTAGAGACAAGCCAATAAAGAGTCTGTCTGTCACCACAACTACGGTTGAAGCGAAGCGGTACTTAAGAGTTCCCCGGTGAACCTCCGCCAGCTGGGACAGTACTCCTACAGCTAATCTGAAACAGTCGCTGTGTAACAAAATTTAATTTATAAAATAATATTAATTATATTATTTTAGTGTCAAAATTACTAATCTTTGAATTAAATATTTGAAATGAGTCAATGAAAAAGAAAGTATTTCAAACCAACCCCAGGCGAATTCGGCCAGACTTCGGACCGAATTCGGCCCGAGTTCGGTTGAAGGTATTAGGTTATATAACCAGAACCCGAGAGCCTTTCTTCTTCATTGCTTCTAAACTTCATAAAACAGCAATAGCAGCCGTGCGAGAGAACCCCCTAACCCTAGTTCTTCACCACCCCTTATCTTCCAATCCAAGTGGTGAAATCAATCCAAACTTTGGATTCATGCGGAGTTCGTCATTCTCTACAACATATTCAAATTTCGGTAGGTATAACTTCGTATTTCCTACCTTTCAATTTTGTGCTATTTATTTATTTTGCACAAATGACACCTAAGGGATTTAACCCCTTCAAGAGGAAGAAGACAAACAACCCAAGTGAGGAAGGTTTATCTTCGAATCCACCCACGGATTCCCTCTTTTTGCCAGTCCAATCTAGCGATGGCACGTTCGACGGGTTTTACTTTCAAACCCTAGATCAAGCCCTACTGTGGTATGGAGATTTTTCCATGAGATCCATATGCACAGGCGCTCCCACCAAATGGACTGTATTTCCAGAACACCGACCTTTCTTTGAGGCATTAGGGTTACAATATTTTGTTAAACTCTGTTTCCCCGTAGCAACTAATGCCATTAAACTGTTCTACTGCAATATCATATTAAATATGTTTGATGTAAGCACTCGTGTTGGAGGATTAGATATCAATTTTAATGATCTTATCTTAGCAAAAATCCTTGGTATTCCCAACGAAGGTGAACCGCTTGTTGATATCACTGAATTTGATTTTCCCGACGACACGACACTTACTAGTTTCAAATCGAAACTCTGTGCACCTGATCGAGTTCTCTCTGGAAAGTTCAAGGCAAACAACTTGAACTTGTTTAATTATGAATTGCACCATATCATTTACTCCACTCTCCTTCCGAAGTTTACTTCGAAGGATGATGTCACGTCTCTTGAATTATCTGCAATGTATCACATTCTTAAGGGGATTTAATTTTCTGCCCCTAAGACCATTATTTAGATGATGGGACGTTGTCGTGCAAGAGATAGAAATTTCTCTTATGCGATGATTCTCCCACGCATCTTCCAGCGTTTCGACATTGATTTATCTACTTGTACTCAAGACCCTGAGCCCAAGTTTCTCAAGTTATCTCGTCGCAGTATGACTGTTGCTGCTCCTCCTACTGCCTCTGCTACTGCTCCACCTCCTCCACCTACTCGGCAGTATGCTATGACATTTGAGGGCATACACCAGCACCTTTCAGATTTGTACGTCTCGATGATGGATATGGCTCGCGAACGTGAGTTCTGCGACGTCGCCCGTTATCAGGCGATTGCAAATTCTTTAGCTGATCTTCGATTCGCCCAGACTGGACATTCTGCCGGTTCCATTCCTAGAGATCCAACTTTCTCTGGTTACCGCTGCGAGGTTGAGTCTATTCATGCCTACTTTCAGCCCGGTAACGCATATGATTGGTACTATTCTGACCATGCTCCTCGAGATTATGTTGGTGAGTTTTACACTGGCGCTCCTCCTCACCCTTCTGGCGCGGGTATCTCTGCAACTGGTCCTTCTGGACATGCTGGTCATGCTGATGCTGATGATGATGATGATGATGAGGAGTTGTGATATGTTAGTTGATTTTTGAGACTTAGACATTATCTACTGTATACTTGGAAATGCTCCGACATTCCAAGTTTTTCTATCTTTTTAGACTTTATTATCAGTATTTCTTTTGAAGACTTGTACTGGATATCTTTTATGTTTCTTGGACATCATTTTATGGATTTCGTAGTTTATCTTTCACATCAGTTTACTTATTTACTTAGCATCTTTATCTGCTTCGTTATTATAACTGCCTGTGAAATAATTCTTTGTTTATTATAAACTGCCTGAGACAAATACATGCCTGTGATGTCATTCAAATTTTCTTTACTATTTCTATCATGATTATTTTCTTGTGTTTTTTCACTGTTTGTTATTTATGCATTGATTGCGGGGGAGTTTTTCTCTTTTGCAATTATTTTGCTAAATGACAACGGGGGAGAAAAATAAAGATCTAACATTCTTTTTGAGAAAATGCAGGAAATGAACAATTTTTGATTTTATTTTCAAACTTAAATGTTATATCATTCATAGTTTGTCAATTATCAAAATAGGAGAGATTGTTGGCCCATTGGTCATATGGTCAAACTAATTTTAATAATTGATCAAACTCTGTCTGGATATATGAAGCTAGTCAGGATGTATCGGACTCTTGGACATGATCAAGAACAGCTATATACTCAGTTCAAGACCGAAGCGATGTTTGCCTGTTCGAGTCTGTATTTCTTTGAGCAATGTATTTTTCATTTTATTGAGTCTAGGAATACGTTGTACACCGAGTCGTACTGGTAAATAGGATATTCCAAAATGATTTCAAAATATTTTCAAAATGTCCTTAGTTTTGAAAAACATTTTTATTAACAAAAGCTTCAAAAAGGTTTTCAAAAATCCCAAAAACTAATTTTAAAAATCTAACCTAACCCTGACAGAACTCGGCCAGAGTTCGGCCAGAGTTCGGTTAGTGGCCTTTTTGATTTTTTGAATTCTCTGAAACTTGGTCCTCCTGCAGTTGCAGATTTGACCGAGATTACCTCATCGAGTTCTGCCTGAATTCTGCCCGAATTCTGTCTTTGGAATTCCTATAAATAGAGAAGGATTTCGATCATTTCAATTTACTCATTCACTTTCAATCTTCTCTCTATCTAAAGCTTTCAGTCTTCCAAAGAGTTTTCTTGAGCTTTAAATTTCAGATCCCAAGCCAATTACAATCCTCTAGTCGATTTTCCAGTACGGTACGGTCTAGAAGTTTCTGAGAGATTGTAATCAGAAGGCTTGATTGAAGAATACCTCTTCACAATTGAGTTGAAAGAGTTCTTCGTATCAAAGCTCGCGTTGTAGAAGTTACAAGGACTTCGTAAGAAAACTTACGGTTTTGCCAATAGTGGATTCAACTGGTAGCAAGAGTTCTACCGACTGGATTAGTCCTCAACAGAGGAAAACCAGTATACATCGCTGTCTTTGCATTTACACTCTTATCTCTGTCTTTACATTATTTAGTTGTGATTGTTATTCTGTGATCTTGCTGCTAACAATTTTAATTAGCATATTTCCGCTGCCAACTCTATTCACCCCCCTCTAGAGTATTGTACTTTACGATTTTGTTCCTACAGTATTGAGAGATGGGAGAGAGATGAGTGACTTGTAATGTGAGAAGGGTGAGCTTAAGTGACTTGTAATCTTGGCCTTGCGCCCCATTGTAATCCTTGTTTCAATATCAATAAAATGCATCTTTTGAATAACTTATGTTTTGTTCTAAATTTCTGCTGGCATATACAATGTCTCTGCTTGGGACCTCTGTACGACGACCCCGCCGTAACTGCTATAATCGGCCGTTATGGAACCCGTCTTACACGAGCGCAATCTAGGATCGTGCGGCATCACGCCTTAGCGAGGACGATCGCTACTACGGGAGCAGAGCGTGACATAAAGCAGGCTCCGAGACATTGGTACATGAAGTTTGAATCGTTTATGGGAGAGCATGGTTATGCACAGATGATGTCAGACCATTGTGCATTTGTGAGGTACTTTGCCGAGGATGATTTTATCATCTTATTGCTATATGTTGATGACATGCTATTACTGATAGATGTTGGAGTGGAAGGGGTTCCTAACCTATATAGAGAAGACCCCGGAGTACGACAAGCACCATTTGCGTGTCAGAGAAGCTCGGGGAGGTGACGAGACCATTCAGAGACGAAGAAGGAGCTCGGGAGCAACCAGAGTACATTCTGGAACAGGGGATGCAGAGTTCTGGCCGAACACTGTCTTCTTGGTTCCAGAACTATTCTGTCACGAAAACACAGAGTTCTAGCCGAACTCTGTGTCGACGGACTGAGGCTAATTTTAGGGTTTTTTACTGTTGGATCGTATCCTACGGTCGAGGTTTTGCTTCGGATTAGGGAGTTTATACATAGTTTTTCCAAACCCTAATCACATAACACAATATTGAAGAAAATAGAGAAAAAAGAGACAAGAGTGCCATTGCAACTTTGGGAGAGAAGAAGGAGGATCGAAGGCCATTTTCGAAGGAGAATCGTGTTTGGGTAATCTCTACTCGTCGTCTTTGTTCTTTATAGCCTTGTAATCAATTATTCTTACTTCCAAGTGTTGTGGGGATCCGTATTGGATCGGGAGAAGTTTGTAGAGGGTGTACTCCTTTATTTTATTAATGAAGGCTTCTCAAGGGTTGGACTCCGATCGTTCCATAGTTTTTCTCGTAAGGATTTTTCATGTCAAAAATTCTTTGTGTCTGCGTGGATTATGTTTGATGTTTGATTCGTGCGTTGTATTGCTCGGTTCTCTCGCAGGTACTCACTAGTTTGGGGAAAGGTTTTCGTACTTCTTTTCTAACAAAAGAAGACAATTCTGGGAAAGTATGGAGACTAAAATTTCATCATTAGTGGAACCTTGGGTTTGTATTGGAGATTGCAATTCCATTCTCAGTGCACAGGAGAAGCGTGGTGGAAACAAGTTTAACTACCATCATCACAAGCCTTTCATCAACTGGTTCAATCGATCTACAGCTATGGATATGGGATACATTAGTCCAGCCTTTACTTGGACTAATCGTAGAGCTGCTGACTACAAAAAGGTTGAATAGAGCCATGGTTGACACATCTTGGCATAGCCTTCACCCTAGAGCTGGAGTTTTTTACCTACCATGCCTCAATAGCGACCACAATCCCATATTATTGTCCCTAAATATTAGCTAGAAGGAAAATCTCTTAACCTCACATATTTGATGCAGCTTGGGTTCATGACCCTGACTTCACAAAACAAGTATCAAATACTTGGATGTCCTACAACAACTCTTCCACTCTTTTCTCTAACCTACAACTTCTTCTACAGTCCCTACGAGGTTGGGGCAAACGGAAGTTATGCATTATCAAGGATGACATCAAGGCTCAGGAAAATACTCTCCTCCGACTTCAAAGTCTACCAGTGACTAATGATCTGCTTCGTGAAGAAAAATATATTCAAATTTCTTTAAACAAACTTTTTCTACAGCAAGAACGCTATTGGAAGCAAAGGTCTTGCATTTCGTGGCTCAAAGAGGATGACAAAAAAACAAAATTCTTTCATATAATGGCAATGAATAGAAAGCAGAGGAATTCCATCTCCTGCATATCTAAGGAGAATGGTGAACAAGTTTTTACTCAAGCGAAAATCTCGAATACAATGGTATCCCCTTCAATTCCTTATTCCGTCCCACTGATACCACCCATGTTCTATCTCATATTGTTGCGAAATTCAATCGCATTCACTCTGAAGAGAATGAAATCATCTACTGCATCCCCACCGAGGAAGAAATCAGATTAACTATGAAGAATATGCAACACTATAAATCTCCAGGACCTGATGGATTTTCTACCATATTCTATCAAAACTGTTGGGACCTGATGGATTTCCGTGAAAAGAGCTGCCGTTAGGTCTCGTAGATTACTTATTACCGAGGGGGGTGAAGATGCAGACGATGTTCCGGAGGTAATACCAAGTCGGAGCCATCTCCTTGTTGTGGTTTTCTTTCTCTCAGGATATGACTTAATTATTTTTTTTTGTAGGTGTCTGATGAACCGGTCTCTCATGAACCGTCTGCCGCCCCTGAGGTTGATCCGGCCCTTGCTGCTTTGATTAGTGGCATGTGTTCCGCGATCCTTTCAGCGGGGGCTCTCCCAGCGGCGGCTGAGGACTCCCAAGTTGCAGAGGCCCCAGTCCGGGATGACGAAGGTTCCCTCGGGCCTGCCTCCGAGGTTGCTGAATTTCTGCAAGGCGACACCGATCTCATCGCATCCCCTCCCGAAGGTGCTGGGGCGGAGGAGCCTATCATATTCAATTCGGAGGCTGCTGGTGAAGAGGCTGCGATAGCTGTAGGAGAACCTCAGCCTCCACACTCCTCCACTGGTAAGATAAGCCAAATATTGACTAGTGAGGGGGCTTATTTGCTCTATCAACATATCCTCCGGGTCAAATCGATTCATGGTTGTCTTGGCCCTACAGGTCCTGGCCCTTTACTTCCCACCGTAGATGTTCTTGGGGAAGGCTCGGCCCGCCGCGATCTGGGGAAAAGGAGCATTTCCTCTCCTTTGCCGTCTCATGTCGAGGGGCCTCCCGCCAGCTCTGGACAGATGGGAATAGAGCTGGCGATGGTCTCTGCCTCATCCTCTGCTGCTTATACGGCTCCGGAGATTGACCTCTCGACCCTGCCGAGCATTCAAGTTCTGTGGGCTGCAGAAGAGGAGTTGGCCGCTGTTCATGAGTCCTTTCGTGCGGAGTTTATTTCCCTTGTAGCAGGAGCGGCAGATTCTGTTGCATCTTCTTCAGCGTTGTCGGCTACACTCCCGTTGACACCAGCTTCTTCGAAGGCTCTGGATGAGGTGACGCAGGATGTGGTCAACAGCTTCTATCGTCATTTAAAGAGGGGCGTGGATGCTGCCGTAGAACGGGGGATCCCTTTTTCTCTGTCTCTGCAGGGTGCTCGGGGTCAGATTAACACTTTGAAGGCTCTTCCTGGCGGGGTGGGGTCGGCTGCACTCCTGGAGCCTAAGTTGACAGAGGCTGATCAGCTTGTGACCCAATTGCTGGCGATACGGCAGGCTCGCTTGCCTGCTACGATTGAACGGGAGCGGGGCTTCCTTATTGCTGCTCGAGATAGGATCAAGCTTGCTCGAGATACAGTCGGGCCAGTTGTGCCGAGGGACCTTGACAAGTTCTCCATTTCGTATGACAGGCTGGGTCGTCGAAGTCAGGCTTGTAGGGCTCGGGAGTGTCTGCTTCTCGTGGAATAGCTGACACGAAGGACCAGATTCTTGTACTTCAAAGGGAGTTGGCCTTCTTAGAGTCAGAGCTGGGGGCTGCTCGTGCGGAACAGGAGTCAATCGCTCGGGAGGCCGAGAGGGTTTCCCGATCTTCTGTCAAACTGGAGCGGGCTTTCAAGAAATTCGAGGACAACTGGCAAGCTCATGCTCATCTGGTGGACACGACGGTACTGAGCCAGGAGGCGGAGCGTCAAGCCAAATAGAGGCTTGAGCGGTCGGCTGCCTTGCTGACGGATCGTCTCATGGCGTTATGTGCCCCGGAGCAGTGATCAGTCTTCTGTCTTCTTTTGTTGTCTCTTTTTTTTTGTCTTCATCTTGTAAGAGATGAGATCCCAAATGATGTAGCACTTTGAATTTTGAATAAATGAGCATGCTTCAACTCATCTTCTCTTTTTTGTACTTGTGGTGTTCGTGGATTTGGACCTACTGGGGGATTATTTGTGGACCTGTCACCCTGGGCGTACCTTGGTTTTAGGTACGAGTAACAAGTTTTGGAGAGGAATACCTAGAACAACTTCGCGATAAGACAGCTATAGAAGTTTTTGGTATTCAGGAGAATACCAAGGAGCAGCTGGGCTCTCAGGCATGATAGGGAAGGGATGGGCATGTACTGGAGATCCAGTACAGCATCTGTGGTCGACTGAGGATATTTGTGGTCAACAGAGGACATTTGTGGTCAACAGAGAACATTTGTGGTCAACAGAGGACATTTGTGGACCTATTATCCTTGTCGTACTCCGATTGTGGGTACAGATAATAGGTTGAAAGGGAACCGACATAGTTACTCAGAGGTAATGGGGACATGGCAAGCATGAAGGTTTCTTCGACGGAGCCTTCCCACTCAGAGGTAATGAGGACATGGCAGGAGTGGGCTCAATGAAGAGGGGGTACATAGAACAACTCAGAGGTAGGAGAACGTGGAAGTTCTATGCGAAGGGGCGGTTTGTTTTTGGTGGAAGTAAAAAATGACTCAGAGGTAATGAGGACATGGCCGTTTCAGAAATTTGTAGATCGATTACCATTTTTGTGCACTGGGAGTGCGGGTAGTGGATCATGAGGGAGGATCTCTTCCAGGAAGAAAGTTTAGAGGTACAATCATACGTGACTTACTATCTGAAAGAGTGACCAAAATGTGAGTTCAGAGACACCAACGGGCACATAACTCGGTAATTTAGAATATTGAGAAAGTGTGAGTTCAACGGTACCAGCGGGTACATAACTCAGTATTCTAAGGTACATGTGGGTGTGAGTTCAGCGATCCCAACGGGTACAAGACTCGATAATCGGAAGGAAATGTGGAGGTGAGTTCAGCGGCATCAGCAGGTACATGACTCGATAATCTGAAACGTCGTGGATGTGAGTTCAGCAGTACCAGTGGGTACATGACTCGATGATCTGGAGGGAATGTCGTTTAGACATAATATTTCTTCAGGAACTTGCCGATGACGGGCAACATGAGCAAGTCTCCGTTTTGTTTCGCGAGGCGTTAAGCATCGTTGGAGAATACTGCCTCAATGATAAATGGGCCTTCCCACTTTGGCTGGAAATTGCCGGCGGTCTTGTGAGTCATGACCATCGGCCTCCGGACTACCAGAACGAGATCGTCCACTTGGAATGTTCTGATTTTGACCTTCTTGTTGAAGGCTCCAGAGATGCGTGCTTGGTATAGCTCAATTCGTTGCTAAGCCAAGAGGCGCTTTTCATCTAGTGCCTCCAATTCCTGTAGCCGACGATAGTGGTTTTCATCTGTCGTTAATTGATGTGTGAGGGAGACGCGTAGTGAGGGAATCTGAGTCTCCAATGGGAGGACTACCTCACTCCCGTACACTAGGGAGAATGGTGTATTCCCGGTGGCTGTTCGAACTGTGGTGCGATAAGCCCATAAGCATTCGCCGAGCTTCTCATTCCAGTCGCATTTGTTGGAGGAGACAAACTTCTTGAGGAGTTTGATGATTGTTTTGTTGAATGCCTCTGCCAACCCGTTCGCTGCCGGGTTGTACGGTGTTGAAGCGACATTCTGAATACGGTACTTATCGCAAAACCGATAGAATACGTGGCTTGCAAACTGCGGACCATTATCATGGATGATCCTTCGGGACAGTCCAAAGCGGTAGATGACGTGATGCTTAAGGAAGCTGATCACGTTTGAAGTCTTGACTTCTACGAGTGGGACAGCTTTCGCCTATTTGGAGAAGTAATCAGTGATCGCAAGTATGAAGCGATGTCCTCGGGAGGAAGGTGGGGTGATTGGACCAATGATATCCATTTCCCATGCTTCGAATGGCCAGGACGCCACTGTCGGATATAGAAATTCAGATGGTCGGTGAATGAAGTCTGCGTGAACTTGGCAGGCTTTGCATTTTCTCGCATAATCTATCGCATCTGCCACCATCGTGGGCCAATAGTAGCCCATTCGTCGAAGACGGTCTTGCAATTTAGGACCAGGCTGGTGGGCCCCGCAGACACCGTTATGAGCTTCTCGTACGGCTTCTTTGGCTTCTGCGTTTGACAAGCATCGAAGCAACAACCCGTCGTAGGATCATTGATACAGCATTTTCGTCTCTATATCATAGAAGAATCTGAGAGAATGTTGTCTGATGGAGGTGGCTTCCTTTGGATTCTCTGGGAGGATGTCGTAGACGACAAAGTCGATGAATGGCTGTCTCCAGTCTGGTGCTTCGTCGACCGCCTGGGCGGAATAGCTTGCCACGAATTGAACATTGTTCTTGGGGCAGACCAATTCGTGGCCTATCACGTCAACCGAATGATGAGTGTAGTTTGGCACTGCTAAGGAAGCGGCAAGGCCCGCTAAGGCGTCAGCTTCGATATTTTGGAGTCTGGGGACGTGCTCGATGAAGAATCCCTTAAATGATGAGATGATGTTGATGGCTATTTGGTGGCAGGGGATCATGTCTTCATGGCGGACTTCGTATGATCCTCGAATCTGATTGACGATTAATTACGAATCGCCGTATGCTTCAAAATATTCTGCCCCCAGCTCTTTTGCAAGTTGGAGACCGATGACTAAAGCGTTGTACTCGCACTACAACAAGTAGGACTTACTATAGCAGATTTTTGATAGCGTTCGGGTCTGAATGCTATAGAATACTATTAGTAATAGCATATTTTTCTGGATTGCTATTATAAATGCATAACAAAAATAACATATTACGTTCTGTAAGCGTTTTATGTATGCTGTAACATTTTATGTATGCTATAATAGATTAAGTTCTGACTCTCAAAAAGGTCTCCCGTTCGAATCCTGGCGGAACCAATTTAGGTTTTTTTTTTTTTGCTTTCTACTTGGTATCAGAGGACTTAAATCCTCACCATTGATTTCTTTTACACTCAATCACAACCATCATCTCATCTAACCTATAGAAAGCCATGCCTCTGCATATTCTCCTACCAAAAATAAGTTCTGCTGCGCGCCATCTCTCTCCCCCTTTCCGTCCGAAAACCACAGCAGCCCTAGGTACTCTCTCTCTCCCCCCTTCCCTCTCTCTCTCTCTCTCTCGCGATCTTTTCGTCCCTCTTCTTCTCACACACAGAGTCATGAATTTAGTCATGATTTTTTTTGATTTAGTCACGAATTCTAAAAACCACAGCGTGTGACCTAATTTTTTTGATTTAGTCATGAATTTTTTGATTTGCAACTAATCCTAGTTTCTGTCTCTTCCTCTCTCACACAGAGTTCTCCATTTTGATTTGAGGGTTTTGCTCTCAAGATTGAAACCCTAGATTTGGGTTGTTCATTTTTCTTAATATTGAAGGCTTAATTTCAAAGTAAATAATCTTTTTGTTTTCCTTATTACTTATTTTCATGCAATCAATTCAATGTTGTGCTTTTTAGAAACAAGAGAACAATTTTTGTTTACCCTATTTTCATATTAATGTGCTCTTTAGGCCCTCCTGCAAATTTTTTGGTGTCATCATGATGAATAAAGACTGGGTTCATCTTAACAAGTATTGACAATTTGAAATCCATCCCTATATTAAATTGTTCTCGTAAATTAAATCCATTTGTAACACATGTTTATTTAATAATTACTTTGTATATGTTTTTAGGAATACAACATTGTATAAGCAATCTGTTCGTTAGTTTGTGGAAATTGCCATGTCTAATGCGAAGAATCCAGACTTGATGTTTTGTCCCTGCATAGATTGTAAGAATTTGCTTGAGTTTTTGTTCCATATTTTTCTCAAATTTATGGCAGCTTACAGAACAAAATTATTGTATACATTGCTTATCATTCTGGGTTAAGATTTGCAGGTATTCACAAAATAGGAATGCTTTTTATTTCTAAGAGACAAATAAATATCATACAACCTATGATACAAACTTGTTTTCATACAAGGATGAATCATTTTTTACTTGTTATTGTGCCTTACGCTTTGGTGATACCATATTTGTAGGTGGTTCATAACATGGCTCAGGGTGAGGTAATATATAATAAATTCCCTCTATTGTATTTGAAATTAGGTTTAGATATATCTTATTTATTTTTTATTGTATTAATTGGTTGCTTATTCGTAGAGTTCAAAACAAGCAAAGAAAAGAACAAAAAACCAAAAACGAAGCATTGAGGCCACTTTTATTAATGATTTTAATGCTGGATTACGTATAAATGAGCAAGAAGGTCCAAATGCGGTAAGTTAGACAAATTTTTGTGTACAAATTTGTGAAAGCAAAACACAACTGTATTTCTAATATATGTTTTTCTTGCATACTTGTAGAGTGCAAATCAAGCAAGGAAAAAAACAAAGAAGCAAAAGCGAGGGAAGAAATACAATGAAGTGCTACTGCATGGCCGACCAAACACATTTTGATGTTGGATGACTAGGTATGGTAATCTTTCTTTCTAAACTGGTCATACTTATTATATATATATATATACATATGTTCTGCTTACAAGAGATCCCTCTATTTCCTCATTTCTTTATCATCTAAACTCTGTTTTAGTTCCACAATGTTTTATATTGAACCTGACTTTAGTTACTGTTGCACTTGGCTTAATTACTATTTTAGTTCCTCATTTCTTTCATCTAAACTGGTCATACTTACTGTTGTTGTTACTGCTGCACTTGGCTTGGGTTGAGCCTATGATCTGCTCCTCATAAGAACACTGCTAAATAAACTCTACCATTTTGGAAATTTGACTCTCCAAATGATGTTTGGCATAAAGTCTACCATTTTCTCTGTAACATTGTAGAATGAGTTCAGTTTTTTTTTTTTTGGATAAAGCTATTACATTCATGATTTTGGAACCGGAGCAAGCAAATTTATGGCTTAATACCTGCAAGATCATTAACCTATACATTGAATGCTAGGTTATGGCAATAAAAATGTCAGCTTAAAACCTATTGTTAACCTACAATGTTACAGAGAAACTGTTTTAAGCATGTTACAGAGCAAATTTGTTAAGCCATAAATTTTCTCAGGTTAATGATCATGTTTGCCTATACATTTATGGATAAAGCAAATTTATGGCTCAGGTTAATGATCATGTTTGCTCAGGTTAATACAACTTAAAATTTTATGGATAAAGCAAATTTATGGCTTAAGAGAGTATCAGTTGTCAGGGAAGAACACACAAGTGTCAGGTTCCTTTATGGACAGCAAGGGACATGAATTAAAGGGATTGGGAGCAAGCATCTTGCCATTTCAGAGCCTATTATTCCTCCTTGTTTCAGAGTAATATCTCAAGCATGCACTCCTCTCCATAGTTCAGTACTACTTTGACAAGTTGTTCATTTTGTAGATATTTACATACCAACAAAGTTGTATCTGATTCATATGTAGATAAGATCATAATTTTCATCTAGTTATCTGTAGAGTTAGTAGTCTAGAGAGGTAAATCCATCTCTCTACTGTAGAATTAGGGGTCTAGAGAGGTAAAGGGAAATTGTTGTAGTACTTGTGACCAGTACACTTCCTAGAATGAAGCATAGTGCTGATCATGCATTGTTGTAGGAGTGTGTGTGATATTCAGTAGGAGAGGGCAGCAGCAGGTATATGGAGCTAAAGGTTAGTATCAGTAAGCTACAATGTTGGTATCGATGAGAGTATTTGGGGGCTATATATATATATATATATATATATATATATATATATATATATATATATATATATATATATATATATATATATATAAGTTCTAAGTACAAATATAGATATATGTATATATATGTCAATTTATATGATAGGAGAGTTTAGTTTGGACCATTGAGAGAGTATCCTGTGTTTGGGAAATGTCCAGTTGCAAGAAGAGAAATAAGAGAACAACAGAGCAATGCTATAGGCATTGCCTTGTTTGTACTGCCATAGGCCAAGGTATTTAGTGTTCAACCATAGGCCAAGGTATTTAGCCTATGGCCAATGGCCAGACAAGCCCATAAAATTAGTCAACTTGTTCCATCAGTTCCAACTTCATTTACTTTAGAAAAGCCATTTTCAGACAATAAGAGTAAAGCAAAAGGTTACCTCATTAACTTAAAAATAAGTACCATTGAGTGGAAAACTTCCCCTCATTGTTGTTCTACAGGGTATCTGCATATGGTTTTGTTGCAGGCATCAGTTAGCATCTGATATTAGTAATCTTTTTTTGTGTGCATATTTTATACTAATGGATGTATTATTTTTTTCATATTTGTGTAGGTTGGCGATGAAATACGTTTTGGATGTAGATAGAAGCTAAAAGTAAATATTTTTGGGATGTCGATAAAAGCTACAAGGTGGATGGACGACAAGCACTATTTTGGACAGCATACATATATAGCTGATGGTGTCATGATGCTTAATTTCTAGGATACATTAGTTTTTTTGACTAGTATCAAGTACTTTAACATCGATCAACTTTTTGTACATGTTGAATGTTTTGTTGAATGGAAAATGTATGAATTTTCCAATTTTGGACGTTGATCAAGTACTTTAACATTAATCAACTTTTTGTACATCTTGAATGTTTGGTTGAAATGGAAAATATATGAAAGCATTGATGAACTTTTTGTACATCTTGATTGTTTGGTTGAAATGGAAAGTCCATATTTGTTTAATATATTGTATTTTATTTTCTGTAAACATGGTTCAAATGGTGGAAAATGTATCAAATTTCATTCAGCATTCATAAAACAGGGTACAAATGCAGTAGAAAATTGTTTTGAAATTGGGATGCTCACAGCAGGGCTATAGCGTTCAATAATGCTATAGGATAACAGCACTCACAAATGCCATAGATGAACAACACTCGCTTGTTAACATCAGTGTAAAGTTATAGCGTTCACTATCTACAACGTTCCTAAACGCTATTGGTTAATGGCGTTTCATTATAGCGTACAAAACGCTATAGCTAGGAACAACGTTCATGAACGCTATAATATTATACCGTTCTAGAACTATAGCGGGGGCTTTTACAGCGTACGTTTTACGCTATAATACGGTTACTATAGCGTTTATTGCATGCTATTATATGCCATATTTGTTGTAGTATCGGCCACGTTGTTAGAGCAGGGTTCCGTGAGAGAGTAGGCACGATTGATCACGAGCCCGGTAGGAGAAATCAATACAACCCCGACTCCAACGATGATGTTTTCCTTGGGTCCAGTTCTTGAAGTGCTGTCGAAGAACATTCGCCATATGTTATCGTGAGTGGTTGTATTCGAGTCGGCGACCTCATCTGGGATCTCTTCATATATTCTGGATGACTTCGATCCTGGGTAGGCTACCAAGAAGTCTGCCAGGGCTTGACCTTTGACAGCCTTCTGCGGGATGAAGACCATATGATAGGGGGACAGCAATATTGCCCATGTAGCGAGGCGAGAGCTGAGTGCCCCTGGCTTGGTCATGAGGACTCTGAGAGGGTTGACTCGTGAGATCATATGTATGGTTTGTCCTGTGACATAATGCCGCATCTTCTGAATAGCGAACACCAAGGCGAGGTATTCCTTCTCTACCGCAGTGTATCGGTGCTCCGGTCCAACCATCATTCGGCTGAGGTAGTATATGGCTTGTTCGTGGCCTGCATCATTGTTTTGTGCCAACAGAGCACCAAGGGAGTGTTCCATTGCTCGTACGTATAGTAGAAATGGTTTTCCGGCAACCGGGGCCACCAAGACTGGAGGATTTGACAAATATTCTTTGATGCTGTCGAAGGCACGCTGACATTCCTCGTCCCATACGAATGAGACTCCTTTCTTCTTGAGGTGCGTGAACGGTCGGCATCGCCCGGAGAGGTTAGAAATGAACCTCCTGATGTAAGCTAGCCTCCCTTGGAGGCCTCTGACACTACAAGAAATATGTACATTATTAGCGCGAAAAATCTGCTATCAAACGTATTACATAGCGTTTTCATAAATGCTATGTCATCGGCAGCTATCTTAGGTTCCACCCATACGATAGCGTTTTTCTAGAATGCTACGACAGGTTCAGATACAATAGCAATATCTGAATGCCTTAATTTTCTTTATTATGGCACATCCGTTTTATGTTAAAAACTTGATGACAATTCATATTTTGTGCTATGATAGGACGTTCTACAATAGCAATTTTTTATTGTTTTAAAATATTTTGTTATAGCGTTAATTAATTATATCACGGCTAAAGTTTCGTGCTATAATATATGATTATAACAGTTTTTTTTTTTTTTTGCTATTAAACGTATTTTCATTCAATAAGAACCTGTTTTACGTATCTATTGTAATATTAGAGAACCTGTTTCACATGATATAAATAAGAACCTGTTTTACACAAATAAGATCATTCATAACACAAGTCTAAAACCAATCCAACATACATAACACAAGTCTAGAGTTTCATTCAACATACATAACATAGGTTTGAATCCAAAATACACAAGTCATAAGTTCATAAGTTCATAAGCCTAGCTAACTCGGACCAAAGTTTGTTTATTCCCCTGCAAAAAAAGCAACAAGGTCTTACATCAGTTCAATATTAACAAGAAAAGATAAAATAATTCACTGATGCTCTACAGAGCATTTATGAATTATTATTAAGAAAAATACTTTTGACGCAGAGAAGCTACAATCAACCCGGCATTGCTTCATAAAATTCAAATATTGTATCTGATGGGAGGAAAAAAAACCCAGCAAAGACGGTTCAAGTAAACAATAGAACTAACCTGACCAACCCCGGCAAGAAGGAAACGTCCGAACTTTACAAAAGTGAGAGAATTTACGAACCCAACCTGTCGTCATCAAATTCTTGGAAATTAACCTTAGAGACTTGGAGAGATTATGTTAAATGCTTGAAACATCATCAAATTGAAATAAAAGAACAGAGAAATCATCTCGCACAACACAATCCAATTTTATTATATGACCTGATTATATCGATTACTCTCATTTTATCACAAACACAACAAGCAGGATGAATACAAAAACGAGAAGAACAAACAAGTTTGTATCACGAAGATGGATTCAACAATGCAGCACAATTATTAACAAGATGGCCCCTAATAGCATGAACAAGAAAAAAAATCATAACACAATCAATTTTATTACAAGGTAACTTTAATTATACCAATTACTTTCGTTTTATCACAAACACAACACAACAAGCAGGCATGAACATAAAAGCAACGTGTCATCCAGCCTCCACCTAGCTACTAACACGGGGAAAAAAATGAGGGATCATTGCCTATATTCTAGGGGAACTTGGAGACTGCACCATGGTCGCATGTGCTTAAGGCATATATGAGGGATCATTGCCTTAAGGGTGCTCTATGTTTTATGCCTACTGATCGCCTAGGTTTTATGGCACGACCCTCTCATGATCAAAGCTACTTTAGATATGTATATAGTCCATGTCATAATTTTACCATGATTTTTTTCCAAAGAGTTGCCATGTAATTACCTGTAACATGTTCATATTGTATTAAACCTAACATGTAGATGAATTTGCCCAAAAGGATGAACCGTAATTTGATTGCCAACTTAACAGAAGTAGGGTGTTATAGTATACAAACATGAACACAATTGCCACCACTTTAGTATTAGGGCTTGTTAAATATATGCTTGAACAGCAATTAAGAAACATTAACCATAGTTAGAATGGAATACCACTGGATAACTAAATAAAGGCTGGATGCATCTATCATCACTTCTGATTGCCCATAGACAAACAACACCGTTGCCAGCTCCAGATGCAGCAAGATCACTACCTCTACAAATAGCCACCGAACTCACCCATGACTGGGCTGAAGAACAGCCGACAACTTTGCCAAAGCCATTTTCTGAAACAAAGAGCATAAACAATTACTTTGCGAATGCAGTACAAATGTTAAGATGATGGCAAGCCACGCACAAATAAACAAAGATATAAGACAGCAAAAGATTATTTTATTGTCTAAGACTCCAACTTAGAGAGATGGACAAGACCTACATGAAAGATGAATTTAGGCTATTGATCCAATCCATTTAGCACTATTAAGTGCAATGCAAATAGATGCTCTTACCTTTCTTATAACCATAAAAGCAAACGTTAGTAGCAATACATGCAGGAACATTACTTTTGGGTTTTAAGTATTTTACAATAGACATCATAAATATCAAAATATCATCAAAGTAACAGCTATTAGACAGCTCTCTTTCCTCTTCTGTTATGCCACTAATGGTCAGGCAACTCCAAAAGATTCCATGTTGGCTACTTAGTATTTTACTATGTCGAAATAATTTATTTGAACCTATTTTAGAAACCTAAGCAGCTAAATACAGTTCCCAGTTCTGGACCTCGAGTGTAACAGGTACATATGAATATTGTTTCCAATCTTAATTACTAGGCATTTTCCAATAGCAAGGCTTTGAGTGCTCTTTTGACCATTGGACTCACCTTGCATCCAAATCAAAGAATTAATTAGAGAAAGATAACTTTCCAGATAATTTACTTCTGCCAAATAGTCTATATCCAAGGTTTCAAGAATTGGGATTTGTCCTAGATGTTCTGAGGATATTAGTTCAGTACCATTAGAAGCAAGGTTCACAATATTGGTATAGGTTTCGGAGTCTCGGACCCTTCCTATTGAGTATCTGGTGGTTGTGGTTTCGGCAGTTTCAACGATTATCGGGTTTTTCATTTCGGAAAGGCCAAAAATGATAAAAGAGTATTTTAACATATTTTATATTTTGTTTTTCTTTAGTTTTAAATGGAAACATATTCAACATTGCTAAATTGTTCAAACGCAATAGATATTATTGTTTATTTACTTGTCCTTAGACATTGTACAACCATAAAAAATAGTTTTGAAGGGAATAATATTAATATGGATGAGTGTTACGAATTTATTGATATACAACTTTAACCAATGGTAATAGTTACCGTGTGTCGATAAGGATATCGACACACTAAACAATTGTCGATCTTCGGCACAACTGAATCATTATGTAGACACTCATTTTCGACTCTCTCTCTCTCTCTCTCTCTCAATTTTTCTTTGTCGAATTGAATTAATTGGGAAAGAGACCCCAACACTGATCGGTGTCGGTAGCCGGCAGTATTGGAAAGGGACATGCCAAAACAGATACGATTCGGCCAATCCCGATACATATTGGTATCGGCCGATACTGAAACTATGATTAGAAGGGCAACTAGAGCATAATAAAAGCAAAAAGAACAAAGTAGAGAATTTACCTTCCCAACTATGCAGATATCTATTATGTTATCATTATTTTTCCTCAAATGTTTTCCACTATCTATTCCAAGGAAAGACAAATACCTTATAAAGTTGGACAGTCCGATCATGCCCTGCAGTCAAAATTTGTTCCTTGCGTAGACAATCAATTGTAAGTATTTCACTTTGATGTCCATGTAGAGTGTCCATGTGAGTTCGGTCTTCTACATTCCATAGCTTAATTTGTCGATCAAAAGACCCAGAAAAGAGTTGTGGGGTTCCCTGCCTGAAAGTAAGAAAAGAGACGGGTCCTCTATGACCATGGAAGGCCTGTTAAGAAAGATATTAATGATTAGAAATCAAAACAATGAATTTGCAAAGTTGGACATGCATTCTGGTAGGCCATTACACTTATAAAACTACTTGATCTCTACAAGAACTTGTAAATGCAGTGCATGCAAATTGGTTGGTCCTATTAAACTACAAAAGAGGCACTACCACTTAATATAGGTGTATTATGAAGAGACAGTGAGTTTTATGTATTAAGAGAACATGTTTGGCCAACTGCAGACTTGATTATTTTGCATACCATCTACAGAGTTGCTTTTAGAAATTATACATCAATGTAAAGTTTTAACTAAAAGCAGTATGTCAGGACATGATACATATCAACACATCTTGCAGAAGAATGTTCAAATTTTCAAACATATAAAACCAAAACATAGTTATAAATGAGAACCTGAATGTGCTCCCTTGTGCGTGTGTCCCATAGATGGACATGACAATCTAACCCGCCAGTAGCCAAATACCTACCATCTGGGCTGACAGCTAAGGCTAATACGTGCTTACTTCTCTTTGCAGAGGGATTTTGAGGAGCTTTAGAGTGATGTGAAATCAAAATGTCCTCACTGGGCCACAAATACTTCTCACTTTTACCACTCTCAACATCCCAATGCACAACGTATCCATCTTTAGATGCTGAAAACCCCCTGGTATCATCCTCAGACAAAGTAACAGATGTAACGGACTGCCGGTGTTTAACTAAAGGTATATCAGCTCATCTACTTGGCCTATACATGATATACCAGGATCCATTATTTAAAGATAGGCAGAGCGCCCAGTTAAGGAAGGGCTAACTGAATAATTTCTCTGGTGCACATAAATTTTACCCTGACGAGAAAGATTACAAATATAGAATCAGCCACTGGAGTTATAAAAAATACAAGATTTTATTTTAAGAAAATGAGCTAGACTGAGAAAATGAGAAAACCATGTGGCACATAAACCACAACCAAACCAAATGAGTTTTTGCTATGGTAAAATCTAATAAAATCCACATTGATACTAAGGTTATGACTTATGATACGAAACAGGGGATTCCTCAGAATAAGCAGTCTGTAAAAAAAATCAACAAAGTGCAAGTTACCACGGGCATGTCAGAATATATTGCTTTAGGACAAATACGACTCTTTCCATACCATCATATAACTAGTGCAGAAATCAGGTGGTATCGGTACTAGCGATGAACTGCAGCTGACACATGCGCTTTGGCTGTAAGCCGGATTGTAAAAGACGAAGCTGCAATTGCAGCAGCAGATGGTTCTTCCACCCACTTCACTTTGGTTTTTAGTACTGATCTTGGATTGCAATTATGTTGCTTTTTGATAAGGTCTGTGTATTTTCTCTGTAAAAAAATGTAATGAGTATACTCATTGTGAGCACTCTTGTTAGAAAATACTTTTTATCTCTGTTGAAAACTAGTATTGGAAGATGAATTGAGTTTGAAAGAAGCCCATCAACTATGATACAAATCATAGAGGGGAACGCCGTCACTCAGAAATAAGCAGTACACACATTCTCTCTTCACAAAAAGATGCAGCAAGAAGAACAAAAAAGATTCAAAATTTAGGATCAGCTATGATATAACTCACTTCATACAAGATTTTTTTCAAAAAAACATACCATAAAAAAACCCTACTTGGAGATAGGTTATGACACGGAAAAGCAGATTCAGCATTGTGCTACATATCAGGCACGAATGGGACACTCCAAATGCAATAGGAGTCTAGGACACACCAAAACTGGGCTGTGTCGGAATTGTTTTGTGTCTTATTGGTGTCCGTCAACACAGCTTCTTTCTTACAATAAATTCAGTAATAATAAAAAATAAAGTTTGAAATTTAAAATCAGACTGTAATTTCAAAAGCAAAGAGCTTCCTTTTCCAGAATCGAGACTCGAAAAATTGGTGAAGTGAGAAGATACAGACACTCCAGAACCGGTGCAATCGTAGTATTCGTCTCCGTGCAACATATAAATTCAATAATTAGAAGAACCAAACTTGGAGAAAGATGGAAATGCCGAAAAGATCACCTAGAAGCAAAAATTTTCGGGACACGGCCGCTCTCCTCGAGCTGGCTCTTCTTCAAGAACTCCGCGACCAGGGAATCCCTCCCCCCGTCCCTCTCCTCTCTGTCCTCCTCCCCATACTCCTCGTCCGCCTCCTCGATCCTCTTCGTTTCTTTCTGGATCCTCTCCAAGTACTCCCTCGCGATCCGGTACTTCACTTCCGCCGCGGTCTCCCCCGCGGCCTCCTCCTCCTCCTCCTCCCCGACTACTCCTGCACCCGCCTGAGAACCTCCGGCGTCGTCGTCGTCGTCGCTCGGAAGGCTCTCGAGTTTTAGGGTTTTTCGAAAAAGAGGGAAACTGAAAGAGAAAATAAAAGAAACCTGAAATAAAAGAGGAAAAGTATTTTTTTGGTCAAGTGTTTGGCGGTATAAGTGTTTTTAGGTTCCCGCTTAATGAAACTCTATCTTAGCGTTTATCAAATGCTATTATAAAGTAACCAAAATATCAAACTTATTTTTTATAGCAGTTCAGCAAAACGTGCTATTACGTTATGCTATCAATGTGCATTTTTTTTGTAGTGTGAGTTCGCGGAGATTTCTCGGGGGACCCATCTCCATAATTGCCTTCGTTTTCTCAGGGTCTACATGAATGCCCAGAGCGGTGATGATGAATCCCAAGAATTTTTTGCTAGATACGCCCAAGAAAGATTTCGTAGGGTTCATTTTCAGATTGTGGGCTCGCATCAGGTCGAATACCGTCCTCAGGTCCTGCAGATGATCTCCCTTACAGCGACTCTTGACGGCGATGTCATCAACATAGCATTCCACCGTCTTGCACAGGTATTCTCTGAAGATGATACTCATGTCTCGTTGATACGTGGCGCCAGCATTCTTTAAACCGAAAGGCATGACTGTGTAACAGTATGTGCCAATCGGTGTTTGGAATGATGTGTGCTTTTCGTCGTCAGGAGACATCTTAATTTGGTTGTACCCCGAGAATCCATCCATGAACGACATACGTTCGAAGCCACATGTGTTGTCAATCATGATATCTGTGATAGGGAGGAGGAATTCGTCTTTCGGGCATGCCTCATTCAGATTGCGGAAGTCGATACAGATTTGGATTTTTCTATTCTTTTTGAGGACCGGAACTATATTGGCGACCCAATCGGGATGTTGCTCCTCACGAATGAAGCCGCTGGCTATCAGTTTGTTGGCTTCGGCTTCGATCGCGTCCATGACACCTGGGCGGAAGCGTCGTTGTTGCTGCTTGATTGGCTTTGCATATGGCCGTATGTTGAGTTTGTGAAGAGCAATATCGGGATCTATCCCCGGTATGTCTTCATAACTCCATGCGAACACATCAATATATTCTCTGATAAGTTCCAGCAGCGATTCTCGCTCTTCGTCTGTTAAGCTTTTACTGACAAAGATTGGCTTTAGAGAGGATTCGCTGCCGAGGTCGACCTACATAACCTCATCTTCGGTAGGAGGTTCTCTCTGCTCGAACCGCTTTTCCTATTGTGCATCCAGCTGTTGGGCCCACGGCTCTAGTTCAAGGATTTCAGGAATATCTTCGTCTTCTTCGTAAGCGTCGGCGAATGCCATATTGACTGAAGGACTTGCCTAAATATGTCTCCGATGCTGATATCCGAGTCGGAGGTTGGTGACCCGGTTAAATGTGACTGCCAGTCGCACTCTTCATCCGAACTCTCAGGTGTTGTCGTGGGAGTTACATACCCTAGTCCACATCAAGTTTTGCTATAGTAGTCCCGTGGCTTGCCTGTCACGCCCCGCTCCCGTAGGAGCGATCGTCCTCGCTAAGGCGTGATGCCGCACGGGCCTAGGTTGCGCCCGTGCAAGGCCAAGTCCAGAAACGGCCGATTTAAGTTCTAGGCCACAGAGTCGCACAGAGTGTCCCCATTTGCAGCGGAATATAAATGAACACAATTGGAGCGAAACGAAATTCTTTATTGATATTCAACAAGTTTACAAGCGGCGCTAGGCCGATATTACAATTCGCTCAAACTCTCTCTCTCGGAAGCATAAAAGGCGTGCCAAGTGGCTTACAAGATGGAATGATTCATGGCGATGTTCCGATACATTATGTCCTGTATATGGTGCTCCAGCTCCTTGCAACGCTCCAAGGCCCAGAGATAGCTCCGCGCCTTAGCACGTTCGATTGAAGCTCCGCACCCGCCGGCGTCTCCTGCTATCCTGCAAGCATACTGTGGGGTTATCAGTACATTGTTATGCACTGGTGGGGAGGCTAGCTCGCCCATAATCACTATCATTACCGAACACGTTCCATTTACTTGTGTGCATCTCTATCATTCATTGTCTTTCTAATCTTGCCTTAGGGTCATTTACATGGCATATAATATATCCTATCCCGTGTTACCGATTTCAAGTGTCGCATGGAAATACATGCACAACTTACCCATACTTACCGTCCGGCCTTCCCTGTTCAGAGCAAACCAAGTTAGACAACAGTTCATGTGTAATAACATAACGTAGACGCATTCTTTAACTCATTTGTACTCATTATCATTTTGGAGTGGCACATTTCAAGTCATTCAGTAGGCACTTGTTCATTGAACTTTTAACTTAGACTACTCTGATTTCAATGCAAGGACTTGCACGTGGATTGCCACCAGCAAAGCCCACTTAATCTATATGCATCGGTCGCTGGCACCACAAGCCATCCTGGACTTTCTCCTTGGCATTTTCGCATCTATCATGGCGTGCGGCTGGTACACCCTGATAGTCTCTTGAAAAATACCCCGCACTTACGTCTCCTGGGGCCAAGCCTCCCCCAGTTAAGCCCGTAAGCCCCTTTTGGATCCGCCTAGGCCGGCATATCCCCCCTTTGATCATGCCGCGGAATCCCCTTTCACGGTCACAGCATACGCCACCCCTCGCTCGTGCCGTTGTCCACGACCATTTCGTATTTTATTATCATTTTAACTTAATGGCTGTCTTTGAGCCTTAGGCTAACCCTTAGCCTTCTTACGTTATCGACCAGGTTGGCGTCCGTGCAGCGCGGGTAGCGAGCCCCGATGCACGTGCCCGTCACACCTGTCGCTAATCCTTCTTTCTTTTCTTATCTTTTCAAGTTTCCTTTCCTTTTCTTTCTTTCTTTCACTTGTTCATTAGTTCATCGATTCATTCACGTATTCATTCGTTGATTCACTTATTCGTTTGCTCTTTCATTTATACATTACACGACTCCTCGTGTGGGAGTCGCCTTGGCGACCCATCGGTCCCATAGCCTTTCAATGTCGCTATAATCTACACGGTGCGACTATATTGATAGTCTTTCCGTTTCATTGTTGTAACCCATTCATTGTTTGATTGTTTGGACGTATAGGGAGCATCAACGTAGGCTTGTGCCGTAGCACGAGCATGGAGCGCGGGCGAGAGTTCTCGTATTTTCCATGTTACTTTCCATATTCTATACAAGCATACAAGTTGGGATTATTCCCTTAGCTAGGTGCGTTGGGTCATTTATTAGCATGCAAGATGTTATCGCCTAGCGATTCTCGTGTTTGTGTCCGCATTATTATGTGCATAGGCTAAGCAAGGACGGGTTCATCGGAGCCACCCACCTTAGCGATGTTCGCATCGGTCGAGCGATATTCCGAGCGCGCCTTTGAAAGTCTAAGTCTGGATTCATCCTGTCGGGCCAATGTAAGCCTTGCATCGATTCGCATCGATACTTCATCGGGACGAAGCAACTCTTCGGGTCGACGGCTCGTTCGAGTCGTTGCACTTGCCGTTTGGAATCGGCGTTCCGCTAGGGCGGAGCGGGTCACTACATAATACACCACTCAAAACAAGTCTCGTCCTCGAGACTTCCTGAGTGCAGGTCATCCTACCATTCCTTAACTCGGACCGTGTACATACCTTAGACAATTTCCTATGCATCGTCGTTCGATGGAATCGAACCATACTTGATATCTTTCTAAGTTCCGTGTCGCATACGTTTGGTCGATTTTTATCGAATTACTTCTCGTTCATTTTAGACTTGTTGTTACTTATTCAATTCAAGCATTTCTTCGTCTTGGTTGTTATTTCTCTGTGTCACGGGACAGAAATATTCACACGAGGCACATTGTAACTCGTCAAATGCGGGAGTCGTAGGCTGAAGCAAACTCACTTTCGTTTATCTCGGTCATCGAGATGACCCGATTCGCTTTTCAAGCGTTCATGTCCACAAAATCAGTATGATTTCTGCTTAGCGGGGTCGACCAAGTCTATGAAATTTTCGTCCGATTCAAGACTAAGTATTGCACTATCCTCGAGTATATCTTCCTATCAATGGTCCAATTCGTTATACCAACTTTCATTTGCACGATATCGATTCCATATCATTCACTTATTTAGGGCCAATCTCGTTGTCGTTCACGCACACTCCGCTTACACGTTTTCTTTGATTCCGAGCCACGCTCGTACTAGTATCGATCCTTTACTTAACGCAATTTGAAGATCTTCGACACTCTCCCGTTCTTCAAGTCTTGCTTGAACTCAATGTATCACTTGGCTGGATCGTGCACGCATTCTAAGCGTCCCCAAAATACATGCATTCAGCCAAGCCGCATGATCTAGAAATTGTCATTTTCACTCGAGTCGTATCGTGCACATACTCAAGCGTCCCTGAATATATGCATGTCAGCCGAATCTCGTGAGAGGTATTCCTATATTCGTGATTCACATTATCCATCTATGCCGATCCTCAAGATCAATCCTTCGATTGATAACCCATGAAATAGGACGTCTCGCCTACCCGCTAGGCCATCTTTTCGAGGCTAAGTCAATGTCAGGATTGGAATCATAGTTCCCCAACAATAATGCCAACACTGACCCCAAACCTAGGGTCAAACCAAAGTCGATAGTACGGGATTTTCTACCCAAGCTCGCGTCACTCTGATTTCTAAACATCGAGCATGATCGCCTATTTCGTATCAAGACATTCGTTGCGCAGCGCAACGAATTCGAATCCATTCAGTTTACCAATTCTAACCAATACGTGTATTCGATCACGAGGTCGTCTAGCTCGACAATACGTTGCGCCCCAATCTCACGCGAGTCAGATTATCCACGGTGGTTAATGAATCACCATGCAACGCTCCCGCGGAATAATCATTCTCATCGGGGTGAACTCTTGTTTGAGTTTAGACTAACTTATTCTCGATACGCGGATTGGACCTACTCAATCCTCAAATTCGACCGACAAGCACACCAAATCGTTCTCAAGTCACCTTCGCGTCAAACCACAAGTCGAAACAATCAAATTGTCACGCCGTGCAAGTTCGATCACCCCCGCTGTATGAATCACCATACCAGCGCTCACGCGGAGTGATCGCCCTAATCGGCGCGACGCATGTGCGAGGCTGGAGTTACACTCGCATAAGACAAGAATGTCGACGTTGGGGTTTTCGTCGAAGAAATCCAAACACTTCATTTTTCATCCAAGCTGCGATCTCTATTCGACAGTCCGACCGTCCTTCATTCAACCAGAAAATCCTCGAGCCACGTCTATATTTTCTCGACGCATTTTAATATCCCGAGTATAGCATCCAACGGAACAATGACATTTGTACGATCGTCATTGGCCGAGTCAGAGTACCCCCGAGTTATCGCATATCGATCTTTGATACGCCTCAATACCATCGACGATATGCGTAACCTGACGATCTTCCTTTGCAACCAATTTCGAGTCATGCGACGATGCCGTTGTCCGAGTTGGATATTCCACCATTTCATTTAATATTCAAGATCAAGTTCATCTGCTATTCCTCGAGCTCGTTTCAAGATTATTGTTCAAGATTCAAGTCACATTTCATTTGTATCAATCCGAAATCGTACGTGCGATGCTCTAAGTTTCCTCGATCAAGACCATTTATTTCCATTCGTCGTTCCGAGTCGTTTTCTAACTCACGTTGTCTAATGACAAGTTGTCCGAGCGACATCTCGCTCGGGACAATCAAAGTCACAACCAACTAAGTGTGACGCGTTCTAAGGCTTTGCGCGACCGCATCGCCTCGCCGACATACTCGTAATCCTCGATTTCGCTCGAACTATTTCCAAGACGTCCATACACCACTCAGATTCGAGCCATCTGATCTAGTCCTCAATCACATTCTTTTTCTTCTCCGAACCTATCACATACACCACTCGGGTTCAAGCCATACGGTCTAATCCTCAATCACGTTTGCGCCACGCGCTAAGACGTCTTATCGATTCGTTCAACGAATCGCTAGCGTAGTCGTTCGCGCCGTTGCGACGCATTAAGTCGTTCGCAATAATCCTCAAGGTCCAAATCGATCCTTCGAGTGCGCCTAAGCGTTAACTCGATAACGTTCCTATCGATACCCACTCAAAGTGTATCTCCGTTCTCGATCGAGCGATACGTTGATATCGCTCGCAACCCGTTGGCACCCAAGAGTCGAGGTGCGCGACACGCAGACTAAGTTGTACCGCTTAACCATCCCGTTCGGACCACATTCAAGTTTGCACGCTCACTTATTCTCGTTCGCAACTCGTTTGCACCAAAGGGTCTAGGTGCGCGATACTCCGCACAACTTAGCCAAAAGGCTGCGTGCAAAACCATCCTGTTCGAATAATACTCCGGTCTCGTGTACCCGTTTGCTATCGTCAACGTAAGCCTATTCAAGCATGCCTCGCGTTGCTAACTCTTAGCATTTAGTTTTCGTCCGACTCGAGTCCGTCGTGGTTCGGCACAAAGGCCATCGCCTATCAAGTCCGTCGTAGTGGCACAAAGGCTATCGCCTATCGGTCCCGTGCAACCGAGTACTCGTACGAGCTTCCGCAATATTAGACTTATTGTATGGAACATCCCAATGCACAACGAGAGAGAGCATACACTTCTTTTGTTTCCAACGCGAGCTTTCAAAACTGAGAGAATCGAAATGATGTCCAAGGACGTAAAGCCGTGCTTTGATACCAATCTGTCATGCCCTGCTCCCGTAGGAGCGATCGTCCTCGCTAAGGCGTGATGCCGCACGGGCCTAGGTTGCGCCCGTGCAAGGCCAAGTCCAGAAACGGCCGATTTGAGTTCTAGGCCACAGAGTCGCACAGAGTGTCCCCATTTGCAGCGGAATATAAATGAACACAATTGGAGCGAAACCAAATTCTTTATTGATATTCAACAAGTTTACAAGCGGCGCTAGGCCGATATTACAATTCGCTCAAACTCTCTCTCTCGGAAGCATAAAAGGCGTGCCAAGTGGCTTACAAGATGGAATGATTCATGGCGATGTTCCGATACATTATGTCATGTATATGGTGCTCCAGCTCCTTGCAATGCTCCAAGGCCCAGAGATAGCTCCGCGCCTTAGCACGTTCGATTGAAGCTCCGCACCCGCCGGCGTCTCCTGCTATCCTGCAAGCATACTGTGGGGTTATCAGTACATTGTTATGCACTGGTGGGGAGGCTAGCTCGCCCATAATCACTATCATTACCGAACACGTTCCATTTACTTGTGTGCATCTCTATCATTCATTGTCTTTCTAATCTTGCCTTAGGGTCATTTACATGGCATATAATATATCCTATCCCGTGTTACCGATTTCAAGTGTCGCATGGAAATACATGCACAACTTACCCATACTTACCGTCCGGCCTTCCCTGTTCAGAGCAAACCAAGTTAGACAACAGTTCATGTGTAATAACATAACGTAGACGCATTCTTTAACTCATTTGTACTCATTATCATTTTGGAGTGGCACATTTCAAGTCATTCAGTAGGCACTTGTTCATTGAACTTTTAACTTAGACTACTCTGATTTCAATGCAAGGACTTGCACGTGGATTGCCACCAGCAAAGCCCACTTAATCTATATGCATCGGTCGCTGGCACCACAAGCCATCCTGGACTTTCTCCTTGGCATTTTCGTATCTATCATGGCGTGCGGCTGGTACACCCTGATAGTCTCTTGAAAAATACCCCGCACTTACGTCTTCTGGGGCCAAGCCTCCCCCAGTTAAGCCCGTAAGCCCCTTTTGGATCCGCCTAGGCCGGCATATCCCCCCTTTGATCATGCCGCGGAATCCCCTTTCACGGTCACAGCATACGCCACCCCTCGCTCGTGCCGTTGTCCACGACCATTTCGTATTTTATTATCATTTTAACTTAATGGCTGTCTTTGAGCCTTAGGCTAACCCTTAGCCTTCTTACGTTATCGACCAGGTTGGCGTCCGTACAGCGCGGGTAGCGAGCCCCGATGCACGTGCCCGTCACACCTGTCGCTAATCCTTCTTTCTTTTCTTATCTTTTCAAGTTTCCTTTCCTTTTCTTTCTTTCTTTCACTTGTTCATTAGTTCATCGATTCATTCACGTATTCATTCGTTGATTCACTTATTCGTTTGCTCTTTCATTTATATATTACACGACTCCTCGTGTGGGAGTCGCCTTGGCGACCCATCGGTCCCATAGCCTTTCAATGTCGCTATAATCTACACGGTGCGACTATATTGATAGTCTTTCCGTTTCATTGTTGTAACCCATTCATTGTTTGATTGTTTGGACGTATAGGGAGCATCAACGTAGGCTTGTGCCGTAGCACGAGCATGGAGCGCGGGCGAGAGTTCTCGTATTTTCCATGTTACTTTCCATATTCTATACAAGCATACAAGTTGGGATTATTCCCTTAGCTAGGTGCGTTGGGTCATTTATTAGCATGCAAGATGTTATCGCCTAGCGATTCTCGTGTTTGTGTCCGCATTATTATGTGCATAGGCTAAGCAAGGACGGGTTCATCGGAGCCACCCACCTTAGCGATGTTCGCATCGGTCGAGCGATATTCCTAGCGCGCCTTTGAATGTCTAAGTCTGGATTCATCCTGTCGGGCCAATGTAAGCCTTGCATCGATTCGCATCGATACTTCATCGGGACGAAGCAACTCTTCGGGTCGACGGCTCGTTCGAGTCGTTGCACTTGCCGTTTGGAATCGGCGTTCCGCTAGGGCGGAGCGGGTCACTACATTGCCAGCCGGGACTGGAGGCTTCAAAGGTAGTCGCCTTCCGGTGCCGTAGTTCAAGCTGGTGTAGTCTCCAGATCATATCCCTGTTTTTGCATGAGATATTTGGCCTGGGGACTATAAAGATACAGAGGCAGTCTCCCTGCATCTGACCCAAGATTGACTTCTTTTATGGTGAAGTGACGCGGATTGTCTTTTCGGCAGAAGATGATCGGATGATCTCCTCCCTCGATTATGCGGTACGCATCTTCTGCTGGAATAAGCTGGATTGTGGTGTACACATTTGTCACCTCTGTGTGTAGGTGGGTGCCTATACCATGTTCCATAGCATACATTGTACAAAGCTTATTAAGCTCGATGTAGTCTTTGATGAAATAAGGTATCTTTTCTAGGAAGATTACATCATCCGCGGAGGGAACATCAGTGTGGGCAGCCACATACTTCGCTAGCTCTGGTTCTTCTTCGGCGACCCCCTGTATAAATAAAGACTGAGAGGACGACCTGGTCAACTTGATCTTCAGAGGTTCAACTGGTGGAGCAGAACGTGGAGTTGTCGGCAGACTAGCAACCCCCAACTTGGTATTCGATGCTGGGCGGGGAGTGGCTGGTTCGCTAGAAGTCCCATGCCTTGCATCAGGGTGATGACTCTTCTTGGGAAGACGTATCGTCATTAGCTTGTCTGAGGGATTGAGCTTCTCCTTTTGCGGCTGACCGATTTTTGGCAGCCTGATTGTTAGTGGCCCCGTTGTAGGTCTCGGCGCTTGGCCCAACCTCGGCAGTCGGATTATCATATGTTCTTCTTGTGCCGAGAGACTGATCGCATCCTTACGCAAAGTGGCCGTAAGGGGTACGGACTTGCCTGGCTTACGAGCCTGGAGGTGGATCGTCAGAGGCTCCTCTGATCCTGTGGCTGTCTCGGTATTAGCTTGTACATTTCCTTCATCAAAGTGCCTCTTTGACTTTTCGTATAGGCAGGAGTCTGAGTAGTAAGATTCGACCCCTTTGAAGGGATCGATATCAGCAAATTTCGTCTTCACGAAGCCGTGTTTGTCGACATATTTGAAGCACTGGTGCAGTATAGAAGGCACGATCATATAATCGTGTATCCATGGGTGCCCTAAGAGGATGTTGTAAGAAGTGTCTGCATCTATGACGTAGCAGGTGACTTTGGATTGGAGGTCGCCAATTTGACACTTCAGACGAATCTTTCCAATAGGGTAGCTCCTGCCCGAATTGAAACCGCTGATGGCGATGCTTGTAGGTGTCAGGCGATGCATTGGAATGCGAAGATGATGTAGCAGACCCTTCGGAATGACGCTTATGGACGACCCAGGATCAATGTGCATCCGGTCCACTTTTACGTCGCCGATGTATCCGGTGTAGTATAACGGGCGATCGTGCAGATTGGTTTTGATGAGCATGTCTTGCGGAGAAAAGATGATATTGGATATCGCTCCCGTACACACACTGTCTTAAAGATCTGCAGGTTGATTATCTCCCGTGAGGTTGACCTGAGCCAAGTTTGCGTCAGCATTTTGGAGTGCGTCGCTCAAGGCTGCACGGACATCCTTCGAGAGCCTCAGGAGTTCATATAAGGACAACTTGGCCGGTGTGTTGGCCAATTGTGCTAGTATATCGAAGTTGTAGGGCCTCTCCAGCCCCTGAGGTGTCTCTTTCCGGAGGGATTTGTCGAAGTGAGTCTCCTTCGGCTTAGGCTTGTCGGTCGTCGGAGGCTGAGGGGACCCTGGAGCGTTAGTGGTAGCTGGAGGATGATCATCAGTCGAGTTCTCAACCACAGGTTGGGATTGTGTTCCAGATCGAGTAACGACGACCGTAACTTCTTCCACATCTGCCGAGATGGTACGGCAGGATATGACTTTTCCACTTCTCTTCTTGTGAATGGAAGGCGGCGTGGACTGAGTCACCTCGTGGACCAGGTCCGGATGGACCCACATGATTTCTTCTTTTGATGTGGTGAGGGGTACTAGACCAGCAGCTTGATCACGAGCAGGAGAAAGATTAGCAATTTCCATCGTCGCCAGAAGGATGGGTATGATACCGTCTTGAGTCTCCGTTGGAGGAAAGCTGCCGAATTGTACGGATACCATGTTGGCTGCTATGGTTACCTCCTCGAAATCGATGGCCAGAGCGTTCGAATCGATGAGATTTTGGATGTATCGTTTCAGTTGGTAGCAGTCGTGTGTAGCATGGTGGACGTAGCGGTAGTAGTGGCAGAATTTTGGATTCTCCAGATCTGCAGGCCGAGGCTCCCATCTCGGTAGAGGAAGCTGAATTATGTCTCCTTGTATGAGCATGTCCAAGATAGGCTTGACGTGGCCATCTTCGAAAGAATAAGTGATTTGAGGCCATTGTTTGTCTGCTGGTTGTGACTCAGGCTTCTGGGCTGTATCGGCCACCATGGCCTGCTTGCCTCTGTTGTCCCGATTGTTGGAGGGGCTACTCCCATTGTTGTTGTTGGTGTTGGGACGCTTGCCCTTGTTCTCTTCCTCCGAAATGTGCAACCCCAGCTGGCGAGCCTTTCTCAACCGCTCTTCGGCACTTGTGGCACTGATGATAAATGCCTTCCAGTCCTTGAATTGACTCTCGCCCATCCAGAGACTAATTGTTGGGAGCAATCTCTTTTGGCAAATTTCAATCAAGGAAGAATCCGGATTACCAGACGGTAACTTCATTGCGGTTTGACGAAACCGCTCAATATAATTCCTTGTCGGCTCTTTCTCTCCCTGGACGACGTCCATGAGGGTAGACATTGTGACGTTCTGTCCTACCTCGTAGAATCTCTCCAAAAACAAGCGCTTGAAGCCAACGAAGGAGTGGATGCAGTTGTTTGGCAGGTTGCGGTACCAGTCGAAGGCGACTCCTTCCAATGCCCCAATAAATAGTCGTGTGAGGATAGCATCATCATGGGGCAGATGGTCGGTGGTGACCTCGAAGTAAGTGATGTACCGACTTGCTGAGGTCTTGCTATCATACGGGTTAATATTGAACGGCTTATATTTTGGTGGGAATGGAACATCCCTCCATTCAGCAGGGTATGGTTGCCGTATTATGAGGTCTTGAGCGTTTTCTCGGGCATGGAACATGGCTCGGAGCTCCTGAACCTCTCTTCTTACTTCTCGGGCCTCATCTGTCGTGGTAGGGGTTGTTATTTCGGGAGGATTATTGCACGGGTTCGGTGCCGCTGAGTTTGAGTCTGCATTGACTGCGGGACCCGTACTTGTTAGGCCAGGCGTCCCTTTTTGCAGAGTTAGAAAAGCGGCTTTGATTTCATCTACAGACTTGACCAAGGCCTGTAGTATAGCCTCCAAAGTGTCGATGCGTTGGCGATCGCTGGAACCACCTTGATTGATATCCGTCATGAATACCGTCCTTACATGAGGAGTGATGGAAGGAACGGTGGAGGATGTGCTCTCCGAGTCATACCCATGCACCGAGAAGTCATCGGGGTAGGTGGGAATGTTCTCTTCGGGTTCGGACTCGGAGGGAACGGTACCCCCAGCCTCAGAGCTTGCTTCGTCTTGAGAGTCATGGATGTCCTCGGGAACATCAGCGTCTGTTGTACCTGATGGGAGAGTTGTTTCCCCGGGCTTGTCTTCTTGAAACATCGAATTGTTGTGGATGTTCGGAGAAGTGCTACCCTCAGTTCCCATGACCCCTAGCGATGTGGATGATGAATTTACCATTGCAGCAGATTTCATATTTGAACGGGTGTGTTGGAATACTCCGGTGGAGGACAACCGTTTAGACGACAGTTTTTTAGCTGTAGTGGTTGATATCTTGGGGCTGGAGATGCTTGTCTTCTTCCCTCTCCCATCAACGGGAACTTTTCGAGCAGAGTTGCAGGAGACGACGGGTAGTGCCTCGTCTTCTGAAGATGGCTGTTGCAGTCTTTGAAAGACTGACGACCGGTCTTCCGTCACTGCCGCGTTGTTACAACAGCAGTTGACGACGATTTGGGTACAGTGACATCCAAGCGAGGACTCTTTGCACACCGAAGCCCCTTCCCTTTCCTTGCGCTTGTGGAGGATCGCCTCACGTAGGTCAGAGGAACCACTTTATCCTTTTGCCGCCGGGGGCTGGACTCGAGCGGTTCTATACAACTTTCCATCAGAGGCCCGCGTGATAGTCAACGGGATGCCCCGATAATCAGAGGTTGGGGCAGCTGACTGGGCTTGATGAGCCCGCGCTGCCCTAGACTTCTTCTTTTTAGCACTTGCGGGTGCGTAATAGGAAGAGTCTAAGTTGAATACCACAGAGTCTGGCTTATCATCCAGAGAACCATCAGGGTCAGGACCGTATGAGAGACGGTCGAAGACTGATCGAGAGGAGCGTGGAACGGACGCTATGCGGCTAGGATTGGAAACCGTACAAGCTGTCTGCTTGCGGTTGTCTTCTGCTGTCAGATGAGTTGTTCTTGTGCGACTAGGAGTCACGACCGTGCAGGCTGGCCGCATACGGTTGGCAACTGTGGCCGCATGAGTTTTCTGCAAGCGATTGACTTCAGTGACCGCATGAGTCTCATCCATGCGGTCGGCAACTGTAGCTGCATAAACTATGCGGCCGACAGATGTGGCCGCATGAGTTTTCTTCATACGGCTGGCGGATGCAGCCGTATGAGCTTTCTCCCTGTGGCTAATACCCTTATGCGGCTCGGATCGCATAGAGTTTCTCTCTGCCTCTGCAAGTCCAGCATCATAGTGTTTTCTTCTGTCGGACTTGGGGACAGCAGAGTTGTCTACGGTCTGAAGTGGGGCCGCAGGAGAGTCCTTCTCGCCGTCTTGAGCAATAGAGGGTATCCTATCGAGAGCTTGGGGAGGAGCAAATGACTTTGGCCTCCACTCTTTGCGAGCCTTCGTCGTGCGGGTGCGCTTCTAGACCGGGCCAGCGCTTCCTTCGGAGAGCATCTCTTCAAACGCCTGTTGGTCGAAGCGGACGACCATCTTTTGTTGCGTGGAGCCAAGTTTGGCTGCATCCGACTGCGTCACCAACTCCTCAGCCGTGGAGAAGTTTGTCCCCAGCAGAGTCGCCATCGTGTTTGCCATGAAATATAAAAGAACAGAACAATTATCGGAGGATCGGACTTTTAGTACTTCACGTTACAAACTCGCTTGTACAAAGAAATCCTAGGGACGAAAACCTAGGTACAGCAGTCTAAGTACAATTGTTTATTTTAGATTCTGGGGGTGACGATAGAGGCTCGGGAAGGCGACGGCAGCCCTGCCTTACTCCTTGGACGATCGGTATGCAGCCTTGACTCCTGTGACGAGATGTGTGAGCCCCCCATTTTCAAGCTATTATTATTTTTAATATTTTTTTTTTGTTTACTAATTTAAATTATATAAATTTATTCACAATTAGTATGTTTATAGTTATAGCTCTTTTAATCACCGACTCTACCAGGATCATAATATGCATTGGTATACTTTTATTATTACTATTATTATTATAAGGCTTAGGATGTTTTGGTGTTGCTAATATATATAATTATTATAATGTGTGACTATACAGTTTTGGTTGTGGGCTTGAACTAAAAATGTTATTTTTTTTAGAATTTCATCAAGCCAGACTTAGCTCACGCCTACAGGCCGACCCCTTCTTCTTTGAAATCATTCTAAAACCCTAACTTCTATTCTATTTATACTCCACTTTTCATTCTCTCCTCCCAGGAGCACAACATAGTCGCCATCCATTCACACACCCTTCTCTTCTTCCTTCTCCACGTGCGTTCCCTGGCGCCGACGACAGAGCGCTCCGGCCCGGAGTGAACTCGCCAACCCTCCGCGCGGCCAGATTAGGAGCGCAAGTGAGGCCGGCTACTTCCTTTCGCCGACATTCAACTTTCCACGGCAACGGTTGACTTCCGGGCACACGACGAACACTGTCGCCACTTCGGCTGCCGGATGGACCCACCCTGCCTGGTACATTCTCCCTTACGATCCTTTGAACGTTCCTTTCCTCCCATTAAATCATTCTAAATGTAGGTTTCAATATCATTACGTAATGGTTCAAACTTATTAAACCTTGGAGAGAGAGAGGTGTATTATGTAGGAGTCTTGTGCTGTGTGTTTTGTAACATGATTGAAGTCGACCGGCAAAGCAGTACCAACGTAGAGGATGTATGCGCGCATGAAAAGGTTAGGTATTGCTAGCAATATAAATTTTTTTTATTCATAGCACCAGGTTTTTGGTATTAAAAGGATGGAGTGTTAGAGGAAAGAGCTACTGTAGTAGCATGTCAGCATAGGAATAATAAAATAGGGTCATACCTCGTGTGCCACAATTTACTATTCCTATTGTTAGTGATTTGTTGGACTGTAGACTTGGATGTGCAAGTTTAAGAGGGTTTTTTTTTTTCTTTGGTTTCTTTATACATTAATCTTTCTCTTCGCAAGAAAAATGGCATAGGTCTTATAAGCACAAACGTGAGCAATAGCTCATTTGGTTCAACCATGCAGTATTGGGCGCATTGGTCTTGTGTTCGAATCCAGGGAGTGGAAAAAACAATAATTTTTTTATGTAAGGAGGATTTTTGGTGTGTGCTGTTGGTGGATTTTTGTGTAGTTGTGTTCATTAGGAAGCTCCATGTTTTAAGTGATAAATGTAAAAGTTTTAACATTAGTGAGAGCTAGCACAATGGTTGAATGTGGGGTTGTTAAGTGGAGAGGGAGTGGGTTCAAAGCCTATGTTAGTGAACTGTAAAATTTTCTTTTGGGTTTTATTGTTGTTTTATTATTATTTTTTTATTATTTCTTTGTAATACATAACTTAAGGTAAATTGTTATAGCTTAAAATATTTGGACCATCAATCCCTAATGCATTAGCATCAATTTTAGCATTTTTGCCATAAACCCTAATACAACTTTTAGCCAATAAGCCATGAGTATTGTTATAAGTAAGTAATTCTTGTAGCAGTTAATTAATTAATTCATAAATTATTCTATAGGCTCTTCAGACTCTTCGGACTCTTCGGATTTGTACTTGGAACCAACTATTCCTCTTCAGTGACCAGAGACAGGCAAGTATACCTTGCCATTTTTTTGTACTTCAGTTACATTATTTAAAATTCTTAAATATTTATTTATGAGTATATAATTTCAATACCTAGGGCCGCATTCGATACTTCGCATCCGAATCACATTCGGGTGCCGATGGCCATTAGCGTCATCGGGTATTGAACCTAGACATTTACATATGCGATACTGCGACAAATCGTTGCGGGTTACACTTTGACCCTAGGACATATTCATGTGACAGTACAATATTGACGGATGTTCGTACTTGCCTACATCTTGTTGTACGGAGATTCGAGTTGATTCTAGGACGATGACATTGATATGCGTGCACTATTACTATTCTATTTATGACTCGTTGTACTAGCTAGAGGTCTGACCGAGCGACTCTTAGATACGATTCGTGAAGTAACATGGGTGGGGAGAAACATACACCGTGCGTTTGGGCTACTTTCCCACAGAGTTACCGTTGTCTCATTACCAGAGCTGCGGATTTTCATAGTTACTACAGTTCCTTATCGGAACTGCGGATTCTCATAGTTACTGGAGTTCCGTATCAGAACTCCGGATTACACCGTGACAGCCCGCGTGTTCGAGTGATGTTTCTTAAATTGCATTTCATACTAGTTGGTTACGGTAGTTCACCCACTTTATTTCTGTCTTATTTATTTTATCATATCACCTTTTACTGTCATACTTTTGGCATGTATATTATGTACCTTGTTGTGTCCCTCTGAGGACCTGGTTTTTTCTCCATATTTAGACGATTATCCTAAGGTCTACGGATCCGGAGTTGAGCTTGGAGCAGGACTTGCAGTTGACGACGAGATCGATCCAGCAGAGTAGCCGATTGGTAGAGCACTTTCTTTATTTCTGGCTTCATTATCTAGTAGCATGTCGTCATCTATTTGTTTTTCATTTTCATTCAGAATTGTATCAGCAGAATTATTTTCGTACGACTCTTGTTCAGTGGTTGTTTTATGACTACAATCAGACTATGTTATTTCAGTGGTTTATTCATAATTTCACTATGTGTTCCTTGATCCTACTTTGTGGATGAGATTAGTACTTATGACTGTCTGGGCATTACTCTATATTACTGCACTTTACAGCTTAAGTGCTACTCTCATGGTTCCATTAAATTGGGTAAAAATCATTGGGAGTGGTACCCGCTGGCCTTACCACGTGGCTCGGTTCCGTATTTTGGAACTGGGGCGTGACAAGATAGTTGGCGTTGATGAAGAAATGCTCTTCTTGCTCTCCTCGTATTGCTCTTCTGACTCCTCTCTCTCTGTGTATTTTCTCTCTGATTATTAGGGGGGAAGCTCTCTCTGTCTATCTTCTTTTTTTCGCAAGGGAATGGCACCTTGCTTATTTATAGGAGTGGGGGCATCATTAGGGTTTGGATGATTGCCCATTCTCAAAGTGGCGGCGGCCTGATGTTTAATTAATCTGGACCATTAGTCTTACGCGTGAAGGATCTGGGCCATAAATGTGGATAGTATTGAATCCTGTGAGTGATTAATGCTGATTGCTTTAAATCTTCATGATTGGTTGTGTCAAGCTTGGATCTCTCACCACGTGTTCCATTGGCTTGATCATGAATGATATGACCTGATCTCATTAATTATGAGGATAACGTTAAATATAGTTATTGGGATCTGATAAATCTCTGATTGATTTAATACCACGCATCCCATAATCACCCTGCTACCAGCTGTCAAGTCATGGGGGCAATTGAATCTCTGCCACGTGTCTTAATGGTAGACCCTGCCAGAGCCGCATGATATCCATGAACCGCATAAGACAGCGTCTCCGCGAGCCGCATAGGTATAGTACTTGCGAGCCGCATGGGATGGTTTTGTGGTGAGCCGCAGGAAGATGATTCCTGCCAGCCGCATGAAGCTGTTCTTCGATTGAGCCGCATGGGAGTCTGCCATGTGGCAATCTCGGATCGTATCAGAGATTTTCTTATGTTCCCGAAGGGTCTGTCATTATGACAGGACCATCATGGCATTTTATCTCAGAGCTGTCAGCTGTCAAATCATGGCAGAGCATTAAATAAGACTATTACTCGATGGCCAGCTGTGTGAAGGGATCCCACGGGGACACGTGGTGTTGATCGAGCCGCATATCTCTGTTGGTCGTTTGTGAGCCGCATGTACTTCCGAGCCGCATGAGGCTGGGAGACTCTTTGAACCGTATGGGACTGTCCCTATGTAAGCCGCATGGATTCTCCTACCCCGAGCCACATGAGACTGAGAGTCCCTCTGAACCGCATGGGACTGCCCCTGTATGAGCCGCATGGGGTTCTCCTATTCCAATCCGCATAGACCATCATTCTGATATTTTCCATGCTTCTACACCTTCCTACTCAGAGGTAATGAGGACATGTTAGGGGTAGGCATGATAGGGATGCACAGAACAACTCAGAGGTGCTATCAACGTGGAAGTTCTATGCATTGGGTGATTTGTTTGTGATAGATGGAAAAACAACTCAGAGGTAATATGGACATGGTTGCCTTTTTTCCGTTGGGAAGTTTTGTGGACCTATTACCCTTTTTCTGCACTGACAGTACGAGTAATAGATTAGGATAAGTTGTATGGACCTATTACCCATCTGCGGACCGGTGGTGCGGGCAATAGATTTTGAGGCGAATTCTTAGTGGTAGAAAAGCTATGACCAGGGGTACATAGATATGACCAAGAGAATTCATTCGGAGTAATCAGAGAGTAAGTTCAGTGGTACCTGTGGGTATGTAACTCAATAATCTGGGAGATTTGAAGTCGGAGTGTAAGTTCAGCGATACCTGCGGATATATGACTCACAATCCAAGAGATAGTTAGAAGGTGTCATTTAGACATAGTACTTCTTGAGGAACTTGCCGTTGTTGTTGTTGATATTAGGGCATTTGCCTTTGTCCTCTCCATCCGAGATATGCATCCCCAGTTGGCGAGCCTTCTTCAAATTTTGCTTCTGCGCTAGTGGCGCTGATGATGAAGGCCTTCCAGTCTTTAAATTGATCTTCGCCCATCCAGAGACTGATTGTAGGGAGCAGTCTCTTTTGGCAAATCTCAATTAAAGAAGAGTCCGGATTACCAGAGGGTAATTTCATCACAGTTTGGCGAAATCACTCGATGTAATTCCTTGTCAGTCTTTTTTTTCTTGAGCGGCGTCTATGAGGTTTGACATCGTCACATCTTGTCCCACCTCGTAGAACCTTTCCAGGAATATATGTTTGAAGCCGGCAAAGGAATAGATGCAATTATCTGACAGGTTGCGGCACCAATCGAATGCGACCCCCTCCAATGTCCTAATGAATAACCGTATGAGGATGGCGGCGTCACGTGGTAGATGGTCTGTTGTGACCTCGAAGTAAGTCATATACCGGCCTACAGAGGTCTTTCCGTCGTATAGATTGATATTGAATGGTTTATATCGTGGAGGGAAGGGGACAACTCTCCATGCAACAGGATATGGCTGTCGTGTCCTGAGGTCCTGAGAGGATTCTCGGGCATGAAATATTGTACGGAGCTCCTGGAATTATCTTCTCGTCTCCCTAGATTCTTCTGCAGCAGTGGAAGCCAATATTTCGGGAAGATTATTGTCCAGGGTTGGCGCGGTCGTGTTTGAGTCCGTATTGACGGCGGGGCCCAAGCTTGTTTGACCAGGTGTCCTTGCTTGTAGAGACGGTAGGGCAGCCTTGATCTCGTCCACTGACTTAACCAAGGTTTGGAGTATAGCCTCAATAGTGTCGAGGCACTGGCGATCACTGGGACCGTCTTGGTCGTTATTAGTCATGAATACCGTCCTCACATGAGGAGAAGTGGAAGGAACTGTAGATGACGTGCCCTCCGAATCATACCCTCACATAGAGAAGTCGTCGGGGTAAGTAGGAATATTCTTCTCTGGTTCGGACATGGAGAAAGTGTTGTAGGACCGTTGAGCACCTCTAGAGGGGGGGGGGGTGAATAGAGTGTGTGTGTGCAGCGGAAAATAATTACCAATTAAAAATTAAACTATGGCAGAGATATAAGAGACAGTAAATAAAGATAGAGAATTCAAACTCAGTGACATAGCGATATATACTGGTATCCCTCTGAGAGGACTAATCCAGTCTCGAGTACTCTTGCTCGATGTTAATCCACTATGGCACAAGCTTTAACTGAGAGCTTGCAGTCTCTTACAACACCGTGCTTGGTGACGAGCGCACGACCAGCTCCACAACACACACCGTGCTTGGTGACGAGCGCACGACCAGCTCCACAACAGGAAAAGTTGTTGAACTTGGAACGACCTCTTTACAACTCTTGAAACACCAAAAGATTCTAAATCAACTCTGATAGTATTGGCTTTTGGCTAAGAGATGTATAGGTATGATTTGAAAGCCTTAGATCGTTTGAAAACACTTGAGTAGTAGAGAAGAGAGAATGAAGAATGAATGAATTGAAACGAAAAGTTCTTCTCTATTTATAGGTGTTTTCTCGAACCGAACTCAGGCAGAGTTCGGACAGAGTTCGGATGCAAATATCTCGCAAAGAGACGTTGCTCGCTGATTTGGAGACAACAGAAGTTTGAATCATTTTGACCGAACTCGGTCAGAGTTCGGACCGAACTCGGGCCGAACTCGGTTACGAGTTCTGTCAGGAGATATTTGAAAATCATTTGTAAAAACAGTTTTCAAAATATGTTTTTGGTTATTTGTAAAATCATTTGTAAAGGCTATTTTCAAAATATGTTTTTGAAATATTTTATAAATGAAATACGAATGGTAAATAGGTAGGCTTTTGGAATGTGGACAGTTTTAACCCTAAGCCAGTATTACCAAAACTGATTTTACAAAATAAATCCTAAACTCAATAAAATATAAAATACAGAATAAAATGAGAAATGAGTCTTCTGAAGATTTGATGATGTTGACGCTTTGTTTGATGCAGTATATCGTCCGTTGAATTTGATTTAATGTATCCTGAAATGATTAGCAGCATTTTCTATATTTTGTGTATTGACTTAAGTGTATGTTGATTATCGAAATCGGGTGTGACCATGGAATGGGCCAACAATCTTCCCCATTTTGATAATTGACAAACTTGAGTCTATACCAAAATATATTTATATGAAATAGAACAAAATACAAAGTACCTGAAAAAATGAGATGTTTTGAATTTGTTTTTGGATTTGTATATGCTTTGCTTTTTGGTATTGTACTCTTTTTCTCCCCCTTTGTCAAGTAGTAAAATGACTTGGCTCCCCCGTAATATGTGAAGCCAACAATAGATAAACACAAGACAAAGTGAAGCAAAAAGACATAATCACAGCATAAGACATATGGAAACAACTAATATAGAAAGAAACAGCTCATAATAAACTGAAACAGTCATGAAAATTTCCACTAATAATCCAAAAGTACAACTGAAAATGTCTAACTAATCAGTTTAGACATGAAATAATAAAAAAAAACTACATCAACTGATCATCATCTAACAAATGTCCACTAGCCCATAGCTGAATCCACGTCACATCGTGGGGTTGTCCGCACCAGGAGCCTCAGGAGGAAAGTAGGTTGTAGTCGGGTCGAAATACTGAAAGGAAGCCTCATCAGTAAATCGAGGACCCGGAAAGGTAGGGTGAGGTAAGATGGTGACTGGATGGACAGGATCATGAGCCAGGCTGTAGTGGAGGTCAGCAATGCCATTCCTCAGCACCTGGGCCTGAGAAATGCGCCGGAACTCCGAATCCAGATGACGTTGCGTAGAGACAGCAACAAAGTCATCAAAGCGCTGATAGAACGTCTGATCAAATCCTGGGACAGGGGCTGGAGCAGGAGAAGCATCAGCAGGAGGGACCTCAGCATCAGCAGCTGGAGCAGGATGAGCTCCAGGAGGCAGAGGTGGAGCAGGAAATCGACGAGATCTAGTCAGCTCGACAGGAGTGGAGGAGATGGCACACGTCTCAAGATCAATCTCGAAACGTCGAAAGATAGAAGCTAAGTGCATTGGATATACTAGATTCCTACCTGCATTTCTGCAGTTAAGCATCCAGGACATCACAGTTTTGGGAATAGAGAATGGGATGCCAAAGTGAATATGATACAAAGCAGATAGCTCCATAAAGGTTACTTCATCAGTAGAACCTTTCTTTGGAAGAAGGACGGAGAAAACCATACGATGAAGTTCATAGAAGGTTTGGTTCAAATTTTTGGCAAAAATTCTACGGAAAACAGGGTTAGGATGACAGATTAGTTCCCTGAAGGAAGCAAGAGTGACATCAGCAGGGAATTGAATATGATAGATGTCAACCAAAGCATCACCAAGATCAGGAATATGGAAGAATTCGCTGATGTCGGTGGCGCTAAATTCCAATTCTTGCCCAGCAACGCAAGAATATAAATTTCCGTTTGGTTTTACTTGCAGGTTGCAGTAAAACATACGGACGACGTTGTCATAAATATTTTCTTGTACCTTGAAAAAATCTCGGTATCCAAGTTGGTCAAAAGTTGGAGCGTACTCAAAGAAAGTAGTAAAGTTTACAAAAGCTCCAGTACAAATACGACGACCAGAAAAAGAGTCGAACCAGAGATCCGAAAAATCTTTGTCCGGGAACAAAGTAGAGTCATATTCATCGGGATCTCTAGGTCATGCTGGACTGAATAGACTAGCAGGGGTGTATTCAGAAGAAGAGGAGGCACCTTGGGAAGTGGTTCCTCTATGACGCTTGGGGGTGTCACGACCCGCACCCTAGAGTTAGGGCACGAGAACGTAACAACGCCCAGCCTACGCCGCAGTGTCGGCGGTAGAACGCTGTCCTAGGTCTCAATGCATCTAACAGTATAAGACTAAACAATTTATACTCCCCGAATGGGGGTGACATAGCAGATACAGACTCAATCACATCTAAGGTAGAGCATGATAAGGATAGATAAAACATGAAATCCAAAATAAATACAGGAGATAGAAGTCTAAGTGTCTAAGATACATGAACCCAGAAGTACATCTCAAAACTCAATAAAGATACAGTAATCCACAAAGTAAATGCAACTCCAGACAAAATAAAATAACTACCTAAACAAATCCTACTGTGTCTCCTCTAGGCTAGCAGGCAACCTCCAAGCTATCTGTAAAATTTATCAACAGGTCCAGTCAGGACTGGAGCGAGCACAGTATATCTCAACAGATCATAGCAGGTTAGAAAACATATAACATGCAGTAAAGTAAGATACAGTTACTGAAAGAAAACAGTATGTAAACAGAGAGATAACAGTAATAGAAATATCTACTATACATAGAGAACTAGCATGTGACTAGTGAGTCAGAGTACAATATGAACATGTAAATGGCCTGGGATGATTCAATGAAGATACTACGGAATGATTCAATGAAGATACTACTGGTGTATTATTTACATGTCCACTTCTACTCCCCCGTACCCCCAATCAATACACAAGGATCCAGCCAGGTTATGTTATATGATTCCATGCAAGGCCCGCGAAGGGGGATACATGGATGTCCCATAAATGGGGAGTCTGGGGGTTATCCAACTGTGTAGGATTCAAGAGACTCTGTGATCATGAGGGTACATGTCACAAGTAATCAAGTGAACCAAGAGCATAGTGATACGCCATGTAAGTGAAACGTACAGAACACGTAGTACCCGATGCTCCCTAAGGATAACATCTCAAGAAAGGATCCATATAGTACCAATCCGTGTGACCAACGTGACAGTACAAGTAAAGTAATCTACTGCAGGAAATAATTCTAAGCAAGATATGAAATGATCAAAGAATGTACTCGCCTCGATAACCTGAACAGCTGATAAGTATAGGAGGTCCCACTGAAGCCACAGAGTCCTATTTAAAACAACACAGGTTACAAGGTGTTCAAGTTGAAAATAAATAAATCCCTACCAGCAATCTATATTATTCTAGATTCTTCTAAGTCAAAACAACTCTAGGTCGACTCCGGTCGAAAATCTAGTCGAACTAGGTCAAGTGTTGACTTATAGTTGACTTTGGGTCAACTGGTCAACTCTGGTCAAACAGGGTCAATTTTAGTCTAATATAAAGTGTACTTCGTTATTTGCACGTCGACACTTACGGCACGCAAATCGAGATAAGAAGATTATCGGTAAGGTTGATAATCTTATTATAGTGATCCACGTATCCAACTTGTCAATTTCAGCGATGTGAGATCACTGGAATTGACTGATCTCAGTTTCGTTGTACTAATCCCGAAATACGAACATTATATGAATTAATTATTAATTAATTATAAAAAAGTTAAACTCAGAGAAATTATCAACAAACATTGTCGGACGATGAAATAAACATCGCCAACGTATCCAGAATGGTCAAATTAGCTAGGATAGCCTACCCAACGGTCCAATTTGGACACAAGGGCAAAAAGGTAATTTTGGGTCAAGACGGTGTCCGTGTCGGAGCCGTTTTGCACCAAAAAACGTGCAAGAAAACAAGTCTACAAAATATAATAAATTATATGTCCACGAAACCAGAATGTCGATACGAATCCAACGGTATCTCCAGAATTGGATTCCGTTGACCCGATCTCATTTTGGCACGTTGACCAGAACTTGAAATTCCGGTTTGCACGGAAATGCGTGCCGGAGCCAAGTTCTCAAAACTCAGCAAACTACCTATCAACGAGTCCAAAATGATGATACGAACTCAACGGTATCTCCGGAATTGGATTCCGATGAGTCGATCTCAAAATGACCTGTTGACCCGGATATTGGTATCCGACTTGCACCGAAATACGTGCCAGATCCAATGTCCACCAAAACCTAGCAAATTATATGTCAACGAGTCCAGAATGACGATACGAACTCAACGGTATATCCAGAATTGGATTTTGATGAACCGGCGTCAAAAAGTCCCGTTGACCCAGAAAGTGGGACCCGTTTTGCACCGAAATGCGTGCCCGAGCCCACGTTCTCCAAATCTAACAACTTTTATATGAAAACATGCCAGAATGATGCCACGAGTCTAATGGTGGTGTCAGAAATGAAATCTGGAGTCCCGTGTTCAAAAATAGAATTTTACAAGTTGGAAATTACGAATTCGGACGGCCAACTTTGGCATCGAATTCAACCAATCAAATAAGCTCACAATGAAACAAAACTAGAGGGGTAGTAAGAGGGTTATACCAGCTTCGTACAGGAACTGGTAGCACGCCAAACGGAGCTGCGGTGGAGGAGATACAAGCTGACGAAGTTGGCCCCGCGAAACTGTCCAAATTTAATACAATTTAAACGGTCAACTTGGTGTCCGGTTTTCATGTATCAAACGATAAAATTAACGGACAAAAATTGACATGAGTGAAGGTGGATATACCGAGATTGTGACGGAGCAAAGAAATTGCCGATCCAACGGTCGGATCTCCAGAAAAATGCGCACGAAGTTGCTACGACGGGGCGCCAAAACGAACTTCATTTCGCGCGCGTCACGACGGGACGTCGTTCAAAACGCACGAATCGCCTCGACGGCGCATCCCGGAGGACGTTGGCCGCCATGGGGCCTACCCCAGTGGTGCGCCCGAGGGAGGGGACCACCCACGATGGGTCGCCGGAGTACGGTGGACGACGGCGGTGCGTCCAAGCATCGTGCGCGCGCGGATCTGTGTGCGCTGTGCGCGCGAAGCCACTGCTGGTGGGCGCCGTGCTCGGCCTGCTGCCAGCACGGCCTACGCGGGGTACGTATGGCCAGGCCCGGCGAGGCCAGGGGCGGGTGGTGGCGACTGTGGGGGATTTGAATGGTGGTGGCGCTCGGTTGATAGGTGGTCGGCCGGATGGTGCAAGGTGGAGGAAATACAAGGAGGAGAGGAGGAAGGAAGGAGGAGATGGGCTGGTCGACTTGCCATGGCGGGGCTCCGGCCAGTAGGTGGTCGGCCAGGGGGTAGCTGTCGATTACAGTGAGGAGGGGTCGGGGAAGAGCTGTTGTTGCATGGAGTGGGGTTAGTTTGTAGTAGTAATGTTTTGTTTTGAAAAGGAGAAGAGAGAGAAGAAGAATAATGATAAATGTGAAGAGAGAGGACGGAAGAAAAGTGTATTGGGGTTAGGGCCGGCCACACATAGCTGTGAGGGGATAAAGGAGTTATCATGGATTGAATGGTGAGGATTTAGTATAGGAAAATCAAAGGCTAGAAATTAAATAGAGGAAAATTGGCCAATTCCAATAGGAATTAAATAAATAGAAATCTCCAAAAAAATATAGAAAAATATGTAGGAGATTACTTAATATTTTTGGGCAAGAATTATAAGGGTGTCATGATGGAGAAAATCATGGAGCTGGACTGGACTCGGTGGAGCCGGATTGGGTTAAAATCGGACATTGAGCAAAATCGAATTAAAAATTAGGAATCGATGCTCATGAGTGAATAAGTAGCACATGGAGATTCCAATAAATGGGACACAAGTGGCGGACGGATAGTAGGCTCAATGTGGGCCATATCCATAGTTGGGGCCGACAGGTTTTGGTTGACAGGGGACCCACAAATCAAGTTGGAAAATGAATGTGACGCCGTGGCGTGAAATATAATCGGGTCACGTGTCGGAAAATTTGTGCGAATCAAATGGAGCTCAAAATGACGTGTCTGAGTGGGACACAAAGGTCATGGGTGACGAGCGTCTCGAGTAGATCATCAATGAGGAGTTGGTTTCAAGAAACTGGCTGGTCTTGCGCTCCCAATTAAAAGTCATGGTAACGCGCTGAAAATGATCAAAGAAAAGAGTGGAAAAAATAAATAACAATCAAATGGTCTAAACCAACCCAAAGTTCAGCGAAGCAGAAAGAGCACAAGGGAACAAGTTTGGATGGGACACTATATACCGTCATGAAGGTAATCGTATCCACTCCAAAACTCGTGAAGAGGATTTCCAGAGTTGAACATCCCTGATACTCCAAATATCAATGGCATGAAAAAGTACACTAACAGATAAATAAATAGAATAAAACATTTATCAAAACCAAATAATCAGAAAAATAAAATAAAATGAAAAAAATTTCAACCCGAAATTCAGGATGCTCACATCCTACCCACCTTATAAAAATTTCGTCCTCGAAATTAAAAAGTCCCTACTTCCTCTAGGTCAAACCCCCACAATCAAGGTCCCAGAACTTTAAACAAATCACACCATCAAAAGAAAACGGCTTCCAGGGTCATGGCATACGGTGACAGTGAAGTCTCATCTTAGGTTTACTAGTCATGCTAACCAACGGTCATATGGTATCAAACACACAAGCAATCCAGGGTGTTAAAATAGAAAGATACAGAAACAACAACCATCAAAACTGTTAGGCAGTCTACCATCCTATATGAAAACTAGTATGTATCAAAATAAAACAAGGTAACTACCAATCATCTGAAAAAGTACTATCCCAAGGAAATCAAAATCACAAGTTAAAGAATTGAAAGTCACTTGCATTAAAATCCAATCACAATATATATACAGAGAGAGCGTAAGAGAGGGAAAACTAGCATCATGTGTATGGGGACATGTTCATATGGTTAGATAGTAGGCGTGTGTGTACGTGAGTATACATGAAAGTGTATACAAGGATTTGGGTTCCAAAACAACAGCTATCAAGTTACACTAATCATGGCATTTTGGGTTAAACAATCTACAATACGCAACCTATTTAATCATAACATGCATGGCTAACCATATATATATATATATATATATATATATATATATATATATATATATATATATATATATATATATATATATATATATATATATATATATATATATATAGAGACTTAGCCATGTATCTATATACGTTATAACATATATACATATACTCTATATATATCCTTATAGATATATAATCCTAACATAGAGGGGAAGGGTAAGGTTAAATGACAGTATATAATATGTTCGAGTGTGTGTGGGTGTGTCCTTGTACAGGGTTATAGCTTAGTATTGAAAGGTTAAATCCAGGTTTAGTTCAACATTTACATATAAAATCTGAAAACAAGCTAACATTTAAACCATGGAAATTATGAACATAATGCGGTCTCATATTTTAGGGTTTAAAACATCACAAACAATCTCAATGGTCCTAACACATCCTAACATGATAGAAAAGAAACCCTAACATACTATCAATATATTTACCTACGCATACAGTTTAATATTACATGTTAAATCCGAAATTTAACTAAACATGGAAATCAATGTAAAAATGTTAACATGTAACTAGTTTTCAGAATTTTGGAGAACTTGAACATTAAAACCCAACTCAATGTTTATCACAACTAGCATGTAAGAATATGTAGCTTAAATTTATATCCTACTTACAACAATGTACGCAGCTCTAAATATTATATTAAGAAAATAAAACAGTAATCTAAACTAAATATTTGGGATTCAGTATTAAGGGTTAATATGAACACAGTCTTAAATTGACAAATTTAAACACAAATCTTCAACCAAAATTTTTGAATTGAAACCCTACGTATAACATACATGTGCAGTGATGTAAACCTAAATAATAACATGAAATTTATATTTAAATTACGAATTTAAACATGGAAAAGCAGAGGACCAGAAATATTGGTTATGAAAATTTGGACATCAACACCATATCAATATGTATCTAGATATGTGGGAAAATCAAGTGTAGCATGCATACGTGTTAGGCAAAGTGTCTGCTATATATATTCATATACATATTCTCATGTCCCAATAAAAATTAATTCTACGTTAAGACTAACATTTAGATTCCTACCAAGATTGCAAGCAGGCGATTGATGAAATCAAGACAGTTTTATTATTATCTAATACAAGAAAAATGGCAAGAAAGAATAATGATAAAATCTGTTTTGCTTATCTGTTTAAAGAAGGAACCGTTCTGAAATCCAGAGTTAAATTATCAAATCCAAGATAAAGTCTAGCAAATTCATCGATTTATTGTATTAAGAAGAACTCATAGCAAGAATTTACACAAGGTTTATAAAACAACTAAACATACTCTTAAGTTAAATAATAGGAAACTAGACAAAACAAACAAATAATAATTCTTTTCTCTTTTTTTGAATGACTGAAACAAAAGTAGAAAAAACATGTTCAAAATTATTTAAGGTGCAATCCGATAATCATATGCGTCTATCCAAAGTCATGGTACTCTAAATTCTCGTCATACTAGTAAGCAAGGCTACGATAATCACAGAGCCCTTGACTTATGCACATATCTCTAGAATCATGGTATTTAACATTTTCGCGGTGCCGCATGCTTGGCTGCGAAAACCTTAAATTTCCACACCCGAAAAATACATCCAGAGTCAGACTATATGTCCTCACCATGCTGGCTAATGTGACTATAGAAGACTAGATTCCAAACATAGATGACCTAGCCCATATAATTTCATCTTGCCAAAAATCAAATTAAATCAACAATGAATACTCAAAAATCAATCAAAATTTATTAACGAACATCAAAAATTCAAAAGTGAACACAATCCATCAAAATGCAAACTCGAATGCAACAGCTATCATCAAAATTCAAAATTCGAGAATCTTTCATCAAAATAAATACAAACTCAAATTCAACAATAATCCATAAAAATCAAATTTAATAAAAAAAGTAAAAATGAATCAAATCAAGGGAAAAAGACAGTTTTCAAATCGAAGTTTAAATAAGATTCTCCAGGGTCGTCCCGAAAATTTCTCAAGGGTTTCTATCTGTGATTGAGTACCTTCAAAATATATCCTAATCCTACTGCAGGCTGTAGTGGTACTCTAGTTCGAATACCACTACACTTTAGTCTCGACCTGCATGGGCCACCACTAAAAATGTGTCACGACCCGCACCCTAGAGTTAGGGCACGAGAACGTAACAACGCCCAGCCTACGCCGCAGTGTCGGCGGTAGAACGCTGTCCTATGTCTCAATGCATCTAACAGTATAAGACTAAACAGTTTATACTCCCCGAATGGGGGTGACATAGCAGATACAGACTCAATCACATCTAAGGTAGAGCATGATAAGGATAGATAAAACATGAAATCCAAAATAAATACAGGAGATAGAAGTCTAAGTGTCTAAGATACATGAACCCAGAAGTACATCTCAAAACTCAATAAAGATACAGTAATCCATAAAATAAATGCAACTCCAGACAAAATGAAATAACTACCTAAACAAACCCTACTGTATCTCCTCTAGGCTAGCAGGCAACCTCCAAGCTATCTGTAAAATTTATCAACAGGTCCAGTCAGGACTGGAGCGAGCACAGTACATCTCAACAGATCATAGCAGGTTAGAAAACATATAACATATAGTAAAGTAAGATACAGGTACTGAAAGAAAATAGTATGTAAACAGAGAGATAACTGTAATAGAAATATCTACTATACATAGAGAACTAGCATGTGACTAGTGAGTCAGAGTACAATATGAACATGTAAATGGCCTGGGATGATTCAATGAAGACAATACGGAATGATTCAATGAAGATACTACTGGTGTATTATTTACATGTCCACTTCTACTCCCCCGTACCCCCAATCAATACACAAGAATCCAGCCATGTTATGTTATATGATTCCATGCAAGGCCCGCGAAGGGGGATACATGGATGTCCCATAAATGGGGAGTCTGGGGGTTACCCAACTGTGTAGGATTCAAGAGACTCTGTGATCATGAGGGTACATGTCACAAGTAATCAAGTAAACCAAGAGCATAGTGATACGCCAAGTAAGTGAAACGCACAGAACACGTAGTACCCGATGCTCCCTAAGGATAACATCTCAAGAAAGGATCCATATAGTACCAATCCGTGTGACCATCGTGACAGTACAAGTAAAGTAATCTACTGCAGGAAATAATTCTAAGCAAGATATGAAATGATCAGAGAATGTACTCGCCTCGATAACCTGAACAGCTGATAAGTATAGGGGGTCCCACTGAAGCCACAGAGTCCTATTTAAAACAACACAGGATACAAGGTGTTCAAGTTGAAAATAAGTAAATCCCTACCAACAATCTATATTATTCTAGATTCTTCTAAGTCAAAACAACTCTAGGTCGACTCCGGTCAAAAATCTAGTCGAACTAGGTCAAGTGTTGACTTATAGTTGACTTTGGGTCAACTGGTCAACTCTGGTCAAATAAGGTCAATTTTAGTCTAATATAAAGTGTACTTCGTTATTTGCACGTGAAAACTTACGGCACGCAAATCGAGATAAGAAGATTATCGGTAAGGTTGATAATCTTATTATAGTGATCCACGTATCCAACTTGTCAATTTCAGCGATGTGAGATCACTGGAATTGACTGATCTCAGTTTCGTTGTACTAATCCCGAAATACGAACATTATATGAATTAATTATTAATTAATTATAAAAAGGTTAAACTCAGAGAAATTATCAACAAACATTGTCGGACGATGAAATGAACATCGCCAACGTGTCCAGAATGGTCAAATTAGCTAGGATAGCCTACCCAACGGTCTAATTTGGACACAAGGGCAAAAAGGTAATTTCGGGTCAAGACGGTGTCCGTGTCGGAGCCGTTTTGCACCGAAAAATGTGCAAAAAAATAAGTCTACAAAATATAACAAATTATATGTCCACGAAACCAGAATGTCGATACGAACCCAACGGTATCCCCAGAATTGGATTCCGTTGACCCGATCTCATTTTGGCTCGTTGACCAGAACTTGGAATTCCGGTTTGCACGGAAATACGTGCCGGAGCCAAGTTCTCAAAACTCAGCAAACTACCTGTCAACGAGTCCAGAATGATGATACGAACTCAACGGTATCTCCGGAATTGGATTTCGAAGAGCCGATCTCAAAATGACCCGTTGACCCGGATATTGGTATCCGACTTGCACCGAAATGCGTGCCAGACCCAATGTCCACCAAAACCTAGCAAATTATATATCAATGAGTCCAGAATGACGATACGAACTCAACGGTATATCCGAAATTGGATTCCGATGAGCCGGTGTCAAAAAGTTCCGTTGACCCAGAAAGTGGGACCCGCTTTGCACCGAAATGCGTGCCCGGGCCCATGTTCTCCAAATCTAACAACTTTTATATGAAAACATGCCAGAATGACGCCACAAGTCTAATAGTGGTGTCAGAAATGAAATCTGGATTCCCGTGTTAAAAAATGGAATTTTACAAGTTGGAAATTACGAATTCAGACGGCCAACTTTGGCGTCGAATTCAACCAATCAAACAAGCTCACAATGAAACAAAACTAGAGGGGTAGTAAGAGGGTTATACCAGCTTCGCACAGGAACTGGTAGCACGCCAAACGGAGCTACGGTGGAGGAGATACAAGCTGACGAAGTTGGCCCCGCAAAACTGTCTAAATTTAATACAATTTAAACGGTCAACTTGGTGGCCGGTTTTCATGTATCAAACGATAAAATTAACGGACGGAAATTGACATGAGTGAAGGTGGATATACCGAGATTGTGACGGAGCGAATAAATCGCCGATCCAACGGTCGGATCTCCAGGAAAACGTGTGCGAAGTTGCTGCGACGGGGCGCCAAAACGAACTTCATTTCGCGCACGTCACGACGGGACGTCGTTCAAAACGCACGAATCGCCTCGACGGCGCGTCCCGGAGGACGTTGGCCGCCATGGGGCCTACCCCAGTGGTGCGCCCGAGGGAGGGGGCCACCCACGATGGGTCGCCGGAGTACGGTGGACGACGGCGGCGCGTCCAAGCCCCACGCGCGCGCGGATCTGTGCGCGCTGTGCGCGCAAAGCCACTGCTGGTGGGCACCGTGCTCGGCATGCTGCTAGCGCGGCCTGCGCGGGGCACGCGTGGCCAGCCCCGGCGAGGCCAGGGGCTGGTGGTGGCGGCTGTTGGGGATTTGAATGGTGGTGGCGCTCGGTTGATAGGTGGTCGGCCGGATGGTGCAAGGTGGAGGAAATACAAGGAGGAGAGGAGGAAAGAAGGAGGAGATGGGCTGGTCGACTTGCCATGGCGGGGCTCCGGCCAGTAGGTGGTCGGCCAGGGGGTGGCTGTCGGTTACAGTGAGGAGGGGTCGAGGAAGAGCTGCTGTTGCATGGAGTGGGGTTAGTTTGTAGTAGTAATGTTTTGTTTTGAAATGGAGAAGAGAGAGAAGAAGAATAATGATAAATGTGGAGAGAGAGGATGGAAGAAAAGTTGCATTGGGGTTAGGGCCGGCCACACATGGCTGTGAGGGGATAAAGGAGTTATCATGGAATGAATGGTGAGGATTTAGTATAGGAAAATCAAAGGCTAGAAATTAAATAGAGGAAAATTGGCCAATTCCAATAGGAATTAAATAAATAGAAATCTCCAAAAAAATATAGAAAAATATGTAGGAGATTACTTGATATTTTTGGGCAAGAATTATAAGGGTGTCATGATGGAGAAAATCATGGAGCTGGACTGGACTCGGTAGAGCCGAATTGGGTTAAAATCGGACATTGAGCAAAATCGAATTAAAAATTAGGAATCGATGATCATGAGTGAATAAGTAGTACATGGAGATTCCAATAAATGGGACACAAGTGGCGGACGGATAGTAGGCTCAATGTGGGCCATGTCCATAGTTGGGGCCGACAGGTTTTGGTTGACAGGGAACCCACAAATCTAGTTGGAAAATGAATGTGACGCCGTGGCGTGAAATATAATCGGGTCACGTGTCGAGAAAGTTGTGCGAATCAAATGGAGCTCAAAATGACATGTCTGAGTGGGACACAAAGGTCATGGGTGATGAGCGTCTCGAGTAGATCATCAATGAGGAGTTGGTTTCAAGAAACTGGCTGGTCTTGCGCTCCCAATTAAAAGTCAGGGTAACGCGCTGAAAATGATCAAAGAAAAGAGTGGGAAAAATAAATAACAATCAAATGGTCTAAACCGACCCAAAGTTCAGCGAAGCAGAAAGAGCACAAGGGAACAAGTTTGGATGGGACACTATATACCGTCATGAAGGTAATCGTGTCCACTCCAAAACTCGTGAAGAGGATTTCCAGAGTTGAACATCCCTGATACTCCAAATATCAATGGCATAAAAAAGTACACTAACAGATAAATAAATAGAATAAAATATTTATCAAAACCAAATAATCAGAAAAATAAAATAAAATGAAAAAAAATTTAACCCGAAATTCAGGGTGCTCACAGGGGGCCATGAGAAAATAGAGAGAAAGTACCTTTTGAAGAAAAATGAAGGAGGAACAAGATGATCGCCTACTAGATCTCTTCGGAATCTTGCTAGGATGGAGGAGGAGAAGCTTCTAGGAAGAGAGGAGTGATTTCCACGAGTTGTTGTGTGAAGAAAGTGGAAGAAAAGCTGGGTTTTATAGGCACTAGGGCCGGCTGTTCGGTTCTGGAATTAATACAGCGCCGACCGAACTCGGTCTGACTTCGGTCCGAACTCGGTCAGAGTTCGGGCCGAGTTCGGCCACTTGCATTCCCGAGACAGTCAATGCATTCTGGTAGGTTTAAAAGTAGAATTTAATAACTTTGACTGTAATATTAAATAACGATTGTTATTTTTGGGTTAACTGTAGGGGTTGTCCCAGCTAACGGAGGTTCACCGGGGAACTCTTAAATACCGCTTCGCTTCGACCGTAGTCGTGGTGACAGACATACCATTTTTAAGTTTGTACCCAAAAACAATTTTCGTTAAATAAATAATAAAGTATCAAGTCATAAATTCAATTTTAATTACCATATACATTATGAGTCTGAGAATTCAAGAATGCCGAGCTCACGCCTCAAAATGTTAAAATGGTCTTCAGCCAATGGTTTAGTGAATATATCTGCTAGTTGATGATCAGTGTCAATAAATTCTAAGCAGATATCCCCGTGTTGTTGATGATCACGAAGGAAATGATGTCTAATTTCTATGTGCTTTGTGCGTGAATGACAAATAGGGTTCTTAGTCAGATTTATAGCAATAGTGTTGTCACAATAAATAGGAACATTAGTGTAGTGCAGATTGTAGTCCTCTAAGGTTTGCTTCATCCACAAAATCTGAGCACAACAACGTCCTGCGACGATATACTCAGCCTCTGTTGTTGATAATGCTACTGAATTTTATTTTTTGCTAAACCAAGAGACTAAGGCCTTTCCTAAGAAATGACATGTGCCACTTGTACTTTTACGGTCCACTTTGCATCCAGCAAAATCCGTATCCGAGTAACCTATAAGGTCAAATGATTTGGTTTTGGGATACCATAAGCCAACTGTAGAAGTTCCTTTAAGGTATCGGAAGATACGCTTAACGGCACTAAGATGTGATTCCTTAGGGTTTGCCTGATAACGTGCACAAATGCAAACGCTAAACATAATATCAGGGCGACTAGCAGTTAAGTATAATAAACAACCAATCATACCTCGATACTTACGCTGATCGACAGGTTTACCACTTTCATCAGCATCAAGCTTTGTAGATGTAGCCATAGGCGTCCCAATTGGCTTTACATTCTCGAAGTCGTACTTTTTCAGTATGTCCTTCGTGTATTTATCTTGGTTGATGAATGTTCCGTTCGAGTGTTGTTTGATTTGAAGTCCTAGAAAGAAGTTTAGCTCTCCCATCATACTCATCTCAAATTCACTCTACATACACTTGGCAAAATCTTGACAGAGTTTTTTATTAGTAGAACCAAATATAATATCATCTACATAAATTTGCACTAGAAGAATATCATCATTCATGGATTTAATAAATAAAGTAGTATCAATTTTTTCTTTCGAAAATCCATTATCAAGTAAAAAGGCGCTTAGGCGTTCATACCAAGCACGAGGTGCTTGTTTGAGTCCATAAAGTGCTTTCTTAAGCTTGAAGACGTGATCAGGTTTTTAAAAATCTTCAAAACCAGGGGGTTGTTTCACAAAAATCTCTTCTTTCAAAAATCCATTTAAAAATGCGCTTTTCCATTTGAAAAAGTTTAAAATCATTAAAACATGCAAATACACAAAACATGCGGATGGCTTCTAGTCTAGCAACAGGAGCATAGGTCTCATCATAATCAATTCCTTCTTCTTGATTATAACCTTGTGCCACTAGACGTGCTTTGTTGCGTAGAACTTGTCCATCTTCACTGAGTTTATTTCGGAACACCCATTTGGTACCAATTATAGATTGACCAATTGGTTTAGGAACAAGTTTCCAAACTTGGTTTCTCTCAAATTGATTAAGTTCCTCTTGCATGGCAGAAATCCAAAACTCATCAGTAAAAGCATCATCTACATTCTTAGGTTCTATTTTTGAAATAAATGCTACATTTGCTGCTAATTCAGAATCTTTAAGAGATGAACGTGTACTTACACCTTTGGATACATCACCTATAATAAGAGTTTCTGGATGATCTGGCTTGAATCTCAATGATTCAAATCTTTGGGCCATATCTTTCACAAGGCTCTTCTCAGTTCCTGCATCTTCGGAACTTTTATCAGTCCTTGCCTCTTGGGTCAGATCTTTCTCAGAACTCTTCTTAGTCTTTATATGTGTATCTTCATCATCACTGTCGCTAGATCTGTGACTATTTAACTCATCAAAGGTAACATTAATAGTCTCTTCAACAATCATAGATCTTTTATTGAAAATTCTATATTCCTTACTCTTAGCAGCATATCCGAGAAATATCCCGTCATCTGCTTTGGAGTCGAACTTTCCCAAGTTATCCTTGGTGTTCAGGATAAAACAGCGACAACCAAAAACTTTGAAATAAGAAATGTTTGGAATTCTTCCAAACCAAAGCTCATATGGTATTTTCTTCGAGATTGGTCGAATTAACACCCTATTTAAAACATGACAGGCTGTACTAACAGCTTCTGCCCAAAAACATTTAGGAAGATTATACTGATTCAGCATGACTCTAGCCATTTCGTTTAGAGTACGATTCTTCCGCTCCACAACACCATTTTGTTGGGGAGTTCTAGGACAAGAAAATTCGTGGTAATATCCACTATCATCACAAAACTTTTTGAAATCAGAATTTTTGAATTCGCCACCATGATCACTTCGGATACGAGTAATCATGAAGCCTTTTTCGTTTTGTACCTTTTTGCAAAATATTTGAAATTCAAAAATTGCATCACTTTTGTTTGATAAGAAATAAACCCAAGTAAATCGAGAGAAATCATCAACAATAACAAAAGCGTAGAGCTTACCGCCAAGACTAGCGACTCTACTAGGACCAAATAAATTCATATGAATTAACTGCAAAGGTCTCGAAGTACTTACAGCGTTGATGGATTTAAAAGTAGACCTATGTGCTTTGTTCTTTTCGCAGTCAGCACATACCATATCTCTCTTGAATAGAATTTCAGGGAGTCCTCTTACCAACTTCTTTGTATTTAGACGTGAGATAGTATCCATGTTTGCATGTCCTAGTCTCATGTACCATGGCCAGCTTTCATCTTGATTGGCTACTAGGCACCTTCCTACATTATTAGTATTCTCCAAAAAGAAAACATAAATGTTGTCTTCTCTAATCCCTTTATATACGGGATCACCAGATGACATATCATATATGGTACATTTATCTTTTACAAAATTGATACCATAACCATTTTCTGCCAAATGACTTATGCTCAATAGGTTATGTTTCAATTCAGTTACTAGACAAACATCCTTTATTATTAGATAAGGAGAAATACCTACAGTATCATTACCTATTATATCACCTTTCAAGTTATTTTCGAAGGAGACGTATCCTTCTTTCTTCATCGATAGCGTAGCGAATAAAGATGCATCACCAGTCATGTGTCGCGAACATCCGCTATCGAGGATCCATTTGCTTCTAGCATGAGAGGGTTGAGGGTCCACCTACAAGACAAGTAGATGAATCCTTTGGTACCTATTTTCTGAAGGGTCCACTCAGATTAGCTTTAGGTCTCCAGACTAAGTATGGTTGTCAACAAGCTTTCTTGCAAGACAATATTGTGAAATGTGTCCGTGCGTACCACAATATGTGCAAGTCAGTTTAGTGGTAGAAACTGTGTTTACAAGCTTGTTTTGTTTGGAGAACCTATAAGTGAAAGCATGATGATGTTCGTGTTTCTTCTGTGCTTTCTTGTGTTTAGTCCTTTTAGGTGTATGCTTAGCATTAGGACTAATCTTAGGCTGTGTCACAGGTATTGCCTGTTTGCCTAACTTGATTTCTAACTTTTTAGAAATCGCAATAGACTCTTCGTATCTAGCAGTCATATCTAGGAGTCTTTGTTCAGTTACTAAGTGCATCTTCTTCTCTATGTCATAAAGCTTTTGTACTTTGACATAGTCCCTTTCTTTCTTTTTAATATTGAGGATAGCCTCATGATAGTCTACCTTGAGTTTGGCTATCTCTTCCGTGTTACCGGTAGTAGATGTCTCTTTAATATCTTCAATCAGATTGGACAGTCTAGCTATCTCGGTTGTGTGTGCCTTAATCTCTTTTCGAGATTGCTTATACTTGTCGAGCACAGTTTTGTGATCTTCAAGTAGTTCGCTAAAGGCATTCTCTAATTCATCGAAAGTGAAATCATCAAACAAAGGGTTAGATGATACCTTATCAAATGCCATGAGACAAACATTTGCATTGCCACAGGGTCTGTCTTCTTCTTCTGTATCACTGGCATCGCTTTCGTGCCAGATGCTTGTGTTGGCATACTTTCGACCAGATGTTGCTTTTCTGCTTGATCTTGATCTATCGTATGGATTGCTTTTCTTGGTGGTTGGACAGTCCTTCTTCATATGCCCTGACTTCTTGCATCCAAAGCATATAGTTTCATCTTCGTTGCTTTCTTGGACATCTTTCTTCTTTCTGCTTGTGAACTTTAGATATTTCTTGAAGTTCTTCACAAGTAGGGCTCGTTCATCACCACTTGACGATTCTTCATCGGAATCGTTGCACGTTGATTTTCTTGCTTGAGCTTTGAAGGCGATAGATTTCTCCTTGGTGTTGCTTCTTCAAAATCTTGCAAGTCGAGTTCATGGGTCATGAGTTTTCCCATCAGAGTTTCTAGAGTCATAGTGGTGAGATCGTTTCCTTCAATGATTGCTGTGGCTTTTGGATTCCAGTTCTTTGTTAGAGCCCGCAGCACTTTTCTGATCTTCTCGTGATTGCTGTAATCCTTACCAAGAGATTGTAAAGGGTTAGTTATATCAAGGAAACGAGTAAACATCTATGTAATTGACTCACCGGGTTTCATCTTAAAAGATTCATACTCCTGTGTCAGTCTACTAATTTTGGATTCCTTCACTTGGGAAGTCCCTTCATGGGTTACCTCAAGGAGTTTCCAAATTTCGTGAGACGTCTTACAGGTCGAAACTCCGTTGAACTCGGTTTTGTCAATTGCACAGAATAGTACATTGATGGCACGAGCATCTAGGCTAGCTTTAGCCTTTTCAGCTTCAGTGTACTTATCATGGGTCTTTTCCACCAGCTGGCCTTCAACCACTGTTGGTGCTAGTTTCTTATAACCATCAATGACTATTGACCAAAGATCAAAGTCGAGAGACTTTAGAAAGAAAGTCATTCGTGTTTTTCAGTAGGTATAATTTGTTCCATCAAATAGGGGAGGTCTATTTGTGGATTGCCCTTCACCGTTGAATATAGATTTCACGACTACCATATATATATACTCTCTAAGGTATGTTATATAAGAATATAACCTGCTCTGATATCAATTGTAGGACCGTTGAGCACCTCTAGAGGAGGGTGAATAGAGTGCGTGTGTGTAGCGGAAAATAATCACCAATTAAAAATTAAACTATGGCAGAGATATAAGAGACAGTAAATAAAGATAGAGAATTCAAACTCAGTGACACAGCGATATATACTGGTATCCCTCTGAGAGGACTAATCCAGTCTCGAGTACTCTTGCTCGATGTTAATCCACTATAGCACAAGCTTTAACTGAGAGCTTGCAGTCTCTTACAACACCGTACTTGGTGACGAGTACACGACCAGCTCCACAACACACACCATGCTTGGTGACAAGCGCACGACCAGCTCCACAACAGAAAAAGTTGTTGAACTTGGAACGACCTCTTTACAACTCTTGAAACACCAAAAGATTCTAAATCAACTCTGATAGTACTGACTTTTGGCTAAGAGATGTATAGGTATGATTTGAAAGCCTTAGATCGTTAGAAAACACTTGAGTAGTAGAGAAGAGAGAATGAAGAATGAATGAATGAATTGAAATGAAAAGTTCTTCTCTATTTATAGGTGTTTTCTCGAACCGAACTCGGGCAAAGTTCGGGCAGAGTTCGGATGCAAATATCTCGCAAAGAGACGTTGCTCGCTGATTTGGAGGCAACAGAAGTTTGAATTATTTTTGACCGAACTCGGTCAGAGTTCGGACCGAACTCGGGCCAAACTCGGTTACGAGTTCTGTCAGGAGATATTTGAAAATCATTTGTAAAAACAGTTTTCAAAATATGTTTTTGGTTATTTGTAAAATTATTTGTAAAGGCTATTTTCAAAATATGTTTTTGAAATATTTTGTAAATAAAATACGAATGGTAAATAGGTAGGCTTTTGGAATGTGGACAGTTTTAACCCTAAGCCAGTATTACCAAAACTGATTTTACAAAATAAATCCTAGACTCAATAAAATATAAATTACAGAATAAAATAAGAAATGAGTCTTCTGAAGATTTGATGATGTTGACGCTTTGTTTGATGCAGTATATCGTCCGTTGAATTTGATTTCATGTATCCTGAAATGATTAGCACCATTTTCTATATTTTGTGTATTAACTTAAGTGTATGTTGATTATCGAAATCGGGTGTGACCATGGAATGGGCCAACAAGTGCTACCCCCTGCATAGGAGGTTGCCTCGTCTTGGCACATGTGGACATTTTCAGGAACGTCTGAGTCTGTTGTATCTGTTGGGAGGATTGTTTCCCTAGGTTCATCTTTTGAAACTCCAAATTATTGTGGATGTTTTGAGGAGTGCTACCCCCAACTCCAACTACCCCCAAGGATGTAGACGACGAATCCCCAAGTGATGAAAATTTATTCTTTGAGCGGGTACCTTGATAAACCTCTCCTCTGACGGCTATGGACAACCCCTAGATGAGAGTTTTCTGGCCGTGTTGGTTAAGATTGTCGGGCTGGACATATTCATTTTCTTTCCTTCCTTGCCGGTAGGGACCTTTCGGGTAGAATTACAGGAGACGACTGGAAGTGCCTCGTCCCCCGAGCTTTATTGTAGGACCGGTCCTGGCTGCTGTAGTCGTTGGAAGTCGGACTGCCGGTCCTCTTGTACTGCTGTCTTGTTGCAGCAACAATTGACAATGACTTGAGTGCAGGGACGTCCATGGAAGGACTCTTTGTACGCCAAGGTTTCTTCTCTTTTCTTGCGTTTGTGAAGAATCACATCTCGCAAGTCAAGGACATCTCGATTAACCTTTGTACTCATTTTGTGGGCCCGGGTATCCCGAGCACACGAGTGCGTATGTATCATGTTTGCTCTCTGATGCGGGACTAGTAAAAGCACTTGCCCTCGATTATTGTTGGGAGACTCTTACGAACCACCTTGTCCGTTTGCCGTCGGGGGCTGGATACGGGCGGTTCTGTACAACTTTTCATCAGAGGCCCGTATAACAGTTAGCGGGACTTTCTGATTGTCAGCAGTTGGGACAGCTGACTGAACTCGACGAGCCCACGCTGTCCTAGACTTCTTCGTTCTAGCACCCGAGGGTGCGTAGTAGGAAGAGTCCATGCTGTGCCGCATAGAGTCTGGCACATCCTCATTGGAGCTTCTGAGGTCAGGCCCGCACGAGAGGCGGTCGAAGACTGAACCCGAGCCGCATAGGATAGATGGTCTGCGGCCAAAATTGGATGTCGCATAAGTCATTTTCCTGCGGCTGGGCTTGTTGGCCGCATATGCATTCTCCCTACGGCTGGGATTGTTGGCCGTATATACGTTCTCCATGCAGCTGGGATTAGCGGCCGCATGTGTATTGTTCCTGCGGCTTCCACCCTTATGCGGCTTCTTCTTGAACCGCATGGAGTTCCCGTTTGCCCCCACAAGTCCAGCATCATAGTATTTTCTTTTGCTGGATTTGGGGACAACAGGGTCCTCTGCGGCCTGAAGTGGGACCACATGTGAGTCTTCTTTGCCGTCTGGAGAAGCAGAGAAAACTTGTTCCAGAGCTTGGAGAAAGACAATAGTTTTGGGCCTCCATGTCCTGCGGGCTGGTCGAAGTGAACCACAAGCATTTGTTGCGTGGAACCGAGTTTGGATGTGTTCGATTACGTCACCAACTTATCAGCAGTGGAGAAGTTAGTCTCCAGCAGAGTCGTCATCGTATTTGCCATTGATTGTCATAGAACAGAACAATTTTATAGGAGGACTGAACTTGACTCACAATTACAAACTCGCTTGTACAAAAGAGAGCCTAAGTACAAAACCTAGGAAAAGCAATCTAAGTACAATTGTTTAGTTTTGATTCTGGGGGGTGATGGTAGAGGCTCGGGAGAGTGCTATCAAATCTGCCTTACTCCTCGGACGATCGAATGCAACTTCGGCCCCGGTAAAGAAATGCTATCTGAGGACACGAAGGGAAGAGTCTACTTCTGGGCTTTGTGTGCTTTTCTCTCTGTGTCTATACGTGCCTTACAAGGGAACAGCACCTTGTTATTTATAGAAATTCATAAAGAGTGGGATGTGCAGCCACGTGGCAAATTTTGGGCCACATGGTTGTAACTGTGCCTTGAGACTCGATTTAGAGTGGACAGCTGGGAGTTGGCTTGAGATTTGATCATGATCTGTTTGTTGCAGTAAATCTGAACTGTTAAGACTGGTCAATCTCTGCCATGTGTCTCAACTACTATTCTGTGGAGAGCCGCATGAAGGGTGTATCCTGGATGGACCGCATGAGGGACTGTCTCATTACTAAGCCGCATGAAGAGTGTCCCATGACCGAGCCGCATGAAGGATGTATCACAACCGAGTCGCATGAAGATTGTCTCATGACCGAGCCGGATGAAGGGCGTCTCATAGCTGAGCCACATGGAGAGTGTCTCATGACCGAACCGCATGAAGAGTGTCTCATGACCGAGCCGTATGAACGACGTCTCATAACCGAGCCGCATGAGAGCTGTTTCATGATCGAGCCGCATGAGAGGTATCTCATGAATGAGCCACATAGGGAGTGTCTCATAGGCGATCCGCATGAAGAGTCTTACGGCTGAGTCGCATGAAGGGCCTCCTTTGGTTTGTGAACTATGCCGGATGTCATTATGTTTTTGTCATATTTTTAGGAGCACGTCACGTCTTAACTTTATGTCAGAGCTCTTCTCTTTGTCAGAGCAATTCTGGCCAGCTATAAGGAGATATTTTAATGCTCATGCTGACTTCGAACCGCATAAGGCTCCCTGCTGCTCTTGGGCCGCATGAAGCTTTCTGGATTTTGAACCGCATGAGGCTCCATGTTGATTTCGAGCTGCATAGTCCCATCCCCTTCTTTTCCATACTTCTACAAGAATGACCACCTCTCGCAAGTCTAGAGCAGATTGATCTATCTTTACATCTGTTTTGTGGGCCCAGGTATCCTGAGCGCCCGGGTACATAGGTATCATATTTTCTTCCTGATCTGAGACTAGTAAAAGCACTTGCTCTCAATCGTTATAGGAAGACTTCTGGGACCATCATATTTGCTCCCTGATACGGGGCTAGTAAAAGCATTTGCCCTCGATCATTGTTGGGAGACTTCTGAGACCCACTCTGTCCGTTAGCCCTGGGAGACTGGACGCGGGTGGTTCTGTACAACTTTCTATCAGAGGTTCGGATAGCAGTTAGCGGGACTCTCTGATGGTTAGCAGCTTGGACAGTTGACTGGGCTTGTTGAGCCCACATTGCCCTAGACTTCTTCGACTTAGCACCCGAAGGTGCGTAGTAGGAAGAGTTCAAGTTGGAAGGAGGAAAGGAAAGTTGGTGCCCTTTTCAAAGGAGGCAAGGGGGCTCTATTTATAGAATGGAGTGAACCCTTTCTTTTTTTCCTTTTCGATGTGGGACTAAAAGCAATATTTTACATGCTTCTACAAGTATCAAAAGTGGTTTTGCTCCCACGATGTCATAATACAGTGTATCTCCACTACATCTTTTGTAATTTTAGTCAATGGCTCTCCTTCTTCAACCTTCTATCCTAGTAGAGGCATTCGACAAGGGTGTCCATTATCACCCTGTATATTCATATTGTGTGGAGAAGTCTTATCCAAACTCATTCTCATCATGGAGAGAAATGCACTATATGAATGTATCTGTATCACACCGACTTCAGAAAATTATTCACATTTATCCTTCACTGATGATCTTCTCTTATTTGGATACAGTTTCATTGATAATTTCATCCAGATAAAGCATATCCTCAAATTATATGAACAATGGTCGGGACAATCCATAAACTTTAATAAATATTGTATCTTCTTCTCTAGGAGATTGGACCCCTATATACGCCAAATTTATTTGGATTATCTGGGTGTTAAAATAATGAATCCCTCAAATAAGTATCTTGGTCACCATCTTCTTTTTTCTAAAAAGAGAGCATCTACTTTTGATAATCTTTTGGCTGCAAGTACGTCCAAACTCCTTGGTTGGAAAGGACGGTGTCTCTCCCATGCTGGTAGAACCACACTCATCAAAACCACTCTTTCATCTCTTCTAACTTATCACTTATCTTCTGCCCAAAAAGGATTTGAAGAAGTTATCTCAGCAACAATGTGAGTTTTGGTGGAGGGTCACGCCCCGCTCCCGTAGGAGCGATCGTCCTCGCTAAGGCGTGATGTCGCACGAGCCTAAATTGTGTTCGGACAAGGCCAAGTCCAGAAATGGCCGATTTGAGCTAGGCCACAGAGTCGCACGGACTGTCCCTATTTGCAGCAGAAGTGAATGAACACAAGTTGAAGGAAATTTCCAAACTCTTTATTGATATTCAAGAAACACTAGGCCGAGATTACAATTCTCTCAAGCTCTCTCTCTCTCTCTCTCTCTCGAAATATAAAAAGCGTGCCAAGTTGCTTACAAGATGGAATAATACATGGCGATGCTCTGATACATTATGTCTTATATATGGTGCTACCGCTCCTTTGCAACGCTCCAAGGCTCCAGAGTTAGCTCCGCACCTTAGCACGTTCGAAGGAAAGCTCTGTACCCGACGATGTCTTCTGCACCCTGCAAGCAATCTGTGGGTTATTAGTACATTGTTATACACTGATGGGGAGGCTAGCTCGCCCGCTCGCCATCATTACCAAACACGTTCAATTTACTCTTGTGTAACATCTATCATTCATTGTCTTACTAATCTTGTCTTAGGATCAGTTTCATGGCATATTGCAAAACCTAGCTCGTGTTACCGATATCAAATATCGCATGAAAATACATGCACGACTTACCCATACTTACCGTCCGGTCTTTCCTTCCAAAATAAACCAAGTTAGCCAGCATATGATACGTAAAAGACTTAACGAATTTATATAGGCATTCAAGTGTGTCGAGGGCGTGTTCCTGCCTCAGAACTGTAAAGTATTTCAGTTATGTCATACTCGAAGAGTTTTGTTCCCATGTCCATGTTCACTCAACTATTCAATTGTTCAGTTAATTTAGACTACTTGTTCCAATACAAGGACTTGCACGTGGATTGCCATCAGCAAGCCCACTTAATCTATATACACTGGTCGCTGGCATCACAAGCCATTTGGACACTTCTTCTTGGTACCATGAGTCGCTATCGGCCGACTGACTGGTGCACCTCCGATAGGCCATGGATACCGGCTCACTCCCCTTGAATGACCAGGCCGCATTCAAACGTTATGTAGCCCCATTCGATCATTTTCTTGATCGTTGCCATGGCATCCTCTTTTGTTCCTCCCCCATATACGTTGGGTTGTCCACGACCATTTCGTATTGTCTTATCATTTTTAACTTAACGGTTGTCTTTAAGTCATGGTTATCTTTGGGCCATAGTCGCTTACCGATTAGGTTGGCGGCGGCGTCCGTGCAGCGCGGATAGCGAGTCCCATTGCATGTCTCCGTCATACCTATCGCTAATCTTTTATTTCTTTTTTTCTTTCTTTCCTTTCTTTCATTCATTCATTCACGCATTCATCAATCTCCTACTCGTTCCTTAATTCATTATGCAGATCCCTGTACGGGAACCGTCTTGGCAACCCATCGGTCCCGAAGCCTTTAATGTTGCTATACTACTCAGAACGACTATGTCAATAGTCTTCCCGTTTATTATTGTAAACCATTCATTGCTTCATAGTTGAACGCATAAGAAACTTGAAATGTAAGCTTGTGCCTTGGCACGAGCGTGGAGTACGGTGCGAGAGTTCTTATATTTTTTGAGTTCTTTTTCATGTTCTAAACAAGCATAGAAGATGGATTATTCCCTTAGCAAGGTGCGTTGAGTCATTTATTAGCATGCACAGTGTTATCGCCTAACAATTTAGCAATAGTGTCTGTATTATTAAGTGTCTAGGCTAAGCAAAGACATGTTCATAAGAGCCACCCACCTTAGCGATGTTCGCATCGGCGAGCGATACTCCAAGCGCGTCTTTGAAAGCCTAAGTCTGTATTCATCATTGACGGGCCAATGTAAGTCTTGTATCGATTCTTCATCGGGTCGACGCAACTCTTCGAGTCGACGGTTCGTTTGAGTCGTCGCACTTGCCATTCTGAATCGACATTCCGCTAGGGCGAGCGGGTCGTTACAGGGGGGTTCTGAACATCATAGGAAAATGCACTTCCTTGCTTGGTCTTCTCTCACTAGACCAAAGTTCCTGGGAGGATTAGGGATTAGAGATCCAACTATTAGTAATATGGCCATGACAACTAAAGTGGCCTGAGATTTCTACAAAAATGTTGATTCTATCTGGGTGAAAATGCTCAAAAATAAATACCTATCCAATGAGGGTTTCTGATCAATACGTCCTTCCCCATCTCATTTTGTTATTGGCAAAGCATTCTATTTAGTAGACATATTCTTATGAAGAATGTGATTTGGCAAGTTGGCGATGGGACTCATATTAATATATGGGATGATCTGTGGGTACCTACACTGCCACAATACAAAGTTCTGGGTCACCAACATGCTCATCCCAATGCTAAGAAAGTCAGTGATCTAATTGACAAGAATACGCACAGCTGGAAGCATAACCTGATCTACCTTCTTTTTCAACCCCATAAGCATATGCTATAATTCAGATACCTTTATATGTTACTTATCCTACTGATTCGTTAATCTGGATTCATACTGCCAATGGAGAACTAAATTCCAAATCGGTATATCGCCTTATTAACGAAAGATCTACCAACTACTACAATGTTTCAAACCAAACTGACTTCAATGATGGAAGAAACTCTGGAAGCTTCATGATTGCCCTCGTGTTATCATCTTCACATGGAGAGCTCTTCATAATTCTCTTCCAACTGGAGCCAATATACACAGGCAGTTGCATACAATGAATCCAAATTGCCCGCTATGCCAGGTTCAATCTGAAACCCTTGATCGCCTTTTATTTTATTATCCCATTTCAGGTACTGCTTGGGAAGCATCCAAGATATCAACAAACATCTGCATCAAGACACAACTATTGCGTCCTTTACAAAAGCATTCTTTCAAGTGGTGAGAACAACTTAGTTTCTCACTATTTGTATATGATGTGAATGATTTGGAAAGCTCAAATGACACTGTTCAACCAGAAAGCTATCTTCCCAAGGAAGAATTGAAGATGCATGTACTCTTCAGGACAAGTACGAGACTGCAAACATAATTGTCGTCCAACATAACGTGCTTCCGCCCCCTTCACAAATGAGCATGAGATGGATTCCTCCTATGGATCAGTATTGGAAGATTAACTTTGATGGCGCGTACCTGGATGGCAAAATGGGAGCATCAGCTATTCTCAGAGACAACGTAGGCAATTTCAGAGGGGCTGCAACTCTGTACCAGGAAGGAGGATCGCCTTTGGAAGCAGAAGTAATGGGAATTCAGTTGTCCATGGTTATCAACCGAAGCAAAAATCTCTCAAACGTAATTATTGAAGGCGACTGTAAGGTCCTAATTGATTCCATAATCATTACCTGCCGGAGATGATGACTACTTTATGGCGAGCAAGACAAACCATTGATCAAGGAAGACATCTACTAAATTTTGGATCAAATTTTCCTTCGCTTTTGTTTCGACAAGCTAATACAGCAGCTCATGTATTGGCTGCTAATGCCTTAGTTTCTCTTAATACATCAACTATCAATTTGATAGATGATACTCCACATTGTATTATTGAACATATCTGCAGAGATGTCCTCCTGTACTAGTTTGATTTCCTAATGAAATGTTCTTTCTCAAAAAAAAAAACTTTTGGGAAATGCTGACTGTGACAATGAGCCCATTGGTGGGGACCTCAGACCATCTCTAATGGTGATTTCTAAAATTAAGTTCTTATCCTACTTGGCATTGTACTTTAACGAGATTTTTATCCTAGTTGGAAGAGTTTCTACATAGAAATTGTAGACACACAAAAATGCTCTCCAATGGTTCTCCATTTCTATCATATGTGTCACATAGTAAAAGGACCAATTTAATGGTTGGGCCCAATAATAATTGTCATGAGAGATAGGAGAATTTCTATAAGAGTTTTACATGTAGAAACCCTCCTAGAAAGTTTCTATCCTACATCATTGCCACCTAGGATAGAAATGGCGATAGAAATCACCATTGGGAGAAGTTTTTTCTAAAATGGATTTCTTTCATAGAAACATGGAAGATAGAAACCCCCATTGGAGATGGTCTCAGGCCTCGTTTGCTCGCGGAACGGAAAGGAATGGAAAGGAAAATCAATTCCATATTTTCTTTTCATTGAAAATTATGATTCTCATTTATTTATTTGTTCGGTATTTAAAAATGTTAAAAATTCAATCAATATACAATATTTTTTTTAAAAAAGAAAGAAAATTGGTACATGAGTCTTCAACCACTCATTTTATTTCGTCTCAATATTTATTTTTTATTGTTCTTATATAAACCCACTCCATCTACATTAATTTTTTAATTAAAATTTTGACCTCGAGATGCATTTTTTAGTGCCATCTAGCATCAATAGTAGATGGAGCTAAAAAAGCATCTGAGACCCAAATTTGTCATAAAAAAGAATAAATTATAACTTAATATTCTCAACTATTCGAGTTTTTCAACTTGATATCCTCAACTTTGATAGGCATCAACTTAATACCTCAAAAAATAAAGACAAAAATTACCCTTGTCTCCCCCCCCCCCCCCCCCCCCCCCCCGCTGCTGCCCTCCTTCCCCGTCCCGACTAATCACACCCCCGGTTGCACCAATCCCCCTCTCTCTCTTCGCCATCCAACGTTGTCGTCGTTGCACGTGGAGAGACCGGGTGTGCAGCCATGGACAGGCAGGGGTAGAGCGCTGGGGTGGGGACGGTGGTAGGTCAGCCGCATGGGAGGGTGGAGGAGGACGGGGCAGCCGCGTGGTGCATGGGGTGGGGGGGTGGGGGGGTGGAGGTGGTTGTGGGGTGGGGGTGGGGGGGCGTGGGGCGGCGAGAGGGAGGGATTGCTGTTGTGGGTGGGGGTTAGAGGGGGGAAAATGGGGGTAACTTTGTCTTTTTTTAATTTTTAGGTATCAAGTTAAAAATATTAGTTGAATGAAGGTTTTAAGTTAATACCTATAAAAGTTGAGAGTATCAAGTTGAAAAACTTGAATAGTTAAGGTATCAAGTTGTAATTTATCCTAAAAGAATATATGTAGAAGGATTGGGCTTGTACGTATGAGAATAGTAAACTAGTAAATCTTGGAGGCCCAATTGAAATGAATGCATATAGATGCAAGTATCATACTTATTTATTTTCAAAAAAAAGAAAGAAATCTATAATATAGAATTGAGGTATAATTGAGCCTTCTATTCTACAAATTGAGTTCTAGCATTCTAAATATAAAAAATTTGAGACTCAACCTATGGTGGCTGAGATGAAAGCATGATGGAGCTCTAATTGAACCTTATTATTCTACAAAATAAATTTTTACATTCAGCTAGAAATTGAGATGAGTCTGATTATTAAGAAAAATGTTATTTTGCTCGCGGTTTGTGACTGCGGACGTAACTGCAGGCCCATGTGACAGCCAACTATGAAATACCGCCACAGTTATCATCGGATCTCATTTTCTTAAAATTCTGATCAGAAAGTATGTGGAAGACCGCCATGTGACTTGTTATTATTGATGTTGCACATCCGCGGTCGCAAATCGTGTACAAAATAGCAACGTCATAATATTATTGATGTGGGGGGGGGGGGGGGGGGGGGGGGGGGGGGGGGGGGGGGGGGGGGGGGGGGGGGGGGTGGGGGGGGGGGGTGGGGAGAGAGGGGGGTGTTTTGGTGTGGGCAATACCTAGTGATAGCTCAGTTGATAGGACAGGCGTAGAAGCCATTATTAAATAGTTTTTAAGTACAAGGAAACCATCGAGTTACATCCCCTTTGCATAATTAATATAACTTGATCCCCACAATATAACTATTTGCTTAATATGCATGCAATGAACAGTGAACAGCAAAAATTCGACGGCAACAATGCAGCATTAATCTTCTCCATTTCAAAAATTCCAGAGGTTGGAAATGCTCCATCCCTCCTCCGAGGCGTCGTCCGCAGCCAGCTCCTCCTGCGCGACGAACTCGAACCCGAAGTCCGACGCCGATGGCGCGGTCGCCAGGTCCAGGAACGACCGTCCGCCGCCCGCAGCAGCTCATACGTGGTCTGTCCGGCGGCGCCGTGCTCTCGGCAACCTTTTGGCTCCGGGGCGGCGTGCGCGTGCTGCGCCGCGATTGCCTGGATCTGCTGGTGGCTGAGGGGGCCCCCGCCGGGACGCTCGTCGGGTCGTCGGGGAAGTTGAGCTGCGCGCGGCTGCCGCGCAGGCGAGCGCGGCCGCGTCGAAGGCCCGGGCGGCCTTCTCGGGGGAGTCGTAGGAGCCGAGCCAATGCGTCGCGGCTGTTCGGGAGCCGGACCTCCGACACCCACTTCCCCCACTTCCGCAGCCGGACTCCCCTGTACTTCACTTCCTGCCGCTTCCGCTTCCGCTTCCGGTGCTCATGTTTGAAAGTCGGAGTTGGAGCGGGAGCGGAGTGGAGAGGGTTTATATATTTTATGCTTTGGGAGTGCGCGTAGGGAGTAGTACCACAATGCGCGCGGTCTCTTTCATGCTGTCGAACCGAGAATTTCAACTCGTCCCAAACTTGTGGAAAGTGCTGACGGAGGCAGTGAGCTCTTGGCGGGGACCTCAGTGAACTCTCTTTTCACCTGGTTCATATTCGAATTTATTTGTTAATCGTCTACTCGTATTCGAAACTAGATTCATCAAGGAAGTTTCTTTGTATTTTTTTTTTTCCATAATACAAATTCAAAATTAATATCCTAAATTAAGAAAATCATTCAAATTTAATATCATTCAATTGATAGGAGCTATTATTTACATTATAATATTTATGTTTTATAAATTGAGCATGAGGAACAGCATTGTAACAAAAACTTAAGTAATATGAACCAAGTTAAATTTACTATTTTTATGTAATTATTGTTATTGCCGGGGCTCAATTTTTCGATGGAAAACTGAAAAATCGTAACAATTGTACAAACAATCGTTATTACGTAACACTTCACAAAAGGTACGTAAGAGAAATTTTAAACGCGTGCTACACTTCACAGAAGGTGCACAGAACGTAACACTTCACAGAAGGTACGTAAGAGAAATTCCACTAGTGCTACACTTCACAGAAGGT
>JANAVB010010000.1:2719534-2899536 GCA_029216955.1 Iris pallida | reverse complement strand
TTTTTTCAAAAAAACAACCATAAAAAACCCTACTTGGAGATAGGTTATGACACGGAAAAGCAGATTCAGCATTGTGCTACATATCAGGCACGAATGGGACACTCCAAATGCAATAGGAGTCTAGGACACACCAAAACTGGGCTGTGTCGGAATTGTTTTGTGTCTTATTGGTGTCCGTCAACACAGCTTCTTTCTTACAATAATTCAGTAATAATAAAAAATAAAGTTTGAAATTTAAAATCAGACTGTAATTTCAAAAGCAAAGAGCTTCCTTTTCCAGAATCGAGACTCGAAAAATTGGTGAAGTGAGAAGATACAGACACTCCAGAACCGGTGCAATCGTAGTATTCGTCTCCGTGCAACATATAAATTCAATAATTAGAAGAACCAAACTTGGAGAAAGATGGAAATGCCGAAAAGATCACCTAGAAGCAAAAATTTTCGGGACACGGCCGCTCTCCTCGAGCTGGCTCTTCTTCAAGAACTCCGCGACCAGGGAATCCCTCCCCCCGTCCCTCTCCTCTCTGTCCTCCTCCCCATACTCCTCGTCCGCCTCCTCGATCCTCTTCGTTTCTTTCTGGATCCTCTCCAAGTACTCCCTCGCGATCCGGTACTTCACTTCCGCCGCGGTCTCCCCCGCGGCCTCCTCCTCTCTCCTCCCCGACTACTCCTGCACCCGCCTGAGAACCTCCGGCGTCGTCGTCGTCGTCGCTCGGAAGGCTCTCGAGTTTTAGGGTTTTTCGAAAAAGAGGGAAACTGAAAGAGAAAATAAAAGAAACCTGAAATAAAAGAGGAAAAGTTTTTTTGGTCAAGTGTTTGGCGGTATAAGTGTTTTTAGGTTCCCGCTTAATGAAACTCTATCTTAGCGTTTATCAAATGCTATTATAAAGTAACCAAAATATCAAACTTATTTTTTATAGCAGTTCAGCAAAACGTGCTATTACGTTATGCTATCAATGTGCATTTTTTTTGTAGTGTGAGTTCGCGGAGATTTCTCGGGGGACCCATCTCCATAATTGCCTTCGTTTTCTCAGGGTCTACATGAATGCCCAGAGCGGTGATGATGAATCCCAAGAATTTTTTGCTAGATACGCCCAAGAAAGATTTCGTAGGGTTCATTTTCAGATTGTGGGCTCGCATCAGGTCGAATACCGTCCTCAGGTCCTGCAGATGATCTCCCTTACAGCGACTCTTGACGGCGATGTCATCAACATAGCATTCCACCGTCTTGCACAGGTATTCTCTGAAGATGATACTCATGTCTCGTTGATACGTGGCGCCAGCATTCTTTAAACCGAAAGGCATGACTGTGTAACAGTATGTGCCAATCGGTGTTTGGAATGATGTGTGCTTTTCGTCGTCAGGAGACATCTTAATTTGGTTGTACCCCGAGAATCCATCCATGAACGACATACGTTCGAAGCCACATGTGTTGTCAATCATGATATCTGTGATAGGGAGGAGGAATTCGTCTTTCGGGCATGCCTCATTCAGATTGCGGAAGTCGATACAGATTTGGATTTTTCTATTCTTTTTGAGGACCGGAACTATATTGGCGACCCAATCGGGATGTTGCTCCTCACGAATGAAGCCGCTGGCTATCAGTTTGTTGGCTTCGGCTTCGATCGCGTCCATGACACCTGGGCGGAAGCGTCGTTGTTGCTGCTTGATTGGCTTTGCATATGGCCGTATGTTGAGTTTGTGAAGAGCAATATCGGGATCTATCCCCGGTATGTCTTCATAACTCCATGCGAACACATCAATATATTCTCTGATAAGTTCCAGCAGCGATTCTCGCTCTTCGTCTGTTAAGCTTTTACTGACAAAGATTGGCTTTAGAGAGGATTCGCTGCCGAGGTCGACCTACATAACCTCATCTTCGGTAGGAGGTTCTCTCTGCTCGAACCGCTTTTCCTATTGTGCATCCAGCTGTTGGGCCCACGGCTCTAGTTCAAGGATTTCAGGAATATCTTCGTCTTCTTCGTAAGCGTCGGCGAATGCCATATTGACTGAAGGACTTGCCTAAATATGTCTCCGATGCTGATATCCGAGTCGGAGGTTGGTGACCGGTTAAATGTGACTGCCAGTCGCACTCTTCATCCGAACTCTCAGGTGTTGTCGTGGAGTTACATACCCTAGTCCACATCAAGTTTTGCTATAGTAGTCCCGTGGCTTGCCTGTCACGCCCCGCTCCCGTAGGAGCGATCGTCCTCGCTAAGGCGTGATGCCGCACGGGCCTAGGTTGCGCCCGTGCAAGGCCAAGTCCAGAAACGGCCGATTTAAGTTCTAGGCCACAGAGTCGCACAGAGTGTCCCCATTTGCAGCGGAATATAAATGAACACAATTGGAGCGAAACGAAATCTTTATTGATATTCAACAAGTTTACAAGCGGCGCTAGGCCGATATTACAATTCGCTCAAACTCTCTCTCTCGGAAGCATAAAAGGCGTGCCAAGTGGCTTACAAGATGGAATGATTCATGGCGATGTTCCGATACATTATGTCCTGTATATGGTGCTCCAGCTCCTTGCAACGCTCCAAGGCCCAGAGATAGCTCCGCGCCTTAGCACGTTCGATTGAAGCTCCGCACCCGCCGGCGTCTCCTGCTATCCTGCAAGCATACTGTGGGGTTATCAGTACATTGTTATGCACTGGTGGGGAGGCTAGCTCGCCCATAATCACTATCATTACCGAACACGTTCCATTTACTTGTGTGCATCTCTATCATTCATTGTCTTTCTAATCTTGCCTTAGGGTCATTTACATGGCATATAATATATCCTATCCCGTGTTACCGATTTCAAGTGTCGCATGGAAATACATGCACAACTTACCCATACTTACCGTCCGGCCTTCCCTGTTCAGAGCAAACCAAGTTAGACAACAGTTCATGTGTAATAACATAACGTAGACGCATTCTTTAACTCATTTGTACTCATTATCATTTTGGAGTGGCACATTTCAAGTCATTCAGTAGGCACTTGTTCATTGAACTTTTAACTTAGACTACTCTGATTTCAATGCAAGGACTTGCACGTGGATTGCCACCAGCAAAGCCCACTTAATCTATATGCATCGGTCGCTGGCACCACAAGCCATCCTGGACTTTCTCCTTGGCATTTTCGCATCTATCATGGCGTGCGGCTGGTACACCCTGATAGTCTCTTGAAAAATACCCCGCACTTACGTCTCCTGGGGCCAAGCCTCCCCCAGTTAAGCCCGTAAGCCCCTTTTGGATCCGCCTAGGCCGGCATATCCCCCCTTTGATCATGCCGCGGAATCCCCTTTCACGGTCACAGCATACGCCACCCCTCGCTCGTGCCGTTGTCCACGACCATTTCGTATTTTATTATCATTTTAACTTAATGGCTGTCTTTGAGCCTTAGGCTAACCCTTAGCCTTCTTACGTTATCGACCAGGTTGGCGTCCGTGCAGCGCGGGTAGCGAGCCCCGATGCACGTGCCCGTCACACCTGTCGCTAATCCTTCTTTCTTTTCTTATCTTTTCAAGTTTCCTTTCCTTTTCTTTCTTTCTTTCACTTGTTCATTAGTTCATCGATTCATTCACGTATTCATTCGTTGATTCACTTATTCGTTTGCTCTTTCATTTATACATTACACGACTCCTCGTGTGGGAGTCGCCTTGGCGACCCATCGGTCCCATAGCCTTTCAATGTCGCTATAATCTACACGGTGCGACTATATTGATAGTCTTTCCGTTTCATTGTTGTAACCCATTCATTGTTTGATTGTTTGGACGTATAGGGAGCATCAACGTAGGCTTGTGCCGTAGCACGAGCATGGAGCGCGGGCGAGAGTTCTCGTATTTTCCATGTTACTTTCCATATTCTATACAAGCATACAAGTTGGGATTATTCCCTTAGCTAGGTGCGTTGGGTCATTTATTAGCATGCAAGATGTTATCGCCTAGCGATTCTCGTGTTTGTGTCCGCATTATTATGTGCATAGGCTAAGCAAGGACGGGTTCATCGGAGCCACCCACCTTAGCGATGTTCGCATCGGTCGAGCGATATTCCGAGCGCGCCTTTGAAAGTCTAAGTCTGGATTCATCCTGTCGGGCCAATGTAAGCCTTGCATCGATTCGCATCGATACTTCATCGGGACGAAGCAACTCTTCGGGTCGACGGCTCGTTCGAGTCGTTGCACTTGCCGTTTGGAATCGGCGTTCCGCTAGGGCGGAGCGGGTCACTACATAATACACCACTCAAAACAAGTCTCGTCCTCGAGACTTCCTGAGTGCAGGTCATCCTACCATTCCTTAACTCGGACCGTGTACATACCTTAGACAATTTCCTATGCATCGTCGTTCGATGGAATCGAACCATACTTGATATCTTTCTAAGTTCCGTGTCGCATACGTTTGGTCGATTTTTATCGAATTACTTCTCGTTCATTTTAGACTTGTTGTTACTTATTCAATTCAAGCATTTCTTCGTCTTGGTTGTTATTTCTCTGTGTCACGGGACAGAAATATTCACACGAGGCACATTGTAACTCGTCAAATGCGGGAGTCGTAGGCTGAAGCAAACTCACTTTCGTTTATCTCGGTCATCGAGATGACCCGATTCGCTTTTCAAGCGTTCATGTCCACAAAATCAGTATGATTTCTGCTTAGCGGGGTCGACCAAGTCTATGAAATTTTCGTCCGATTCAAGACTAAGTATTGCACTATCCTCGAGTATATCTTCCTATCAATGGTCCAATTCGTTATACCAACTTTCATTTGCACGATATCGATTCCATATCATTCACTTATTTAGGGCCAATCTCGTTGTCGTTCACGCACACTCCGCTTACACGTTTTCTTTGATTCCGAGCCACGCTCGTACTAGTATCGATCCTTTACTTAACGCAATTTGAAGATCTTCGACACTCTCCCGTTCTTCAAGTCTTGCTTGAACTCAATGTATCACTTGGCTGGATCGTGCACGCATTCTAAGCGTCCCCAAAATACATGCATTCAGCCAAGCCGCATGATCTAGAAATTGTCATTTTCACTCGAGTCGTATCGTGCACATACTCAAGCGTCCCTGAATATATGCATGTCAGCCGAATCTCGTGAGAGGTATTCCTATATTCGTGATTCACATTATCCATCTATGCCGATCCTCAAGATCAATCCTTCGATTGATAACCCATGAAATAGGACGTCTCGCCTACCCGCTAGGCCATCTTTTCGAGGCTAAGTCAATGTCAGGATTGGAATCATAGTTCCCCAACAATAATGCCAACACTGACCCCAAACCTAGGGTCAAACCAAAGTCGATAGTACGGGATTTTCTACCCAAGCTCGCGTCACTCTGATTTCTAAACATCGAGCATGATCGCCTATTTCGTATCAAGACATTCGTTGCGCAGCGCAACGAATTCGAATCCATTCAGTTTACCAATTCTAACCAATACGTGTATTCGATCACGAGGTCGTCTAGCTCGACAATACGTTGCGCCCCAATCTCACGCGAGTCAGATTATCCACGGTGGTTAATGAATCACCATGCAACGCTCCCGCGGAATAATCATTCTCATCGGGGTGAACTCTTGTTTGAGTTTAGACTAACTTATTCTCGATACGCGGATTGGACCTACTCAATCCTCAAATTCGACCGACAAGCACACCAAATCGTTCTCAAGTCACCTTCGCGTCAAACCACAAGTCGAAACAATCAAATTGTCACGCCGTGCAAGTTCGATCACCCCCGCTGTATGAATCACCATACCAGCGCTCACGCGGAGTGATCGCCCTAATCGGCGCGACGCATGTGCGAGGCTGGAGTTACACTCGCATAAGACAAGAATGTCGACGTTGGGGTTTTCGTCGAAGAAATCCAAACACTTTTTTTCATCCAAGCTGCGATCTCTATTCGACAGTCCGACCGTCCTTCATTCAACCAGAAAATCCTCGAGCCACGTCTATATTTTCTCGACGCATTTTAATATCCCGAGTATAGCATCCAACGGAACAATGACATTTGTACGATCGTCATTGGCCGAGTCAGAGTACCCCCGAGTTATCGCATATCGATCTTTGATACGCCTCAATACCATCGACGATATGCGTAACCTGACGATCTTCCTTTGCAACCAATTTCGAGTCATGCGACGATGCCGTTGTCCGAGTTGGATATTCCACCATTTCATTTAATATTCAAGATCAAGTTCATCTGCTATTCCTCGAGCTCGTTTCAAGATTATTGTTCAAGATTCAAGTCACATTTCATTTGTATCAATCCGAAATCGTACGTGCGATGCTCTAAGTTTCCTCGATCAAGACCATTTATTTCCATTCGTCGTTCCGAGTCGTTTTCTAACTCACGTTGTCTAATGACAAGTTGTCCGAGCGACATCTCGCTCGGGACAATCAAAGTCACAACCAACTAAGTGTGACGCGTTCTAAGGCTTTGCGCGACCGCATCGCCTCGCCGACATACTCGTAATCCTCGATTTCGCTCGAACTATTTCCAAGACGTCCATACACCACTCAGATTCGAGCCATCTGATCTAGTCCTCAATCACATTCTTTTTCTTCTCCGAACCTATCACATACACCACTCGGGTTCAAGCCATACGGTCTAATCCTCAATCACGTTTGCGCCACGCGCTAAGACGTCTTATCGATTCGTTCAACGAATCGCTAGCGTAGTCGTTCGCGCCGTTGCGACGCATTAAGTCGTTCGCAATAATCCTCAAGGTCCAAATCGATCCTTCGAGTGCGCCTAAGCGTTAACTCGATAACGTTCCTATCGATACCCACTCAAAGTGTATCTCCGTTCTCGATCGAGCGATACGTTGATATCGCTCGCAACCCGTTGGCACCCAAGAGTCGAGGTGCGCGACACGCAGACTAAGTTGTACCGCTTAACCATCCCGTTCGGACCACATTCAAGTTTGCACGCTCACTTATTCTCGTTCGCAACTCGTTTGCACCAAAGGGTCTAGGTGCGCGATACTCCGCACAACTTAGCCAAAAGGCTGCGTGCAAAACCATCCTGTTCGAATAATACTCCGGTCTCGTGTACCCGTTTGCTATCGTCAACGTAAGCCTATTCAAGCATGCCTCGCGTTGCTAACTCTTAGCATTTAGTTTTCGTCCGACTCGAGTCCGTCGTGGTTCGGCACAAAGGCCATCGCCTATCAAGTCCGTCGTAGTGGCACAAAGGCTATCGCCTATCGGTCCCGTGCAACCGAGTACTCGTACGAGCTTCCGCAATATTAGACTTATTGTATGGAACATCCCAATGCACAACGAGAGAGAGCATACACTTCTTTTGTTTCCAACGCGAGCTTTCAAAACTGAGAGAATCGAAATGATGTCCAAGGACGTAAAGCCGTGCTTTGATACCAATCTGTCATGCCCTGCTCCCGTAGGAGCGATCGTCCTCGCTAAGGCGTGATGCCGCACGGGCCTAGGTTGCGCCCGTGCAAGGCCAAGTCCAGAAACGGCCGATTTGAGTTCTAGGCCACAGAGTCGCACAGAGTGTCCCCATTTGCAGCGGAATATAAATGAACACAATTGGAGCGAAACCAAATTCTTTATTGATATTCAACAAGTTTACAAGCGGCGCTAGGCCGATATTACAATTCGCTCAAACTCTCTCTCGGAAGCATAAAAGGCGTGCCAAGTGGCTTACAAGATGGAATGATTCATGGCGATGTTCCGATACATTATGTCATGTATATGGTGCTCCAGCTCCTTGCAATGCTCCAAGGCCCAGAGATAGCTCCGCGCCTTAGCACGTTCGATTGAAGCTCCGCACCCGCCGGCGTCTCCTGCTATCCTGCAAGCATACTGTGGGGTTATCAGTACATTGTTATGCACTGGTGGGGAGGCTAGCTCGCCCATAATCACTATCATTACCGAACACGTTCCATTTACTTGTGTGCATCTCTATCATTCATTGTCTTTCTAATCTTGCCTTAGGGTCATTTACATGGCATATAATATATCCTATCCCGTGTTACCGATTTCAAGTGTCGCATGGAAATACATGCACAACTTACCCATACTTACCGTCCGGCCTTCCCTGTTCAGAGCAAACCAAGTTAGACAACAGTTCATGTGTAATAACATAACGTAGACGCATTCTTTAACTCATTTGTACTCATTATCATTTTGGAGTGGCACATTTCAAGTCATTCAGTAGGCACTTGTTCATTGAACTTTTAACTTAGACTACTCTGATTTCAATGCAAGGACTTGCACGTGGATTGCCACCAGCAAAGCCCACTTAATCTATATGCATCGGTCGCTGGCACCACAAGCCATCCTGGACTTTCTCCTTGGCATTTTCGTATCTATCATGGCGTGCGGCTGGTACACCCTGATAGTCTCTTGAAAAATACCCCGCACTTACGTCTTCTGGGGCCAAGCCTCCCCCAGTTAAGCCCGTAAGCCCCTTTTGGATCCGCCTAGGCCGGCATATCCCCCCTTTGATCATGCCGCGGAATCCCCTTTCACGGTCACAGCATACGCCACCCCTCGCTCGTGCCGTTGTCCACGACCATTTCGTATTTTATTATCATTTTAACTTAATGGCTGTCTTTGAGCCTTAGGCTAACCCTTAGCCTTCTTACGTTATCGACCAGGTTGGCGTCCGTACAGCGCGGGTAGCGAGCCCCGATGCACGTGCCCGTCACACCTGTCGCTAATCCTTCTTCTTTTCTTATCTTTTCAAGTTTCCTTTCCTTTTCTTTCTTTCTTTCACTTGTTCATTAGTTCATCGATTCATTCACGTATTCATTCGTTGATTCACTTATTCGTTTGCTCTTTCATTTATATATTACACGACTCCTCGTGTGGGAGTCGCCTTGGCGACCCATCGGTCCCATAGCCTTTCAATGTCGCTATAATCTACACGGTGCGACTATATTGATAGTCTTTCCGTTTCATTGTTGTAACCCATTCATTGTTTGATTGTTTGGACGTATAGGGAGCATCAACGTAGGCTTGTGCCGTAGCACGAGCATGGAGCGCGGGCGAGAGTTCTCGTATTTTCCATGTTACTTTCCATATTCTATACAAGCATACAAGTTGGGATTATTCCCTTAGCTAGGTGCGTTGGGTCATTTATTAGCATGCAAGATGTTATCGCCTAGCGATTCTCGTGTTTGTGTCCGCATTATTATGTGCATAGGCTAAGCAAGGACGGGTTCATCGGAGCCACCCACCTTAGCGATGTTCGCATCGGTCGAGCGATATTCCTAGCGCGCCTTTGAATGTCTAAGTCTGGATTCATCCTGTCGGGCCAATGTAAGCCTTGCATCGATTCGCATCGATACTTCATCGGGACGAAGCAACTCTTCGGGTCGACGGCTCGTTCGAGTCGTTGCACTTGCCGTTTGGAATCGGCGTTCCGCTAGGGCGGAGCGGGTCACTACATTGCCAGCCGGGACTGGAGGCTTCAAAGGTAGTCGCCTTCCGGTGCCGTAGTTCAAGCTGGTGTAGTCTCCAGATCATATCCCTGTTTTTGCATGAGATATTTGGCCTGGGGACTATAAAGATACAGAGGCAGTCTCCCTGCATCTGACCCAAGATTGACTTCTTTTATGGTGAAGTGACGCGGATTGTCTTTTCGGCAGAAGATGATCGGATGATCTCCTCCCTCGATTATGCGGTACGCATCTTCTGCTGGAATAAGCTGGATTGTGGTGTACACATTTGTCACCTCTGTGTGTAGGTGGGTGCCTATACCATGTTCCATAGCATACATTGTACAAAGCTTATTAAGCTCGATGTAGTCTTTGATGAAATAAGGTATCTTTTCTAGGAAGATTACATCATCCGCGGAGGGAACATCAGTGTGGGCAGCCACATACTTCGCTAGCTCTGGTTCTTCTTCGGCGACCCCCTGTATAAATAAAGACTGAGAGGACGACCTGGTCAACTTGATCTTCAGAGGTTCAACTGGTGGAGCAGAACGTGGAGTTGTCGGCAGACTAGCAACCCCCAACTTGGTATTCGATGCTGGGCGGGGAGTGGCTGGTTCGCTAGAAGTCCCATGCCTTGCATCAGGGTGATGACTCTTCTTGGGAAGACGTATCGTCATTAGCTTGTCTGAGGGATTGAGCTTCTCCTTTTGCGGCTGACCGATTTTTGGCAGCCTGATTGTTAGTGGCCCCGTTGTAGGTCTCGGCGCTTGGCCCAACCTCGGCAGTCGGATTATCATATGTTCTTCTTGTGCCGAGAGACTGATCGCATCCTTACGCAAAGTGGCCGTAAGGGGTACGGACTTGCCTGGCTTACGAGCCTGGAGGTGGATCGTCAGAGGCTCCTCTGATCCTGTGGCTGTCTCGGTATTAGCTTGTACATTTCCTTCATCAAAGTGCCTCTTTGACTTTTCGTATAGGCAGGAGTCTGAGTAGTAAGATTCGACCCCTTTGAAGGGATCGATATCAGCAAATTTCGTCTTCACGAAGCCGTGTTTGTCGACATATTTGAAGCACTGGTGCAGTATAGAAGGCACGATCATATAATCGTGTATCCATGGGTGCCCTAAGAGGATGTTGTAAGAAGTGTCTGCATCTATGACGTAGCAGGTGACTTTGGATTGGAGGTCGCCAATTTGACACTTCAGACGAATCTTTCCAATAGGGTAGCTCCTGCCCGAATTGAAACCGCTGATGGCGATGCTTGTAGGTGTCAGGCGATGCATTGGAATGCGAAGATGATGTAGCAGACCCTTCGGAATGACGCTTATGGACGACCCAGGATCAATGTGCATCCGGTCCACTTTTACGTCGCCGATGTATCCGGTGTAGTATAACGGGCGATCGTGCAGATTGGTTTTGATGAGCATGTCTTGCGGAGAAAAGATGATATTGGATATCGCTCCCGTACACACACTGTCTTAAAGATCTGCAGGTTGATTATCTCCCGTGAGGTTGACCTGAGCCAAGTTTGCGTCAGCATTTTGGAGTGCGTCGCTCAAGGCTGCACGGACATCCTTCGAGAGCCTCAGGAGTTCATATAAGGACAACTTGGCCGGTGTGTTGGCCAATTGTGCTAGTATATCGAAGTTGTAGGGCCTCTCCAGCCCCTGAGGTGTCTCTTTCCGGAGGGATTTGTCGAAGTGAGTCTCCTTCGGCTTAGGCTTGTCGGTCGTCGGAGGCTGAGGGGACCCTGGAGCGTTAGTGGTAGCTGGAGGATGATCATCAGTCGAGTTCTCAACCACAGGTTGGGATTGTGTTCCAGATCGAGTAACGACGACCGTAACTTCTTCCACATCTGCCGAGATGGTACGGCAGGATATGACTTTTCCACTTCTCTTCTTGTGAATGGAAGGCGGCGTGGACTGAGTCACCTCGTGGACCAGGTCCGGATGGACCCACATGATTTCTTCTTTTGATGTGGTGAGGGGTACTAGACCAGCAGCTTGATCACGAGCAGGAGAAAGATTAGCAATTTCCATCGTCGCCAGAAGGATGGGTATGATACCGTCTTGAGTCTCCGTTGGAGGAAAGCTGCCGAATTGTACGGATACCATGTTGGCTGCTATGGTTACCTCCTCGAAATCGATGGCCAGAGCGTTCGAATCGATGAGATTTTGGATGTATCGTTTCAGTTGGTAGCAGTCGTGTGTAGCATGGTGGACGTAGCGGTAGTAGTGGCAGAATTTTGGATTCTCCAGATCTGCAGGCCGAGGCTCCCATCTCGGTAGAGGAAGCTGAATTATGTCTCCTTGTATGAGCATGTCCAAGATAGGCTTGACGTGGCCATCTTCGAAAGAATAAGTGATTTGAGGCCATTGTTTGTCTGCTGGTTGTGACTCAGGCTTCTGGGCTGTATCGGCCACCATGGCCTGCTTGCCTCTGTTGTCCCGATTGTTGGAGGGGCTACTCCCATTGTTGTTGTGGTGTTGGGACGCTTGCCCTTGTTCTCTTCCTCCGAAATGTGCAACCCCAGCTGGCGAGCCTTTCTCAACCGCTCTTCGGCACTTGTGGCACTGATGATAAATGCCTTCCAGTCCTTGAATTGACTCTCGCCCATCCAGAGACTAATTGTTGGGAGCAATCTCTTTTGGCAAATTTCAATCAAGGAAGAATCCGGATTACCAGACGGTAACTTCATTGCGGTTTGACGAAACCGCTCAATATAATTCCTTGTCGGCTCTTTCTCTCCCTGGACGACGTCCATGAGGGTAGACATTGTGACGTTCTGTCCTACCTCGTAGAATCTCTCCAAAAACAAGCGCTTGAAGCCAACGAAGGAGTGGATGCAGTTGTTTGGCAGGTTGCGGTACCAGTCGAAGGCGACTCCTTCCAATGCCCCAATAAATAGTCGTGTGAGGATAGCATCATCATGGGGCAGATGGTCGGTGGTGACCTCGAAGTAAGTGATGTACCGACTTGCTGAGGTCTTGCTATCATACGGGTTAATATTGAACGGCTTATATTTGGTGGGAATGGAACATCCCTCCATTCAGCAGGGTATGGTTGCCGTATTATGAGGTCTTGAGCGTTTTCTCGGGCATGGAACATGGCTCGGAGCTCCTGAACCTCTCTTCTTACTTCTCGGGCCTCATCTGTCGTGGTAGGGGTTGTTATTTCGGGAGGATTATTGCACGGGTTCGGTGCCGCTGAGTTTGAGTCTGCATTGACTGCGGGACCCGTACTTGTTAGGCCAGGCGTCCCTTTTTGCAGAGTTAGAAAAGCGGCTTTGATTTCATCTACAGACTTGACCAAGGCCTGTAGTATAGCCTCCAAAGTGTCGATGCGTTGGCGATCGCTGGAACCACCTTGATTGATATCCGTCATGAATACCGTCCTTACATGAGGAGTGATGGAAGGAACGTGGAGGATGTGCTCTCCGAGTCATACCCATGCACCGAGAAGTCATCGGGGTAGGTGGGAATGTTCTCTTCGGGTTCGGACTCGGAGGGAACGGTACCCCCAGCCTCAGAGCTTGCTTCGTCTTGAGAGTCATGGATGTCCTCGGGAACATCAGCGTCTGTTGTACCTGATGGGAGAGTTGTTTCCCCGGGCTTGTCTTCTTGAAACATCGAATTGTTGTGGATGTTCGGAGAAGTGCTACCCTCAGTTCCCATGACCCCTAGCGATGTGGATGATGAATTTACCATTGCAGCAGATTTCATATTTGAACGGGTGTGTTGGAATACTCCGGTGGAGGACAACCGTTTAGACGACAGTTTTTTAGCTGTAGTGGTTGATATCTTGGGGCTGGAGATGCTTGTCTTCTTCCCTCTCCATCAACGGGAACTTTTCGAGCAGAGTTGCAGGAGACGACGGGTAGTGCCTCGTCTTCTGAAGATGGCTGTTGCAGTCTTTGAAAGACTGACGACCGGTCTTCCGTCACTGCCGCGTTGTTACAACAGCAGTTGACGACGATTTGGGTACAGTGACATCCAAGCGAGGACTCTTTGCACACCGAAGCCCCTTCCCTTTCCTTGCGCTTGTGGAGGATCGCCTCACGTAGGTCAGAGGAACCACTTTATCCTTTTGCCGCCGGGGGCTGGACTCGAGCGGTTCTATACAACTTTCCATCAGAGGCCCGCGTGATAGTCAACGGGATGCCCCGATAATCAGAGGTTGGGGCAGCTGACTGGGCTTGATGAGCCCGCGCTGCCCTAGACTTCTTCTTTTTAGCACTTGCGGGTGCGTAATAGGAAGAGTCTAAGTTGAATACCACAGAGTCTGGCTTATCATCCAGAGAACCATCAGGGTCAGGACCGTATGAGAGACGGTCGAAGACTGATCGAGAGGAGCGTGGAACGGACGCTATGCGGCTAGGATTGGAAACCGTACAAGCTGTCTGCTTGCGGTTGTCTTCTGCTGTCAGATGAGTTGTTCTTGTGCGACTAGGAGTCACGACCGTGCAGGCTGGCCGCATACGGTTGGCAACTGTGGCCGCATGAGTTTTCTGCAAGCGATTGACTTCAGTGACCGCATGAGTCTCATCCATGCGGTCGGCAACTGTAGCTGCATAAACTATGCGGCCGACAGATGTGGCCGCATGAGTTTTCTTCATACGGCTGGCGGATGCAGCCGTATGAGCTTTCTCCCTGTGGCTAATACCCTTATGCGGCTCGGATCGCATAGAGTTCTCTCTGCCTCTGCAAGTCCAGCATCATAGTGTTTTCTTCTGTCGGACTTGGGGACAGCAGAGTTGTCTACGGTCTGAAGTGGGGCCGCAGGAGAGTCCTTCTCGCCGTCTTGAGCAATAGAGGGTATCCTATCGAGAGCTTGGGGAGGAGCAAATGACTTTGGCCTCCACTCTTTGCGAGCCTTCGTCGTGCGGGTGCGCTTCTAGACCGGGCCAGCGCTTCCTTCGGAGAGCATCTCTTCAAACGCCTGTTGGTCGAAGCGGACGACCATCTTTTGTTGCGTGGAGCCAAGTTTGGCTGCATCCGACTGCGTCACCAACTCCTCAGCCGTGGAGAAGTTTGTCCCCAGCAGAGTCGCCATCGTGTTTGCCATGAAATATAAAAGAACAGAACAATTATCGGAGGATCGGACTTTTAGTACTTCACGTTACAAACTCGCTTGTACAAAGAAATCCTAGGGACGAAAACCTAGGTACAGCAGTCTAAGTACAATTGTTTATTTTAGATTCTGGGGGTGACGATAGAGGCTCGGGAAGGCGACGGCAGCCCTGCCTTACTCCTTGGACGATCGGTATGCAGCCTTGACTCCTGTGACGAGATGTGTGAGCCCCCCATTTTCAAGCTATTATTATTTTTAATTTTTTTTTTGTTTACTAATTTAAATTATATAAATTTATTCACAATTAGTATGTTTATAGTTATAGCTCTTTAATCACCGACTCTACCAGGATCATAATATGCATTGGTATACTTTTATTATTACTATTATTATTATAAGGCTTAGGATGTTTTGGTGTTGCTAATATATATAATTATTATAATGTGTGACTATACAGTTTTGGTTGTGGGCTTGAACTAAAAATGTTTTTTTTTAGAATTTCATCAAGCCAGACTTAGCTCACGCCTACAGGCCGACCCCTTCTTCTTTGAAATCATTCTAAAACCCTAACTTCTATTCTATTTATACTCCACTTTTCATTCTCTCCTCCCAGGAGCACAACATAGTCGCCATCCATTCACACACCCTTCTCTTCTTCCTTCTCCACGTGCGTTCCCTGGCGCCGACGACAGAGCGCTCCGGCCCGGAGTGAACTCGCCAACCCTCCGCGCGGCCAGATTAGGAGCGCAAGTGAGGCCGGCTACTTCCTTTCGCCGACATTCAACTTTCCACGGCAACGGTTGACTTCCGGGCACACGACGAACACTGTCGCCACTTCGGCTGCCGGATGGACCCACCCTGCCTGGTACATTCTCCCTTACGATCCTTTGAACGTTCCTTTCCTCCCATTAAATCATTCTAAATGTAGGTTTCAATATCATTACGTAATGGTTCAAACTTATTAAACCTTGGAGAGAGAGAGGTGTATTATGTAGGAGTCTTGTGCTGTGTGTTTTGTAACATGATTGAAGTCGACCGGCAAAGCAGTACCAACGTAGAGGATGTATGCGCGCATGAAAAGGTTAGGTATTGCTAGCAATATAAATTTTTTTTATTCATAGCACCAGGTTTTTGGTATTAAAAGGATGGAGTGTTAGAGGAAAGAGCTACTGTAGTAGCATGTCAGCATAGGAATAAAAATAGGGTCATACCTCGTGTGCCACAATTTACTATTCCTATTGTTAGTGATTTGTTGGACTGTAGACTTGGATGTGCAAGTTTAAGAGGGTTTTTTTTTTCTTTGGTTTTTATACATTAATCTTCTCTTCGCAAGAAAATGGCATAGGTCTTATAAGCACAAACGTGAGCAATAGCTCATTTGGTTCAACCATGCAGTATTGGGCGCATTGGTCTTGTGTTCGAATCCAGGGAGTGGAAAAAACAATAATTTTTTTATGTAAGGAGGATTTTTGGTGTGTGCTGTTGGTGGATTTTTGTGTAGTTGTGTTCATTAGGAAGCTCCATGTTTTAAGTGATAAATGTAAAAGTTTTAACATTAGTGAGAGCTAGCACAATGGTTGAATGTGGGGTTGTTAAGTGGAGAGGGAGTGGGTTCAAAGCCTATGTTAGTGAACTAAAATTTTCTTTTGGGTTTTATTGTTGTTTTATTATTATTTTTTATTATTTCTTTGTAATACATAACTTAAGGTAAATTGTTATAGCTTAAATATTTGGACCATCAATCCCTAATGCATTAGCATCAATTTTAGCATTTTTGCCATAAACCCTAATACAACTTTTAGCCAATAAGCCATGAGTATTGTTATAAGTAATTCTTGTAGCAGTTAATTAATTAATTCATAAATTATTCTATAGGCTCTTCAGACTCTTCGGACTCTTCGGATTTGTACTTGGAACCAACTATTCCTCTTCAGTGACCAGAGACAGGCAAGTATACCTTGCCATTTTTTTGTACTTCAGTTACATTATTTAAAATTCTTAAATATTTATTTATGAGTATATAATTTCAATACCTAGGGCCGCATTCGATACTTCGCATCCGAATCACATTCGGGTGCCGATGGCCATTAGCGTCATCGGGTATTGAACCTAGACATTTACATATGCGATACTGCGACAAATCGTTGCGGGTTACACTTTGACCCTAGGACATATTCATGTGACAGTACAATATTGACGGATGTTCGTACTTGCCTACATCTTGTTGTACGGAGATTCGAGTTGATTCTAGGACGATGACATTGATATGCGTGCACTATTACTATTCTATTTATGACTCGTTGTACTAGCTAGAGGTCTGACCGAGCGACTCTTAGATACGATTCGTGAAGTAACATGGGTGGGGAGAAACATACACCGTGCGTTTGGGCTACTTTCCCACAGAGTTACCGTTGTCTCATTACCAGAGCTGCGGATTTTCATAGTTACTACAGTTCCTTATCGGAACTGCGGATTCTCATAGTACTGGAGTTCCGTATCAGAACTCCGGATTACACCGTGACAGCCCGCGTGTTCGAGTGATGTTTCTTAAATTGCATTTCATACTAGTTGGTTACGGTAGTTCACCCACTTTATTTCTGTCTTATTTATTTTATCATATCACCTTTTACTGTCATACTTTTGGCATGTATATTATGTACCTTGTTGTGTCCCTCTGAGGACCTGGTTTTTTCTCCATATTTAGACGATTATCCTAAGGTCTACGGATCCGGAGTTGAGCTTGGAGCAGGACTTGCAGTTGACGACGAGATCGATCCAGCAGAGTAGCCGATTGGTAGAGCACTTTCTTTATTTCTGGCTTCATTATCTAGTAGCATGTCGTCATCTATTTGTTTTTCATTTTCATTCAGAATTGTATCAGCAGAATTATTTTCGTACGACTCTTGTTCAGTGGTTGTTTTATGACTACAATCAGACTATGTTATTTCAGGTTTATTCATATTTCACTATGTGTTCCTTGATCCTACTTTGTGGATGAGATTAGTACTTATGACTGTCTGGGCATTACTCTATATTACTGCACTTTACAGCTTAAGTGCTACTCTCATGGTTCCATTAAATTGGGTAAAAATCATTGGGAGTGGTACCCGCTGGCCTTACCACGTGGCTCGGTTCCGTATTTTGGAACTGGGGCGTGACAAGATAGTTGGCGTTGATGAAGAAATGCTCTTCTTGCTCTCCTCGTATTGCTCTTCTGACTCCTCTCTCTCTGTGTATTTTCTCTCTGATTATTAGGGGGGAAGCTCTCTGTCTATCTTTTTTTTTCGCAAGGGAATGGCACCTTGCTTATTTATAGGAGTGGGGGCATCATTAGGGTTTGGATGATTGCCCATTCTCAAAGTGGCGGCGGCCTGATGTTTAATAATCTGGACCATTAGTCTTACGCGTGAAGGATCTGGGCCATAAATGTGGATAGTATTGAATCCTGTGAGTGATTAATGCTGATTGCTTTAAATCTTCATGATTGGTTGTGTCAAGCTTGGATCTCTCACCACGTGTTCCATTGGCTTGATCATGAATGATATGACCTGATCTCATTAATTATGAGGATAACGTTAAATATAGTTATTGGGATCTGTAAATCTCTGATTGATTTAATACCACGCATCCCATAATCACCCTGCTACCAGCTGTCAAGTCATGGGGGCAATTGAATCTGCCACGTGTCTTAATGGTAGACCCTGCCAGAGCCGCATGATATCCATGAACCGCATAAGACAGCGTCTCCGCGAGCCGCATAGGTATAGTACTTGCGAGCCGCATGGGATGGTTTTGTGGTGAGCCGCAGGAAGATGATTCCTGCCAGCCGCATGAAGCTGTTCTTCGATTGAGCCGCATGGGAGTCTGCCATGTGGCAATCTCGGATCGTATCAGAGATTTTCTTATGTTCCCGAAGGGTCTGTCATTATGACAGGACCATCATGGCATTTTATCTCAGAGCTGTCAGCTGTCAAATCATGGCAGAGCATTAAATAAGACATTACTCGATGGCCAGCTGTGTGAAGGGATCCCACGGGGACACGTGGTGTTGATCGAGCCGCATATCTCTGTTGGTCGTTTGTGAGCCGCATGTACTTCCGAGCCGCATGAGGCTGGGAGACTCTTTGAACCGTATGGGACTGTCCCTATGTAAGCCGCATGGATTCTCCTACCCCGAGCCACATGAGACTGAGAGTCCCTCTGAACCGCATGGGACTGCCCCTGTATGAGCCGCATGGGGTTCTCCTATTCCAATCCGCATAGACCATCATTCTGATATTTTCCATGCTTCTACACCTTCCTACTCAGAGGTAATGAGGACATGTTAGGGGTAGGCATGATAGGGATGCACAGAACAACTCAGAGGTGCTATCAACGTGGAAGTTCTATGCATTGGGTGATTTGTTTGTGATAGATGGAAAAACAACTCAGAGGTAATATGGACATGGTTGCCTTTTTTCGTTGGGAAGTTTTGTGGACCTATTACCCTTTTTCTGCACTGACAGTACGAGTAATAGATTAGGATAAGTTGTATGGACCTATTACCCATCTGCGGACCGGTGGTGCGGGCAATAGATTTTGAGGCGAATTCTTAGTGGTAGAAAAGCTATGACCAGGGGTACATAGATATGACCAAGAGAATTCATTCGGAGTAATCAGAGAGTAAGTTCAGTGGTACCTGTGGGTATGTAACTCAATAATCTGGGAGATTTGAAGTCGGAGTGTAAGTTCAGCGATACCTGCGGATATATGACTCACAATCCAAGAGATAGTTAGAAGGTGTCATTTAGACATAGTACTTCTTGAGGAACTTGCCGTTGTTGTTGTATTAGGGCATTTGCCTTTGTCCTCTCCATCCGAGATATGCATCCCCAGTTGGCGAGCCTTCTTCAAATTTTGCTTCTGCGCTAGTGGCGCTGATGATGAAGGCCTTCCAGTCTTTAAATTGATCTTCGCCCATCCAGAGACTGATTGTAGGGAGCAGTCTTTTGGCAAATCTCAATTAAAGAAGAGTCCGGATTACCAGAGGGTAATTTCATCACAGTTTGGCGAAATCACTCGATGTAATTCCTTGTCAGTCTTTTTTTTCTTGAGCGGCGTCTATGAGGTTTGACATCGTCACATCTTGTCCACCTCGTAGAACCTTTCCAGGAATATATGTTTGAAGCCGGCAAAGGAATAGATGCAATTATCTGACAGGTTGCGGCACCAATCGAATGCGACCCCCTCCAATGTCCTAATGAATAACCGTATGAGGATGGCGGCGTCACGTGGTAGATGGTCTGTTGTGACCTCGAAGTAAGTCATATACCGGCCTACAGAGGTCTTTCCGTATAGATTGATATTGAATGGTTTATATCGTGGAGGGAAGGGGACAACTCTCCATGCAACAGGATATGGCTGTCGTGTCCTGAGGTCCTGAGAGGATTCTCGGGCATGAAATATTGTACGGAGCTCCTGGAATTATCTTCTCGTCTCCCTAGATTCTTCTGCAGCAGTGGAAGCCAATATTCGGGAAGATTATTGTCCAGGGTTGGCGCGGTCGTGTTTGAGTCCGTATTGACGGGGGGCCCAAGCTTGTTTGACCAGGTGTCCTTGCTTGTAGAGACGGTAGGGCAGCCTTGATCTCGTCCACTGACTTAACCAAGGTTTGGAGTATAGCCTCAATAGTGTCGAGGCTGGCGATCACTGGGACCGTCTTGGTCGTTATTAGTCATGAATACCGTCCTCACATGAGGAGAAGTGGAAGGAACTGTAGATGACGTGCCCTCCGAATCATACCCTCACATAGAGAAGTCGTCGGGGTAAAGGAATATTCTTCTCTGGTTCGGACATGGAGAAAGTGTTGTAGGACCGTTGAGCACCTCTAGAGGGGGGGGGTGAATAGAGTGTGTGTGCAGCGGAAAATAATTACCAATTAAAAATTAAACTATGGCAGAGATATAAGAGACAGTAAATAAAGATAGAGAATTCAAACTCAGTGACATAGCGATATATACTGGTATCCCTCTGAGAGGACTAATCCAGTCTCGAGTACTCTTGCTCGATGTTAATCCACTATGGCACAAGCTTTAACTGAGAGCTTGCAGTCTCTTACAACACCGTGCTTGGTGACGAGCGCACGACCAGCTCCACAACACACACCGTGCTTGGTGACGAGCGCACGACCAGCTCCACAACAGGAAAAGTTGTTGAACTTGGAACGACCTCTTTACAACTCTTGAAACACCAAAAGATTCTAAATCAACTCTGATAGTATTGGCTTTTGGCTAAGAGATGTATAGGTATGATTTGAAAGCCTTAGATCGTTTGAAAACACTTGAGTAGTAGAGAAGAGAGAATGAAGAATGAATGAATTGAAACGAAAAGTTCTTCTCTATTTATAGGTGTTTTCTCGAACCGAACTCAGGCAGAGTTCGGACAGAGTTCGATGCAAATATCTCGCAAAGAGACGTTGCTCGCTGATTTGGAGACAACAGAAGTTTGAATCATTTTGACCGAACTCGGTCAGAGTTCGGACCGAACTCGGGCCGAACTCGGTTACGAGTTCTGTCAGGAGATATTTGAAAATCATTTGTAAAAACAGTTTTCAAAATATGTTTTTGGTTATTTGTAAAATCATTTGTAAAGGCTATTTTCAAAATATGTTTTTGAATATTTTATAAATGAAATACGAATGGTAAATAGGTAGGCTTTTGGAATGTGGACAGTTTTTTTAACCCTAAGCCAGTATTACCAAAACTGATTTTACAAAATAAATCCTAGACTCAATAAATATAAAATACAGAATAAAATGAGAAATGAGTCTTCTGAAGATTTGATGATGTTGACGCTTTGTTTGATGCAGTATATCGTCCGTTGAATTTGATTTAATGTATCCTGAAATGATTAGCAGCATTTTCTATATTTTGTGTATTGACTTAAGTGTATGTTAATTATCGAAATCGGGTGTGACCATGGAATGGGCCAACAATCTCCCCATTTTGATAATTGACAAACTTGAGTCTATACCAAAATATATTATATGAAATAGAACAAAATACAAAGTACCTGAAAAAATGAGATGTTTTGAATTTGTTTTTGGATTTGTATATGCTTTGCTTTTTGGTATTGTACTCTTTTTCTCCCCCTTTGTCAAGTAGTAAAATGACTTGGCTCCCCCGTAATATGTGAAGCCAACAATAGATAAACACAAGACAAAGTGAAGCAAAAAGACATAATCACAGCATAAGACATATGGAAACAACTAATATAGAAAGAAACAGCTCATAATAAACTGAAACAGTCATGAAAATTTCCACTAATAATCCAAAAGTACAACTGAAAATGTCTAACTAATCAGTTTAGACATAAATAATAAAAAAAAACTACATCAACTGATCATCATCTAATAAATGTCCACTAGCCCATAGCTGAATCCACGTCACATCGTGGGGTTGTCCGCACCAGGAGCCTCAGGAGGAAAGTAGGTTGTAGTCGGATCGAAATACTGAAAGGAAGCCTCATCAGTAAATCGAGGACCCGGAAAGGTAGGGTGAGGTAAGATGGTGACTGAATGGACAGGATCATGAGCCAGGCTGTAGTGGAGGTCAGCAATGCCATTCCTCAGCACCTGGGCCTGAGAAATGCGCCGGAACTCCGAATCCAGATGACGTTGCGTAGAGACAGCAACAAAGTCATCAAAGCGCTGATAGAACGTCTGATCAAATCCTGGGACAGGGCGGAGCAGGAGAAGCATCAGCAGGAGGGACCTCAGCATCAGCAGCTGGAGCAGGATGAGCTCCAGGAGGCAGAGGTGGAGCAGGAAATCGACGAGATCTAGTCAGCTCGACAGGAGTGGAGGAGATGGCACACGTCTCAAGATCAATCTCGAAACGTCGAAAGATAGAAGCTAAGTGCATTGGATATACTAGATTCCTACCTGCATTTCTGCAGTTAAGCATCCAGGACATCACAGTTTTGGAATAGAGAATGGGATGCCAAATGAATATGATACAAAGCAGATAGCTCCATAAAGGTTACTTCATCAGTAGAACCTTTCTTTGGAAGAAGGACGGAGAAAACCATACGATGAAGTTCATAGAAGGTTTGGTTCAAATTTTTGGCAAAAATTCTACGGAAACAGGGTTAGGATGACAGATTAGTTCCCTGAAGGAAGCAAGAGTGACATCAGCAGGGAATTGAATATGATAGATGTCAACCAAAGCATCACCAAGATCAGGAATATGGAAGAATTCGCTGATGTCGGTGGCGCTAAATTCCAATTCTTGCCCAGCAACGCAAGAATATAAATTTCCGTTTGGTTTTACTTGTAGGTTGCAGTAAAACATACGGACGACGTTGTCATAATATTTTCTTGTACCTGAAAAATCTCGGTATCCAAGTTGGTCAAAAGTTGGAGCGTACTCAAAGAAAGTAGTAAAGTTTACAAAAGCTCCAGTACAAATACGACGACCAGAAAAAGAGTCGAACCAGAGATCCGAAAAATCTTTGTTCGGGAACAAAGTTGAGTCATATTCATCGGGATCTCTAGGTCGTGCTGGACTGAATAGACTAGCAGGGGTGTATTCAGAAGAAGAGGAGGCACCTTGGGAAGTGGTTCCACTATGACGCTTGGGGGTGTCACGACCCGCACCCTAGAGTTAGGGACGAGAACGTAACAACGCCCAGCCTACGCCGCAGTGTCGGCGGTAGAACGCTGTCCTAGGTCTCAATGCATCTAACAGTATAAGACTAAACAATTTATACTCCCCGAATGGGGGTGACATAGCAGATACAGACTCAATCACATCTAAGGTAGAGCATGATAAGGATAGATAAAACATGAAATCCAAAATAAATACAGGAGATAGAAGTCTAAGTGTCTAAGATACATGAACCCCGAAGTACATCTCAAAACTCAATAAAGATACAGTAATCCACAAAGTAAATGCAACTCCAGACAAAATGAAATAACTACCTAAACAACCTACTGTGTCTCCTCTAGGCTAGCAGGCAACCTCCAAGCTATCTGTAAAATTTATAATAGGTCCAGTCAGGACTGGAGCGAGCACAGTATCTCAACAGATCATAGCAGGTTAGAAAACATATAACATGCAGTAAAGTAAGATACAGTACTGAAAGAAAACAGTATGTAAACAGAGAGATAACAGTAATAGAAATATCTACTATACATAGAGAACTAGCATGTGACTAGTGAGTGAGTCAGAGTACAATATGAACATGTAAATGGCCTGGGATGATTCAATGAAGATACTACGGAATGATTCAATGAAGATACTACTGGTGTATTATTTACATGTCCACTTCTACTCCCCCGTACCCCCAATCAATACACAAGGATCCAGCCAGGTTATGTTATATGATTCATGCAAGGCCCGCGAAGGGGGATACATGGATGTCCCATAAATGGGGAGTCTGGGGGTTACCCAACTGTGTAGGATTCAAGAGACTCTGTGATCATGAGGGTACATGTCACAAGTAATCAAGTGAACCAAGAGCATAGTGATACGCCATGTAAGTGAAACGTACAGAACACGTAGTACCCGATGCTCCCTAAGGATAACATCTCAAGAAAGGATCCATATAGTACCAATCCGTGTGACCAACGTGACAGTACAAGTAAAGTAATCTACTGCAGGAAATAATTCTAAGCAAGATATGAAATGATCAAGAATGTACTCGCCTCGATAACCTGAACAGCTGATAAGTATAGGGGTCACTGAAGCCACAGAGTCTATTTAAAACAACACAGGTTACAAGGTGTTCAAGTTGAAAATAAATAAATCCCTACCAGCAATCTATATTATTCTAGATTCTTCTAAGTCAAAACAACTCTAGGTCGACTCCGGTCGAAAATCTAGTCGAACTAGGTCAAGTGTTGACTTATAGTTGACTTTGGGTCAACTGGTCAACTCTGGTCAAACAGGGTCAATTTTAGTCTAATATAAAGTGTACTTCGTTATTTGCACGTCGAAACTTACGGCACGCAAATCGAGATAAAAGATTATCGGTAAGGTTGATAATCTTATTATAGTGATCCACGTATCCAACTTGTCAATTTCACGATGTGAGATCACTGAATTGACTGATCTCAGTTTCGTTGTACTAATCCCGAAATACGAACATTATATGAATTAATTATTAATTAATTAAAAAAGTTAAACTCAGAGAAATTATCAACAAACATTGTCGGACGATGAAATAAACATCGCCAACGTATCCAGAATGGTCAAATTAGCTAGGATAGCCTACCCAACGGTCCAATTTGGACACAAGGGCAAAAAGGTAATTTTGGGTCAAGACGGTGTCCGTGTCGGAGCCGTTTTGCACCAAAAACGTGCAAGAAAACAAGTCTACAAAATATAATAAATTATATTCCACGAAACCAGAATGTCGATACGAATCCAACGGTATCTCCAGAATTGGATTCCGTTGACCCGATCTCATTTTGGCCCGTTGACCAGAACTTGAAATTCCGGTTTGCACGGAAATGCGTGCCGGAGCCAAGTTCTCAAAACTCAGCAAACTACCTATCAACGAGTCCAAAATGATGATACGAACTCAACGTATCTCCGGAATTGGATTCCGATGAGTCGATCTCAAAATGACCTGTTGACCCGGATATTGGTATCCGACTTGCACCGAAATACGTGCCAGATCCAATGTCCACCAAAACCTAGCAAATTATATGTCAACGAGTCCAGAATGACGATACGAACTCAACGGTATATCCAGAATTGGATTGATGAACCGGCGTCAAAAAGTCCCGTTGACCCAGAAAGTGGGACCCGTTTGCACCGAAATGCGTGCCCGAGCCCACGTTCTCCAAATCTAACAACTTTTATATGAAAACATGCCAGAATGATGCCACGTCTAATGGTGGTGTCAGAAATGAAATCTGGAGTCCCGTGTTCAAAAATAGAATTTTACAAGTTGGAAATTACGAATTCGGACGGCCAACTTGGCATCGAATTCAACCAATCAAATAAGCTCACAATGAAACAAAACTAGAGGGGTAGTAAGAGGGTTATACCAGCTTCGTACAGGAACTGGTAGCACGCCAAACGGAGCTGCGGTGGAGGAGATACAAGCTGACGAAGTTGGCCCGCGAAACTGTCCAAATTTAATACAATTTAAACGGTCAACTTGGGTCCGGTTTTCATGTATCAAACGATAAAATTAACGGACAAAAATTGACATGAGTGAAGGTGGATATACCGAGATTGTGACGGAGCAAAGAAATTGCCGATCCAACGGTCGGATCTCCAGAAAAATGCGCACGAAGTTGCTACGACGGGGCGCCAAAACGAACTTCATTTCGCGCGCGTCACGACGGGACGTCGTTCAAAACGCACGAATCGCCTCGACGGCGCATCCCGGAGGACGTTGGCCGCCATGGGGCCTACCCCAGTGGTGCGCCCGAGGGAGGGGACCACCCACGATGGGTCGCCGGAGTACGGTGGACGACGGCGGTGCGTCCAAGCATCGTGCGCGCGCGGATCTGTGCGCTGTGCGCGCGAAGCCACTGCTGGTGGGCGCCGTGCTCGGCCTGCTGCCAGCACGGCCTACGCGGGGTACGTATGGCCAGGCCCGGCGAGGCCAGGGGCGGGTGGTGGCGACTGTGGGGGATTTGAATGGTGGTGGCGCTCGGTTGATAGGTGGTCGGCCGGATGGTGCAAGGTGGAGGAAATACAAGGAGGAGAGGAGGAAGGAAGGAGGAGATGGGCTGGTCGACTTGCCATGGCGGGGCTCGGCCAGGTGGTCGGCCAGGGGGTAGCTGTGATTACAGTGAGGAGGGGTCGGGGAAGAGCTGTTGTTGCATGGAGTGGGGTTAGTTTGTAGTAGTAATGTTTTGTTTTGAAAAGGAGAAGAGAGAGAAGAAGAATAATGATAAATGTGAAGAGAGAGGACGGAAGAAAAGTGTATTGGGGTTAGGGCCGGCCACACATGCTGTGAGGGGATAAAGGAGTTATCATGGATGAATGGTGAGGATTTAGTATAGGAAAATCAAAGGCTAAAATTAAATAGAGGAAAATTGGCCAATTCAATAGGAATTAAATAAATAGAAATCTCCAAAAAAATATAGAAAAATATGTAGGAGATTACTTAATATTTTTGGGCAAGAATTATAAGGGTGTCATGATGGAGAAAATCATGGAGCTGGACTGGACTCGGTGGAGCCGGATTGGGTTAAAATCGGACATTGAGCAAAATCGAATTAAAAATTAGGAATCGATGCTCATGAGTGAATAAGTAGCACATGGAGATTCCAATAAATGGGACACAAGTGGCGGACGGATAGTAGGCTCAATGTGGGCCATATCCATAGTTGGGGCCGACAGGTTTTGGTTGACAGGGGACCCACAAATCAAGTTGGAAAATGAATGTGACGCCGTGGCGTGAAATATAATCGGGTCACGTGTCGGAAAATTTGTGCGAATCAAATGGAGCTCAAAATGACGTGTCTGAGTGGGACACAAAGGTCATGGGTGACGAGCGTCTCGAGTAGATCATCAATGAGGAGTTGGTTTCAAGAAACTGGCTGGTCTTGCGCTCCCAATTAAAAGTCATGGTAACGCGCTGAAAATGATCAAAGAAAAGAGTGGAAAAAATAAATAACAATCAAATGGTCTAAACCAACCCAAAGTTCAGCGAAGCAGAAAGAGCACAAGGGAACAAGTTTGGATGGGACACTATATACCGTCATGAAGGTAATCGTATCCACTCCAAAACTCGTGAAGAGGATTTCCAGAGTTGAACATCCCTGATACTCCAAATATCAATGGCATGAAAAAGTACACTAACAGATAAATAAATAGAATAAAACATTTATCAAAACCAAATAATCAGAAAAATAAAATAAAATGAAAAAAATTTCAACCCGAAATTCAGGATGCTCACATCCTACCCACCTTATAAAAATTTCGTCCTCGAAATTAAAAAGTCCCTACTCCTCTAGGTCAAACCCCCACAATCAAGGTCCCAGAACTTTAAACAAATCACACCATCAAAAGAAAACGGCTTCCAGGGTCATGGCATACGGTGACAGTGAAGTCTCATCTTAGGTTTACTAGTCATGCTAACCAACGGTCATATGGTATCAAACACACAAGCAATCCAGGGTGTTAAAATAGAAAGATACAGAAACAACAACCATCAAAACTGTTAGGCAGTCTACCATCCTATATGAAAACTAGTATGTATCAAAATAAAAAAGGTAACTACCAATCATCTGAAAAAGTACTATCCCAAGGAAATCAAAATCACAAGTTAAAGAATTGAAAGTCACTTGCATTAAAATCCAATCACAATATATACAGAGAGAGCGTAAGAGAGGGAAAACTAGCATCATGTGTATGGGGACATGTTCATATGGTTAGATAGTAGGCGTGTGTGTACGTGAGTATACATGAAAGTGTATACAAGGATTTGGGTTCCAAAACAACAGCTATCAAGTTACACTAATCATGGCATTTTGGGTTAAACAATCTACAATACGCAACCTATTTAATCATAACATGCATGGCTAACCATATATATATATATATATATATATATATATATATATATATAGATATATATATATATATATATATATATATATATATATATATATATATAGAGACTTAGCCATGTATATACGTTATAACATATATACATATACTCTAATATATCCTTTAGATATATAATCCTAACATAGAGGGGAAGGGTAAGGTTAAATGACAGTATATATATGTCTCGAGTGTGTGTGGGTGTGTCCTTGTACAGGGTTATAGCTTAGTATTGAAAGGTTAAATCCAGGTTTAGTTCAACATTTACATATAAAATCTGAAAACAAGCTAACATTTAAACCATGGAAATTATGAAATATGATGCGGTCTCATATTTTAGGGTTTAAAACATCACAAACAATCTCAATGGTCCTAACACTCCTAACATGATAGAAAAGAAACCCTAACATACTATCAATATATTTACCTACGCATACAGTTTAATATTACATGTTAAATCCGAAATTTAACTAAACATGGAAATCAATGTAAAAATGTTAACATGTAACTAGTTTTCAGAATTTTGGAGAACTTGAACATTAAAACCCAACTCAATGTTTATCACAACTAGCATGTAAGAATATGTAGCTTAAATTTATATCCTACTTACAACAATGTACGCAGCTCTAAATATTATATTAAGAAAATAAAACAGTAATCTAAACTAAATATTTGGGATTCAGTATTAAGGGTTAATATGAACACAGTCTTAAATTGACAAATTTAAACACAAATCTTCAACCAAAATTTTTGAATTGAAACCCTACGTATAACATACATGTGCAGTGATGTAAACCTAAATAATAACATGAAATTTATATTTAAATTACGAATTTAAACATGGAAAAGCAGAGGACCAGAAATATTGGTTATGAAAATTTGGACATCAACACCATATCAATATGTATCTAGATATGTGGGAAAATCAAGTGTAGCATGCATACGTGTTAGGCAAAGTGTCTGCTATATTATTCATATACATATTCTCATGTCCCAATAAAAATTAATTCTACGTTAAGACTAACATTTAGATTCCTACCAAGATTGCAAGCAGGCGATTGATGAAATCAAGACAGTTTTATTATTATCTAATACAAGAAAAATGGCAAGAAAGAATAATGATAAAATCTGTTTTGCTTATCTGTTTAAAGAAGGAACCGTTCTGAAATCCAGAGTTAAATTATCAAATCCAAGATAAAGTCTAGCAAATTCATCGATTTATTGTATTAAGAAGAACTCATAGCAAGAATTTACACAAGGTTTATAAAACAACTAAACATACTCTTAAGTTAAATAATAGGAAACTAGACAAAACAAACAAATAATAATTCTTTTCTCTTTTTTTGAATGACTGAAACAAAAGTAGAAAAAACATGTTCAAAATTATTTAAGGTGCAATCCGATAATCATATGCGTCTATCCAAAGTCATGGTACTCTAAATTCTCGTCATACTAGTAAGCAAGGCTACGATAATCACAGAGCCCTTGACTTATGCACATATCTCTAGAATCATGGTATTTAACATTTTCGCGGTGCCGCATGCTTGGCTGCGAAAACCTTAAATTTCCACACCCGAAAAATACATCCAGAGTCAGACTATATGTCCTCACCATGCTGGCTAATGTGACTATAGAAGACTAGATTCCAAACATAGATGACCTAGCCCATATAATTTCATCTTGCCAAAATCAAATTAATCAACAATGAATACTCAAAATCAATCAAAATTTATTAACGAACATCAAAAATTCAAAAGTGAACACAATCCATCAAAATGCAAACTCGAATGCAACAGCTATCATCAAAATTCAAAATTCGAGAATCTTTCATCAAAATAAATACAAACTCAAATTCAACAATATCCATAAAAATCAAATTTAATAAAAAAAGTAAAAATGAATCAAATCAAGGGAAAAAGACAGTTTTCAAATCGAAGTTTAAATAAGATTCTCCAGGGTCGTCCCGAAAATTTCTCAAGGGTTTCTATCTGTGATTGAGTACCTTCAAAATATATCCTAATCCTACTGCAGGCTGTAGTGGTACTCTAGTTCGAATACCACTACACTTTAGTCTCGACCTGCATGGGCCACCACTAAAAATGTGTCACGACCCGCACCCTAGAGTTAGGGCACGAGAACGTAACAACGCCCAGCCTACGCCGCAGTGTCGGCGGTAGAACGCTGTCCTATGTCTCAATGCATCTAACAGTATAAGACTAAACAGTTTATACTCCCCGAATGGGGGTGACATAGCAGATACAGACTCAATCACATCTAAGGTAGAGCATGATAAGGATAGATAAAACATGAAATCCAAAATAAATACAGGAGATAGAAGTCTAAGTGTCTAAGATACATGAACCCAGAAGTACATCTCAAAACTCAATAAAGATACAGTAATCCATAAAATAAATGCAACTCCAGACAAAATGAAATAACTACCTAAACAAACCCTACTGTATCTCCTCTAGGCTAGCAGGCAACCTCCAAGCTATCTGTAAAATTTATCAACAGGTCCAGTCAGGACTGGAGCGAGCACAGTACATCTCAACAGATCATAGCAGGTTAGAAAACATATAACATATAGTAAAGTAAGATACAGGTACTGAAAGAAATAGTATGTAAACAGAGAGATAACTGTAATAGAAATATCTACTATACATAGAGAACTAGCATGTGACTAGTGAGTCAGAGTACAATATGAACATGTAAATGGCCTGGGATGATTCAATGAAGACAATACGGAATGATTCAATGAAGATACTACTGGTGTATTATTTACATGTCCACTTCTACTCCCCCGTACCCCCAATCAATACACAAGAATCCAGCCATGTTATGTTATATGATTCCATGCAAGGCCCGCGAAGGGGGATACATGGATGTCCCATAAATGGGGAGTCTGGGGGTTACCCAACTGTGTAGGATTCAAGAGACTCTGTGATCATGAGGGTACATGTCACAAGTAATCAAGTAAACCAAGAGCATAGTGATACGCCAAGTAAGTGAAACGCACAGAACACGTAGTACCCGATGCTCCCTAAGGATAACATCTCAAGAAAGGATCCATATAGTACCAATCCGTGTGACCATCGTGACAGTACAAGTAAAGTAATCTACTGCAGGAAATAATTCTAAGCAAGATATGAAATGATCAGAGAATGTACTCGCCTCGATAACCTGAACAGCTGATAAGTATAGGGGGTCCCACTGAAGCCACAGAGTCCTATTTAAAACAACACAGGATACAAGGTGTTCAAGTTGAAAATAAGTAAATCCCTACCAACAATCTATATTATTCTAGATTCTTCTAAGTCAAAACAACTCTAGGTCGACTCCGGTCAAAAATCTAGTCGAACTAGGTCAAGTGTTGACTTATAGTTGACTTTGGGTCAACTGGTCAACTCTGGTCAAATAAGGTCAATTTTAGTCTAATATAAAGTGTACTTCGTTATTTGCACGTGAAAACTTACGGCACGCAAATCGAGATAAGAAGATTATCGGTAAGGTTGATAATCTTATTATAGTGATCCACGTATCCAACTTGTCAATTTCAGCGATGTGAGATCACTGGAATTGACTGATCTCAGTTTCGTTGTACTAATCCCGAAATACGAACATTATATGAATTAATTATTAATTAATTATAAAAAGGTTAAACTCAGAGAAATTATCAACAAACATTGTCGGACGATGAAATGAACATCGCCAACGTGTCCAGAATGGTCAAATTAGCTAGGATAGCCTACCCAACGGTCTAATTTGGACACAAGGGCAAAAAGGTAATTTCGGGTCAAGACGGTGTCCGTGTCGGAGCCGTTTTGCACCGAAAAATGTGCAAAAAAATAAGTCTACAAAATATAACAAATTATATGTCCACGAAACCAGAATGTCGATACGAACCCAACGGTATCCCCAGAATTGGATTCCGTTGACCCGATCTCATTTTGGCTCGTTGACCAGAACTTGGAATTCCGGTTTGCACGGAAATACGTGCCGGAGCCAAGTTCTCAAAACTCAGCAAACTACCTGTCAACGAGTCCAGAATGATGATACGAACTCAACGGTATCTCCGGAATTGGATTTCGAAGAGCCGATCTCAAAATGACCCGTTGACCCGGATATTGGTATCCGACTTGCACCGAAATGCGTGCCAGACCCAATGTCCACCAAAACCTAGCAAATTATATATCAATGAGTCCAGAATGACGATACGAACTCAACGGTATATCCGAAATTGGATTCCGATGAGCCGGTGTCAAAAAGTTCCGTTGACCCAGAAAGTGGGACCCGCTTTGCACCGAAATGCGTGCCCGGGCCCATGTTCTCCAAATCTAACAACTTTTATATGAAAACATGCCAGAATGACGCCACAAGTCTAATAGTGGTGTCAGAAATGAAATCTGGATTCCCGTGTTAAAAAATGGAATTTTACAAGTTGGAAATTACGAATTCAGACGGCCAACTTTGGCGTCGAATTCAACCAATCAAACAAGCTCACAATGAAACAAAACTAGAGGGGTAGTAAGAGGGTTATACCAGCTTCGCACAGGAACTGGTAGCACGCCAAACGGAGCTACGGTGGAGGAGATACAAGCTGACGAAGTTGGCCCCGCAAAACTGTCTAAATTTAATACAATTTAAACGGTCAACTTGGTGGCCGGTTTTCATGTATCAAACGATAAAATTAACGGACGGAAATTGACATGAGTGAAGGTGGATATACCGAGATTGTGACGGAGCGAATAAATCGCCGATCCAACGGTCGGATCTCCAGGAAAACGTGTGCGAAGTTGCTGCGACGGGGCGCCAAAACGAACTTCATTTCGCGCACGTCACGACGGGACGTCGTTCAAAACGCACGAATCGCCTCGACGGCGCGTCCCGGAGGACGTTGGCCGCCATGGGGCCTACCCCAGTGGTGCGCCCGAGGGAGGGGGCCACCCACGATGGGTCGCCGGAGTACGGTGGACGACGGCGGCGCGTCCAAGCCCCACGCGCGCGCGGATCTGTGCGCGCTGTGCGCGCAAAGCCACTGCTGGTGGGCACCGTGCTCGGCATGCTGCTAGCGCGGCCTGCGCGGGGCACGCGTGGCCAGCCCCGGCGAGGCCAGGGGCTGGTGGTGGCGGCTGTTGGGGATTTGAATGGTGGTGGCGCTCGGTTGATAGGTGGTCGGCCGGATGGTGCAAGGTGGAGGAAATACAAGGAGGAGAGGAGGAAAGAAGGAGGAGATGGGCTGGTCGACTTGCCATGGCGGGGCTCCGGCCAGTAGGTGGTCGGCCAGGGGGTGGCTGTCGGTTACAGTGAGGAGGGGTCGAGGAAGAGCTGCTGTTGCATGGAGTGGGGTTAGTTTGTAGTAGTAATGTTTTGTTTTGAAATGGAGAAGAGAGAGAAGAAGAATAATGATAAATGTGGAGAGAGAGGATGGAAGAAAAGTTGCATTGGGGTTAGGGCCGGCCACACATGGCTGTGAGGGGATAAAGGAGTTATCATGGAATGAATGGTGAGGATTTAGTATAGGAAAATCAAAGGCTAGAAATTAAATAGAGGAAAATTGGCCAATTCCAATAGGAATTAAATAAATAGAAATCTCCAAAAAAATATAGAAAAATATGTAGGAGATTACTTGATATTTTTGGGCAAGAATTATAAGGGTGTCATGATGGAGAAAATCATGGAGCTGGACTGGACTCGGTAGAGCCGAATTGGGTTAAAATCGGACATTGAGCAAAATCGAATTAAAAATTAGGAATCGATGATCATGAGTGAATAAGTAGTACATGGAGATTCCAATAAATGGGACACAAGTGGCGGACGGATAGTAGGCTCAATGTGGGCCATGTCCATAGTTGGGGCCGACAGGTTTTGGTTGACAGGGAACCCACAAATCTAGTTGGAAAATGAATGTGACGCCGTGGCGTGAAATATAATCGGGTCACGTGTCGAGAAAGTTGTGCGAATCAAATGGAGCTCAAAATGACATGTCTGAGTGGGACACAAAGGTCATGGGTGATGAGCGTCTCGAGTAGATCATCAATGAGGAGTTGGTTTCAAGAAACTGGCTGGTCTTGCGCTCCCAATTAAAAGTCAGGGTAACGCGCTGAAAATGATCAAAGAAAAGAGTGGGAAAAATAAATAACAATCAAATGGTCTAAACCGACCCAAAGTTCAGCGAAGCAGAAAGAGCACAAGGGAACAAGTTTGGATGGGACACTATATACCGTCATGAAGGTAATCGTGTCCACTCCAAAACTCGTGAAGAGGATTTCCAGAGTTGAACATCCCTGATACTCCAAATATCAATGGCATAAAAAAGTACACTAACAGATAAATAAATAGAATAAAATATTTATCAAAACCAAATAATCAGAAAAATAAAATAAAATGAAAAAAAAATTTAACCCGAAATTCAGGGTGCTCACAGGGGGCCATGAGAAAATAGAGAGAAAGTACCTTTTGAAGAAAAATGAAGGAGGAACAAGATGATCGCCTACTAGATCTCTTCGGAATCTTGCTAGGATGGAGGAGGAGAAGCTTCTAGGAAGAGAGGAGTGATTTCCACGAGTTGTTGTGTGAAGAAAGTGGAAGAAAAGCTGGGTTTTATAGGCACTAGGGCCGGCTGTTCGGTTCTGGAATTAATACAGCGCCGACCGAACTCGGTCTGACTTCGGTCCGAACTCGGTCAGAGTTCGGGCCGAGTTCGGCCACTTGCATTCCCGAGACAGTCAATGCATTCTGGTAGGTTTAAAAGTAGAATTTAATAACTTTGACTGTAATATTAAATAACGATTGTTATTTTTGGGTTAACTGTAGGGGTTGTCCCAGCTAACGGAGGTTCACCGGGGAACTCTTAAATACCGCTTCGCTTCGACCGTAGTCGTGGTGACAGACATACCATTTTTAAGTTTGTACCCAAAAACAATTTTCGTTAAATAAATAATAAAGTATCAAGTCATAAATTCAATTTTAATTACCATATACATTATGAGTCTGAGAATTCAAGAATGCCGAGCTCACGCCTCAAAATGTTAAAATGGTCTTCAGCCAATGGTTTAGTGAATATATCTGCTAGTTGATGATCAGTGTCAATAAATTCTAAGCAGATATCCCCGTGTTGTTGATGATCACGAAGGAAATGATGTCTAATTTCTATGTGCTTTGTGCGTGAATGACAAATAGGGTTCTTAGTCAGATTTATAGCAATAGTGTTGTCACAATAAATAGGAACATTAGTGTAGTGCAGATTGTAGTCCTCTAAGGTTTGCTTCATCCACAAAATCTGAGCACAACAACGTCCTGCGACGATATACTCAGCCTCTGTTGTTGATAATGCTACTGAATTTTATTTTTTGCTAAACCAAGAGACTAAGGCCTTTCCTAAGAAATGACATGTGCCACTTGTACTTTTACGGTCCACTTTGCATCCAGCAAAATCCGTATCCGAGTAACCTATAAGGTCAAATGATTTGGTTTTGGGATACCATAAGCCAACTGTAGAAGTTCCTTTAAGGTATCGGAAGATACGCTTAACGGCACTAAGATGTGATTCCTTAGGGTTTGCCTGATAACGTGCACAAATGCAAACGCTAAACATAATATCAGGGCGACTAGCAGTTAAGTATAATAAACAACCAATCATACCTCGATACTTACGCTGATCGACAGGTTTACCACTTTCATCAGCATCAAGCTTTGTAGATGTAGCCATAGGCGTCCCAATTGGCTTTACATTCTCGAAGTCGTACTTTTTCAGTATGTCCTTCGTGTATTTATCTTGGTTGATGAATGTTCCGTTCGAGTGTTGTTTGATTTGAAGTCCTAGAAAGAAGTTTAGCTCTCCCATCATACTCATCTCAAATTCACTCTACATACACTTGGCAAAATCTTGACAGAGTTTTTTATTAGTAGAACCAAATATAATATCATCTACATAAATTTGCACTAGAAGAATATCATCATTCATGGATTTAATAAATAAAGTAGTATCAATTTTTTCTTTCGAAAATCCATTATCAAGTAAAAAGGCGCTTAGGCGTTCATACCAAGCACGAGGTGCTTGTTTGAGTCCATAAAGTGCTTTCTTAAGCTTGAAGACGTGATCAGGTTTTTAAAAATCTTCAAAACCAGGGGGTTGTTTCACAAAAATCTCTTCTTTCAAAAATCCATTTAAAAATGCGCTTTTCCATTTGAAAAAGTTTAAAATCATTAAAACATGCAAATACACAAAACATGCGGATGGCTTCTAGTCTAGCAACAGGAGCATAGGTCTCATCATAATCAATTCCTTCTTCTTGATTATAACCTTGTGCCACTAGACGTGCTTTGTTGCGTAGAACTTGTCCATCTTCACTGAGTTTATTTCGGAACACCCATTTGGTACCAATTATAGATTGACCAATTGGTTTAGGAACAAGTTTCCAAACTTGGTTTCTCTCAAATTGATTAAGTTCCTCTTGCATGGCAGAAATCCAAAACTCATCAGTAAAAGCATCATCTACATTCTTAGGTTCTATTTTTGAAATAAATGCTACATTTGCTGCTAATTCAGAATCTTTAAGAGATGAACGTGTACTTACACCTTTGGATACATCACCTATAATAAGAGTTTCTGGATGATCTGGCTTGAATCTCAATGATTCAAATCTTTGGGCCATATCTTTCACAAGGCTCTTCTCAGTTCCTGCATCTTCGGAACTTTTATCAGTCCTTGCCTCTTGGGTCAGATCTTTCTCAGAACTCTTCTTAGTCTTTATATGTGTATCTTCATCATCACTGTCGCTAGATCTGTGACTATTTAACTCATCAAAGGTAACATTAATAGTCTCTTCAACAATCATAGATCTTTTATTGAAAATTCTATATTCCTTACTCTTAGCAGCATATCCGAGAAATATCCCGTCATCTGCTTTGGAGTCGAACTTTCCCAAGTTATCCTTGGTGTTCAGGATAAAACAGCGACAACCAAAACTTTGAAATAAGAAATGTTTGGAATTCTTCCAAACCAAAGCTCATATGGTATTTTCTTCGAGATTGGTCGAATTAACACCCTATTTAAAACATGACAGGCTGTACTAACAGCTTCTGCCCAAAAACATTTAGGAAGATTATACTGATTCAGCATGACTCTAGCCATTTCGTTTAGAGTACGATTCTTCCGCTCCACAACACCATTTTGTTGGGGAGTTCTAGGACAAGAAAATTCGTGGTAATATCCACTATCATCACAAAACTTTTTGAAATCAGAATTTTTGAATTCGCCACCATGATCACTTCGGATACGAGTAATCATGAAGCCTTTTTCGTTTTGTACCTTTTTGCAAAATATTTGAAATTCAAAAATTGCATCACTTTTGTTTGATAAGAAATAAACCCAAGTAAATCGAGAGAAATCATCAACAATAACAAAAGCGTAGAGCTTACCGCCAAGACTAGCGACTCTACTAGGACCAAATAAATTCATATGAATTAACTGCAAAGGTCTCGAAGTACTTACAGCGTTGATGGATTTAAAAGTAGACCTATGTGCTTTGTTCTTTTCGCAGTCAGCACATACCATATCTCTCTTGAATAGAATTTCAGGGAGTCCTCTTACCAACTTCTTTGTATTTAGACGTGAGATAGTATCCATGTTTGCATGTCCTAGTCTCATGTACCATGGCCAGCTTTCATCTTGATTGGCTACTAGGCACCTTCCTACATTATTAGTATTCTCCAAAAAGAAAACATAAATGTTGTCTTCTCTAATCCCTTTATATACGGGATCACCAGATGACATATCATATATGGTACATTTATCTTTTACAAAATTGATACCATAACCATTTTCTGCCAAATGACTTATGCTCAATAGGTTATGTTTCAATTCAGTTACTAGACAAACATCCTTTATTATTAGATAAGGAGAAATACCTACAGTATCATTACCTATTATATCACCTTTCAAGTTATTTTCGAAGGAGACGTATCCTTCTTTCTTCATCGATAGCGTAGCGAATAAAGATGCATCACCAGTCATGTGTCGCGAACATCCGCTATCGAGGATCCATTTGCTTCTAGCATGAGAGGGTTGAGGGTCCACCTACAAGACAAGTAGATGAATCCTTTGGTACCTATTTTCTGAAGGGTCCACTCAGATTAGCTTTAGGTCTCCAGACTAAAGTATGGTTGTCAACAAGCTTTCTTGCAAGACAATATTGTGAAATGTGTCCGTGCGTACCACAATATGTGCAAGTCAGTTTAGTGGTAGAAACTGTGTTTACAAGCTTGTTTTGTTTGGAGAACCTATAAGTGAAAGCATGATGATGTTCGTGTTTCTTCTGTGCTTTCTTGTGTTTAGTCCTTTTAGGTGTATGCTTAGCATTAGGACTAATCTTAGGCTGTGTCACAGGTATTGCCTGTTTGCCTAACTTGATTTCTAACTTTTTAGAAATCGCAATAGACTCTTCGTATCTAGCAGTCATATCTAGGAGTCTTTGTTCAGTTACTAAGTGCATCTTCTTCTCTATGTCATAAAGCTTTTGTACTTTGACATAGTCCCTTTCTTTCTTTTTAATATTGAGGATAGCCTCATGATAGTCTACCTTGAGTTTGGCTATCTCTTCCGTGTTACCGGTAGTAGATGTCTCTTTAATATCTTCAATCAGATTGGACAGTCTAGCTATCTCGGTTGTGTGTGCCTTAATCTCTTTTCGAGATTGCTTATACTTGTCGAGCACAGTTTTGTGATCTTCAAGTAGTTCGCTAAAGGCATTCTCTAATTCATCGAAAGTGAAATCATCAAACAAAGGGTTAGATGATACCTTATCAAATGCCATGAGACAAACATTTGCATTGCCACAGGGTCTGTCTTCTTCTTCTGTATCACTGGCATCGCTTTCGTGCCAGATGCTTGTGTTGGCATACTTTCGACCAGATGTTGCTTTTCTGCTTGATCTTGATCTATCGTATGGATTGCTTTTCTTGGTGGTTGGACAGTCCTTCTTCATATGCCCTGACTTCTTGCATCCAAAGCATATAGTTTCATCTTCGTTGCTTTCTTGGACATCTTTCTTCTTTCTGCTTGTGAACTTTAGATATTTCTTGAAGTTCTTCACAAGTAGGGCTCGTTCATCACCACTTGACGATTCTTCATCGGAATCGTTGCACGTTGATTTTCTTGCTTGAGCTTTGAAGGCGATAGATTTCTCCTTTGGTGTTGCTTCTTCAAAATCTTGCAAGTCGAGTTCATGGGTCATGAGTTTTCCCATCAGAGTTTCTAGAGTCATAGTGGTGAGATCGTTTCCTTCAATGATTGCTGTGGCTTTTGGATTCCAGTTCTTTGTTAGAGCCCGCAGCACTTTTCTGATCTTCTCGTGATTGCTGTAATCCTTACCAAGAGATTGTAAAGGGTTAGTTATATCAAGGAAACGAGTAAACATCTATGTAATTGACTCACCGGGTTTCATCTTAAAAGATTCATACTCCTGTGTCAGTCTACTAATTTTGGATTCCTTCACTTGGGAAGTCCCTTCATGGGTTACCTCAAGGAGTTTCCAAATTTCGTGAGACGTCTTACAGGTCGAAACTCCGTTGAACTCGGTTTTGTCAATTGCACAGAATAGTACATTGATGGCACGAGCATCTAGGCTAGCTTTAGCCTTTTCAGCTTCAGTGTACTTATCATGGGTCTTTTCCACCAGCTGGCCTTCAACCACTGTTGGTGCTAGTTTCTTATAACCATCAATGACTATTGACCAAAGATCAAAGTCGAGAGACTTTAGAAAGAAAGTCATTCGTGTTTTTCAGTAGGTATAATTTGTTCCATCAAATAGGGGAGGTCTATTTGTGGATTGCCCTTCACCGTTGAATATAGATTTCACGACTACCATATATATATACTCTCTAAGGTATGTTATATAAGAATATAACCTGCTCTGATATCAATTGTAGGACCGTTGAGCACCTCTAGAGGAGGGTGAATAGAGTGCGTGTGTGTAGCGGAAAATAATCACCAATTAAAAATTAAACTATGGCAGAGATATAAGAGACAGTAAATAAAGATAGAGAATTCAAACTCAGTGACACAGCGATATATACTGGTATCCCTCTGAGAGGACTAATCCAGTCTCGAGTACTCTTGCTCGATGTTAATCCACTATAGCACAAGCTTTAACTGAGAGCTTGCAGTCTCTTACAACACCGTACTTGGTGACGAGTACACGACCAGCTCCACAACACACACCATGCTTGGTGACAAGCGCACGACCAGCTCCACAACAGAAAAAGTTGTTGAACTTGGAACGACCTCTTTACAACTCTTGAAACACCAAAAGATTCTAAATCAACTCTGATAGTACTGACTTTTGGCTAAGAGATGTATAGGTATGATTTGAAAGCCTTAGATCGTTAGAAAACACTTGAGTAGTAGAGAAGAGAGAATGAAGAATGAATGAATGAATTGAAATGAAAAGTTCTTCTCTATTTATAGGTGTTTTCTCGAACCGAACTCGGGCAAAGTTCGGGCAGAGTTCGGATGCAAATATCTCGCAAAGAGACGTTGCTCGCTGATTTGGAGGCAACAGAAGTTTGAATTATTTTTGACCGAACTCGGTCAGAGTTCGGACCGAACTCGGGCCAAACTCGGTTACGAGTTCTGTCAGGAGATATTTGAAAATCATTTGTAAAAACAGTTTTCAAAATATGTTTTTGGTTATTTGTAAAATTATTTGTAAAGGCTATTTTCAAAATATGTTTTTGAAATATTTTGTAAATAAAATACGAATGGTAAATAGGTAGGCTTTTGGAATGTGGACAGTTTTAACCCTAAGCCAGTATTACCAAAACTGATTTTACAAAATAAATCCTAGACTCAATAAAATATAAATTACAGAATAAAATAAGAAATGAGTCTTCTGAAGATTTGATGATGTTGACGCTTTGTTTGATGCAGTATATCGTCCGTTGAATTTGATTTCATGTATCCTGAAATGATTAGCACCATTTTCTATATTTTGTGTATTAACTTAAGTGTATGTTGATTATCGAAATCGGGTGTGACCATGGAATGGGCCAACAAGTGCTACCCCCTGCATAGGAGGTTGCCTCGTCTTGGCACATGTGGACATTTTCAGGAACGTCTGAGTCTGTTGTATCTGTTGGGAGGATTGTTTCCCTAGGTTCATCTTTTGAAACTCCAAATTATTGTGGATGTTTTGAGGAGTGCTACCCCCAACTCCAACTACCCCCAAGGATGTAGACGACGAATCCCCAAGTGATGAAAATTTATTCTTTGAGCGGGTACCTTGATAAACCTCTCCTCTGACGGCTATGGACAACCCCCTAGATGAGAGTTTTCTGGCCGTGTTGGTTAAGATTGTCGGGCTGGACATATTCATTTTCTTTCCTTCCTTGCCGGTAGGGACCTTTCGGGTAGAATTACAGGAGACGACTGGAAGTGCCTCGTCCCCCGAGCTTTATTGTAGGACCGGTCCTGGCTGCTGTAGTCGTTGGAAGTCGGACTGCCGGTCCTCTTGTACTGCTGTCTTGTTGCAGCAACAATTGACAATGACTTGAGTGCAGGGACGTCCATGGAAGGACTCTTTGTACGCCAAGGTTTCTTCTCTTTTCTTGCGTTTGTGAAGAATCACATCTCGCAAGTCAAGGACATCTCGATTAACCTTTGTACTCATTTTGTGGGCCCGGGTATCCCGAGCACACGAGTGCGTATGTATCATGTTTGCTCTCTGATGCGGGACTAGTAAAAGCACTTGCCCTCGATTATTGTTGGGAGACTCTTACGAACCACCTTGTCCGTTTGCCGTCGGGGGCTGGATACGGGCGGTTCTGTACAACTTTTCATCAGAGGCCCGTATAACAGTTAGCGGGACTTTCTGATTGTCAGCAGTTGGGACAGCTGACTGAACTCGACGAGCCCACGCTGTCCTAGACTTCTTCGTTCTAGCACCCGAGGGTGCGTAGTAGGAAGAGTCCATGCTGTGCCGCATAGAGTCTGGCACATCCTCATTGGAGCTTCTGAGGTCAGGCCCGCACGAGAGGCGGTCGAAGACTGAACCCGAGCCGCATAGGATAGATGGTCTGCGGCCAAAATTGGATGTCGCATAAGTCATTTTCCTGCGGCTGGGCTTGTTGGCCGCATATGCATTCTCCCTACGGCTGGGATTGTTGGCCGTATATACGTTCTCCATGCAGCTGGGATTAGCGGCCGCATGTGTATTGTTCCTGCGGCTTCCACCCTTATGCGGCTTCTTCTTGAACCGCATGGAGTTCCCGTTTGCCCCCACAAGTCCAGCATCATAGTATTTTCTTTTGCTGGATTTGGGGACAACAGGGTCCTCTGCGGCCTGAAGTGGGACCACATGTGAGTCTTCTTTGCCGTCTGGAGAAGCAGAGAAAACTTGTTCCAGAGCTTGGAGAAAGACAATAGTTTTGGGCCTCCATGTCCTGCGGGCTGGTCGAAGTGAACCACAAGCATTTGTTGCGTGGAACCGAGTTTGGATGTGTTCGATTACGTCACCAACTTATCAGCAGTGGAGAAGTTAGTCTCCAGCAGAGTCGTCATCGTATTTGCCATTGATTGTCATAGAACAGAACAATTTTATAGGAGGACTGAACTTGACTCACAATTACAAACTCGCTTGTACAAAAGAGAGCCTAAGTACAAAACCTAGGAAAAGCAATCTAAGTACAATTGTTTAGTTTTGATTCTGGGGGGTGATGGTAGAGGCTCGGGAGAGTGCTATCAAATCTGCCTTACTCCTCGGACGATCGAATGCAACTTCGGCCCCGGTAAAGAAATGCTATCTGAGGACACGAAGGGAAGAGTCTACTTCTGGGCTTTGTGTGCTTTTCTCTCTGTGTCTATACGTGCCTTACAAGGGAACAGCACCTTGTTATTTATAGAAATTCATAAAGAGTGGGATGTGCAGCCACGTGGCAAATTTTGGGCCACATGGTTGTAACTGTGCCTTGAGACTCGATTTAGAGTGGACAGCTGGGAGTTGGCTTGAGATTTGATCATGATCTGTTTGTTGCAGTAAATCTGAACTGTTAAGACTGGTCAATCTCTGCCATGTGTCTCAACTACTATTCTGTGGAGAGCCGCATGAAGGGTGTATCCTGGATGGACCGCATGAGGGACTGTCTCATTACTAAGCCGCATGAAGAGTGTCCCATGACCGAGCCGCATGAAGGATGTATCACAACCGAGTCGCATGAAGATTGTCTCATGACCGAGCCGGATGAAGGGCGTCTCATAGCTGAGCCACATGGAGAGTGTCTCATGACCGAACCGCATGAAGAGTGTCTCATGACCGAGCCGTATGAACGACGTCTCATAACCGAGCCGCATGAGAGCTGTTTCATGATCGAGCCGCATGAGAGGTATCTCATGAATGAGCCACATAGGGAGTGTCTCATAGGCGATCCGCATGAAGAGTCTTACGGCTGAGTCGCATGAAGGGCCTCCTTTGGTTTGTGAACTATGCCGGATGTCATTATGTTTTTGTCATATTTTTAGGAGCACGTCACGTCTTAACTTTATGTCAGAGCTCTTCTCTTTGTCAGAGCAATTCTGGCCAGCTATAAGGAGATATTTTAATGCTCATGCTGACTTCGAACCGCATAAGGCTCCCTGCTGCTCTTGGGCCGCATGAAGCTTTCTGGATTTTGAACCGCATGAGGCTCCATGTTGATTTCGAGCTGCATAGTCCCATCCCCTTCTTTTCCATACTTCTACAAGAATGACCACCTCTCGCAAGTCTAGAGCAGATTGATCTATCTTTACATCTGTTTTGTGGGCCCAGGTATCCTGAGCGCCCGGGTACATAGGTATCATATTTTCTTCCTGATCTGAGACTAGTAAAAGCACTTGCTCTCAATCGTTATAGGAAGACTTCTGGGACCATCATATTTGCTCCCTGATACGGGGCTAGTAAAAGCATTTGCCCTCGATCATTGTTGGGAGACTTCTGAGACCCACTCTGTCCGTTAGCCCTGGGAGACTGGACGCGGGTGGTTCTGTACAACTTTCTATCAGAGGTTCGGATAGCAGTTAGCGGGACTCTCTGATGGTTAGCAGCTTGGACAGTTGACTGGGCTTGTTGAGCCCACATTGCCCTAGACTTCTTCGACTTAGCACCCGAAGGTGCGTAGTAGGAAGAGTTCAAGTTGGAAGGAGGAAAGGAAAGTTGGTGCCCTTTTCAAAGGAGGCAAGGGGGCTCTATTTATAGAATGGAGTGAACCCTTTCTTTTTTTCCTTTTCGATGTGGGACTAAAAGCAATATTTTACATGCTTCTACAAGTATCAAAAGTGGTTTTGCTCCCACGATGTCATAATACAGTGTATCTCCACTACATCTTTTGTAATTTTAGTCAATGGCTCTCCTTCTTCAACCTTCTATCCTAGTAGAGGCATTCGACAAGGGTGTCCATTATCACCCTGTATATTCATATTGTGTGGAGAAGTCTTATCCAAACTCATTCTCATCATGGAGAGAAATGCACTATATGAATGTATCTGTATCACACCGACTTCAGAAAATTATTCACATTTATCCTTCACTGATGATCTTCTCTTATTTGGATACAGTTTCATTGATAATTTCATCCAGATAAAGCATATCCTCAAATTATATGAACAATGGTCGGGACAATCCATAAACTTTAATAAATATTGTATCTTCTTCTCTAGGAGATTGGACCCCTATATACGCCAAATTTATTTGGATTATCTGGGTGTTAAAATAATGAATCCCTCAAATAAGTATCTTGGTCACCATCTTCTTTTTTCTAAAAAGAGAGCATCTACTTTTGATAATCTTTTGGCTGCAAGTACGTCCAAACTCCTTGGTTGGAAAGGACGGTGTCTCTCCCATGCTGGTAGAACCACACTCATCAAAACCACTCTTTCATCTCTTCTAACTTATCACTTATCTTCTGCCCAAAAAGGATTTGAAGAAGTTATCTCAGCAACAATGTGAGTTTTGGTGGAGGGTCACGCCCCGCTCCCGTAGGAGCGATCGTCCTCGCTAAGGCGTGATGTCGCACGAGCCTAAATTGTGTTCGGACAAGGCCAAGTCCAGAAATGGCCGATTTGAGCTAGGCCACAGAGTCGCACGGACTGTCCCTATTTGCAGCAGAAGTGAATGAACACAAGTTGAAGGAAATTTCCAAACTCTTTATTGATATTCAAGAAACACTAGGCCGAGATTACAATTCTCTCAAGCTCTCTCTCTCTCTCTCTCTCTCGAAATATAAAAAGCGTGCCAAGTTGCTTACAAGATGGAATAATACATGGCGATGCTCTGATACATTATGTCTTATATATGGTGCTACCGCTCCTTTGCAACGCTCCAAGGCTCCAGAGTTAGCTCCGCACCTTAGCACGTTCGAAGGAAAGCTCTGTACCCGACGATGTCTTCTGCACCCTGCAAGCAATCTGTGGGGTTATTAGTACATTGTTATACACTGATGGGGAGGCTAGCTCGCCCGCTCGCCATCATTACCAAACACGTTCAATTTACTCTTGTGTAACATCTATCATTCATTGTCTTACTAATCTTGTCTTAGGATCAGTTTCATGGCATATTGCAAAACCTAGCTCGTGTTACCGATATCAAATATCGCATGAAAATACATGCACGACTTACCCATACTTACCGTCCGGTCTTTCCTGTCCAAAGTAAACCAAGTTAGCCAGCATATGATACGTAAAAGACTTAACGAATTTATATAGGCATTCAAGTGTGTCGAGGGCGTGTTCCTGCCTCAGAACTGTAAAGTATTTCAGTTATGTCATACTCGAAGAGTTTTGTTCCCATGTCCATGTTCACTCAACTATTCAATTGTTCAGTTAATTTAGACTACTTGTTCCAATACAAGGACTTGCACGTGGATTGCCATCAGCAAGCCCACTTAATCTATATACACTGGTCGCTGGCATCACAAGCCATTTGGACACTTCTTCTTGGTACCATGAGTCGCTATCGGCCGACTGACTGGTGCACCTCCGATAGGCCATGGATACCCGGCTCACTCCCCTTGAATGACCAGGCCGCATTCAAACGTTATGTAGCCCCATTCGATCATTTTCTTGATCGTTGCCATGGCATCCTCTTTTGTTCCTCCCCCATATACGTTGGGTTGTCCACGACCATTTCGTATTGTCTTATCATTTTTAACTTAACGGTTGTCTTTAAGTCATGGGTTATCTTTGGTCCATAGTCGCTTACCGATTAGGTTGGCGGCGGCGTCCGTGCAGCGCGGGTAGCGAGTCCCGTTGCATGTCTCCGTCATACCTATCGCTAATCTTTTATTTCTTTTTTTTCTTTCTTTCCTTTCTTTCATTCATTCATTCACGCATTCATCAATCTCCTACTCGTTCCTTAATTCATTATGCAGATCCCTGTACGGGAACCGTCTTGGCAACCCATCGGTCCCGAAGCCTTTTAATGTTGCTATACTACTCAGAACGACTATGTCAATAGTCTTCCCGTTTCATTATTGTAAACCATTCATTGCTTCATAGTTGAACGCATAAGAAACTTGAAATGTAAGCTTGTGCCTTGGCACGAGCGTGGAGTACGGTGCGAGAGTTCTTATATTTTTTGAGTTCTTTTTCATGTTCTAAACAAGCATAGAAGATGGGATTATTCCCTTAGCAAGGTGCGTTGAGTCATTTATTAGCATGCACAGTGTTATCGCCTAACAATTTTAGCAATAGTGTCTGTATTATTAAGTGTCTAGGCTAAGCAAAGACATGTTCATCAGAGCCACCCACCTTAGCGATGTTCGCATCGGTCGAGCGATACTCCAAGCGCGTCTTTGAAAGCCTAAGTCTGTATTCATCATTGACGGGCCAATGTAAGTCTTGTATCGATTCTTCATCGGGTCGACGCAACTCTTCGAGTCGACGGTTCGTTTGAGTCGTCGCACTTGCCATTCTGAATCGACATTCCGCTAGGGCGAAGCGGGTCGTTACAGGGGGGTTCTGAACATCATAGGAAAATGCACTTCCTTGCTTGGTCTTCTCTCACTAGACCAAAGTTCCTGGGAGGATTAGGGATTAGAGATCCAACTATTAGTAATATGGCCATGACAACTAAAGTGGCCTAGAGATTTCTACAAAAATGTTGATTCTATCTGGGTGAAAATGCTCAAAAATAAATACCTATCCAATGAGGGTTTCTGATCAATACGTCCTTCCCCATCTCATTTTGTTATCTGGCAAAGCATTCTATTTAGTAGACATATTCTTATGAAGAATGTGATTTGGCAAGTTGGCGATGGGACTCATATTAATATATGGGATGATCTGTGGGTACCTACACTGCCACAATACAAAGTTCTGGGTCACCAACATGCTCATCCCAATGCTAAGAAAGTCAGTGATCTAATTGACAAGAATACGCACAGCTGGAAGCATAACCTGATCTACCTTCTTTTTCAACCCCATGAAGCATATGCTATAATTCAGATACCTTTATATGTTACTTATCCTACTGATTCGTTAATCTGGATTCATACTGCCAATGGAGAACTAAATTCCAAATCGGTATATCGCCTTATTAACGAAAGATCTACCAACTATTACAATGTTTCAAACCAAACTGACTTCAATGATTGGAAGAAACTCTGGAAGCTTCATGATTGCCCTCGTGTTATCATCTTCACATGGAGAGCTCTTCATAATTCTCTTCCAACTGGAGCCAATATACACAGGCAGTTGCATACAATGAATCCAAATTGCCCGCTATGCCAGGTTCAATCTGAAACCCTTGATCGCCTTTTATTTTATTATCCCATTTCAGGTACTGCTTGGGAAGCATCCAAGATATCAACAAACATCTGCATCAAGACACAACTATTGCGTCCTTTACAAATAGCATTCTTTCAAGTGGTGAGAACAACTTAGTTTCTCACTATTTGTATATGATGTGAATGATTTGGAAAGCTCGAAATGACACTGTTCAACCAGAAAGCTATCTTCCCAAGGAAGATTATTGAAGATGCACGTACTCTTCAGGACAAGTACGAGACTGCAAACATAATTGTCGTCCAACATAACGTGCTTCCGCCCCCTTCACAAATGAGCATGAGATGGATTCCTCCTATGGATCAGTATTGGAAGATTAACTTTGATGGCGCGTACCTGGATGGCAAAATGGGAGCATCAGCTATTCTCAGAGACAACGTAGGCAATTTCAGAGGGGCTGCAACTCTGTACCAGGAAGGAGGATCGCCTTTGGAAGCAGAAGTAATGGGAATTCAGTTGTCCATGGTTATCAACCGAAGCAAAAATCTCTCAAACGTAATTATTGAAGGCGACTGTAAGGTCCTAATTGATTCCATAATCATTACCTGCCGGAGATGATGACTACTTTATGGCGAGCAAGACAAACCATTGATCAAGGAAGACATCTACTAAATTTTGGATCAAATATTTCCTTCGCTTTTGTTTCTCGACAAGCTAACACAGCAGCTCATGTATTGGCTGCTAATGCCTTAGTTTCTCTTAATACATCAACTATCAATTTGATAGATGATACTCCACATTGTATTATTGAACATATCTGCAGAGATGTCCTCCTGTACTAGTTTGATTTCCTAATGAAATGTTCTTTCTCAAAAAAAAAAAACTTTTGGGAAATGCTGACTGTGACAATGAGCCCATTGGTGGGGACCTCAGACCATCTCCAATGGTGATTTCTAAAATTAAGTTCTTATCCTACTTGGCATTGTACTTTAACGAGATTTTTATCCTAGTTGGAAGAGTTTCTACATAGAAATTGTAGACACACAAAAATGCTCTCCAATGGTTCTCCATTTCTATCATATGTGTCACATAGTAAAAGGACCAATTTAATGGTTGGAGCCCAATAATAATTGTCATGAGAGATAGGAGAATTTCTATAAGAGTTTTTACATGTAGAAACCCTCCTAGAAAGTTTCTATCCTACATCATTGCCACCTAGGATAGAAATGGCGATAGAAATCACCATTGGGAGAAGTTTTTTCTAAAATGGATTTCTTTCATAGAAACATGGAAGATAGAAACCCCCATTGGAGATGGTCTCAGGCCTCGTTTGCTTCGCGGAACGGAAAGGAATGGAAAGGAAAATCAATTCCATATTTTCTTTTCATTGAAAATTATGATTCTCATTTATTTATTTGTTCGGTATTTAAAAATGTTAAAAATTCAATCAATATACAATATTTTTTTTAAAAAAGAAAGAAAATTGGTACATGAGTCTTCAACCACTCATTTTATTTCGGTCTCAATATTTATTTTTTATTGTTCTTATATAAACCCACTCCATCTACATTAATTTTTTTAATTAAAATTTTGACCTCGAGATGCATTTTTTAGTGCCATCTAGCATCAATAGTAGATGGAGCTAAAAAAGCATCCTGAGACCCAAATTTGTCATAAAAAAGAATAAATTATAACTTAATATTCTCAACTATTCGAGTTTTTCAACTTGATATCCTCAACTTTGATAGGCATCAACTTAATACCTTAAAAAAATAAAGACAAAAATTACCCTTGTCTCCCCCCGCCCTCCCCCCCCCCCCCCCCGGCTGCTGCCCTCCTTCCCCGTCCCGACTAATCACACCCCCGGTTGCACCAATCCCCTCCTCTCTTCGCCATCCAACGTTGTCGTCGTCGTTGCACGTGGAGAGACCGGGTGTGCAGCCATGGACAGGCAGGGGTAGAGCGCTGGGGTGGGGACGGTGGTAGGGTCAGCCGCATGGGAGGGGTGGAGGAGGACGGGGCAGCCGCGTGGTGCATGGGGTGGGGGTGGGGGGGTGGAGGTGGTTGTGGGGTGGGGGTGGGGGGGCGTGGGGCGGCGAGAGGGAGGGATTGCTGTTGTGGGGTGGGGGTTAGAGAGGGGAAAATGGGGGTAACTTTGTCTTTTTTTAATTTTTAGGTATCAAGTTAAAAATATTAGTTGAATGAAGGTTTTAAGTTAATACCTATAAAAGTTGAGAGTATCAAGTTGAAAAACTTGAATAGTTAAAGGTATCAAGTTGTAATTTATCCTAAAAGAATATATGTAGAAGGATTGGGCTTGTACGTATGAGAATAGTAAACTAGTAAATCTTGGAGGCCCAATTGAAATGAATGCATATAGATGCAAGTATCATACTTATTTATTTTTCAAAAAGAAAGAAAGAAATCTATAATATAGAAATTGAGGTATAATTGAGCCTTCTATTCTACAAATTGAGTTCTAGCATTCTAAATATAAAAAATTTGAGACTCAACCTATGGTGGCTGAGATGAAAGCATGATGGAGCTCTAATTGAACCTTATTATTCTACAAAATAAATTTTTACATTCAGCTAGAAATTGAGATGAGTCTGATTATTAAGAAAAATGTTATTTTGCTCGCGGTTTGTGACTGCGGACGTAACTGCAGGCCCATGTGACAGCCAACTATGAAATACCGCCACAGTTATCATCGGATCTCATTTTCTTAAAATTCTGATCAGAAAGTATGTGGAAGACCGCCATGTGACTTGTTATTATTGATGTTGCACATCCGCGGTCGCAAATCGTGTACAAAATAGCAACGTCATAATATTATTGATGTGGGGGGGGGGGGGGGGGGGGGGGGGTGGGGGGGGGGAGAGAGGGGGGTGTTTTGGTGTGGGGCAATACCTAGTGATAGCTCAGTTGATAGGACAGGAGTAGAAGCCATTATTAAATAGTTTTTAAGTACAAGGAAACCATCGAGTTTACATCCCCTTTGCATAATTAAGTATAACTTGATCCCCACAATATAACTATTTGCTTAATATGCATGCAATGAACAGTGAACAGCAAAAATTCGACGGCAACAATGCAGCATTAATCTTCTCCATTTCAAAAATTCCAGAGGTTGGAAATGCTCCATCCCTCCTCCGAGGCGTCGTCCTGCAGCAGCTCCTCCTGCGCGACGAACTCGAACCCGAAGTCCGACGCCGATGGCGCGGTCGCCAGGTCCAGGAACGACCAGTCCGCCGCCCGCAGCAGCTCATACGTGGTCTGCTCCGGCGGCGCCGTGCTCTCGGCAACCTTTGGCTCCGGGGCGGCGTGCGCGTGCTGCGCCGCGATTGCCTGGATCTGCTGGTGGCTGAGGGGGCCCCCGCCGGGGACGCTCGTCGGGTCGTCGGGGAAGTTGAGCTGCGCGCGGCTGCCGCGCAGGCAGAGCGCGGCCGCGTCGAAGGCCCGGGCGGCCTTCTCGGGGGAGTCGTAGGAGCCGAGCCAAATGCGGTCGCGGCTGTTCGGGAGCCGGACCTCCGACACCCACTTCCCCCACTTCCGCAGCCGGACTCCCCTGTACTTCACTTCCTGGCCGCTTCCGCTTCCGCTTCCGGTGCTCATGTTTGAAAGTCGGGAGTTGGAGCGGGAGCGGAGTGGAGAGGGTTTATATATGTTATGCTTTGGGAGTGCGCGTAGGGAGTAGTACCACAATGCGCGCGGTCTCTTTCATGCTGTCGGAACCGAGAATTTCAACTCGTCCCAAAACTTGTGGAAAGTGCTGACGGAGGCAGTGAGCTCATTGGCGGGGACCTCAGTGAACTCTCTTTTCACCTGGTTCATATTCGAATTTATTTGTTAATCGTCTACTCGTATTCGAAACTAAGATTCATCAAGGAAGTTTCTTTGTATTTTTTTTTCCATAATACAAAATTCAAAAATTAAATTATCCTAAATTAAAGAAAAATCATTCAAATTTAATATCATTCAATTGATAGGAGCTATTATTTACATTATAATAATATTTTTATGTTTTATAAAATTGAGCATGAGGAACAGCAATTGTAACAAAAACTTAAGTAATATGAACCAAGTTAAATTTTACTATTTTTATATGTAATTATTGTTATTGCCGGGGCTCAATTTTTCGATGGAAAACTGAAAAATCGTAACAATTGTACAAACAATCGTTATTACGTAACACTTCACAAAAGGTACGTAAGAGAAATTTTAACTCGTGCTACACTTCACAGAAGGTGCACAGAACGTAACACTTCACAGAAGGTACGTAAGAGAAATTCCACTAGTGCTACACTTCACAGAAGGTGCACAGAACGTAACGCTTCACAGAAGGTACGTAAGAGAAATTCAATTAGTGCTACACTTCACAGAAGGTGCGCTAATAGAATTCTGATAATATCAACGCAAATACTTCACCGAAAGTGCGCTAATAGAATCTAGATAAAACCAACAAAGAAAGTGACAGGCGAAAGGTGGAAAAACTCCTGCTGGGGTGAATGATCACCGTTGCTCAAAGCTTTATTCGCCCCACACGAATAGCTTCCAGGAACCAGCAAGTTCGTCGGAGAACTTGGAACACTCTGCTCTTCTGACTCCTCGGATGAACTCGAACTTCTGTGCAAAACGCAACGCTGGTACAATACCTCTCTTCTCTCTCTCAGCTTCTAAGCACTTGTAAACTTTCTGTCTACTACTTGTGTATATATTCTAACCTGTGAGAGAGAAGGAGGAGGCCTTATATAAGTCCCAGCAACAACTGCCCGGTTAGCACAATGTTAGGGACGTGGTAGTAACCACTCCGGACATGGAGCAACCGCTCAGAACATGTGAAGACACGTTCTGTTGCAAGTTGTGCCACTCACGTAACCAGCGTAATTTACACTTTACGCACACAGTCCCTTTACGCACCCTACGTACACTATGCACACTGCGTACGCTACGCACTCCATGCACGCTGCGCACACTACGCGCACTGGCTGCGTAACTGGGCTCGCGTAACGGGCCGCGTAACGTGGTCGCACAAGTGGCTCGCTCAACGAGCGCAACTTAAGCGCACTATGCGCCTAGCGACGATGCTGACGTGCTAAGTGCAAAGTGCGCCAACAAAATGCCACATTACGCCTCATGAGCCCTTGAGCCCGAGTCCGAGCCCGAGCCCGAGCCCGAGTCCGAGTCCGAGTCACTAAGCCCCTACGGGGCTTAGCTCCTATGGAAATAAATTTCCCAAGAGCAAAAGCATGAATGCTTTAATTGTTGATTTTAGTCTTTTTTTTCCATTAGAAAAATAACCCCACATGGCAAACCCATGTGCACCTCCACACCACATGTGCATCCCAAATAATAGCAAAGCTAATATATAGAGATACAAACACTTTGGCCTATCCGATGTGGGACTAAAGTTTCTAAAGGAAAGGCCAAAACTCCAACAATCCTCCACATATCTCTATATATGGGTATAAGTGTTCCCCACAGTAACTGTCCATCATGCATTAGGAGAGATGTCGTTGACGACTTGAATCTTCCCGTATGGATCAAAAATCATACTATAATACAAGAATGGACTAAGCCTTGTATTCTGTATCATAGCTGAAATTCTTTTCACTCACATAATGTAGTTACATGTGCTTCTGGCTACACATTAAAGGTCCTGTGCCAGCCTGGTTTTAATGTATAATTTTGGGCGTCTACAAGTTTACCCTCAAGAGACGGCCTGATATCTCTTTGTCCATACACTATAGGTGAGTTCATTATAAAGAGACATGGCATGAAGCGCTTTGCGCTTCCCTTGCGGTGCTACGCCGCTATGACATGGCTTAAAGCCGAGGCCTTACTCCGTACCGGGAACCTCATCGTAGTGTCATACTACTGTAACATGACACAACCGCCTCTTTGTAATGCCAAACTACCCAGCATGAAGCCTTAGGCTCCCTTGCGGTGTTACGCCACAACGACATGGCTTGCAAGGCCGAGGCTTTATCCCTAACCGGGTACCTCATCGTGGTGTCGTGCCACTGTAACATGAGGAACTTCTCCTCTTTGTAGTGCTGACTACACCCCTCTTTATTTTTAACATACAGCATTAGGCTAACTGCATATTTGTGGTGCTACGCTGCTGTGACTTGGCCTGCTAAGCCGAGGCTTTATCCTATTCCTGGACAGCACCCCACATATAGGAACCTCATTGTGGAGTCATCCCACAGTAGCATGGAGTTTCACTCCTTGTACTGCTGCTCTACCGTGCCTCCTGTAAAGCACACCAGTCATTCACTCTGTCTGAGAACTTATTAAGGCAATTAAGCCAACCTTCCCACAGGAACCGTTTTTCGCAGAAAACAACAGTAGACAACAGTGGTTATAGGTCCGTAACCTCTCCATGCCCAATAGAATATGTACCCACCGTTCCTGATATTCTTCCGATTAGTGGTCCTCCCTTGGACCAAAAGGTAGATGCCTAGTAGATAAATCTTTGAACAAATAGCATAAAACTTTATGGTAGGAATACAATAATACAATATCAGAATGCCTTCAAGTCCATTTTACAAGCTGTGTCTTCGACCAGCTGGCGCTTGAGGCCCTTGGTGAACGGATCTGCCAGGTTCTCCTGACTCCGAACATCAATAACTGTAATAACACCTCTCTTGATAAGATCGTGTACTGCCCTATGCTTCAACCGTGCAGTCCTCTTTTTTCCGTTGAAGAGGTCATTTGATGTCACCGCCGCAGTCGCCTGGTTGTCGCAGTATATCGGTATTGCCGGTATTTGCGTTCCAACAACTGGAAGATTATACATGAGCTCCCGAAGCCATTCTACGTCCTCGGCTGCGGTATAAAGTGCAAAGTGAAAACACAAGTGTAGGCAACTCTAGAGGGGGATGAATAGAGTTCGTGTCAATAATCACCAAATAAAAATTAACTCTATATCACCTCCACAAAAACAACTATCAAGATAGTAAATAAATCAGAAATAAATGCGAAAGTAAATAAAGATCAGAAGAGCATTCGCAGACACAGCAGTTTTAACCTGGTTTTCCTCGTGGAGGACTAGTCCAGGCCTGAGAACTCTAGCTCAGGATTCAATCCACTATTTGTGAAATAGTAGTTTACAACCCGTGCCTTTTCTTCAGAAGAGCACGTCAACTTCTTACAGAGGATCGCAGTGGCGATTTGTTTGGAATTGTCCAAGCGACTTCTTCTTTTCAACTCTTGCACAAAAACTTCTAGCTGAATCGCACTTGAGCACCTTGGGACTTAGGAAGTTTTGTGGCTAGTAGATTGGAAGAGTAAAGCTCTTGACTATATAGGCTATGTAAGAGAAGAAGAAGAGAAGAGTGGATGGTTTCAAATAAGAGAAACCAAGGCCTATTTATAGGGTTCGGGACATGCAGAATTCGGCCAGAATTCGGTATAAATAATTCAAATATTTGGCCGTTGGACAACTAGCAACCAGCTAACCCTAAAATTAAGGATGCTGATTTCTAGGGGACAGAGTTCGGCCCGAACTCTGTGTGGAGGCAGAGTTCGGCCCGAACTCTGTCTCCAGAAGACAGAATTGGTCCATTGGGCTTTTGGGCTTTGTGGAGCTTGGGCTTGGTTCAGGAATTGGTCTATTTGTATGGTAGAGCTTGGAGAGATATGTTTAGGAGTTGAGATGACTCAGTGCGACTCAACGTACACATTCTCCTAGACTCAATAAATTGAAGATTACAGACTTGGAGCAAGTAGGAAAACCAAGAGCCCTGTGATGACGCCTTTCTTCTGATATTTGAGCAGTCCTGAAGACGTCTTTTCCCTTGACAGCAGTCGTCCGAAGATAAACAGATCTGGAAATCTGAATACCTTTCGGGGGCTTCGCCCCCGAACCCCCGACGGGGGGCGCTGCCCCCTCGACCCCTGTCCGCTGACCGGGCAGCGGAACCCCCGATACGAGGCCCCGGATAGGTCGCTAGGCGGTTCGAAGAAATCTTTTTGTATAACGCCGTCTTCGCTCCATCATTAATTCTTCATTGCCTATGTCCTGTTTGATCATGTTTGATCATGCTTACTGCATGTCTACAAATATATGTTAGGCCAGCAAAATATGTTGCAGTACGATAGAAGCATAGCAATATAATACAGGACAATTAGGACATTGCTAAGTTTAAGTAACAACATGATAGCATGTTAGGCCAACAAAATATGTTGCAGTACGATACAAGCATAGCAATATAATATAGGACAATTAGGACAATGCTAAGTTTAAGTAGCAACATGATAGTGAGTATATGAATATTAGTGACATCATTATGTTAAACTTAACTGATTAGCCATATTCAAAAATACAATATAATCATTGGGCCAACAATCTTCCCCTTTTTGATTATGGCAAATCGGTTAAGTTTAAGATAGATACGATAGATGCATATATCACTAATAAACACATACTACGAGAAGATAGTATGCTAACTTAAACTTATTTCTCCCCCTTTGACATGATCAAAAAATAAGCTCCCCCGTAATAAGAGATAAAACGAACTCAAGCATAAGTAAAGGAGGAAGGCATAGACAATCATGATCAAGATATACTAAATGAGGAACAATGGGAGAAGTGTGTAAAGACAAGTATAGAAACTACATACCAAAATGTAGAGTGCCAAATAGAAAATAGCTTGTCAAAACACAAATAGTTGGTAAAACTAAAAGAATATGAAAATAATCAATAGATAGTTTACCAACATGAAATCCAAGAAAGACATCCAAAAATATAGTATTACATGAAATCCAAGAAAGACATCCAAAAACTTTTGGAAGAGAATTAAAAAAAATTCAGTCAAAAACCATAGGGATAAGATAATTGCAAATAATAGATATCAAAGTAGAAAGATACCAATTGAGATATTGAAATAGACAAACTTGATATCAATTGAAATATATAAACTTGAAACATTGATCAATGAAACTATGATAGTCATAATTGTCCACAGATAAATAGTGAAACAAAATAAATGAATGATCAATGTAAAATAGAAGCAATTGATATAAAAAGATCTCATTATTTGCAAATCTATTTGCTTTTCCAAAATTCATGCATTTGAACTCAATTACCTTATCATGCTATATGAATACCCTTTAGATAAACATGAAGGTAAAGGAGAAAAAAATGTTTGAGAAAGAGAAATTCAGTCGATTTGAATGCTCCCCCTCAAACTATGACCAATAAATAAAATCATAAATTTTGGGTAAGTTCTCAACAAGGAAAGTCAAATCAATTAAGCATACAAGGAAAGTCAAATCAATTAAGCATATAAGAAAAACCAAATCAAAGAAAGCACAATAGTCATCACGATAAGATACGAAAGTTAATATTAACGAGATGACTCATATAAAAGACAGAGATAATATGATGAAAATAATTGCATATACTCTCATAAACCTTTCACAAAATATCAGTATCCAAAAAAAATGGGACAAAGATGAACTACGTATACGACATATTAAAGGGTATAAATGAATTGAACCAATTTATTTGCTCCCCCTTAAAATATGCGTATCTAGTTCCAAAGCACTTATATAAAAAAAATAATAACTTCAAGATATAGGGGTAAATCAACTATAGATTTCTCCCCCTTGCTCAATGCTATAAAAACGTCTACAAAAAGATAACTTATGACATAAAAAATGATATAAGGCTATAAAATTATCATAGAACGAAAAATATCATCTTTAGTCAAAAAGATATATCCACTAATAGTTACTAAAGATCAAAAGAATATTTTAATTTAGCACATGTAATCAAAAGACGACATACACTAACCTATATAGAAGAATATCATATTGAAGTATGATAGGTCAATGCATGTTATCTTTTGAGAAGAAGATCATCATGAAAAGAAATAAGGTCCATTAGAAAAATATCATTATGAAAAAGAATAATAAGGACCATTAGAAAAATATCATAATGAAAAGGAATAATAAGGTCCATTAAAAACAATCATGATGAGAATCACAATATAGCTCAAAAGATAAAAATAAAACTAAAGAAAAATGTCATCATGAATAAAGTCAATTAAATTAATCACGAAGAAAGTCAAAATGTAGCAAAAAAAAATAAAACTCAAATATCATGTCCATGATTATCTAATTAAGAAATGATCAATCAATTTATTGCTTTGCATTGACTATGTATATTTTACCACATATGTACCCATCAACGGGTAATAATCCAACCTTGCTAATACTAAATGAGAAACCAATAAAGTTCAAATAGCAAAGAGCATATGTGATAATCCATGAGTGGTCAAAGTAGAGTAATAAATTAACTTGATAACCACATAATTAGATAATTTAGGACTACTCAACCATTAGGATCATTTATCAATAAAAGTAAACATGATCCAACGAATCTCATCAAGAGAAAATCCCAAATCCATATTTATAATACAATCTTACAAATCGATAAAAAATATGGAGAGAAAAAGTCAATCTCATTTAAAACATTGCAAATTTATTCCAAAGAAATGATAATATAATAGAATCATGACTTAAAAGATGAGAGAAATTTAAGAGATGCTTACTAATGACTAGTATGGAAGGAAGTTAAAGCGATGAATCACAAATCTCAATGGAAACAAGATAAAATAAAAAATTTGTCAAACTAATTTTAGAAACCAAACATATGTATCTAAAATAGAATACAAATCAGGAATAATTCATAAATCTTGTTTTTGTAAACTAGCATAACACATATAGATTGAAATTCAAAAAGATAGCTAGATGAGTGAAAGTGAACAAAAATTATGTAGCTTAATCAATACATCGTAAATAAGCAAGCTACATAACTAATTAAGATTAATGAGGTAGTCCATTAACAGGATAAATGTGCTCATTAAATCTTAAGTCACTAACACTAAAGATACATGCTTAAGCATAGAGTTCACAATAAGGGCAATACATTTTGAATGATCAAAATAATTTATATACTCTTTGTTAAGCAGGGATAAGAGTATAAGATAGCAAGTAAATGAATTAGACTCTCATCAAGTAAAGGACAAAAGAGATGTTCATGAAAACACAATAAAGCAAATCTCTTTGCCAAAAATATTGAGATTAACCCAAGATAATGAAATAATAGATTGATCTAGAGAGTGCAAAATTATAACCATTATGAAAGTGTATTCTCTAGAAATGGAAAATCTCAACATAAAAGATCAACCCATAGTAGCTAAAGACATGAGAAGTATGATATATCAATTACATGTATTCTCATGTGCTACAAAACATCATTGGGCAATAATAATAAAATATTTATAGCTCAAATATAAGGCTAGATATGATGAAATATTCTGGAACTTAGGAGAGGATCCAGAACTAGATAATGGTTGCAAGTAGACCTTAATAAATCTTAAGTCTATAAAGTGTTGATCACTTTGGGTTAGCTGTAGGGGCCGGTTCCCAGCTAGCGGTAGTCCGAAAACTGGTGCACCGTGTCGCTTCAGGCTATTTATACCTGTATGACAGAAGGACCCTTTCGGCTTGTTTCCAAAATGTTCTTTACTTTTAAGAACTTAGATTTAAAGGAATGTATGCAGTACTATCAAACAACATCAAACTCCAAAAATCCTTAGTATAAGAAAGGTAAATACCCAAATAGTAATCAAAGAATGATCATCAAAATTTGCTAAGAATATTTTCAAAACGAATATTTTCATAATACACTTATGGAGAAAAAATATATAGAAGATACATGCGCAAAATGTGCACTAATAAGTATGATAATTATAACAAGTAAGGTAAAGTACAAAACCAAACAATTCTTAAAAGAACTTCCATAAAAGTCATGAACAAGACACTAATAAATATTTTCTCTCAACATTCCAACTTAAAGGCATTTGAATAAATAAATATCAACATTTGGAATCAATAATGGCCATTGGATCTATAATTTGATCAACGGCTGAGGCTGTTTTCGGTTCTGGAACAGCCAGGCCGAATTCGGCCCGAACTCTGGTAAGGACAGAGTTCGGCCCGAATTCCGGATTCTGGTGACAGAACTGGAATCAGGCTGAAAATTGGTTAAGCGAAAAAGATCAAAATAAGAGTGAAAGACATGTATCCATAAAGTCAACAAATAAAAGCCAATAAGATATCATCAAAAAGAAGACTTTAAGGAGGAAGCTAATTGATTCAAGAAAAGATAACACAAATTTGGTCAAAAGAATCAATAGTCAAATTATAAGGTAAGCACAAGTATGAATAAATACTCTTCAAAATAATATAAAACTTAAGCTTATCTCATATGCCCACATAAAGATATTTATACAAAGATAGATGTCAATATAATAAATACATGATCTACATGTAAATGAAGATTTAATGAATATAGTCATGTATCCATCATGAATGTTTGAAAAACTATCACAAATTCAAAAACATGTATAAATAGACTTTATTAGGCAAAGACATAATTGATTCTCAATAGGATAATCAAAATAAAATATGAGAATTGATAATGAAGATATTATGCAAGCACAAGATTAAAAAGAAGTATAAGTATATACTTATCAAATTATAAGTAGCTTGTGCTAAACACATATATTCACAAATACCAATGATATATTAAATACAAATCGGCAAGAAGTAACCATCTCAAAACTTTTAAAGATGAAGAGTTAAAATCATATTAACTCAAATCAAAACCAAGGTTATATGGACTAGAGTGATATGCATGCTTTGTAAATAAGGATTAAGAATAACGAGCATGCATATATAAATGTATCACACTACTAGAAAATGAGTGATAAACTACATAGTATGAACTAATCATATAAAGCTTTGTAACTAGTCATGCTATATAAAAGAAATAGAAAAAAAATCAACTAAGCATGCTAGTATTATATCTCACATTAATTTATATAATAAGCAACTAAAAGATATCAATGTGAGCTAGTAGCAAGACATCAAAAGAAACATGCTAGATTCAACAAATATAAACCATTTAAAGAGAATCGTTTAGCATGTTACCAAAGTGGCTCTAGTGGCCACACTTATGTTGGTGCAATTGCTTGGAAGATGACCTTTGAGCTTTGCAACCACCAACACGCTTCCTCGGTGCTATGTTCCGATATAAGAAGCTCCACCTACAATATTAGGCGAAGACTTTGGTATCCAAATAAACTTGGATCCACATTTGTTAGCTTTAGGGACCCATATACCATTTACTCTAGCATTGGTAGAAAAACTCCTACGAATAGGACAAGTTACACTCATGTGTCCAATGCGAGAGCAATAGAAGCACCTAATACTAGTGTGTGCACATGTATCGGAATGAGCATGATTATGAACATGTGACATACTAGAATGATGAATATTTCTAGAGTGAGCATGCATGGATTTGGTCTTAAGACTATCATGTTCTAATAGCAAATCATTATGCATACAAGTAAGAGAATCACTATGCATGGATCACTATGCATGGATTTGGTCTTAAGAATATCATGTTCTAATATCAAATCATTATGCAAACAAGTAAGAGAATCAAATTTAGCATTTAAAGCATAATTTTCTTTTTCAAATAAAGCAATTCTAGAAATAAAATCATCATTTTGTTTCTTTAAAGAGTCAATAGAAGAATCATGCAAATGATTTAGCTCATGTGCTTGCTTCTTAAGATCTTCTATTGATGAGAAAAGAGATTTGATTTTCAAAATTAAAGAATCATTCAAACTCTTTAAAGAAACACAAGATGAGTTTTGAGAGTCAAGTCTAGATAATAAAACATTGTTTTCATTTCTCAAAAACTCATTAGCTTCTTCTAAATGAATAACCTTTTCTACAAGTTCTTCATTTGTAGAATGAAAAGCCTTAGCAAACTTTAAGGATTGGTTAGCCATGGCTTTCCACTTAGAGCACTTATTGCATTTAGAAGAAACATGATTGTCTATGCTACTAGAAGTAAAACTCTCTTCATCGGAGGAGGAAGAATACGATGCCATACACAAATAAACAAGGATCTACTCTAAGGATGTTAAGCCTAACAATAGAGACCTTGCTCTGATACCAATTGAAAACACAAGTGTAGGCAACTCTAGAGGAGGGTGAATAGAGTTTGTGTCAATAATCACCAAATAAAAATTAACTCTATATCACCTCCACAAAAACAACTATCAAGATAGTAAATAAATCAGAAATAAATGCGAAAGTAAATAAAGATCAGAAGAGCATTCGCAGACACAGCAGTTTTAACCTGGTTTCCCTCATGGAGGACTAGTCCAGGCCTGAGAACTCTAGCTCAGGATTCAATTCACTATTTGTGAAATAGTAGTTTACAACCCGTGTCTTTTCTTCAGAAGAGCACGTCAACTTCTTACAGAGGATCGCAGTGGCAATTTGCTTGGAATTGTCTAAGCGACTTCTTCTTTTCAACTCTTGCACAAAAATTTCTAGCTGAATCGCACTTGAGCACCTTGGGGCTTAGGAAGTTTTATGGCTAGTAGATTGGAAGAGTAAAGCTCTTGACTATATAGGCTATGTAAGAGAAGAAGAAGAGAAGAGTGGATTGTTTCAAATGAGAGAAACCAAGGCCTATTTATAGGGTTCGGGACATGCAGAATTCGGCCAGAATTCGGTATAAATAATTCAAATATTTGGCCGTTGGACAACTAGCAACCAGCTAACCCTAAAATTAGGGATGCTGATTTCTAGGGGACAGAGTTCGGCCCGAACTCTGTGTGGAGGCAGAGTTCGGCCCGAACTCTGTCTCCAGAAGACAGAATTGGTCCATTGGGCTTTTGGGCTTTGTGGAGCTTGGGCTTGGTTCAGGAATTGGTCTATTTGTATGGTAGAGCTTGGAGAGATATGTTTAGGGATTGAGATGACTCAGTGCGACTCAACGTACACATTCTCCTAGACTCAATAAATTGAAGATTACAGACTTGGAGCAAGTAGAAAAACCAAGAGCCCTGTGATGACGCCTTTCTTCTGATATTTGAGCAGTCCTGAAGACGTCTTTTCCCTTGACAGCAGTCGTCCGAAGATAAACAGATCTAGAAATCTGAATACCTTTCGGGGGCTTCGCCCCCGAACCCCCGACGGGGGGCGCTGCCCCCTCGACCCCTGTCCGCTGACCGGGCAGCGGAACCCCCGATGCGAGGCCCCGGATAGGTCGCTAGGCGGTTCGGAGAAATCTTTTTGTATGACGCCGTCTTCGCTCCATCATTAATTCTTCATTGCCTATGTCCTGTTTGATCATGTTTGATCGTGCTTACTGCATGTCTACAAATACATGTTAGGCCAGCAAAATATGTTGCAGTACGATAGAAGCATAGCAATATAATACAGGACAATTAGGACATTGCTAAGTTTAAGTAACAACATGATAGCATGTTAGGCCAACAAAATATGTTGCAGTACGATACAAGCATAGCAATATAATATAGGACAATTAGGACAATGCTAAGTTTAAGTAGCAACATGATAGTGAGTATATGAATATTAGTGACATCATTATGTTAAACTTAACTGATTAGCCATATTCAAAAACACAATATAATCATTGGGCCAACACAAAGAACTCAGATTCCATAGATGACCGCGAGAGCATAGTCTACTTCTTCGATTTTCACGATATAGCAGCTCCACCCATTGTGAAAATATATCCACCTGTGGACCTCTCGCTCTCCAAATCTGAGCACCAGCTGGCATCACTGAAGCCTTCCACTACCTGCGGATCTCCGCTGTAGTACAGTGCATATGTCTGAGTCTTCTTGAGATATCTCATAACCCGTTTCACAGCCTTTCAGTATTCAACACCAGGGTTGCTCGTAAAACGACTCAGCATTCCCACGGTGAAAGCTATGTCAGGCCTTGTGGCATTAGTAGCATACAACAAACTTCCGATTATGCTAGCATACTCCAGCAGCATGACGTTTTCTCCTGAATTAGGCTTCAGCTTCACATCACATCTATACGGCGTATCGATCCCTGGAAGATCCCTATATCCATAACGAGTGATCATTTTCTCAATATAATGAGACTGTGACAAAGCTAGTCCAGTATCTGTCCGGATGATCTTGATACATAAGATCACATCAGCTTCTCCCAAGTCCTTCATACTGAACTTGCTCGAGATGAACCTCTTTGTCTCCGTGACACATCTCATATCCGTACATAGGATAAGTATATCATCCACATACAGACAAACGATTACACCTCTTCTATCAGCAAACTTCGTATAAACACACTTGTCCGTCTCGCTGACCATGTAGCCATTTGACCTTATATCCTTATCAAATTTCTCATACCACATCTTGGGAGCCTGTTTAAGACCGTTCAAAGACTTTACCAACTTGCAGACTTTGTCTTCAAGACCCTTGATGACAAATCCCTCTGGTTGTTATATATAAATCTCTTCGGTCAGCTCGCCATTTAGGAAAGCCGTTTTTACATCCATCTGATGTATCATCATCTTATGTATTACTGCAAGAGCAATCAACATCCTGATGATGGTCATCCAGACAACTGGAACATATGTGTCAAAATAGTCAATCCCCTGCTTCTGAGAAAACCCCTTGGCTACCAACCTAGCCTTGAACTTGTCAATAGTTCTATCTGCTTTCATCTTCTTCTTGAAGATCCATTTGCATCCGATGAGTTTTGCTCCTTCAGGAAGATCAACCAACACCCAAGTGTTATTTGAGGTGATAGAATCAAATTTATTATCAATCGTCTCCTTCCAGAAAACCGCATCTCTGGTCTTCATCGCCTCATCATATGTAAGCGGATCTGCTTCCACATGATAGGTGACAAAGTTACTTCCGAATTCCTTCGGTCTCCTTACTCGCTTCGTTGACGGCTCAGCGAGATCTAGTTCAACCGTTGTTTCAACAACATCTTCTTGGACCACATCTTCATTGAAGACCTGCGCACCCTCATTGTTCTCCGGAACATCCGCAAGAACAATATTCTTGTGTCTTGCAAATTTGTCTTCAAAATATTCTGCGTCGCGAGATTCAATGATATGATTTGACTCAATATCAAAAAATCTCCGAGTATCACTCTTCTCGGCATACCCCAAGAAGATCGTCTTAGTAGTCCTTGTCCCAAGCTTCTGAATCTTCAGATCTGGAAGCTTTATATATGCCAGACACCCCCACACTCGAATGACATTCAAGTTAGGTCTGACCTTGAACCAGAGTTCATGAAGAGTAATGTCTGAAGTTGCATGAGGCACTCTATTTAGAATAAAAGTGGCCGTCAATGCAGCTTCTCTCCAGTAGCACTTAGAAAGACCAGCAGTCAACAATATTGAGTTAATCATTTCTATTAACGTTCTGTTCTTCATCTCTGCTACTCCATTTGATTGAGGAGAGTACGGTACCGTAGTCTCGTTGACAATTCCATGTTCTTTGTAGAACGATGCAAATTCATGAGACCTGTACTCCCCACCTCGATCACTTATTATTCTTTTGAGTTGTTGTCCAGTTTGCCGCTCAGCTTCGGCTCTGAACTCTTTGAACTTCGCGAATGCTTCGTCTTTAGCCTTCAGCAAATAGACGAACGCATACTTTGAGAAGTCATCAATGAAGGTTATAAAATACTTCATCCAGGCCTTTGTAGAGAACTGTTTGAAGTCACAAATATCTGAGTGTACTAACTCCAGAAGATCTGTACTTCGATTAACCCGAGGAAAGAGTTTTCTTGTGATCTTAGTTTGAGCACAAACTTCACATTTCTCTACCTTACCCCCACACTTGGAGATAAGCTCTAGACTAGACATTCTGTTAATTCGTTTAGAATGAACATGTCCTAACCTATTATGCCACAACTCATAAGTATAAGCAGAATGAGTGACTTCATTAATCACATTAATTATATTGGACTGATTTACAAGCTGAATTTTGAACATTCCTTCGGTATAAAAAGCTTTCCCGAAATATGTTTCTTTGATAGACATCACCATCTGGCCAGCATTGATGTCCATCCTGAGGCCTGCTTTGCAGAGTAGGCCTCCTGAGATCAGGTTCTTGGCGATAGCAGGTACATGCTTCACGCCTTGAAGCGTCAGAGACTTCTCCGAAGTCAGCTTCAACACCACCGTCCCGATCCCGAGCACTTCAGCTTGTGCTTGGTTCGCCATTATAACCACTTCAGAAGTAGGTGTATAGGTGGTGAACCACTCCTTACTGGAGCAGACATGGCAGGAGGCTCCAGTGTCTACCCAACAGTCAGAGTCAGTCCTTACCGTATCAACATGTGCAATCATAGCAACAATGTCAGTGATCATAGATACCTTACTAGGCTCTCCTTGCTCTAATTGCTTGGTTTTTGCTTTGCACTCATTCTTAAAGTGGCCCTTCTTGCCACACTTGAAGCAAGACATTTGAGACTTTGGCTTCTTTTTCTTGATAGAAGTTCCCTTAACTTTTAGATTGTCAGGGTCCTTCTTCTTGCTGTGGGAAGCCGCCTGCTTTCTCCTTGGTTCCTTGGTATGAACCATATTGGCGTTAGCCAATTGCTTGGACAGTGCATCCACCTTCAGTTGAGCCCGCATCTGGTCCTTAACATAGATTTCCTGTAGGAGATCTTCAAGGGTGATCTCCAGCTTCTTCATATGCATGTTTGCATAGAACTTGCTCCACCCAGCGGGGAGCTTTGAGACAATCCCTCCAACAACAAACTTGTCGGGGAGGGGCATTGCCTCGTCTTCTTACTGTAGGATTCTGGTAGGGAATCCTCCATAGCATTCAGGATAAGCAGCCTGCAAATGCTATTTTCTCTTCTCCACTTGGCCTGAAGTTTAGTAGCCGCAGAGATTGCGGCAGTAGACCCAGTATCTGGAACGGTAGGTTCCTCTTCAAGAAGCACGTGATCCACGTCTCTGAGTTGAAGAGTGAGAAAAACCTTCCTCTTCCAGACTTAATAATGCTCTCCATCAAACTTTTCTAATTTGCAAAAGTCAGTATTGAGGAGTGAAGCATTACTGTTTTCCATCGTAGCAATAGAGCTTTGAGATTGTTATTGTCGGGGCACAATTTTTCGATAGAAAATTAAAAAATCGTAACAATTGTACAAACAATCGTTATTACGTAACACTTCACAAAAGGTACGTAAGAGAAATTTCAACTCGTGCTACACTTCACAGAAGGTGCACAGAACGTAACACTTCACAGAAGGTACGTAAGAGAAATTCTACTAGTGCTATACTTCACAGAAGGTGCACAGAACGTAACGCTTCACAGAAGGTACGTAAGAGAAATTCAATTAGTGCTACACTTCACAGAAGGTGCGCTAATAGAATTCTGATAATATCAACGCAAACACTTCACCGAAGGTGCGCTAATAGAATTCAGATAAAACCAACAAAGAAAGTGACAGACGAAAGGTGGAAAAAGTCCTGCTGGGGTGAATGATCACCGTTGCTCAAAGCTTTATTCGCCCCACACGAATAGCTTCCAGGAACCAGCAAGTTCGTCGGAGAACTTGGAACACTCTGCTCTTCTGACTCCTCGGATGAACTTGAACTTCTGTGCAAAACGCAACGCTGGTACAATACCTCTATTCTCTCTCTCTCAGCTTCTAAGCACTTGTAAACTTTATGTCTACAACTTGTGTATATATTCTAACTTGTGAGAGAGAAGGAGGAGGCCTTATATAAGCCCCAGCAACAACTTTCTGTCTACTACTAAGTGCAAAGTGCGCCAACAAAACGCCACATTATGCCTCATGAGCCCTTGAGCCCGAGTCCGAGCTCGAGTCCGAGTCGGGGCTTAGCTCCTATGGAAATAAATTTCCTAAGAGCAAAAAGCATGAATGCTTTAATTGTTGATTTTAGCCTTTTTTTTTCATTAGATAAATAACCCCACATGGCAAATCCATGTGCACCTCCACACCACATGTGCATCCCAAATAATAGCAAAGCTAATATATAGAGATACAAACACTTTGGCCTATCCGATGTGGAACTGAAGTTTCTAAAGGAAAGGCCAAAACTCCAACAATTATTTATAAATAAATATAAAATATATAACATATAGATATTAAAAAAATTGAGGCCTATCAATTCGAGAGGCCTAGTACGGTCACACACAATGCACTCCCTCGAAATCAACCCTGGTCTAATTAACTTATAAATTTTGGTGCATATTAATCTTTAAGGACATGATATAATTATGAATTTAAATACATGCTGTATTTTATTTAAAAGTTAAACATGATTTTATGCGTACTTGAGAGTAGTGGGTGCAAAACCATTGTTAACTAGTGAATGTTTTCACTATAATTGACTTAGGAACTGCAATTTTGACTATTTAATGCCCCTCCTATATTTTGTAATCTACATTTGAAAAAAATAAGAATTGTATAACTTTGAGTTATAGTTGCGTGAGCACAAATCGCACATAAATCGTAGTTTGGATGAAAAAATTATGCTGATTTTATACTAACAGTGCGTCGATAGAATCCAGCGGAGGAAAATATTCTATTGGTTGACTCTTTTCCATCGGTATGGGGACTTGAAACCTCATTTTTTTTCATGGGAACTGATCAATAAGGACACCTAGCTACTTACCCATTTTAAGTTGATAACTTCATTACTTATCCATTATAGTTGTTAAGAAGTTTAACTTTTGCCTTAAGAGAGAGAATAGATGTGTAAAGAAGAAGGAATAAGCTTATTTTCCTAGCCTAGAGAGTACAAATTTTACTAAGTCAATCATGCTAATTGTTCCTATCATCAAGCTCTATCTATGTATGTATTTAGTTTTCGATTTAGTTATGGTTTACTTTAAACATATTCTTGATTAGTGAGCTATACTTAAGGATTTGTGTAATGCTAGAGTTAGTTGTTCCATAGAACCCACTTGAAGTTGTTCCATAGAACCCACTTGATAGCTCAGTTGATAGGACAGGAGTAAAAGCCATTAATGAAAATTGTTTTAAGTACAAGGAAACCCTCGAGTTTACATTCCCTATGCATAATTAATTATAACTTTATCCCCACAATGTCACTATTTTGCTTTATATCCATGCATTGAACACTGAACAGCAAAAATTCATCAGCAACAATGCAGCATTAGTCTTCTCCATTTCAAAAATTCCAGAGGTTGGAAACCCTAGGGGTGCAACTCGGACGAGTTGGTTCGGGCTTGAGTTCAATCCGAATCCAACCCGATGAATGATAATTCTAGTCCTTGTCCAAGTCAAATCCAACATCGGGTTTAACATATGAAGCCCAAGACGGAACCCGGAGGAAGCTCAGGTTGGGTCGGATCCAATGGGTTTATCAGACTCTAATATGATATTTAAAATAATTTTAAATAAGATTAATATTAAACACATATAGAGCTGTCAAAATGGGCTAAGTCCGTTGGGTCGTCCCGCCCCGCCCGCCAAAAAGGTTTGGTAGGACCGAGCATTTAGGAGCCCGCCAAACAGGCGGACCTAAGTGGGCTGGCCCGCTAGTAGCCCACCCCGCGGTGGACTAGCCCGCGGGCTAAGTGGGTTGGCCCGCCATCTATTTTTTTATAAAATTTTTAATTTTTTTATTTAGCACATATATGAGATATGTATTATAAATGATAAAAATTCTCATTTAATGCAAGTAATGACGTATAAAATATTAAATTTGGTCATCTATTTATATGAATGAAGGTGTTTTAAATAAATATCTAATATTATAATGTTTCTTGTATTTTACTTGTAATTTGATGGATATGAGAGTGAGTAGAAAATATTATATATATATATATATATATATATATATATATATATATATATATATATATATATATATATATATATATATATTTCATTTAAGAAACTAAACAATAATTAAAACAAATTTAAAAAATTAAGCGAGCCAGCCCACCTAGTCCGCAGCCCGCCGGTAGGTTGGGCTGGGTTGGAATTTTTTCAGCCCGCCAAAATGGTGGGTAGGCCCGTCCCGCCCCGCCAAATGGTGGGTTACGAGCCGGCCCGTCCCGCCGGCCCGTCTTGACAGCTCTAAACACATAATCAAATAGCAGTTAAGTATCATTCATTACAAATACAAATTAACATGAGATTTAGAAGGAGTTAAGAGTTTGGATTGATAAATTTAGGATTTAAATTTTTTATTTAGAAAGTATGAAAATATATATATATATATATATATATATATATATATATATATATATATATATATATATATATATATATATATATATATAGCCTCTAGCCTAGTGGTTAAGAGAGATGCATGCGGCCCGAGTGGTCAAGAGATCAATTTCCAGTGGAAGCGTTCGCCACAATTACCCATTGCTTCAAAAACATATATATATGTCGGGTTTCGGGTTCTTCGGGTAACCCAACACGTGAACCCGATCCCAACCCAATTTTTGATCGGGTTCAAATATTTTATCCAGAACTCAAGTCCGAGCCTAAGTATCATCAACCCTAACCCAACCCACTGACGGGTTTACCCCATCGGGCTCGTGTTTAGCTTGCCCGAGTTGCACCCCTAGGAAATGTCCCCTCCCTCTTCCTCGGCATCGTCCTGCAGCAGCTCCTCCTGCACGACAAACTCGAACCCGAAGTCCGATGCCGACGGCGTGGTCGCCAGTTCCAGGAACAAAATTTATAAATTCATAGTTGTTATCATTGGCCCCATCCACGTGGGCCGGTGGTCACACTCGAGGTCACAAACCACGGACAGTGTAGCAGAGTCCATTTGCAAAAGACCGTGTCGGACTGATGTCTCGAATGACGTCACGTTTTGTTTCCGCTAATCCCGAATGACTTCGGTGTCGTGACATTCGGTAATTGACTTTTGACAAACCACCCGTAATAGTCAGGGTCATGGATGACACCCTAGGGCTAGCTCACGTCCTCACACCGGCTTTATCTAAAATGATAATGAGTCTTTCAAACGCTTATTCTAGACACATCTTTGGATCTATAACACATTCCATTTGGTCAAGAAAGATCCAACAACACATTCTGACTAATTAAGTTACTATTAATAATTTTTACAGTTGGAAAGTGTAGGAAAAATTCATTATATATATATATATATATATATATATATATATATATATATATATATATATATATATATATATATATATATGTCGGATTTCGGGTTCTTCGGGTATAACCCGACACGTGAACCCGAACCCAATTCGATTTTTGATCGGGTTCAAATATTTTAACCCGAACTCAAGTCTGAGCCCAAGCATCATCAACCCTAACCCAACCCACTGGCGGATTTACCCCATCGGGCTCGGGTTTAGTCTGCCCGAGTTGCACCCCTAGGAAATGCCCCCTCCCTCCTCCTCGGCGTCGTCCTGCAGCAGCTCCTCCTGCACGACGAACTCGAACCCAAAGTCCGATGCCGACGGCGCGGTCGCCAGTTCCAGGAACAAAATTTATAAATTCATAGTTGTTATCATTGGCCCCACCCACGTGGGCCGACGGTCACACCCGAGGTCACAAACCGCGGGCAGTGTAGCAGAGTCCATTTGCAAAAGACCGTGTCGGACTGATGCCTCGAGTGACGTCACGTTTTGTTTCCGCTAATCCCGAATGACTCTCGGTGTCGTGATATATATATATATATATATATATATATATAATCAAAAGCCCCCCTTAGAAAACCCCCGAAAAACCCTCCTCACTCTAATCCGTAATTTAATGTTAATATTAATGTTAATGTTAATATTAATGTTAATATTAACATTAAATACTAAAATTAACATTAAACTTAACATTAAAATTAATATTAACATTAACATTAATATTAACATTAACATTAATATTAATATAAAAAATATAAAAAAATTATTAACATTAACATTAATATTAATATTAATATTAGCATTAACATTAATATTAACATTAATATTACGAATTAGAGTGAGGGAGATTTTTAGGGGATTTTCTAAGGGGGGGCTTTTGATCCGCTCCCATATATATATATATATATATATATATATATATATATATATATATATATATATATATATATATATAACAGCTTTATAAAGACTAAATGAATGTTGGGGGGATTACACAATGCTCAGGAACCTCATCCACTCTAGCATAAACACCAAAACAACTATGCTTCTCCATAGCAGAATAAACCTGGGACCATGATGTCAATGTCCGCCTCTATGTTGCGATCGAAACCGACCACCGAGGTCTGAACGGCCTCGTGCACTCTCCGGTTCCTCTCTCGCCATATGTGCCACACCGCACAAGCCAGGCGTAACCTTGCCCTCAAGAACCACTGATGTTTAGTGTCCTTGAGTGCATGTGTCCAGGTCTTCAAATGCCTCTTCGATGCTCTTAGTGTTCTTCAACCTCATACCCAGTACTCTACACTGCTCGTTCCAGACTCTGCTGCAAACTACACATTGGATGAATATGTGAGAATGGGATTCCTGTTCCATGCAACCGAGGGGGCACAGAATGGAATCTAACTGAATGCCGAACCTACTCAACCTATCTTTGGTGAGGAGTCTCCCTTGAGCGGCCTTGTACAGACAGTAGCTAAACTTGGGACTAGCCTCTCTAATCCAATATATATATATATATATATATATATATATATATATATATATATATATATATATATATATATATATATATATATATATTGGAACTAGGTAAATTGTTTCTGGAATCGCTCCCATTGGGATTCGAACTCCTGACCACTCGGGCCGCATGCATCTCTCTTAACCACTAAGCTAGAGGTCATTTGCTATATATATATATATATATATATATATATATATATATATATATATATGTGTGTGTGTGTGTGTGTGTGTGTGTGTGTGTGTGTGTGTGTGTGTGTGTAATGCCAATGACCTTTAGCTAAAGTGGTTAGAGTGAGGCATATCCTCCCAAGAGGTTGCAGGTTCGAGCAACGGGAGAAGCACATTTAATTCCATCTGGAGGATAAATGTGAGTGCGGACAGGATGCGGTGAGATACAAGTGCTGGTGTGTACCTTCGGGTCGAGCTTGATGCGGTGAGATACAAGTATGATATGGACCTTCAGACCGTTATAATGGGAAGATACAGAACAAATTGAGAAGGGACAAGGCCCCAGTATCCATAGCGGGAAGATTCAAGACATCATAATTAACCTTCCTCCTGCCACCACCAGGTCCTTTGACCGAGGCGCCAAGGATACGGTTGAACTAGATGCTAACTTGAGAGGCAGCAAGGGCAAAAGCAAACTCAAGGATCAGAGTATCCTAAAGGCGATGGGCACAACCAGAAAAACGAGATCGACAGGGAAGGGGACGATAACTTCTATCCCCACCCCTAAATGATATAAACCCTAATCTAGAACGCGAGGGGGATAGCCAACAGACAAACCATGAACCGGATCATAGCTCTAAAAAAGCAACATAAGATCGAGATCTTAGCAATTATCGAAACTAAAGTCGACAAAAATTAAGGTGAGGCCTACAAAATCAATCTGGGTTTTGAAACAGTAGTGACAAACAACAATAACTTTGGGTGTTCTTCGGCAAAAATATCTGAGCCGATATCCTGGAGGAGGATGATCAAGTGTTGTCACTTGAGGTGCTCCATCCCTTTCTTGGTCGATAGCTCTTTCAATAGTCCACGACGGCACCACCAGAACAAAGAGAGAGGAATTAGGGAACACTCTTCTGCAATTCTAGGTCACTAATGATGGTATGCCTTGGCTCTGCGGTGGCGATTTCAACGCTGTCACCAGGCAGGAGGAGAAGTCGGGCGGCCTCCCCCTAATCCGACCTCTATACGGGATTTCAACTACTTTATTTTTGAAGCAGCTCTGAACCAAATTCCCTATTCTGGTAACAAATTTACGTGGTGTAACAACCACGAGAAGGACTCAATGCAACAACATGTCTCGGCTCGACATGATACTTGCCAACCAAGGATGAGAGGACTTGGTGTTTAGCTCCGCGGTTCCCACCTCAACCGTTCGGAATCGGACCATGCGCCCCTTCTTATGCAGATCTCCATATCTACTCCTCATGTTGGTAAGGTTTTCAAATTCCTATCCTTCTGGCGGGAACACCCAAATTTCGGCGACGTGGTTACCGATGTGTGGAACACGGTCAACCACCATAATCCCCTGATCCATAATCAATTGAGACTAAAGTGGACCAAACAAGCCCTGTCGGCATAGAGCAGAAGAGCCTTGGGGATATCTTTCAAGAAGTAAGAAAAGCGGAGGACGAAGTAGCTCGTAGGGAAAGTGTGTTCGACCAGAACGGCTCTCCGAAGATCAGAGCGGTGGTTAATGAGGCTCAGGCAGTTCTAAAGAGGAAAGTTGTGGTCGAGGTGGATTTCTGTAACGCCCCAGTCCCAAAATACGTAGGACTAGGTACATAGACATGCCAGCTGTATTTATACGAAGTACACTCCAATATATGGAAACCTCGTATGAATACATAAGCTGTAAAATACAGTAGAACCATAACTAATCTCATCCACGCAAAATAAATGAATAAAAGACATCATATAAAGATAATGAATTGTCTTGATACAATATGCTGGGCGGAGACAAATCCACTACCAACAAGTAAAGGAAAAATACATAAGGAAAGATATAAATTTGGCGAGCGAAGCGAAGACGATCCAAGTGCAATCATCCTCGTAGAGAAGCAATGATCACGGCTAGAGCTAGAACACCTGCGAAAGACAAGAGCACACACCTGGAGAGATAACCAGGTCCTCAGAGGGACGTAACAAGACACATTATATCATGCCATATAAACTGAATAAATATTGCTCAAATAAATAAGTAAATCGAATTATAACATGTTCCAATACGCACCTACTGAACGAGCGTACCATCCTCCTAACCAAACAAGGTCAGGAGATGGTAAACTAATTTACGGTGACGTACCTTTCCATGCTATGAATCTTATATGGTATTCGGACCCCAACAAGGTTCAATACCTTCTCATCGAAGTAGTAAGTCACACCTACAACCAAACAAAGGACAAGATGTGACGAACTAATCCGCGACAAGTTATTGTTCCAAGCCACGGTCAGATACAAGTACCCAAACCAAAAGTACTCGTACCTAACGAATAAGGTAGCCTAACCGTTCTAAGTGAAATATAGTTAAGAACAATCCTTCTTACACATGGTCCCTGGCTGAATAGGATCAGCATAGTCCCCCCTTGGGGCACTAGAGGCCCAATCATTAAGAGCATGACGTTCCGCAGACTTGCCAGTGGCCGTCAGTAATCTTGGGTAAGCTGACCCGTGTCTCCGGCGGAGCTCACGGGTTACGAAAGGGAAAGTGCATCGAAGCCCATACGCTAAGGAATTGTCCTTCCCGCCCAATGCCTACTATGTTGTATCCACAACAGAAAACCTCTATAACCGCTAAGTCAAACTAGCATGCAATCTCTATTAGCGGTTATTCCTATCGTACGGCTTGTACGTACTGGTGGCCAGCCAATCACGCACGTCCGTGTTCTACATGTGACACACAACTTCGTGTTACAACGTGTCAAGGCCAATGAATGCAACCCACAAGGTGGTCCCTTAAATCTTGGTTTAATTTGTAAAAAAAATAATACACAGCAGGAAATATAAATGAATAGTAAGTTCTAACAGGTTATGCCATGTATCACAGTTTATTTTGCATAAAAAAATAAATAATGCATGAAATATGAGCTAAAATAAATAAACAACAAATGACAAGGTGTCTTGCCTGGTAGTAAGCCTAGGGGTGCTGCAATGATCACTGTGGCATGAACTGAGACTTCAGTGTAACAACTATACAAGGGGACCTCTGTTGATGACACGGATAGTTCCATTGGTTCCAGAAGGGTCAAATTAGTTGGGGTCGACATAAGGTAGTCCAGTTTTGGAAGAGGGTAGGAAGATACGATTAGCAGGGACGGATGATAGTCAAAAGGAATTTAGAATATATATATAAATTTTGAAAAATATTTTATCATTAGCTTAAAAATAGTTTTTAGAAAGAAAATACTTGTAAAGCGAAAAATCAGCTTTAGGCAAAAATATTATAGGTTTGTCAAAATAATAATCTTTAAGGTAGAAGACTATATTAGTTTAAATATCGTAACATATTTTAAGAACCAAATTTGAAATCGATTTAGACTAAATCCACGATATAACTTTTTAGAAAGTATTTATAATATCTATAACTAATCTATTTTTAATATACTACTAGTAGGTACAAAATGATAATAAAAAAGAAAAATACGATAATATTAATAGGGGTTCTAGTAATTTATACCTAGTATATTAAGACACCAATAACTTAATATCCAAAATATAAATATAAATATTTTTTTATATATGTACTGTTTGCAACAGTACTTATAATAGTAAAATAATAATGATTAAAATAGTTAATAATAATAATAATAACAATAGAATAAAATAATATAATAATATTAATTTCTAAAAGAAGGAGAAACAATATTAACAACTAAACAGAACACACACCTAAAACGAAACAACAAACAGCAACAATTAAATAAATAAAATAATTAAATAATAATAATAATTAAATAATTAAATAAATGAACCTTTGCAGCAGTCCACTGACTGCTGCTGCTTCTCGTCAAAACGAAGAAGAAGGAGAGAGAGAAAGAGAAGTTCGGAGAAGGGAGAGAGAGAGGAACCGGGAAGGGAAAGAGGGAGAGAGGAAGGAGGATAGTGAGGGGTGGACTCGGGCGGATCCTGCCGGCGGCGGAGGCGTTGTGCGATCAGCGCTCGGCGGTGGGTTTTAGGGTTTGGGGAAAATTTGGGAGCGGGGGATCGGTGCGGAGAAATCGAAGGCGGAGGCGAGGCAAGGGTCACCGGAAGAGGAGTCGGTGGAAGTTCCACTACCAGAATAAGTCGTTTTAGCGACGCTTAAAGACGTCGCTAAAACAACAATTTTTGTCGCTAAAAATATTTAGCGACGAAATTACCGACGTTTCGTACTGGTCGCGAAAATGTAAGTCACTGATCTTCTAAACATCGCCAAACGTCGCAATTACCGACGTTCGTCGACGTATTTATACGTCGGTATAATGTCGACGTCTACCGTCGTGTCGTCGGTGCTTTGCGACGTAATATTTCGTGTCGCTACGAGTCGGTAAATTTACCGACGAATTACCGTCGAGTCGACGGTGGTTTAGTGACATGTTCAAAGTCGCTAAACGTTGGTAAATCCTGGGAATTCCTGGAGATTATTACCGACGTGCACCGATGTTTATCGACGTCCTCCGACATATATTGACGTCGCTAAACGTCAGTACACTGGATAATATCGCTTATCTACCGACGCAATGCAGCGTCGGAGGATGTCGGTAAACGTCGGTAAATGTCACTAAATCTGCAAAAAAAAAATAAAAAAAAATACAGAATGTCCATTTCTCACTGCAGTTTAAAAAGCTAACCATTTCTCACTGTAGAATAGGATCCAAACAATCACAGAATGTCCATTTCTTACTGTACACAGGTTTCAGTCCCTATAACCAAGTCTACAACAATCACACAATGTCCAGTTCTCAGAATGTCCATTTCTCACTGTACACAGATTTTAGTCCCTATAAGCAAGTCTACAACAATATCACTTCACAATACGAAGCTTGGTCGACTACTTTCCGACGATACTAATCCGAAATGGTATATAATAATCCAACACGGCCGATACCTATCGGATATGACCGATACCAAATCGATAAGGCCAATATGAATCCTAGCTATACGGCCGATACATATCGGATAGGACGATACCAATTCGCTAAGACCAATACCAACCGATACGGCCCATACCAAAATGATAGATCGATACTAATCCGATACGGTCAATACTTATAAGTACCTACGGTCCAGGAGGTTGATTCGCTAGTACATCCATGTACGATCAACGAAGTAACGATCCATTTCAATTTGGATGTGAAAATTTGTATCCTAAGACAAACTAAACATGATCAGTTCTATTTCACATGCTTAATTGCCAAGTATGGGAACGAATGGCTCAGAACACAACCCAAAATTTATCTAGCATATATTAGTGTGAATCATCTATGTTCTGTACATATGGTGTAGTATATGTTCTTATCGTATCTAGTATCTGAAGAATGTAACAGAATCAAGATGAACTCACATAATGTAATACTAAGACATCATCTACTACTATATAAGATATAGTGATAGGTTGTCGTATCATCATTGCCGAGGGATGAGGGTCGGAGGACGTCAGTAAACGTCGGTAAAGGTCGCTAAATCTGCAAAAAAAATAAAAAAAATCTCCCTGCAGTTTAAAAAGATAACCATTTCTTACTGTAGAATATGATGCAAACAATCACAGAATGTCTATTTCTCGTCGTACACAGGTTTCAGTCCCTATAACCAAGTCTACAACAATCACACAAAATATGGGAACGAATGGCTCAGAACACAACCCAAAATTCATTCTAGCATACAGTAGTGTGAATCATCTATGTTCTGTACATATGGTGTAGTATATGTTCTTATCGTATCTAGTATCTGAAGAATGTAACAGAATCAAGATGAACTCACATAATGTAATACTAAGACATCATCTACTACTATATAAGATATAGTGATAGGTTGTCGTATCATCATTGCCGAGGGATGAGGGTCGGAGGACAGTCAACTTTATCTACGGCTACATAGTTTCTGCCTCGCCAGTCGAATGACTGCAGGAACTATGTCCTGATCACCATGTCGTACCGTAAATTAATGCAAATAGAGCTGGAGCCAAAATACAGAAACCAAAATATGATATCCACCTCAAGTGTAGAGTCGGAGGAGAAGAACTTTTTACCCTTTCCCTCTCTCACGCTATCAACGTCACAACTTTTCCACCTCAAGTTCTGATCAAGCATTTTTCTTCTCCTCTCCTCCACCATGGCTCTGAACCCATCTGCTCCTCCCTACTTCCCTTCTTCTTATTTGACTCTCTCAGCCACATATGATATCCAGCTCAAGTGTAGAGTCGGGGGAGAAGAAGTGGACAGGAAGAGGAGGGGAAGCAGCACAGCCGGCGGCATGACCCGGAGGAAGTACAGAGGTTTTCTTCAACATACGTAGGAGAACTATAAGGATATATATTTTCACAACATATCACCTTGTCAAAGATTCTTAATGTGACAACCATGTTACCGCGGTATCAGAAGACTAACATGTCATAATTTTCTAAGCCGTGTGTTTTGACATAATCCTCCAACCGGATTTCAGTTCTATGTAATAATACAAGATTACTACATAGGAGGAAAGAGTTGGGAGGATTATGTCAAAATATACGGCTTAGAAAATTATGACATGTTAGTCTTCCGACACCGCGGTAACATGATATTCATATTAAGGGTCTTTGACAAGATGACATGTTGTGAAAAGATATATCCTTATAGTTTTCCTACGGATTTGAAGAAAACATCTGTACTTCCTCCGGGTCATGCCGCCGGCTGTGCTGCTTTCCCCTTCTCTTCCTGTCCACTTCTTCTCCCCTGACTCTACACTTGAGGTGGATATCATATGTGGCTGAGAGAGTCAAATAAGAAGAAGGGAAGTAGGGAGGAGCAGATGGGTCCAAAGCCATGGTGGAGGAGAGGAGAAGGAAGATGCTTGATCAGCATTGTCTTCCGGATCGTCCTCATCAAGGCATAACGGGCTGCTCAGCGTGTCCAGCTTCTTCAACTTCTCGCTGGCTGCAGAGTTAAAATGGGAATGGGTCCTCTTTGCCGGCCCAGAGCTCTGACTCGCACTCGTCGCCGCGCTACTGGTTTCCTCTCCTCCTCTGACGTGGGTCATAAAAAAGAAATTTTGTACCTCTTCTTCACATAAACATCATTGCCGCCTTGTACTCGAGCATCCTCGTCTGTGACGCTATCAAACTTCTCGGAGTCATCGGAGAAGGAGTCGAATGAGTCGGTGGTGATAGCAGATGATTGCAAGACAGGAAGCAAAAATACAGGCGAAGAAGAGGACGATACGAGTCGAATGGGAGATTCGAGTGACAATGTAGGCACAGAGAAGTTGGATAGCGTCACAGACGAGGAGGCTCGAGTACAAGACGGCAATGATGTTTATGTGAAGAAGAGGTACGAAATTTTTTTCTTATGACCCGCGTCAGAGGAGGAGAGGAAACCAGTAGCGCGGCGACAAGTGCGAGTCAGAGCTCCGGGCCGGCAAAGTGGACCGTTCCCATTTTGACTCTGTAGCCAGCGAGAAGTTGAAGAAGCTGGGCACGCTGAGCAGCCCGTTATGCCTTGATGAGGATGATCCGGAAGACAATGTTGATTCAATATCCAAGAAGCGAAAGAGAGTCAAGGATTCTGATAGGTTGTCGTATCATCATTGCCGAGGGATGAGGGTCGAAGGACAGTCAACTTTATCTACGGCTACATAGTTTCTGCCTCGCCAGTCGAATGGCTGCAGGGACTATGTCCTGATCACCATGTCGTACTGTAGATTAATACAAATGGATCTGGAGCTGGAGCCAAAATATAGAAACCAAAATACAAAATACAGAATCCAAAATACAAAATACAAAATACAAAATACCGAAACCAAAATACAAAATATAGAAACCAAAATACAAAATACAGAAACCAAAATACAAAATAAAGAATCCAAAATACAAAACACTGTGAGAACGGATGGCTCAGAACACAACCCAATCGGAGAGGATACTCTGAGAGATCCATCTGAGTAGGACGTATACTCTGAGAGATCACCTTTACAAGAATGATATCAGTAGTGGGATTGAGTGCTGGAGGAGATATTATCAGAGTATACATCCTACTCAGATGGGTCTCTCACCGTTACTATTTTTTTCTGACAGCATGGTGGATGTGCTCCGTCAACAGATTCTTGCTCCGAGCCAAAACTTTATCCCGGAGCTCAAGTGGACATCCTTGGTGTAGAGCTCGAGTGAGAGGTTCCTGACAGCATGGTGGTCTCCTTTGTCAAAGTATCCGTGCTCGTCCCACAACCAATATGGGATGAGCACGGATACTTTGACAAAGGAGACCACCATGCTGTCAGGAACCTCTCACTCGAGTTCTACACCAAAGATGTCCACTTGAGCTCTGGAGCAAAGTTTTGGCTTGGAGCAAGAATCTATTGAGGGAGCACATCCACCATGCCGTCAGAAAAAAATATTAACGGTGAGAGACCCATCTGAGTAGGACGTATACTCTGATAATATCTCCTCCAACACTCAATCCCACTACTGATATAATTCTTGTAAAGGTGATCTCTCAGAGTATATGTCCTACTCAGATGGATCTCTCAGAGTATCCTCTCCGGTTGGTTGTCGTATCATCATTGCCGAGGGATGAGGGTCAGAGGACAGTCGACTTTATCTACGGATACATAGTTTCTATCTTGCCAGTCGAATGGCTGCAGGGACTATGTCCTGATCACCATGTCGTAGTCCAATACAATCCAGGGATTGACACAGTACTAATTCTTTTTTGTAGTCCAATACAAATAGTCTAATACAAAAACAACCAAATACAAAATAGTCCAATACAAATAAGTACGAATAGCTAATAAGAACCACGCTGCTCATGCAAACGCTCAGTGATACGATCACGCAACCACCTCGAAAAAGCGAGATCTTTGGCGTGAGGAAAGATGTCGTCCCTTGCAAGTGTTGCACGAATAGAACTCCCGGTCTCACTAGCTACCGGTGCTGGATGAATAGAACTCCCGGTCTCACTAGCAACCGGTGCCACTTTCTCCTTAACTGTAGGAGGAGCCACCTCAGCATTCACTATTTCCCTCAAACGACGTGCCGCTCCTCGGGTCATGGGTGCCATCTGGTAAGATCGATAGTCACAAATAATATAATTGTAACATAAATAAGTTAAAGGAACCATCATGTAATTTGAGTATATTTTCGAAAACGGAGGGATGAGGGTCGGATGACAGTCAACTTTATCTATGACTACATAGTTTCTGCCTCACCAGTCGAATGGCTGCAGGGACTATGTCCTGATCACCATGTCGTACCGTAGATTAATGCAAATAGAGCTGGAGCTGGAGCCAAAATACGGTTGGTACTAACCTCAATAGAACAAACACTCTCACAGCTCAAAATACTAACACATGCTTACGCCTTACTCTTATGACACTCCCTTTCAAACAAAAACACACACCTATATGTTCCCTTACACATGTTGCCATGTTACCTGTAAAAATAGGAAACCCTTGTTGTCTATAATAAGACACAATTCACCAAAGAGAACCATACTATAGAACTCACACTTTAAGATAATAGATGAAGGAAGACTTGTATGGAGGATCGATAGGGTTGAGTGATGTCATTTTATTCTACAAAGAGAACCATACTGTAGAACTCATACTGTAGAACTCACACTTTAACACAATTCTACAAAGAGTTGTCATAGGGTGTTGAGCGATATCATTTTATTCTTTTCTTCTTCTTCTTCTTAGAATTTTTGAGTATTGGATCTTGAGACATATATAGCTAGAACTTACGAAGAATGGAGTACCATACATCAACAAATAGATGTTGACTAATTGGTTCATATATTTGTTGTCTAAAATAAGTGTAGGAATGTTGCAAGGTGAAACAATGTATCAAACACTATATCGAAACCCAAACCCAATATGCAAATCCAAATTAATACGAAAATACATAAGTGTATGTAGGGGATTAAGTGTACAGAGGTGAAATACATATATATGCATGCTTGGGGGTGACCATGTGTCCAACAAATGAACACAAAGTGTCCAAAACCTCACGAACACACTGTATCAGTGAACAATGGTCGTAATGTGTCTCCGTGTCCATTTTGGACACGAAAAACACCTCAATTAGGGTTAGGGTTTACCTTTAGTCTCCTCGCGGTGGTGGAGGAGGAGGGAATTAAGTGTACAGAGGTAAAATACATATATATGCAAGCTTGGGGGTGTCCATATGTCCAACAAATGGACACAAAGTGTCCAAAACCTCACGAACACACTGTATCAGTGAACATATGGTCGTAATGTGTCTCCGTATCCATTTTGGATACGAAAAACACCTCAATTAGGGTTAGGGTTTACCTTCAGTCTCCTCGCGGTGGTGGAGGAGGAGGATCTCGCGGTGGAGGAGGAGAAGGGGCTCGCGATGGAGGAGGAGGAGGAGGAGTAGAAGGGGCTCGCCGGAGGGAGGAGAAGGGGCTCGCGGTAGAGGAGAAGGATGAGCGGCGCCGGAGGGAAGGGGGTCGGGCTGTCGTCGAGGTCGGAGAAGAGGGACGGGAACAAAAATTTTGGGGAGAGGGAGAAATGAAAAGTCGAACCGAGGAAACCCTATTTATCAGATATTAGTGACGTCCGTAAATACGTCGCAAAGCGTCGATATTCGTTTAATATTCGGCGACGTAATAATTTTTGCGATGCAAAACGTCGCTGAACTAATAAAACTGGCGACGTTTTCCGACAAATCAACGACGTTGGTTTTTATTACACTAAAGGTAGCCGCAATATGTCGCTGTTTGTCGCTATCAGCGACGTATTATGACGCATACTTCTGGAGTCGCTAAATCCAAAAATATTAGCGATGTTTTAAGTCGGCATCGCTAATTTCGTCGCTGATATGACTTATTTTGGTAGCGTTCGGGGATCTCGTCGGCTCACGTGGTGGCCGACGCGTTGGATTTCACGGTGATCGCGAGGATACTCGACGGAGGGTTTGAGGAATCGGCTGGGGATTGGTCGAGTGCGGCCCAGGCGGGGCGACGAGGCAAGGGAGGAGAACGGGGCTAGGTTCGGTGCGCGATGGCTCCAGATCTGGCCGACGGCCACGGGTGGGGTGGTTCGCGACACGGCGTCGGCGCTCGCGGAGGCGGCCGGAGAGGTAAGTAGCGATAGTGAAGGTGGCGTGTGTTTTATTTGGGTTTTCTCTTTATTTAGCTGTTTGGTGTTTGATGGTGGCGGAGCGGTGGTTGTCGCAGCCAGGGTTGGTCGGCGGGTTGACATCGTGGGTGATGGTGCTGGGTGCGGGTGCGCCACGGTGGTGGCTGGCTGTGGATACGGTGGTTTAGGGTGATGGCAGAGAGCTAGGACGGTGACGGTGATGGTCGGTGGCTGATTTGGGTTTCTCCGGTGGTGGTCGTCGGTTTTCGGCCAGTGGCCGTGGTCGGGGGTTTGTGGTGGGGTGATGGCCACGACGGAGGTGGTGTTTTGGTTGGCCGGATCGGAAACAGGGGGTCGGGACAGTGCCGGGGTGGCGCGGTGGATGCTGGTGGAGTTGGGAGTGGCTTGGTCGGGGATGGCGGTTTCTCGTCGGCGACGAAGGCGACGACGGACAGGGGACAGAAGGCTGGACGATGGCAGTAAAGTTTGGTTAGGCTAGAGATTAGGAATATGATTTAGGAATTTATTGTTTGTCGTGTCGGGGTTGTCGACACGAAGGAGAACTCAAAATGTATATGTAACAATATGGAATAAGAGTTGGACGGGGAGGGAGAACATGGACATGATGCACGTAGATTTGTGGAGAAATTATTGTGGATGAATAATGAATTGGAGGAGTACCTGCCTATTTATAGGATGTGGGAATTCCCAATTGGATATGATTTGGAAAAGATTTAAACCCAAATTAGATAATTCAGTCTATTTAATTTAAAATCAATCAAATCAAATCAAATCCAAATCCAAATCCAATTAAATCTAATTAAATTCTTGCTTGAAAATCAATGGGATAAATTAAATTTCAAATATTAACCGTTTAAATAAATCCATAGATTCAAATCAAGATTTAAATCTCCACAATAATTTCAAAATATATTTTCCAAAAATACTAATAATAATAATTTTGAAAATTATATTAATATTTAAAATAAACCAATAAATAATTACAAATATATATATGTATGCACAAATAATGTTTTCATAATTATGTTTTTCTAGTATACAATAAAAATATTAATTATTCTTAATAATTGCATAAATGAAGGCTTTTTAGTAAATAAAATAACAACTTGGTAATGATACTAAAATAATTATTTCATATATTATTTTGAAACTATAAAATAAAAAATAAAATATTTTTCTAAAATATGTACGCTCGCACATATTCGCACTCGTCGAGCAAAAATAAAATTTCGTACGCGACGAAAAATACGACTATACGACGTACAATACAAAATTTTAAATCCGTACAAATATTAATAAAAAATATATAATGGAAATTTAGGGGTTTTACATCCTACCCAACTTAAAAGAATTTCGTCATCGAAATTAAGAATTAGTAGGGGTGAGAGAACACAAGGGGGTATCAATGGGGATCCAACGATGATAATGTTTTCACAAAATTATGTCGTAAGAAATTGCGATCTAGATCGTAAAAAAACAATACGGTATGGTCATGGATAATGAATGAGGGTCACGATTAGGAGAATGAAATAGATTCACTTAAATTAAGCGATTAGAAGGTCATGATAGCAAATATAGGGCCGGGAAGAAGGACGAGTAGTTTAAGATGAAGATATAGCAACAATGAGTGGTAATTGTCATAAGTGATAGGACAGCTAGAGGAAATTCAAGTATAAGCGTCTTCGCCCTTCTAAAATAGGTGAAGGCGAAAGCAATATAGAGTTCAAAGACGATATTATCGAATATGAATACGTGGTTCAAAGACGACCGAAAATTTCAAAGGAATTGTCAAGGCAGTCGTGGATGGGATTCTAAAGGCCAAGTTTAATTATGTTCCATCCACGTAGAATAATAGACAAAAATGAACCAAAGTGCACTCGGTTGATCAGACCATCATGCACGGGTTCTGATTTAGACAATATGTTAGTGAGCGGTCGCTCAATATCATATGCCTTGATCAAGCTAGATAAAGAATTAGCTTACAAATACTAGGCTATATTAGCATCATTAATTAGTCTAGATAGTAGAACATAGGCACGATGGTAGATGAAATAAAAATAAATATGAATGGTCTAAGAGCCATAATAATCTAAGTCTTGTTTATTCCTATACAATTATTCTACGATTTTATTGACCAAGACTTGGTTGACCAAATGGGTTAACTTTCTCTAGTCTCTATGGTCTAGATAATACTATTTATATACCCTTAATGGTCAAGGGTGTGTCAGGTCGTGGGATATTCTATCCAACTTAAAAGAATTAAGTTAAAGGCGTTTTAGGACATCCAACTAGTAGGGTCAATCTCTAGCAAGCACGAAGGGAAGATAAGAATAATGATAGGAGAAATCAAGCAAGATGCAATCGATGAGTCGGTCGAATATGGAATCGAGGAAAAAGGTCAAGTATGTGGATGAGATCCTAGACTTCTAATCCTATTCGCAGGCTTGCTTGGTACGGTAAAGTAACCAAATAATTTATCTGACCTGCATGGGCCACCACAAAAATATATAACGCCCCAGTCCCAAAATACGTAGGACTAGGTACATAGACATGCTAGCTGTATTTATATGAAGTACTCTCTAATATATGAAAACCTCGTATAAATACATAAGCTGTAAAATGCAGTAGAACCATAACTAATCTCATCCACGCAAAATAAATGAATAAAAGATATCATATAAAGATAATAAATTGTCTTGATACAATATGCTGGGCGGAGACAAATCCACTACCAACAAGTAAAGGAAAAATACATAAGGAAAGATATGAATTTGGCGAGCGAAGCGAAGACGATCCAAGTGCAATCATCCTCGTAGAGAAGCAATGATCACGGCTAGAGCTAGAACACCTGCGAAAGACAAGAGCACACACCTGGAGAGATAACTAGGTCCTTAGAGGGACGTAACAAGACACATAATATCATGTCATATAAAATGAATAAATATTGCTCAAATAAATAAGTAAATCGAATTATAACATGGTCCAATACGCACCTACTGAACGAGCGTACCATCCCTCCAACCAAACAAGGATAGGAGATGGTAAACTAATTCACGGTGACGTACCTTTCCATGCTATGAATCCAATATGGTATCCGAATCCCAACAAGGCTCAATACCTTCTCATCGAAGTAGTAAGTCACACCTACAACCAAACAAGGACAAGATGTGACGAACTAATCCGCGATAAGTTATTGTTCTAAGCCACGGTCAGATACAAGTACCTAAACCAAAAGTACTCGTACCTAACGGATAAGGTAGCCTAACCGTTCTAAGTTAAATGTAGTTAATAACAATCCTTCCTACGCATGGGCCCTAGCTGAATAGGATCGACATAGTCCCCCCTAGGGGCACTAGAGGCCCAATCAATAAGAGCATGACGTTCCGCAGAATTGCCAGTGGCCGTCAATAATCTTGGGTAAGCTGACCCGCGTCTCCGGCGGAGCTCACGGGTTATAAAAGGGAAAGTGCATCGAAGCCCATACGCTAAGAAATTGTCCTCCCCGCCCAATGCCTACTATGTTGTATCCACAACAGAAAACCTCTATAACCGCTAAGTCAAACTAGCATGCAATCTCTATTAGCGGTTATTCCTATCGCACGGCTTGTTCGTACTGGTGGCCAGTCAATCACGCACGTCCGTGTTCTACATGTGACACACAACTTCGTGTTACAACATGTCAAGGCCAATGAATGCAACCCACAAGGTGGTCCCTTAAATCTAGGTTTAATTTGTAAGAAAAATAATACAGAGCAGGAAATATAAATGAACAGTAAGTTCTAACAGGTTATGCCATATATCACAGTTTATTTTGCATAAAGAAAATAAATAATGTATGAAATATGAGCTAAAATAAATAAACAGCAAATGGCAAGGTATCTTGCCTGGTAGTACGCTTGGGGGTGCTGCAATGATCACTGTGGCATGAACTGAGACTTCGGTGTAATAACTATACAAGGGGACCTCTGTTGATGGCACGGATAGTTCCATTGGTTCCAGAAGGGTCAAATTAGTTGGGGTCGACATAAGGTAGTCCAGTTTTGGAAGAGGGTTGGAAGATACGATTAGCAGGGAAGGATGATAGTCAAAAGAAATTTAGAATATATATACAAATTTTGAAAAATATTTTATCATTAGCTTAAAAATAGTTTTTAGAAAGAAAATACTTGTAAAGCGAAAAATCAGCTTTAGGCAAAAATATTATAGGTTTGTCAAAATAATAATCTTTAAGGTAGAAAACTATATTAGTTTAAATATCGTAACATATTTTAAGAACCAAATTTGAAATCAATTTAGACTAAATCCACGATATAACTTTTTAGAAAATATTTATAATATCTATAACTAATCTATTTTTAATCTACTACTAGTAGGTACAAAATGATAATGAAAAAGAAAAACACGATAATATTAATAGGGCTTCTAGTAATTTATACCTAGTATATTAAGACACCAATAACTTAATATCCAAAATATAAATATAAATATTTTTTATATATGTACTGTTTGCAACAGTACTTACAATAGTAAAATAATAATGATTAAAATAGTTAATAATAATAATAATAATAACAACAGAATAAAATAATATAATAATATTAATTTCTAAAAGAAGGAGAAACAATATTAACAACTAAACGGAACACACACCTAAAACGAAACAACAAACAACAACAATTAAATAAATAAAATAAAAAAATAAAAATAATAATTAAATAAATGAACCTTTGCAGCAGTCCACTGACTACTGCTGCTTCTCGTCAAAATGAAGAAGAAGGAGAGAGAGAAAGAGGAGTTCGGAGAAGGGAGAGAGAGAGGAACCGGGAAGGGAAAGAGGGAGAGAGGAGGAGAATAGTGAGGGGTGGACTCGGGCGGATCCTGCCGGCAGTGGAGGCGTTGCGCGATCAGTGCTCGGCGGTGGGTTTTAGGGTTTGGGGAAAATTTGGGAGCGGGGGATCGGCGCGGGGAAATCGGAGGCGAAGGCGCGGCAAGGGTCACCGGAAGAGGAGTCGGTGGAAGTTCGGGGATCTTGTCGGCTCACGCGGTGGCCGACACGTTGGATCTCGCGGTGGTCGCCGGGATACTCGACGGAGGGTTTGAGGAATCGGCTGGGATTGGTCGAGTGCGGCCCAGGCGGGGCGACGCGACAAGGGAGGAAAGCGGGGCTAGGTTCGGCGCGTGGTGGCTCCAGATCTGGCCGACGGCCATGGGTGGGGCGGTTCGCGACACGACGTCGGCGCTCGCGGAGGTGGCCGGAGAGGTAAGTAGCGGTGGTGGAGGTGGCGTGTGTTTTATTTGGGTTTTCTCTTTATTTAGCTGTTTGGTGTTTGATGGTGGCGGGGCGGTGGTTGTCGCGGCCAGGGTTGGTCGATGGGTTGACGTCGTGGGTGATGGTGCTGGGTGCGGGTGCGCCACGGTTGTGGCTGGCTGTGGATACAGTGGTTTGGGGTGATAGAAAAGAGCTGGGACGGTGACGGTGATGGTCGGTGGCTGATTTGGGTTTCTCCGGTAGTGGTCGTCGGTTTCTGGCCAGTGGCCGTGGTCGGGGGTTTATGGTAGGGTGATGGCCACGACGGAGGTGGTGTTTTGGTTGGCCGGATCGAAAACAGGGGGTCGGGGCAGTGTCGGGGTGGCGCGGTGGATGCTGGTGGAGTTGGGAGTGGCTTGGTCGGGGATGGTAGTTTTTCGTCGGCGACGATGGCGACGACGGACAAGGGACAGAAGGCTGGACGGTGGCAGTGAATTTTGGTTAGGCTAGAGATTAGGAATAGGATTTAGGAATTTATTGTTTGTCGTGTCGGGATTGTCGACACGGAGGAGAACTCAAAATGTATATGTAACAATATGGAATAAGAGTTGGACGGGGAGGGAGAACATGGACACGATGCACGTAGATTTGTGAAAAAATTATTGTGGATGAATAATGAATTGGAGGAGTACCTGCCTATTTATAGGATGTGGGAATTCCCAATTGGATAGGATTTGGAAAGATTTAAAACCCAAATTAGATAATTCAATCTATTTAATTTAAAATCAATCAAATCAAATCCAAATCTAAATCCAATTAAATCTAATTAAATTCTTGGTTTAAAATCAATGGGATAAATCAAATTTCAAATATTAACTATTTAAATAAATTCATAGATTCAAATCAAGATTTAAATCTCCACAATAATTTCAAAATATATTTTCCAAAAATACTAATAATAATAATTTTGAAAATTACATTAATATTTAAAATAAACCAATATATAATTACAAATATATATGTATGCACAAATAATGTTTTCATAATTATGTTTTTCTAGTATACAATAAAAACATTAATTATTCTTAATAATTGTATAAATGAAGGCTTTTAGTAAATAAAATAACAACTTGGTAATGATAGTAAAATAATTATTGCATATATTATTTTGAAACTATAAAATAATAAATAAAATATTTTTCTAAAATATGTTCGCTCGCACATATTTGCACTCGTCAAGCAAAAATAAAATTTTGTGCGCAATGTAAAATACGACTACGCGACGTACAATACAAAATTTTAAATCCGTACAAATATTAATAAAAAATATATAGTAGAAATTTAGGAGTTTTACAATTTCTGGCAGCAAAAAGCTAGAAACAGATGGGATATCGACGGCATCAACAACATCAAGTACTTCCACGCCGGCGTTAATAACAAAAGAAGTAGATTGTTCATCCAGAATATCCAAAATTCGGAGGGGTAGGTCATCACCAGACAAGAATACATTCAAACTGCAGCTCTCTGGCCTCTTCACCAAAACCACTATTACCAAAGACGAAGATTTCCTCACGAAAATACCAAATCTTATCGCGGAGGAGGAAAATGTTGCGTTTGATCGTAACCCCTTCTCTTTCGGAGGTGAAGGAGGCTGTTTGGGCGTTGGACGAAGGGAGCGCGTCAGGGCCGGACGTCTTCTGCGATAGGTTCTACCGACATTGTTGGGACACCATCGTCGTGGACATCGTGGAGGCTGTTGTGGCATTCTTCAAAGGGATTGACCTCCCCAAGGCGGTTAGCAGCTCCCTGCTGATACTTACCCATAAATCGGCTAATCTGGAGCAGTTTATAGATTTTTGCCCTATTAGTTTATGCAACTTCATCCACAAAATTATATCCAAAGTCATATTTTCCCGTCTGTGCAGCCTCCTACCCAAAATCATCTCGCCGTCACAAAGTGGTTTCGTTTGTGGCCGTGAGATTTTAGATAACATTCTCCTCGCTGAGGAAATGGTTAGCTAGATGGGCGCATCAAATCGAGGTGGCAATCTTGCTATGAAACTTGATATGGAGAAAACATACAACAGGGTCAATTGGGAGATGCTCATATGGCTTTTAAGGCGGTTTGGCTTCTCTGGATATGGATCAACATCATTTGGAAGGTGGTCTCTAGACCGTGGTTCTCCATCGTCATGAATGATAACGTTACGGGATTCTTCAAATCAACCAGAGTAATCCGCCAAGGTGATCCCCTATCTTTCATCCTCTTCATTATCATCACTACACCAAAATGGCTATTTTGGAACACTAGACAATTTTCAATTTGGAACGCTTATTTGGCGTTCCTAGGTACTGAAACGGAGTGAAAGTGTTCCAGATTAGAAAAGTGTTCCTAATATAAATAATTTTAAATTTTTAAGAAATTATTTATTTAGGTACACTTTTATAGTGTTCCAAATATGTTTCAAATTAAGAATGTCATAGTGTACATCTCATGTGTTCAGAAGAAAAGTGTTCCAATAAAAAATTCTTTTCCCATGATATCCTCTATTTCCCCCCAAAACCCTAATTTTAGTTTGTTCTTTCTTTTTCTCCATCTCCACCCCTTCTCTCTCTCTCCCAACTCAACCCAACACTACAACAAGATTATTGATGACACTTTATTGACGACACTTTTTAAATAAGTGTCGTAAATTATTTTTATGATGGCACCTCGCTAAAACGTGTCGTACTAATGGAATATTTATCATCATCCATGTCACTTTTAAAAAATTGTCATAGACGTGTATTTAACGACACTATTAAAGTGTCATCTTAATATTAAATGACAAAGATAACACATTTTTAGTGCGCTCCGAAAACTAATGTACTGCTTATTTTTTTTCAATTGGGTTATTTTTTCATTTTGGCGCCCAAATGATTTCCCAATCTAGTATTTCCCTCTCTCCAGCTACTCTAAAACTAATGTTAAATGATAAAGAACTGGACCTCTCTCTTTTTTCTCCCTTCTACCTACTTTTCACGGCCACCATCAGGTGCCAAGCGGGATTCTCGATTCACTGCGAGCAGAAGGCAGTGGTCTCTATTCAAAGCGTGCAGCAGGCGGGTGGTCTTGACTTGGAGCAACTTCATCTTCTTCTTCTCATTGCTCACTTAGGTTAGTTTTCCTGTAATTTTGAGACCATTTCAACCTAACTTTTGATGAGATCGACTGGAGAGCTCTCGATCGAGCTCGATTTCGACGAGTTTGGCGGTTCTTGAGGGAAGTTTCTTAAGGAAATATTGGATTCGACTGAATCTAGGGTTTCCCATAGTTTCCCATTCTCTAAGGTTATATTTCTTTAATTATGCATTTGACTTCTTTATTTGCATAATGTCTTTAGAGATTTTTCTGTTATTTTTGGAGAATTTTTCATATTTTTTTTTACAAATTAGAGCAAAGGATTTAAGATGCTGCAAGAAAGAATTTTTTTCCTCATTTTTGCATGTTTTATTTTGTATATTTGAGCTATTCAAATGATTAACAAATGTTGGCCGATAAGCTTAATTCTTATGTAATTTTGTTCCATATTTAGTATTTCATTGTAATTATGTTCAAACAGTCGATGAGTTTTGTTACTTTCCCCGTTTGGTCACTCAAGCGGGCAGTATCGATTCACAGTTTAGTGTTATTTGGTACAAAATTCTCATCATTTATTAGAATTTTCTTGAACACTATTTATTACAATATGATCAGTAACCTTACATTTTCTCATGTTTATTTTTAGATGTATCAATCCATGGAACTTCATGCATATAACATGTTTGATGGTTTTCCTGAACCAATCTAACATTCTATTATTATCCTGTTCAGTTCTGCTTGTTGTTATTAGTCTTGAGAGCAACGAATTAGGGACATCATCTCCATAATTTGATTATTATTATAAGAGCATGTTATAATTTAGTGTTGTTGATGCCCGTTAGTTCAGGAAAGTCTAGTACGAGGCTATATGTATTCAAGTGGATAAAAAAGAATGTCCTGATCTTGCTTGCCATATTCTAATGTGACCTTTTGATTAGGGTTATTTATTCAAATTTGGAAGTTCTATTTGGTGAACTAAAGTTCTTTTTACTTTCATGGAGTAGCAAGAGAAACTCTGTTGAAGTTTTGGGTTAATTTAGTTGGTTTCCATAGTCGTAATTACTTAGTTTTTCTCATCTAACTATGGTTATTTTCCTTTGTAAGTTGACAAAATGTAGTTTAAGTTTGAGTTGCCAATGTATGGGCAATGTATTTTGGGTTCTAGTCTATTTTATATGTTATTTTAAGTAGTGAGAAGCATTTATAGGGTCTGATCTTGGAGGGAGTTGATCAAACCAATTACCCATTACCCATAATATATCATTTTTTATTGACTAGCAATATTTCTACACCGACGACATGGTAAGCCAACTGTTGAGTCTAGGATTATTGCTTTACAATCATGTTAGAATCTCTTTTGACCATAAGCATCCTAAGAAATTCAGTACCCATAATTAAGATGGGCTATAAAAAGGAAATGCCTTTATATTATTTTTCTTTAATTTTTTCATAATCATGTTAGATTCTCTTTTGACCATATAATATTCAGCAAAAGGAAAGTTAGCTCCAATGCTCTAATGACTATCCCAATATATTAATACTATACATTCTGTAGGCAACCCATAGACTTGGGTGCACACGTACTTTGAATTTTGAATATTTTAGTTAGAATATAAGGTTGCTGAGCTTACTCAGGCTTCTTTCCTTCTAACTTATTTTCCATTTGTAGTTCCCTTATTTGATGATATTATGCCTTCCTTCAGGTTGCCACGACAAATATTTAATTAATTGTTTAGGTTTAAAATTGAACCTAATTGACTTCAAGAAACCTGGTGGGATCATTGCTCTTCTGAACGAGGCTTGGTATGTATTAATATTGATCACGAGCACAATATGCTCTTTTATTCTAATGAAAATGCTGATTAATTCCAATGAACTGTTGTCCTGCTGAGATATGGTCCTTTCTCTTTGTAGTGTATTGCCAACATCAACACATGAAACATTTGCTCAGAACTATATGAAGCTTTTAGCGCTTCCACAATCCAAAACTTGCATGGTCTGATTTAACCAAGGTATAGTGGTTGCTTTGCTAATATGTTTCTTTTAGTAGTCATGCCATTGAGATATAAATTCATCACACCTTGCAAATGTAGTACATTTTCTCTATTAGAACTTTTTATCAGTACACCTTGCAAATGGAGTACACCATGCTAATCTATTTCTTTTAGCAATTTTTATTATTACCTGTTTTTGGGTTGTTTTTGTAGTTAGAATATTAATTTCTTGGTCTGAAAGTTCTGCACTTGCACCATAGCAAAGATCCAATCCGGCATGTTGTATACATGTGGTCTAGTCCCACTGTAATAATTTCTTTTGCTCTTAGTCTCAAAGATAATTTATTTTGCTCTTTTACTCCCAAAACTGAAGTTTATCTTCCAACCTAAGCATCGCCCTCCTTACTTTTTCAAAGATTAGTTTCTTCCTTTATTGCTAAAATGACAGTTTGTTGTGCAAAGCAAAATTTCTCTTGACTACAAAGCAAGTCACTTGATCAGAAGGCTTCCCTTTTTCATTCTTTTCATTATTTCAGCACTTCTCTCCTTTCCAGTTATAATCTCCAAAGTTTGAATTGTCCCCCATTCCTGTTCTATTTTTCTGCTCGTCTGGCAAGCGTATATTGAGTTGTTACTAACATGAACATTGGTACATCTCCTAATTTTGAGGTTCATATTATGTTGAAATGTGGGGTCAAAACTATGTTACAGCTAGCCTTATATAATGATGAACCTATCTGAAGGTTGTGACTAAGGTTTTGCTTGTTGATCCACATGTATAAGTTCTTATCTTGCCATATCAAACTAATGAAGTTGATGAAGACCCTGTAACATTACATTCTATATACTGTCATGATGAACGTACTCATAATAGTAAGTCGATTTTGTGTTGGGAGGATGATCTAGAATACATGACATGTTAGCTATTTGAAATCAAGTGCAGCTGTCCAATCCAGCCGTCAATTTGTACCTCTTTGGATTTTTCTCCTAGCCTACAGCTACTTGGTGATCATTTGTATCTTGCCCTGTTGATGGGGGGAAGTGAGTATTTTCATCCTTACTGATTTAGTTTATAGCATGTTCCTTATCCAATGGACATGAAATTCTTTTTTTTTAGGGTAAACTCTTGAAAGAATTAATGTGCATTTTCCTGTTAGCTTTCTAGTAATTATTTCTCTATGGTCCATCAAGAACTAACATGGTTATGTACTTAGCTGGCAATTGATTTGAGTGTAATACTGGCCTGATTGAGCCTATATAATGTTGTCCAAGTCAATGTGTGGTACTTTCCACTTTAATGTATACGGGAAATTATGTCTATGAGATCTGTATTTTATGCATATTGATAGCGTAGATGTGATAATTTATGACATGTTGCCTACTCATGTTATCTATGTTTAAGTATATATAATTTGACTATAGTCTGTAGTCTTGTAGCAATTGAAAATTTAGTATTTTGGGTGTGAACCTGGGGAAGCTTTTTTGTGGCGGAGAGGGGTTGGATTCACCATTGGTGCTTTGATATAATGTAACTAGTGTTTCAATAAGTGACAACTATTTATTGTATCTGAAATAGGATTGACACATTATTATCCAGATTATTCAACTTAGGCAGGACATTTAATATCTGACCGGTTATCTTCAATAGACAGGACATCTAATATTTGAAGTTTCTGAACAATTCAGTTACTTTCTGTAGATCCCATGGAACAATTCAAGTTCGATTCCAATTGTCATTAGTGTGGAATTTTTTATTTGTTTAATCAAATCGAGGTTCAGATTCCAAATAAACTTGGATATGTTGATTTGTCTGGAACATGATCGAACTTGAATATGTTGATTTTTCGGTGTACATATTCCATATATATTATGAACATTGAATATAATCTCAACATGTGAAATATCATTTTTTTCTTTGAAAGTTGGGTGGGATTTGCATATTTACTATTCTTTCTATTTTGATCTTTTTTTCTCCAGTAAATTCTTTTTTATGACCTTTCGACTTTGCAGGTCCAATGGCCATCCCAACAATGAAAGAGTTTAATCACAAAGCCATGGAGAATTAGCTATGGGGAAGAAAGAGAACGAGGAAAAGATCTCAAATTATTTTCACATCACTAGGACATTTTGTTAGAATCGTAGTTTAGTCAAATTGTATTAAACATAATACAATATTATGTAAAATATTTTTACTTCATTTATGCAGATTTATCTTCATCTATTTTGTGTGTACTTTTGCTATTGACATTTGTTTACTTTGTTTTATATTATAATCTTGTTTAGTTTTTTTCAAATCATAAGAGAGCTAACAATTATTTATTTATATATAAATTCAAATTATAGGTAAGGTATTTTAAAGAATCTCAGCAATTGCAGGAACGCATTTCTACCATTCCAATATTGGAAACATTATATCGATTTCAGTATGAACGTAAAAAATTAATTTGAATTGTTCCTTATTAGGAACACTTTATTGGCGTTCCAATACTGGAACACATAATGTGTTCCAAAAATTATTCCTTGGTACCCTTTATTAGGAATGCTTTGTAGGTGTTCCAATACCAGCACGCATATAAAGCATTCCAATAACCGTCCTTTGGAACACTTTTATTCCGTTCCAAAAATTTGGCAGCCCAAAAATAGGCACGGAGTAAAGGCGTTCCAAAAATTATTTGGAACAGAAATTCTTCGTTCTAAAATGACCATTTTGGTGTAGTGCATCTCCGAAGCTCTCAGCCGAAATTTAGACAAACTGGGCTACATCCCTAGTTTAAGCAGATTTTCCATCAACAAGTGGTTGCTCGATGATTACTCACCTCGCATACACCGACGATATCATTATTTTCTCCGTCGACGACAAACGTTCTCTCTGGTTGGTAGGCAAGGTCCTTCACAGATACGAGATCACGTCGGGCCAGAAGGTAAATACTAACCAAAGCTGCATTTATGTGTATGGCTCCACGGACCAGGCTAGAAGAAATGAGTTATCCTTGAACTTGGGTTTCCAGGCTCACTTCCCTCCTATCCAATATCTGGGTTGCCCTTTGGTTCAGGGAAGACGCAATTCTAATGTATACAATGGCCTTATCGAAAAGATCAGAAGGAGTCTCGAGATGGCATAATAACCTACTTTCCACAGGGGGTAAACTCAATTTTATCAGGCACGTTCTTTCTTCGATCCCTGTTTACACTCTTGCAGTGTGCGCACCCCCGAAAAGGTTCTCCAAATCATCAAAAATAGCTTCGCTTCTTTCTTCTGGGGTCAAAAGGAGGGTGGTTCTAAATGGCACTGGACTAGCTGGCCCAAGGTGTGCAGGCCTACAGATCAAGAGGGACTCGGGGTTTACAACCTTATTGAGATGGTGGACGCCCTATCCGTCATACTTTGGTGGAAGTTCCGCATGCAGACCTCCTTTTGGGCCTTATATTTTTAGTAGCACTACTGTCCGTACTCCTACCCTAATGCTGCTCTTGCCAATAGCGGGGCATCTCCAAATCAAACAGCTCTATGATAGTGCGGGGTAGCTATTTCCCATCGTTGAGTGTCTACTTGGCTTGAAAGCAGCACACACTGTCCGAAGTAAAGGTATCATATTGCAGGAGGGTGTCGATCGGTGGGTGTAGACTACATCATTGTCTAATCTTTTCTCGGTCCAAAAAGCCTGGGCTGTCGTTTGCCCGACTACGCCTGTGGTGCCTATGTTACAATTCTGCTGGAACAACTGTACCCCGAAGAAATGGTCGATTCTTCTCTAGAGAGATATCTAACTCAAGCTGCCGGTGGACGTCGTTATTTGCTGTATGGGGTTTGTCACGACCCGCACTAGTATAGGGGTACGAGTGCGTAACAACGCCCAGCCTATGCCGCAGCATCGGTGGTAGAACACTGTCTAGGTTGCTTACTAACAATCTCACACAATGATATAATGTACCAGTCATAGATCTCAACTCCGAATGGAGGACAAGTATAAAGATAACATTGAATATCTAGTCATAATCTACAGCACGATATGATATCATAGAAGTCTAAATAACTATAAAGTCTCAACAACAACTTCTAATACAAAACCAAAATCAAAGTAAAATTAAATAACAAAATCTTCATTACATTACAAGCCAAAAGTTCTAACAATAAATCTAATACAAAGCCAAATCTAGTACTAAGTCTCTCATAATCACTCTTGAGAATTTGGACCTATGGTCGCTATCCCTTCCTCGGATCCATAGCATGTGGGACACATTTTTCCTGAGCAATTATCTGAAAAATATATCCAGTTAGGATGGAACGAGCACATCTCCTCTAGCAGTTCCAAATAAATGACAAAGACTATAAAACAGTTATAGAAAGTAATACTTGATGAACATGAAAAGAATGAATCAGAAAATGAAATAGAATAGCATTTAACTAAAGTACAAGGAGAGAAAATATTGTAAATCATCAGAGCATGGTAATGAAGACTGTAAATAGAGATATCCGAACTAGAACAATGTGATGTCAGTCCAGACAGTACAATGTGATTCTATTGTGAATCCAGTACAAGACACTAAACTAGTGTGTTTTGAAATACCTCTTTCGACATATAAACGGTTAGGGGATAAATATGGTACATCGCACACTTGGCAAGCATGCGACGTCTATCTTTCCAGATTAGACCGGTAGTTAATATGGTACGTCGTACGTTGGCAAGCGGCGACGACTATCTTTACAGTAAGAGTGGTTCCAGTATGATTGTGAATGTTTACGTACATATCTACTCGAGTATTTCACCACCCAACAAGTACCAATAAATCCATATTCCGACACGTAAATAGAGTACAAGTCTATCACTACACCAAAACAGTCATTTCCTAACGACTATAAGTGTTGGAAAATAATACTAACGGTTTTTTACCATTGGTACTATGGCGTTGCAAATTTTCCTAACGGTAAAAAACCGTTAGCAAATTCGCGTTACTAACGGTAAAAAACCGTTAGTAAATTATTTTTGCTAACGGTAAAAAACCGTTAGTAAATTATCTTTGCTAATGGTAAAAAACCGTTGGTATATTTTTTCTACTAACGGTATTTTACCATTAGTAAATAAACTTTACTAACGGTAAAAAAGTGTTGGCAAATTCACTTTAGTAACAGTAAAAAAAATGTTGGCAAATTCATTTTACTAACGGTGATTTACCATTAGCAAATTTACCGTTCTAACAGTATCAAACTGTGAGACCCTATAATTTGTTGCAAACGATGAAAAATTTAATTTTTTTTATATTACCAAAAGCCCGTAATTAAAATTCTAGCCTAAACATTCAACGTTTATTCATCAACCAATATCCATTATGAGAAATTCAATTCACACAAAAATATTTTGAACTAGTATGGTAAATATTTAATTAGGGTACAGACTTTATTATAAGAATACAATACATTATCAACCAATATTCTCCTCCATAGTACAAATTTTATTAATAGAATACAATATTCATTATCAAAGCAGTTAGGATGCTCTGTGCTGCCATTACAAATAGATTTTCAAATAAAGAGAAGATTGAAAAATAAGCCAAAGTATTGTCCACAACCATGTTCTCCAGATATGGAAGAAGGATATGTCCTTCAAATGCATCAAGAAGCTCTCCTTCAAATGCATCAAGAAGCTCCTTCAATGCCTTTAATCTCGAAGATCTACTCCATAAAAGAAAAGTTCGATTACATAACATCACATAATATAAAAATATAGCAGGGTAACACGTATTAAAACTAATATCTTAAATTCTAAGCACTGGATGTGTCTCAATCAGGTACAAGAGGATTACATGACAAGTTATGAAATTTAATTACAAATTTTTTGAAACATCTCACATTTGACAAGAACCTGTATCTATTATCCCAGGTGTAATATTTGGCTCTGAACTATTATCTCCTTTGACTGTTATCTCGCATACTACCAAAAGTTAGCTCACATACTGTAACTTGCAGTTAGATGAAGTCAAGATACTATTGAATCAAAATGTTAAATCCTCCTTTGATTTTAATATTATAATGTGTCTGATTCTTCATTGTGAAATTCATTTCATAAAATGGCTGCTTGAAAGCAAGTCCATGAAACAGCTTACCTGCCTAACTGCATTGAGAAGATCACCAGCAGATGGGTCATTGTTGCTAGGGGTAAATGGAGAAGGATCCCAAGAATGAGTTATCAGTTCCTTTAACTGCTTCTGTTCATAAATAACTGAACCGCCATCGGTTTGAGCTCCCATATCTAAACCTGCTCCATTTTCAGCATTAATTCGATGTTCTAGATGTCGAACTGCGTGCAAAAAGAAATGAAAAGCCAACACTTAACATAAAATTGATGACAACTATGACATACCTTAGTAGATCAAATAACAAACATGTGGAACAATTGACTCATCATATCACTTCAACTACAGAAAAGAAACAAAAATACCTTAAACTCAGAGATACATTTCAAGAAAGATGTACTTACAGGGATTGCTATCATTCTGGAAAACTAGAGGACTGTTGATACTATCAGACAAGGTACTATTTCTCTCCTGAGGCATAAATCTAGAATAGGTAACTGAACATGCAGTAGAATTCATGTCACTTGCCCAAGGTAGAGAACTCTCTATATAATCAGATGGTTGATTAAATCTTGGGGATAACAGTTAAATGGAATCACATGCACTTGTTGACTATATCCTAAAGGTTGATCCTGGAGGTCTTGAATACATCTTATGTTTTGATAGGCAACCAAACAAACATCCAGGATAAGCACAAATAAAATGAGGTGGCTATGTTTTGATAAGCACAAATATCACAGTTTCATAGGGATGTAGAACAAAAGGATGCAGGAAAGAAAACATATCACAAATTCACAGAGATATAGAACAAAAAGATGCAAGAAAGAAATATTCAGCAAATACCACAAGAGCATAAAAATTAGAGCAAAGCATCAGGCATAAACAAAAAGGCATAAACACATTAAAAAAATCTTCAGCAAATACCACAAGAGCATTCCAACTTAGAGCAAACACAAAGTCAATATATCATTCATGTTCCTCATTTGTCCCTCAAATCTTCAGTAGTTCAGTCCAAATTAGTGCAAAGCATCAAACTAAATATTTTTAGAGCAAAGTCTTTCTATCAAATTGCAAGCAAAATTAGAGCAAAGCATCAAACTCAAATATCCAGCAGTTCAGTTCAGTCAACTTGGCAACTTTCAGCTCTACAGCCTTCTCTGTTTCCTTCACATAATCCACCTTGATCTCTACAAAAGCAAAATAACACATAACTAAGATTACTGCAGAAGCTAAACAACAATCAAAATAACACCTTGGAAACATAAGTTTCTGATCTTGATAGCTCTAATTATCAGACTAAAAAAAGATTTGTGAAGCAAACTAAAGTATACAAAGACATTGAAGCAAAAATCAAGTACACACCACCTAAAAGATGGTACAAATAAATGTCTTCTAGTGAAGAAAGGACAATACCAAATGTACATAACCTTGGAAACATAAGGTCACTTTAATTACCATGTCAAAATTTACAGTAAGCTTGCACCAAAAATGACGAGAAGGAAATGGAATGAATATAGGAAAGTTGTGAACTAAATGAGAGAAGTTACCTTACAACCCAAATTCTTTGCAAGTTGATCACATAGCTCATTCTATTGAGTCCAAAATTATGTTAGAGCTTTCGACTATTGATTCCCAGATCAATACCATCACTTCATCTTCCGTCAATGTACTTACTTCTCATAGCAAATCGAGATAGCATCCTATTACCTATATAATTGAACAGTTGTACAAAATGGAATGAATATAAGAATTAGAATGATTAATATTTTTGGATCATAGGAAATACAGGTAAAACCAGCTGGAATGGCAATTGGATAGAACGAATACATGATTCATTGATAACATACCAGGTTTGGGATCAAAATTGAATGTATGTAAAGCAAAATAAATATCTTCTCGGTAACCTGACAAAGATATCCTGAACTTTGACTCCTGAGGATCTGCATCACCTTCAATATACAAAGTGGTATATTGATAAAAGGGTTTCGTTTGAGGTTGAAGCCATTTGGCAAACTGTAACTATAATCTGGTGTCAGCAAGTTTCCGATCGACTAAACATTGCCTCCTTAATTTGGTATAGACCTATGGCATTATATAATTAATCATCGAAGCACTCCCATCTTTGCATGAGCAATCACACAATTGTGTTAGGAAATCTTTGTTTTGGTGTAGTGCTGAAAAGCATATGCCGAACTCATTTTGGAATATACGGACTTCATACCTGATTGAAAACCACCCTCTGTAAAGACTGCAAATAAAACAAGGATAACATAAGGCTCAGTTTAAAACACCTATAAATAGTGACTAAAGGGCCACTTAAACATATTAATAGTCAAAATATTGATGAGCACCTAGCAAATTGTAGGAGTAAAACCTGGTCCTCGTGGGAGTGAGCTGGAAGATCGCCGGGTCCAACGGCGCCTCCCCCATCAATGTTGCTTCTGACACCAGGCCAGAAGAAGAAGAACAACAACAATTAGGGTTAAGGGTGAGAGCACTTTGCTCTCTCTCTCTCTCTCTCTCTCTCTCTCTCTCTATCTATCTATCTAAAGCCATCTGATACACCTATCCATCTGTAACAAACATCCCTTGTATGTATGTTACGATGCATTTCGTACAAGATTAACAATTATTAAAAACAAAGAATTCATATTGAACGTAAAACCATATGTCACGAATAGCAATGTTTGAACTTTTTACAAATCAAAACCAAGTAATTTGGAGTTCTACATAATCACCAGGTAGCCAAAAGTGGTTTCCAACAAAACATTAACAAATAAGTGTAAAATAGACAGGTTTCTATCAAGTTATAATATTTACTCGGTGTGTGATTATGTAGAAACCTATGTATTTTGCCTAGTGTACATAATGCGCTGAATTCCCATCTCGTATGACTAAGTATAGTTAGCAGCATTATCACGACTAGTTAATAATTAGGTCTTGTAAATTCTCTAGCGCTTATCATACATATCATATTAGCATTTATTGGGCCCTTATCGCATTAGTTATTTAGGAGCTAAAAGGGTGAAGAGCTTTATTTTACTAGCAAAATTCCTATGTTTTGCAAATTACATTTACACTAACCCAATTAACAAAACCATATGGATATTGTGGACTGATAGAATCTAACAAATCCGATTCTAAGCAAGATATTATGTGGAAAAAAGTGTAACACCAGAATTAACCAGAAAAAAGAAGAAGATTTAATTGCTAATGTATAATGTACATAAGACGCACACCAGGTGATACATATGTCTCAGACAATGAAGTGGCACCTGTTCGAAATTACTATTTTATATAACTTGTGAAACATGTGTTGTCATTAGTTTATGGTTTTGCTTTTCTACTATAGACCATAAATAACCAACATGTCATGAAGTGCACCAACAACCAAGTGATAGTTTAAGATAAAAAGAAAAAAAAAAACATTACACTGGTTGCGTGAGAATTTTAAGATGCCTCCTGATAGCAGATGAGAAGAAGCTTAGGTATCACCGTTGTATAAGTTGTTGCACCAAGATTCTTCATGTCAACTATAAAATGGAAAACTAAGCAACAAAGTAAGAAGTTGAAGAAGAGTATTCCAATATCTTTGTTGCACAACTAAGACAAGTATACGAATTTAGGTAAGGATATAATCTGGATACAGGGTACAAACATTATCAAATAGGAGCAATGTAGTCCCTATGTTGCATGAATATGGACACAGATTCAAAAAAATAAATAACGCTTGTTAGTTGTTACATGATAATGGTTCATTAGATGGTTACAGTAGGACAGTATAATTAATTGTTTGTTCAAGTTCAATGGTCGCAGCAGATAGATTTTTTTTTTCTTTTTCTTTCAGATAGATAGAACGCAAGAAAACTCAACCCTTCTATGATCAGTTTACTTGTTTTATGCTTGCCTCTTTTATCTCTATGTATAGGTGTACAAGTCTCAATTTTGACTGGTGTGGGTGATTGGGGAGTTCAATGGTCGCAACAGATAGAAAGAACGCAAGAAAACTCAACCCTTCTATGATCAGTTTACTTGTTGCAGTTTTATGCCTGCCTCTTTTATCTTTTAAGTATATGTGTACAAGTCTCAATTCTGACTGCAGTTTTATGCTGGCCTCTTTTAATACTGAGTAGATCATTTGTATACCTTCATATGTTACAGGCTCCAATTCAGTATCATCAGAACAAGTGTCTATTTTCTGATGATGATCACCATACACGTTTTAGGTGCGTGCTAGAAGCAGTACTTTGTGATCTAAAATAAATTCCTAAAGTACAACCAAAATGAACTATAAGGACTATAGTTTGGAAACAAAAATTGCACAAGTAACAGACGACCTAACCTTTGTGAAGAGCGACTCGATCCCTTGACAATAAGAAAGTTGGTGTAGATCAGTGATGCCTCATTAGTAATACTATGTCATCACAATCAAAATTGGTAGGAAAGCATATAATTAAGAAGTATTCAGATTTTACTCAGATGTTTCAAATATAAAAATAGGAATCATTACAATCAAAATTGAGTTCTGCATATAATTCTGAAATATTCAGATTTTACTCAGATTATTCAAATATGAAAATAGAAACCATATTGTATCCATATTTAATGTACGTACAACAAATATCTACACTGGTCAAAAATGGATACAGAGTCATATTCAGTCCTAATCAGACAATACTAGAAAATCACACAGGCTTTTCAATCTAAAAGATTGCATTGACATGAGACCTAAAAAAAAAGAGTTAGGACTGAAGTACAAACAAAAAAGAGAAAAAACATTTCGGACTAAAGTACAACAAAAAGATATGAGACCTGAGAAAAAGAATTAACGAGAAATAAATCTAAATAGATTACATCAATCAAGATATAAATTATTACAACAAAATGATAACAAATAATTTTAAAAAATACATCGTTTATAAGAAATAAGTAATCAACCTGTATTATTTTTAATTTCTCCTTGTTTTCATACAATCTCTATTCTGACCAGATATAGAGTTTGTATGTATTCAATGATATTCTACTATAGTGTGACAATATATTTGTTGAACAAACTTCGTGAGAAGTGGAATGAACGTGATATAAAGCAATGCCACACGAGAATTAAATCACAAATGTCAGCCAATATCTATTGCCTTGTTTCCTCTTCAAAAGAAACTAAAAGTAAAATCCTAATTTCTTCTTCATCGATATCTAGATCTACGGATGGAATCGATCGAATTACAAAGAAAAATAAAATCTATGGAAAGGAGAGAAGCAAGATGATCCCTTTTCGTTCTCGTTGACGGCGAAGCAAGAGAGCTCCTCGACCTCGAGGCAGTTCTCTGCGTACTTGGAGTCGTAGATGCCTCCGAAATCTCATTTTTTTTCTCAACAGATTTTTCCTATTCCTTTGATTTCTCTCTTCCAATTTTGTGCCAATTCCGTTAGATAATTTAGCTAGCCACATTGGTTCCTTCTTTCCTAAACATATTTGTAATTTGATAGAGTTGATATATTATAAATAGTGAAACAAGCAAAAGAACAAACAGTTGGCAGGCGTATGCCAATGGTTACCTGTATCCTGGGAAGTCGACCATATACCAGCTCATGTTGACGAGGGAGTGGTTAATGAGCAGGGTCTTTCGGGCTTCTTGGAGGTGAGCGCGAACTCCTTCCTGTGCATGAGGGCGTTGATGATGGAGGACTTGCCGACGTTGGACCTTTCGAGGATGGCGAACTCCGGACGGATGTCCCTCCGCCAGACGCAGGCATGCGAGGCTGCTCTTGATGAACTCACCTGCTTGATGTGGCCGTAGATTTTGGGTTGTAGGTCTATCAAATTGTTAGTTGAGACTTAGAGAGGGAAAGAAAAAACAAAAGGGTTTCAATTTGGGGTGAAATAATTGGGCGACAAACAAAAGTAAAATTTGCTATATTTTTAGAGCATTTACCGTGTAGGTCTTTGATGTTAGAATTTTATGACGCACAAATTTGCCATGAATATTATGGCACACAAAATATTTTTTTGAATATTACGGCTCGTATATGCACATCGTGCGTCGTGATAAACTCGACACGTCTAGGGTTTCGGTTTGGACCGAAATCGAACCTAAGCGAACCAAATAAGAGATTCGGTTGGGTTTGAAAAAAAATCGATTTGGTTTCGATTTTCAAAATATTAAAATTCCATATTCGTTTTGGGTTTCGATTTCGGTGAAAAACCAAAAACCGAATAAGACTTATGCAATTACGTAAATACTCTCAATTTTATAGATATTTTGTGACTAAAAATGTGTATATTTCAAAAATAATAATTCTATGTATATGTTTTGAAGTCCAGCTTTGATAACAACAAGTCAAACTTTGGACAAACTTTGAAATACAACAAATATGTCTATAAAAATTATAATTTTTTATATAATTAAACCATGATCCCAATCTTGGATCCGGCCCATTAAGAATATAAATATTCCAACCAAACAAATCGTATTGATTATTCGGTTTGGTTCCGATTTTAGCTAATTTTGATTCAGTTTCGATTTTTGATTTATAGAATTCCATTTTATTCGATTTTGACTATTTATGTTCGGTTGAAACCGAATAAACCGAATGCTCACCCCTAGACATGTCTGGCTTATTCACAACGTGCTCTAAAATGTTTGTCGTAGAATCATTATTCACGATGTAGCACGTCTTAATTTTAACTTCGTAATAAGTTATTTTTCTTGTAGTGATAGTTTTGTTTTTAATCCTCACCTTTACAAAGAAAGAGAAGAACATAGAAGAGTCCTCTTAATATGCCGACGAGGTTTCGAGAATTGTGGGAGAAGATGCACGATGTTTCTTGCTGCTTTGGATTGTGGGAGAGAACTCTACGATGACTAGGTTTTGACGATTTGGCCTATCAAATATAGTTTTTTGTGTTTTATATTTTTCTTTTATGTTTCAGTTTATATAATTTGGGCTAGATTTACTTTTGGAATAATATATTTTAACCTTAGGCCACCAATTTATTTTATTTCTTCCTAAAGGATTTTTGGTTATCGTAAATTTTGTCTCTAAATATGTTGCGACTAAATAATAGTCGTCTAAGAAATATTCATCATCGCCTAAAATTTGGTGAAAAATTTAGTATTCCTGCTCGACTTTAGGAGAGATCTTTTTATAATCATCATAGATTTTTTTGGCGAACAACTTATTGGTCAGCCTAAGCTAATTATTAGTTGTCAGAGAGTTCATAATTTTTTTTGCCAATCTGGAGCACTTTAGACGACAACTGTATATTTTACTTGCTAAAAATCAGTTTGGGAGACTAAATTTCTTTGGTCGTCCAAGATTTTGTGGCAAAAAATTGTCACCTAAATTAAAAAAAGAAATCATATATTATGTACTCGATTTTTTGTTTTCCCTTTTTAAGTTTTAGTTTAAAAGGAATATATATTAGGGTTGGCGGGGACTAATTTTCATCTATCACCCAAACTTAATTTTGGTGGAAAATTTACTATTCCTCCTATTTTAGGCGAGAACAATTTTTTAGTCATTTTAAATTTAGTATCCCCCTACTTTAGGCGAGAAACAATTACTTTAGACGAGAATATTTTTTTAGTCGTCTTAAATTTAATATTCCCCTCTACTTTAGATGAGAATATTTTTTAGTCGTCTTAAATTTATCATTCTATCTACTTTAGGCGAGAAACTACTACTTTAGGCGGGAATATTTTGTTTAGTCGTATTAAATTTAGTATTTTCCTCTGCTTTAGACGAAAATATTTTTTCTAGTCGTCTTAGTTTTTTCTTGCAATGAATTTTTTGGTCGCCCAAACTATTAATAGTCGCTAAAGAGTTTACCATTATTGTTATAAATTCGGAGGACTTTAGACGACAAGAATAACTTTTTAGTCACTAAAGATTAGTTTGGGCGACTAAATTTTTTTTGGTCGTCCCAGATTGTGAAACCCATATTTTTTTGTAATTAATTAATAATAGTATTTTAGTATTAATTTTAGTAAATCTATTATTATTATTATTATTATTATTATTATTATTATTATTATTATTATTATATATTTTTGAGTGCAAATTATTTCAAAATTAACAACATGGCTTTTTGAGTTGAACCCAGACCCGAGTCCGAACCCAGACCGAGGCCTGAGCCCGAACCCAAACCCATATCTCATTTCTTTCCCATTTCAAAATCTGATTTGGCTTGGTTATTACTATTAAAAAAAAGATTAATTAAATATTATTAGCTGGTCCCGTAGGACCAGCACCCCTTTCAACCCCTTACACGATCAATGGACAACCCCATTCTTTCCTCTCCCCAAACTACTCTTCTCCACACGTTCTATTACTTCTCCCTCATTTTACTCCCCACAGCACACACCACATCCACCACCTCTCCTTTAATAACTCACCCACAACTCATTTCTCCTCTCATTCTTCACAGAGAAAAACTCACTCACTCACAGAGAACACTATAACCCATCTCTCACTCTCTAACTCTCTACTCTTCATCTCAAACCCCCTCACCAACTCCCTCGCCCCTAACCCGTGCCCTAGCTGCGGCCACCCGTGCCTCGTCCGGCGACCCTCTGTCCGGCCGACCGTCGCGCCCGCCCTAGCGGAGCACGCCCCTCTCCCCGAAGCTCGGTGCCCCTCTTCCCGAGCCCGCGCTGCGCCCCGCCGGTCGCCTCCCCTGGCCCTGCGCCCCTCGCCGGCGCGAGCCCTAGCTCCGGCCGAGCTCCCCGTGCGCCGTCGACCCCTCTCCCGTGCGTGCCCTTCCCGGGGACCCTCGGCGCCACCGCAGCCCGGCCCCGAGCTCCTATCCGCCGACCCCGCTGGACCCAGCCCTCGTGGCTCCCCGGCACTGCCTCGCTTCGAGCCGGCCTCCGTTGACATCACCCCCTCTCCTTGCCCCGGAGCCGTCGACTGCGGCCCTGGTGATACCGTGTTCGGTCGGGCCTCCTCCGACCGGGGTTTTTCCGATCAGTTTTCCTTGCGGATCCCGCTGTCCAGCGTTGTACGCGATCCCGTTCACCTGATCCAGCGCTGCCCGAGTTTTGCAGCACTCTGTTCCGAACCGATTCTCACTGTCCGCGGAATTTATTCTTTCTTTATAAATCATCTGAGAGCTCTAGCCGAGCAACCTGAGGTATAACCCCTGTCCCGCTCATTTTTACTTTAGTCAATGATGAAAATGGTCCCCGGTTCCCTTTGGGAATTCGGTATTAGCGACGTCTTAATTTTTGGGACTTTCGGAAAAGTCCCGTGGATTATTTTGCATTCCCGAAATATTTCGGGAATGGTTTTTGGTATGTTTTAGTTTCTGGAAATTTTCGGGAACGTTCTGTGACTTGTGGATTTGGAATCGGACTTCCGAAATCATTTTGGGTCGTCCTGATTATTCTGTGGATTGTTGTGGATATTTTTATATATATAAAATGCGGGTTTTTCCCTAGTTTGGGACTTACAGGAATTATCGACGCCATTTTCTCAGTTTTTGGGTTGACCAAAAACAGAGGAGATGCTGCCCGATTTTTCCGTAAATCCTGAATTATTTTCAAAATGAATTTAAAAATGAATTTCGAAATTTATTTGATATTTATTTTTGGGTGACGACCGTACCGGTCAATGGACCCGACTAAGTGCAAACGATACCGGCCCCGTCCGGACGTTGAGGCAATTAGCTAGATGAGGATCGGACAATTATCTGAGACTTATGATTTATCATTATTTTATTATTTATTTCTGTTTACATTTATTTAATATTTTCAGTTAGGACTAACGACAGTTTATTTTTATTTCAATTTATGTAAATAAATTATAATTGACATAAGCCCAGCTGGCTGGTCTGTGACTGTAATAGCTTAGATTCCTTGCCTTTCTGGTTTTACGAGTTTTTAATGTTTAACGATTAAAATAATTATAAAATTAATTAATATTTTCTCACTTAAAATTTACCAGTTTATTAATAAATAAAAGTCACGTATTTCTCACTAAAATCAGAAAATTAGTTTTATAGTATATTTCATAAAAATTACCAAGTTTTCATAAATAACCTGGCAGCGACGTTGTTTTCCCAAATTCAAAGTTAAATAATCGTTTTCCCTCGTATTAAATCAACGCATTTAATAATCGTGTTTTTCTGTGTTTGGTTAATTAAATAACTAAAATTGGACTAGGACGCAAATAGAGATTACAACTAGCATAGCTAAGTTGGTTAACCTGAAAGCTGAGTCTATCTCTCGAATGTAGGAATTCGAGGACAACTCTAAACTTCCCGTCTCGGAGTCGTCCACCTCTCCAATCATTTTTCTGAGGCAAGTATAGTTTATGTTAGTTTACAGTTATTTATTTAATCGTTTTACTGCATGTCTAAACCACGACTCAAACACGAAACTCTCACCGAGAGTACTGTACTGTAACTACTGGGGACTGGGGAATAGCGTAATGATTATGACCACTACTGTAACAAAACCCATTATCCCTCCTGTAACAAACCCAAGCCGATCATATGTCATTACCTGTTCAAATCACTGTTTTATACTGTAACAAACCTGTTTTAAAACTGTTTAGAACTGTATGATTCTATTTCTTATTTAACTGCTTAATTAGCATGAATTGTACTTTGCTCCCTCCTGACTGGAGATATATTTTTAGGCGATGTTGAGGATGCTGAGCTGTGTTACAACAGCTATTACGACCCTGAGTTGTACCCCGTTGTGCTGCCAAAGTCCCCGCAGGAGGACGATAGAACTGAGGCTGATAGATAGATTTTCCATTCTGCATTGTTTCTTTTGTTTCAAAATTTTGTATTTCCCTTCAGAACAATTTTTATTTTATTTAAATTTCAGTTTAATAAAGTTTAATTCCGAAGTTGAGTTGTGACAAATTATAGTGTTGTTGTATGGTTACCTGCTACTGAACAGCTTACTGCCGCCGTCTCAATAACGGTGCAGGCTGGGCATGATCCAACTAGACCCAGAATATTGGGATCGGGTCGTGACATGTTTTCAGTGGTGGCCCATGCAGGTCCCATTACAACAACTTAGGAAAACATACCTAGAAACAATTAGAACACTAGAACATTGATTTGTCACAACATAGGTCCGAATTATATATATAAATAAATATTTTTGTTTGATTATAGACTGGTAGGCTACCTTGCTTATGTGTGCATCCTAAACCTTCCAGAGAATGACCATTGACAAGACCAATCCTGCTGGCGATGAGGTGTCATCTCCGGATCATACCCCATCTTCTCAACCAAGTCCAGAGTCTTTTTCCTCGCGACTGTTTGACCGTCCCCATAATACATCCAGTGAAGTTTTTACTACACTGGCGATTCCTACCTCTTCTCAAACTGAGTTGCATTTCCTTGGTGGAGTACCCATTTCTGTTGCTCCACCAGTACCAGCAAATACCTCCCAAATGGTTGTCCTATTTCAAGAAATCTTGGAGTTCCAAAAAGCTCAAGATGAAGCCCAGCAGGAACAGATGAATATCACGAGAGAAGACATAAAGAATGTCAATGATGTAGCCTTAGCTATCTTAAACCAAGTTGGAGCAGAACCGTCCTAGGAGGGATACCCCTGAATCTAGAAGATATTTGAGCCCTTTCCGGCAGTCTTGTCGTAAGAGGCTATTGGCTTGTGACTACTGCAAGAGGTCTGGTCATCAGGCCGTTAGTTGCCGCAAGAGATTGGGACAATGTTTGGCATGTGGATCCGCTGAACATCGGGTAAAGAACTGCCTCTTATCTCCCTATTATACCAGAGCACATATCCCAGCAACACCTGTTAGGCCACAACCTAGGGACTCTCTTCCTATCGAGCAGACCTTGTCTCCTACACCCACTGCAGAAAGGCATGATACAGACTCGAGGATCATAGGAGAAGACGAAGCAGTTGGAGACTGCTCGTACAAGATCCAGAGCCATGAAGATTAATACCTAGGACTGCTGAATAGCATTATCTATTTTTGGAAGTTGTAACAGGATGTCCTTAGATCAATCATAAGAGTTTTTGCTGTAATTCTCCACATGAATAAATTCTTAGTTACACCTTTATGGCAGATGTTTTCCCTGATAGTCTTTCCAGATTACACCTAGACATAGAATTCATCATTGACCTAGTCCCCGGCTTTTTCCTATTTCTAAAGGATGTTACAGAGTCAACCCGAAGGAGGCCAAGAAGATGAAAGACCAGATCAATGAAGGCTTTAGGATTTATTCAGGATGAAACTTCACCTTAAGGAACACCTATCTTGTTTGTGCCCAAGAAGGATGGAACAACGGATGTGCATCGATTACCAGACACTAAAGAACAAGTACCCTCTGCCCGGATCGAGGATCTATTTGATCTGTTTTGTGTGGAGTTAGGGTGTTTCGAAGTTTGACTTAAGATCTGACTACCATCAAATCAAAGTCAGGAAGGAGGACATTTCCAAGACGGCGTTCAAACACCAAGTATGGGTAGTTTCTTTGGTTATGACGTTGGACTGACAAATGCTCCTGCTGTGTTCATGAATCTCATGAACAGAGTTTTCATGAGTATTTGAATCAGTTTATCTTCTCCATAGATAACATTTTGATATATTCGAAGACTGAAGAAGAGCATGAAGAATATCTGAGGAAAGTTCTGGAAACTTTGAAGAAAAAGAAGTTTTATGATAAGTTATCTGAACGTAGATTTTCTTTGACAAGGTGGATTTTTGGCCATGTTGTCAAGAGAAGAAATTTCGATGGAAGATAGCTGCTGTTGAAAAGTGGTATACCCCAAGTTCAATTCGGAAGTTTCTTGAACTTGGCTGGCTACTATCAGAAGTTCGTGAAGGATTTCGCCAAGATTGCTGAGCCGATGGCGAAGCTCACTTGGAAGAATGAAGAGTTCATCTGGACGAAAAATTGCCAGGCGGCATTGAGGAGCTGAAGAAGAGACTTACCACTACACCAATCCTTGCGCTACCCACAGGAACCGGTGGTTTCTCAATTTACAGTAATGCCTCTGGTAAAGGACTGGGTGCGTTCTTCAACAACATGGAAAAGTAATTGCTTACACATCTAGGCAACTACAGACTCATGAGAAGAATTATCCCACACCTAATTTGGAATTTGCTGCAATTATCTTTACTTTGAAGCTATGGAAGCATGATTTTTATGGAAAGAGAGTAAAAATATATACGGACTACAAAAGTCTGAAATACGTCTTCACTCAGAAAGAGCTGAATGTTAGACAAAGAAGATGGCTGAAGCTGATGAAGGATTTCAACATCGACCCGCTATACCACCCGGGTAGGGCTAATGTGATCGTTGATACACTTAGTCGATACCCAGTGGCGATGTTCTTAACCAAGAAGTGGCACCTACTAGAAGATGTCGAGAAGCTTGGACTGGAGGTTATACTACCTGGAGATAGAAGGACGGAGCTGGATGCTGATTCAGTATTGATGAAGTTCGAGGCTGATGGACAAAATCAAGAGAACGTAGTTTCAAAATGAGGCACTTTGCAGGCTTAGAGATCAAGTGTTGGCAGAAACACTTGAGGGTTTCTAAATTGATCAGCAGCGGAACTCTGAAGAATGGTACGAGACTTTGCGTATCGGTTGAAAAACGGAGGAACGAGTTGATGAAAGAAATACACCAGTCGCAGTATTCCTTATATTCATGAGCTAATAAGATGTATCGGAATATGCCTCCATTGATTGGTGCTATAGAATGAAGAAGGACAATTCCAGGTATGAGATTAGATGTGAATTTGTCAACATGAGGAATTTATCAAGAGAACAACAAGTTTGTTGGAGCCACTGGACAATTCGGAGTGGAAGTAGAAGCATATAACAATGAACTTTGAGTAAGGATTGCCTTGTTCCCAAGGAAGGAAGGGCACCAATTAGATTATAGTGGACCGACTAACTAAGTCAGCACACTTTATTCCCTTCAAGGTTAGTTTATTCATCGAGAAGTTGGCAGCATTGTACGAGTGGCGCCCCTACCAGATTTATGGAGTACAAATCGGCAGAAAATCAAAGAAGATAATCCAGACGCATGAAGATATGTTAGATCTTGTGTTTTGGGAAATTGGAGGGTCATGGAGAAGATCATTTAAAATTGGTAGAGTTTCCTTACAACAACTACCAGGTTAGCATCGTCAATCAGTGGAGTTTGAAGAAGGAGATAGCGTCTTTTGTGAAGATTTTCTCCTACCAGAGGAACGATCAGTGTTAGCAGAGCAGAAAAGTTGAGCCAGCTCCGACGCTATATTCCGGATCCGAGTCCCATATTGGATAATTCAGAGCTGAAGATTGGACTCAACCTTTCAGTGCCAGAGAAACCAGTTGCAAGCTTAGTCAGAGGTGAGAAGAAGATCAGAATTTGAGCCATCATTTAAACTCCTACTTCTTATCTTTTCGTTCTAAACTTGACTGATGCTGCTAAGTCAGCCTAGTTTTGCAAGCTATCTCTTTATCAAGCTTGATCATGACAGTATTTTATTGGGTGCACCCACTAATATATTGTCTAATCAGGACCGGTGCATGATGGTCTGATCAACCTCGTGTACTTTGGTTCGCTTTTGTATTTTTCTACATGGATGATTTCATAAACCGTCTCATCTACGACTGCCTTGGAAATTCTTCATGTTGGACCTGAGTTACGAGTGTAGTACCTGTACCTGTCTGATTCTCCTATCCTGCCTTTAATTTCGAGGACGAAATTTTCTAAGGAGGGAAGATTGTGAAACCCATATTTTTTTTGTAATTAATTAATAATAGTGTTTTAGTATTAATTTTAGTAAATCTATTATTATTATTATTATTATTATTATTATTATTATATATTTTTGAGTGCAAATTATTTCAAAATTAACAACATGGCTTTTTGAGTTGAACCCAGACCCGAGTCCGAACCCAGACCCAGGCCTGAGCCCGAACCCAAACCCATATCTCATTTCTTTCCCATTTCAAAATCTGATTTGGCTTGGTTATTACTATTAAAAAAAAGATTAATTAAATATTCTTAGCTGGTCCCGTAGGACCAGCACCCCTCTCAACCCCTTACACGATCAATGGACAACCCCATTCTTTCATCTCCCCAAACTACTCTTCTCCACACGTTCTATTACTTTCCCCTTATTTTACTCTGCACAGCACACACCACGTCCACCACCTCTCCTTTAATAACTCACCCACAACTCATTTCTCCTCTCATTCTTCACAGAGAAAAACTCACTCACTCACAGAGAACACTATAACCCATCTCTCACTCTCTAACTCTCTACTCTTCATCTCAAACCCCCTCACCAACTCCCTCGCCCCTAACCCGTGCCCTAGCCGCGGCCACCCGCGCCTCGTCCGGCGACCCCCTGTCCGGCCGACCGCCGCGCCCGCCCTAGCGGAGCGCGCCCCTCTCCCCGAAGCTCGGTGCCCCTCTTCCCGAGCCCGCGCTGCGCCCCGCCGGTCGCCTCCCCTGGCCCTGCGCCCCTCGTCGGCGCGTGCCCTAGCTCCGGCTGAGCTCCCCGTGCGCCGTCGACCCCTCTCCCGTGCGTGCCCTTCCCGGGGACCCTCGGCGCCACCGCAGCCCGGCCCCGAACTCCTGTCCGCCGACCCCGCTGGACCCAGCCCTCGTGGCTCCCCGGCACTGCCTCGTTCCGAGCCGGCCTCCGTTGACATCACCCCCTCTCCTTGCCCCGGAGCCGTCGACTGCAGCCCTGGTGATACCGTGTTCGGTCGGGCCTCCTCCGACCGGGGTTTTTTCGATCAGTTTCCCTTACGGATCCCGCTGTCCAGCGTCGTACGCGATCCCGTTCACCTGATCCAGCGCTGCCCGAGTTTCGCAGCACTCTGTTCCGAACCGATTCTCACTGTCCACAGAATTTATTCTTTCTTTATAAATCATCTGAGAGCTCTAGCCGAGCAACCTGAGGTATAACCCCTGTCCCGCTCATTTTTACTTTAGTCAATGATGAAAATGGTCCCCGGTTCCCTTTGGGAATTCGGTATTAGCGACGTCTTAATTTTCGGGACTTTCGGAAAAGTCCCATGGATTATTTTGCATTCCCGAAATATTTCGGGAATAGTTTTTGGTATGTTTTAGTTTCTGGAAATTTTCGGGAACGTTCTGTGACTTGTGGATTTAGAATCGGACTTCCGAAATTATTTTGGGTCGTCCTGATTATTCTGTGGATTGTTGTGGATATTTTTATATATATAAAATGCGGGTTTTTCCCTGGTTTGGGACTTGCAGGAATTATCGGCGCCATTTTCCCAGTTTTTGGGTTGACCAAAAACAGAGGAGATGCTACCCGATTTTTCCGTAAATCGTGAATTATTTTCAAAATGAATTTAAAAATGAATTTCGGAATTTATTTGATATTTATTTTTGGGTGACGACCGTACCGGTCAATGGACCCGGCTAAGTGCAAACGATACCGGCCCCGCCCGGACGTCGAGGCAATTAGCCAGATGAGGATCGGACCATTATCTGAGACTTATGATTTATCATTATTTTATTATTTATTTCTGTTTGCATTTATTTAATATTTTCAGTTAGGACTAACGGCAGTTTATTCTGATTTCAATTTATGTAAATAAATTGTAATGGGCATAAGCCCAGCTGGCTGGTCTGTAACTGTAATAGCTTAGATTCCTTGCCTTTCTGGTTTTACGAGTTTTTAATGTTTAACGATTAAAATGATTATAAAATTAATTAATATTTTCTCACTTAGAATTTACCAGTTTATTAATAAATAAAAGTCACGTATTTCTCACTAAAATCAGAAAATTAGTTTTATAGTATATTTCATAAATATTACCAAGTTTTCATAAATAACCTGGCAGCGACGTTGTTTTCCCAAATTCAAAGTTAAATAATCATTTTCCCTCGTATTAAATCAACGCACTTAATAACCGTATTTTTCTGTGTTTGGTTAATTAAATAACTAAAATTGGACTAGGACGCAAATAGAGATTACAACTAGCATAGCTAAGTTGGTTAACCTGAAAGCTGAGTCTATCTCTCGAATGTAGGAATTCGAGGACAACTCTACACTTCCCTTCTCGGAGTCGTCCACCTCTCCAGTCATTTTCCTGAGGCAAGTATAGTTTATGTTAGTTTACAGTTATTTATTTAATCGTTTTACTGCATGTCTAAACCACGACTCAAACACGAAACTCTCACCGAGAGTACTGTACTGTAACTACTGGGGACTGGGGAATAGCGTAATGATTATGACCACTACTGTAACAAAACCCATTATCCCTCCTGTAATAAACCCAAGCCGGTCATATGTCATTACCTGTTCAAATCACTGTTTTCTACTGTAACAAACCTGTTTTAAAACTGTTTAGAACTACATGATTCTATTTCTTATTTAACTGTTTAATTAGCATGAATTGTACTTTGCTCCCTCCTGACTGGAGATATATTTTTAGGCGATGTTGAGGATGCTGAGCTGTGTTACAACAGCAATTACGACCCTGAGTTGTACCCCGTTGTGCTGCCAAAGTCCCCGCAGGAGGACGATGGAACTGAGGCTGATAGATAGATTTTCCATTCTGCATTGTTTCTTTTGTTTCAAAATTTTGTATTTCCCTTCAGAATAATTTTCATTGTATTTAAATTTCAGTTTAATAAAGTTTAATTCCGAAGTTGAGTTGTGACAAATTATAGTGTTGTTGTATGGTTACCTGCTACTGAACAGCTTACTGTCGCCGTCTCAACAACGGTGCAAGCTGGGCATGATCCGACTAGACCCAGAATATTGGAATCGGGTCGTGACATGTTTTCAGTGGTGGCCCATGCAGGTCCCATTACAACAACTTAGGAAAACATACCTAGAAATAATTAGAACACTAGAACATTGATTTGTCACAACATAGGTCCGAATTATATATATAAATAAATATTTTTGTTTGATTATAGACTGGTAGGCTACCTTACTTATGTGTGCATCCTAAACCTTCCAGAGAATGACCATTGACAAGACCAATCCTGCTGGCGATGAGGTGTCATCTCCGGATCATACCCCATCTTCTCAACCAAATCCAGAGTCTTTTCCCTCGCGGCTGTTTGACCGTCCCCATAATACATCCAGTGAAGTTTTTACTACACTGGCGATTCCTACCTCTTCTCAAACTGAGTTGCATTTCCTTGGTGGAGTACCCATTTCTGTTGCTCCACCAGTACCAGCAAACACCTCCCAAATGGTTGTCCTATTTCAAGAAATCTTGGAGTTCCAGAAAGCTCAAGATGAAGCCCAGCAGGAACAGATGAATATCACGAGAGAAGACATGAAGAATGTCAATGATGTAGCCTTAGCTATCTTAAACCAAGTTGGAGCGGAACCTCGTCCTAGGAGGGATACCCCTGAATCTAGAAGATATTTGAGCCCTTTCCGGCAGTCTTGTCGTAAGAGGCTATTGGCTTGTGACTACTGCAAGAGGTCTGGTCATCAGGCCGTTAGTTGCCGCAAGAGATTGGAACAATGTTTGGCATGTGGATCCGCTGAACATCGGGTAAAGAACTGCCTCTTATCTCCCTATTATACCAGAGCACATATTCCAGCAACACCTGTTAGGCCACAACCTAGGGACTCTCTTCCTATCGAGCAGACCTTGTCTCCTACACCCACTGCAGAAAAGCATGATACAGACTCGAGAATCATAGGAGAAGACGAAGCAGTTGGAGACTGCTCGTACAAGATCCAGAGCCATGAAGATTAATACCTAGGACTGCTGAATAGCATTATCTATTTTTGGAAGTTGTAACAGGATGTCCTTAGATCAATCATAAGAGTTTTTGCTATAATTCTCCACATGAATAAATTCTTAGTTACACCTTTATGGCAGATGTTTTCCCTGATAGTCTTCCTGGATTACACCTAGACATAGAATTCATCATTGACCTAGTCCCCGGCTTTTCCCTATTTCTAAAGGATGTTACAGAGTCAACCCGAAGGAGGCCAAGAAGATGAAAGACCAGATCAATGAAGGCTTTAGGATTTATTCAGGATGAAACTTCACCTTAAGGAACACCTATCTTGTTTGTGCCCAAGAAGGATGGAACAACGGATGTGCATCGATTACCAGACACTAAAGAACAAGTACCCTCTGCCCAGATCGAGGATCTATTTGATCTGTTTTGTGTGGAGTTAGGGTGTTTCGAAGTTTGACTTAAGATCTGACTACCATCAAATCAAAGTCAGGAAGGAGGACATTTCCAAGACGGCGTTCAAACACCAAGTATGGGTAGTTTCTTTGGTTATGACGTTGGACTGACAAATGCTCCTGCTGTGTTCATGAATCTCATGAACAGAGTTTTCATGAGTATTTGAATCAGTTTATCTTCTCCATAGATAACATTTTGATATATTCGAAGACTGAAGAAGAGCATGAAGAATATCTGAGGAAAGTTCTGGAAACTTTGAAGAAAAAGAAGTTTTATGGTAAGTTATCTGAACGTGGGTTTTCTTTGACAAGGTGGATTTTTGGCCATGTTGTCAAGAGAAGAAATTTCGATGGAAGATAGTTGCTGTTGAAAAGTGGTATACCCCAAGTTCAATTCGGAAGTTTCTTGAACTTGGCTGGCTACTATCAGAAGTTCGTGAAGGATTTCGCCAAGATTGCTGAGCCGATGGCGAAGCTCACTTGGAAGAATGAAGAGTTCATCTGGACGAAAGATTGCCAGACGGCATTGAGGAGCTGAAGAAGAGACTTACCACTACACCAATCCTTGCGCTACCCACAGGAACCGGTGGTTTCTCAATTTACAGTAATGCCTCTGGAAAAGGACTGGGTGCGTTCTTCAACAACATGGAAAAGTAATTGCTTACACATCTAGGCAACTACAGACTCATGAGAAGAATTATCCCACACCTAATTTGGAATTTGCTGCAATTATCTTTACTTTAAAGCTATGGAAGCATGATTTTTATGGAAAGGGAGTGAAAATATATACGGACTACAAAAGTCTGAAATACGTCTTCACTCAGAAAGAGCTGAATGTTAGACAAAGAAGATGGCTGAAGCTGATGAAGGATTTCAACATCGACCCGCTATACCACCCGGGTAGGGCTAATGTGATCGTTGATACACTTAGTCGATACCCAGTGGCGATGTTCTTAACCAAGGAGTGGCACCTACTAGAAGATGTCGAGAAGCTTGGACTGGAGGTTATACTACCTGGAGATAGAAGGACGGAGCTGGATGCTGATTCAGTATTGATGAAGTTCGATGCTGATGGACAAAATCAAGAGAACGTAGTTTCAAAACGAGGCACTTTGCAGGCTTAGAGATCAAGTGTTGGCAGGAACACTTGAGGGTTTCTAAATTGATCAGCAGCGGAACTCTGAAGAATGGTACAAGACTTTGCGTATCGGTTGACAAACGGAGGAACGAGTTGATGAAAGAAATATTCCAGTCGCAGTATTCCTTATATTCATGAGCTAATAAGATGTATCGGAATATGCCTCCATTGATTGGTGCTATGGAATGAAGAAGGACAATTCCAGGTATGGGATTAGATGTGAATTTGTCAACATGAGGAATTTAGCAAGAGAACAACAAGTTTGTTGGAGCCACTGGATAATTCGGAGTGGAAGTAGAAGCATATAACAATGAACTTTGAGTAAGGATTGCCTTGTTCCCAAGGAGGGAAGGGCACCAATTAGATTATAGTGGACCGACTGACTAAGTCAGCACACTTTATTCCCTTCAAGGTTAGTTTATTCATCGAGAAGTTGGCAGCATTGTGCGAGTGGCACCCCTACCAGATTTATGGAGTACAAACCGACGGAAAATCAAAGAAGATAATCCAGACGCATGAAGATATGTTAGATCTTGTGTTTTGGAAAATTGGAGGGTCATGGAGAAGATCATTTAAAATTGGTAGAGTTTCCTTACAACAACTACCAGGTTAGCATCGTCAATCAGTAGAGTTTGAAGAAGGAGATAGCGTCTTTTGTGAAGATTTTCTCCTACCAGAGGAACGATCAGTGTTAGCAGAGCAGAAAAGTTGAGCCAGCTCCGACGCTATATTCCGGATCCGAGTCCCATATTGGATAATTCAGAGCTGAAGATTGGACTCAACCTTTCAGTGCCAGAGAAACCAGTTGCAAGCGTAGTCAGAGGTAAGAAAAAGATCAGAATTTGAGCCATCATTTAAACTCCTACTTTTTATCTTTTCGTTCTAAACTTGACTGATGCTGCTAAGTCAGCCTAGTTTTGCAAGCTATCTCTTTATCAAGCTTGATCATGACAGTATTTTATTGGTTGCACCCACTAATATATTGTCTAATCAGGACCGGTGCATGATGGTCTGATCAACCTCGTGTACTTTCGTTCGCTTTTGTATTTTTCTACATGGATGATATCATAAACCGTCTCATCCACGACTGCCTTGGAAATTCTTCATGTTGGACCTGAGTTACGAGTGTAGTACCTGTACCTGTCTGATTCTCCTACCCTGCCTTTAATTTCGAGGACGAAATTTTCTAAGGAGGGAAGATTGTGAAACCCATATTTTTTTTGTAATTAATTAATAATAGTGTTTTAGTATTAATTTTAGTAAATCTATTATTATTATTATTATTATTATTATTATATATTTTTGAGTGCAAATTATTTCAAAATTAACAACATGGCTTTTTGAGTTGAACCCAGACCCGAGTCCGAACCCAGACCCAGGCCTGAGCCCGAACCCAAACCCATATCTCATTTCTTTCCCATTTCAAAATCTGATTTGGCTTGGTTATTACTATTAAAAAAAGATTAATTAAATATTCTTAGCTGGTCCCGTAGGACCAGCACCCCTCTCAACCCCTTACACGATCAACGGACAACCCCATTCTTTTCTCTCCCCAAACTACTCTTCTCCACACGTTCTATTACTTCCCCCTTATTTTACTCTCCACAGCACACACCACATCCACCACCTCTCCTTTAATAACTCACCCACAACTCATTTCTCCTCTCATTCTTCACAGAGAAAAACTCACTCACTCACAGAGAACACTATAACCCATCTCTCACTCTCTAACTCTCTACTCTTCATCTCAAACCCCCTCACCAACTCCCTCGCCCCTAACCCGTGCCCTAGCCGCGGCCACCCGCGCCTCGTCCGGCGACCCCCTGTCTGGCCGACCGCCGCGCCCGCCCTAGCGGAGCGCGCCCCTCTCCCCGAAGCTCGGTGCCCCTCTTCCCGAGCCAGCGCTGCGCCCCGTCGGTCGCCTCCCCTGGCCCTGCGCTCCTCGCCGGCGCGTGCCCTAGCTCCGGCCGAGCTCCCCGTGCGCCGTCGACCCCTCTTCCGTGCGTGCCCTTCCCGGGGACCCTCGGCGCCACCGCAGCCTGGCCCCGAACTCCTGTCCGCCGACCCCGCTGGACCCAGCCCTCGTGGCTCCCCGGCACTGCCTCGCTCTGAGCCGGCCTCCGTTGACATCACCCCCTCTCCTTGCCCCGGAGCCGTCGACTGCGGCCCTGGTGATACCGTGTTCGGTCGGGCCTCCTCCGACCGGGGTTTTTCCGATCAGTTTCCCTTGCGGATCCCGCTGTCCAGCATCGTACGCGATCCCGTTCACCTGATCTAGCGCTGCCCGAGTTTCGTAGCACTCTGTTCCGAACCGATTCTCACTGTCCGCGAAATTTATTCTTTCTTTATAAATCATCTGAGAGCTCTAGCCGAGCAACCTGAGGTATAACTCCTGTCCCACTCATTTTTACTTTAGTCAATGATGAAAATGGTCCCCGGTTCCCTTTGGAAATTCGGTATTAGCGATGTCTTAATTTTCGGGACTTTCGAAAAAGTCCCGTGGATTATTTTACATTCCCGAAATATTTCGGGAATGGTTTTTGGTATGTTTTAGTTTCTGGAAATTTTCGGGAACGTTCTGTGACTTGTGGATTTGGAATCGGACTTCCGAAATCATTTTGGGTCGTCCCGATTATTCTGTGGATTGTTGTGGATATTTTTATATATATAAAATGCGGGTTTTTCCCTGGTTTGGGACTTGCAGGAATTATCGGCGCCATTTTCCCAGTTTTTGGGTTGACCAAAAACAGAGGAGATGCTGCCCGATTTTTCCGTAAATCCTGAATTATTTTCAAAATGAATTTAAAAATGAATTTCGGAATTTATTTGATATTTATTTTTGGGTGACGACCGTACCGGTCAATGGACCCGGCTAAGTGCAAACGATACCGGCCCGGCCCGGACGTTGAGGCAATTAGCCAGATGAGGATCGGACCATTATCTGAGACCTATGATTTATTATTATTTTATGATTTATTTCTGTTTACATTTATTTAATATTTTCAGTTAGGACTAACGGCAGTTTATTCTGATTTCAATTTATGTAAATAAATTGTAATGGGCATAAGCCCAGCTGGCTGGTCTGTGACTGTAATAGCTTAGATTCCTTGCCTTTCTGGTTTTACGAGTTTTTAATTTTTAACGATTAAAATGATTATAAAATTAATTAATATTTTCTCACTTAGAATTTACCAGTTTATTAATAAATAAAAGTCACGTATTTCTCACTAAAATCAGAAAATTAGTTTTATAGTATATTTCATAAAAATTACCAAGTTTTCATAAATAACCTGGCAGCGACGTTGTTTTCCCAAATTCAAAGTTAAATAATCGTTTTCCCTCGTATTAAATCAACGCACTTAATAACCGTGTTTTTCTGTGTTTGGTTAATTAAATAACTAAAATTGGCCTAGGACGCAAATAGAGATTACAACTAGCATAGCTAAGTTGGTTAACCTGAAAGCTGAGTCTATCTCTCGAATGTAGGAATTCGAGGACAACTCTAAACTTCCCTTCTCGGAGTCGTCCACCTCTCCAGTCATTTTTCTGAGGCAAGTATAGTTTATGTTAGTTTACAGTTATTTATTTAATCGTTTTACTGCATGTCTAAACCACGACTCAAACACGAAACTCTCACCGAGAGTACTGTACAGGTAATAAATTTCATCCTAAATTTTTGCAGGAATAAGAGAACCGCATACCAGATGCCCCTTAATCTTTTCTTAAACTCAAAACCTAAAAATAAAAAAAACAACTCACGCGCATCCTAGACCTAAAAAAAATTAAATAAAACCAAATTTATCCGCTATCAGCCAAATTGCTGCATAAATTTGAATTAATTTTATCTTTTGCAAATTGATTTTTTTTAATAGGTGAATGTCTTTCTGTAGGGCGTTAGGAGGGAAGAATGTCTTACGGTTGGGCGGAAGGGTTACTTCGAACTAGATAAGTCCTACTGTTGGAAGGAAGGAGGGTTGTTTATTTTTTCTACAGATTTTTTCATATGAATTATTTCATACATATATATATATATAGAGAGAGAGAGAGAGAGAGAGAGAAAAGGGGGGGGGGGGGGGGGGGGGGGGGGGGATACACCCTTCCATAATGTGTTTAGAGAGCAGAATAGATATAATTATATATATATATATATATTCTGCTCTCTAAACATATTATGGAAGGGTGTATCCCCCCCCTCTCTCTCTCTCTCTCTCTCTCTATATATATATATATATATATATATATATATATATATATATATATATATATATATATATATATATATATTGAAAGAGTGTAATTGTGGCGAACGCTCCCACCGAAAATCGATCACCAGACCACTCAGACCGCATGCATCTCTCTTAACCACTAGACTAGAGGTCATTTGCCCTTTATATATATATATATATATATATATATATATATATATATATAGAGAGAGAGAGAGAGAGAGAGAGAGAGAGGATACACCCTTCCATAATGTGTTTAGAGAGCAGAATAGATATAATTAATTCCTTTTTCTTTTTCAATGACTAAGTGAGTTCTAGGGAAAATGAACTAGACTTTCAAGAAAAAACGTCCATATGTATTTCACTAAATTTCAGTAGTTTGGATAAATTTTTTTGCAAAAACAATAAATCTCAATCAATATTGTAAGAGCATCATTAATAAGGCTCATCTTAGAATCTAGATTCTAGATTCAAAATGTAGGAGCTGATTTGGATGAATAGTAAGACCCATTATAAGTTTCAATTTCTAGATTCTTAGGCCAAATCCACCCACACCCACAGGAGCTATATGTTGGGTTTGAGAATTTCAAGATTCAGGATGTAGAAAATCTTTTTGTAGAATAATAAGCCCCCATTTGGAGTCCCATTTTCTCAATTCTAGAGTTTACATTTTTTTTACCTCATTAATTTTAAACCACACATCCTTTGGGACCAAATGTTATTTTATTAATTTTTACTATTTTCCTAAAGACCCAGCCAATTATATATATATATATATAGAGAGAGAGAGAGAGAGAGAGAGAGATTTGAACTTCAAGATGTCGAAACAAGCATGAAGCGAGAGAGAGATATATTTGAACTTCAAGATGTCGAAACAAGCATGAAGCACCTACACAAGTCCTTTCTTGAGTTTCTGTTAGGGGATGTTTGGATAGATGTAACTCTTTGAAAGTGTGAAAGTGGCACTTACATCATGATGAGTTGCAGGTCACTTGCAGCATGACACTTTCCAAAATGTGTTTGGATAGAGTACTTTTTGTCTGTAGCAAGTGAAAGAAAAATGGATTTGGTGTTTGGATGATTGTTGAAAGTGGAGAGAAAAGCAGTTCAGTTATTTGGATGGTTGTTGAAAGTGAATGTTGGTAACCCATAATTAAATTAAATACTATAATTAAATGGAAAAAAAATATTAACTATCATAATTAAATTGATATCACTAATAATTAATCAATTATTTACTTTTTATTATAACTAATTAGTTAACTTAAGTAATAATAATTATTATTACTACTAATACTAATTTTTAAGTTTTAATTATTTAATTATTAAGAATGCTTAATATTAGGAATACTAATCGTCACATATTTCTTTTCCCACAGCATCTTTCTTCTCCATCCCCTCTTTTTCCCCAAAGAAAACAACATGTTCCCATTCTCTTCACCCTCCGCTCCGTCTACTCCACCTCGTCTCTGACTCCTGCGACTACGTCAAGCGCCCGCCTATGCTCCTCCTTCATCTTCTCCCCGACAATGCCGCAACAGCGGCATCACTTCCACGGCGCCTCGAACTCCAGATCTTCTTTGCCACAAGGGCTGCATGGAGGAGCACGGCGGCTCGTCGTCGGCGCTGGTGGTGGTGACTCCTCCTCTATCTCCCCTCCGATGAGGCCGCAACAGCAGTAGCGCTTCCACGGCACCTCGATGTCCAAATCTTCTTTGTCATGGGCTGCATGGAGGAGCACGGCATGTCGGCATCGGCGCTGGTGGTGGTGGTAGTGGCGGTTGCCTCATCACAGCGACATCAACAACAGTGCCGGTAGAAAAATAGCTTTAGCCCACATCCGTTCGAAAAAAATGAAAGTGAAATGGGCCAATTATGCTACCAAAAGTCATTCATTCCTTCGATTCGTTCATTCATTCATTCCGCTTCTCTGCAAAAAGGCGCGGTATTGAAGAACTTGTAATCAAAAGTTAAAGAAATTGATAGCCGCTGAGTGTTTTTTTTTTCCCTGTGAATTTAGAATGAACTTTTGCTGTTGTGATGCTCCGTATGAAAGTAGTAAGGCAGCTCCTTTTGGTCGCAATCATCTAAAAATGTTGGATCTCAGTGTTTTTTTCCCTGAAAATTTAGAACGAACTTTCGCTGTTGTGATGCTCCGTATGAAAGTACAGTAAGAAAACTCCTCTTCGTCGCAATCACCTAAAAATATTGGGTCTCCAGTCAGGAGGGAGCAAGAATATATTTCATCCACATCTAGCAATTCTAAATTAATAATAAATGTAAAGTACGAGACAGTTAAAGAAACAATTTTTTTTGTATTTAATATTAAAAGGACCAACAAGCAAGATGATGTCAATTTCCAGAATGATACATTGCTAAGCTAGTGTTTGAGTATATAACAGGACCTGTGACCGGCTGGGATAGAGGCAATATGTATACTAACGTTTTGGCCAAAACGAATAGTATACGGTACGGCTCAACCCCCTGTGTGGTAGGGGTTAGCGCGAGACGAGAAACGAACGAGATTTGGCTTTGGTCACAGACGTTATACTACTCCCCCAAGCAATCCCCAAGTCAATGAGTCAATGAGTCAATAAGTCAATCCAGCAATCCGTCAATCGATGTGGAGTCCGAGAGGGATCCACGGTGAATCAGTATCACTATACTAGATGAAATCAACTGATACATACATTTAATTATTAAAATAAAAACACAGATATGGAATAGATATGAAACTTGTCTCAGGTAGTTCCTTGATGTGGCGGCAACAAGTAGGTAATCGCTAGGGTTTTAGGGATCCGTACCTACATATTCGTAACACCAAATTTAGAAATCAGAACTACGACCTAATTCTAAGGTACAATACTAGAGGCTAAGTCTGGTAGGTTGGTGAACCTAAACAGAAACAATAATATATAAAATAAGAGTAGGTTTTATTACAAAATGCTAATTGACAAAATAGTAGTTTTGAATAAATATAGGTTTTGTAGTATTAACTAATGTTAAAGGAAATAACTTTAAAACATATTTTTAGAGATTAATGAATTTGAGGAACTTAGATTTATCAAAACTAATATTTGTTTTACTAATTTGAAAATTATTTACCGTCAATAATAATAAAACAATTTTTCTTAGAAAATACGTTTTTAATTTTTTTTCGTAATAAAAGGAAAAAAAATAACTTTTAGCTATTAAAATAGTACTTTATATATAAAATTACGATTTCTTGTCAAACTAAAAAATTTTAAAATTAATAACAAAATTTTTTCATTAAAACCATTATTTAGCGAAATAAATTATTTCTAGTGAATAAACTCATTTATGGAAATAATATTTTTTTCTGCTGTTATTCTAATTATCGAAGCATTTTAGTATAAAAATATGTTTAAGAAATATATATTTATATATAAGTTTTCTAGAGACAAAAATAATATCTTTACCATTATTACTAATAAATTCTTTTTCCGTAACTATTAATAATCCTAACCAATAATCATTAAACATTATGCCATAAAAACTAATTCTTTTTATAAAACATTTAGACAATTAATTACTTAGGATGTAATATATATAACCTTATAACAAAATTACTAATAACATTAATTAATTGGTGAATAATTAAACCAGTTGTATTATGATACAATAATTACCAATACCAATATCCACAACAAATACTACCTAAAAATATAATTCCATTCTAACCATTACTACCAAGTCCTACACAAGAATTTAATCATTATTCTACAGAACACATATATATTTCTATTGGCCAGGATGTCAAAATGGGTTCTGTGAGAAAGACAGAAGCTATTTGGGAATAGAATTTACCCACAGGTTGCACGAAGGAGTACCGAGGGGAGGCCTCGGGCTCAGAACGCACGCGAGCACGGACACGTGGGACGTGCACACGAAAAGTGCGCGTACGGGTACGCGGAACGTGCGTACTGCGTGGGAACGTGCAGACACGCAGGGGACGGAACGCGCGGAAGGCACGGTGGCTGCGGGCGCAAGGGCGCGGCCGGCCTAGGGGTTGCTGGCAGGGCGACGGACAGCCGGCGAACGGCCGACGCGGGCCAACGAAGGTGCTGGCGCAGGCAGGGAGCCGCGCGGAAGGCCGGCGGGTGCTGGCGCCGGTCGGGGACGGCAGGTACGGAGCGGCGCTGCTACGCACGAAGCACGCTGATGTGCGCGCACGGAAGGGGCGCTACTGTTGGCGTCGGAGGGCTGCCGATGGCGGCCGAGGGTGCACCGACGGTGGTCCGGTGAGATGATGGGGGTGGTGTGGGTTTTGAGAGGGAAAGAGAGTGAGAGGAGAGTGATGGTTGCTGTGTGTGGTTCTCTTTTGAATGAGAGGAATTAGATGATGGTGTTGGTAGCTTGTGAGGGAGAGAATAGTGAGGAGCTGGTGGTGGTGAGTAAATTGGGGAGAGTGGTGTACGTGGGAGAGAGCATGGGGAGAGGAATTTTAGGAGAGCTGGGAACGTGGGGTCAGGAGTGGTGAGACTTGCTTTTTTATTTTAAGGGTTTTACAAAAGTGCATACCTATCTTAATTTATAATTATACCATATAGAAACTATATTATTTTAAAGTAGTTCAATAAAGTCATATGGTAAATAAATGTTAGTTGAGGATATAATTGGTAAAGTCTTTTTTTTTTTTCCTTCTTTCCACTTTTCTTTCCATACCAAACAAAGGAAAATATATCACTTCCACTTTCCTTCCATCCTACCAAACACAAAATAAGGAAATTGTCTTTTCTTTCCATATGGATGGAAAATAAGGGCCTGTTTGCTTATGATTTATAACTCACCTTTCTGAGTTATAAATCAACCCTTCCCTCAAACAATGTTTGGATAACGCCACTCCAAACATCACATTTAAAACAAAAAATTCAAAACGTTACTTTTAAAACCTGCTTTCCGAAAACAGGAAAAACATGTTTTGTGGAAGGTGTTTTTAAAAAAATGTGGGCCCCACCCCCACCAACCCACCACCCCACAAGTCCCATCCCGCTCTCTTTCTCTCTATCGTTTTCTTCTCTTCTCCAGAGAAAAATGGACTTGGTGGCGAGCTCTTCCACGACTCGTCGAGCATGACCCACGCTGGCGGTTCCCACGACGGCGGCTGCTCCTCGCGCTCGACTCCGGAGACTGCGGTCGTTTTCGGCTGCGATGGTTGCTCCTCGTGCTCGTCGGCGGCGGCTGCGGTCGTCGTCGGCTGCGGCGGCTGCGATCGTCGACGGCTGCAGCGGTTGCTCCTCGCGTTCGGCTCTGGAGGCTGCGGTCGTCGTTGGCTGCGACGGCTGATCCTCGTGCTCATCGTCGTCGGCTGCGAAGGCTGGTCCGCACGCTCGGCTGAGGCTGTCAAGCTCCTCCTCCTCGGGCCGCCTCTAGCTCGGCCGTCTGTGCTGACATCCGCTGCAATCCAAAATTTGTCAGATCTGTGTGGACACACACAAAAATGTCAGATACAAAAATTTGTTTATGGGACACAGTTGGACAATACACAATAATATGAACACAATGAAAAAATACTTTCTAAAAATATTTTATCAAACATATTTTTTTAAAAAATTGTTTTCTAAATAAAAGTAACCAAACGTAAACTCAGAATCTCTATACTCAGAAAACAGTTTTATAACTTACTCTCAGAAAACTGTTTTCAAGAAAAAAATTCAGAAAATATATCCAAACGGACCCTTAAATCTTTCTAATTTTTCTTCCTTTCACTTTTTCATCCTTCCTACCAAACAGAGTCTTAGATTCTCTTTGCATAATTATTTATAACTTGATCCTCACAATATCACTGTTTGCTTAATATGCATGCATTGCTTAAACACTGTAACATATCTATGATACTCTATACTCACCATGAATTTTTCTTTTTCAAAAATACTATTTTTTATGTTTATTTATTAAAATTGTTGACTAAATTTAATACGGGTAATTATGTAATTATTTTGAAAAAAATTAAAATGACTTTATTTGCTTTTTCCAAGTATGATGAATTACGTATAAGGTACGTGCATATATACTAGTATATACTAATAGAAAAATGATATTTTGGATACGATTTGTGATGGCAGGCTCATGTCAGAGTCAACTATTGGCCCCCATGTTATTATTGGACCACACAGTCTTAAAATCTGGGCCGAAGGCCAATGAAATGTCTTTATCTGGCATACGATCGCGTCCGTGATCACAAACTACGGACGACGTAATAGTGTCCATACTATTAACAAATAAATCAATAATTAATTTCCAACAACATAAAATCGTCAGCAAAGAATACAGCATTAATCTTCTCCATTTCAAAAATTCCAGAGGGTGGAATTGCTCCCTCCCTCCACCTCCTCCTCCTCCTCCTCTGGGGCGTCGTCCTGCAGCAGCTCCTCCTGTGCGACGAACTCGAACCCGAAGTCCGACGCCGATGGCGCAGTCGCCAGGTCGAGGAACGACCAGTTCACCGCCCGCAGCAGCTCCTCCGTGGTCTGCTCCGGCGGGGCCGTGCTCTCGGCAGCCGCGGACTCCTGGGGGGCAGGGGCGGCGGCGGCCGCGTGCGCGTGCCGCTCCGCGATCTGCTGGATCTGCTCGTGGCTGAGGTCGCCTCCGCCGGGGACTGTCGGCAGGTCGTCAGGGAAGTTGAGCTGCGCGCGGCTGCCGCGCAGGCAGAGCGCGGCCGCGTCGAAGGCCCGGGCGGCCTTCTCGGGGGTGTCGTAGGAGCCGAGCCAGATGCGGTCGCGGCTGTTCGGGAGCCGGACCTCCGACACCCACGTCCCCCACTTCCGCCGCCGGACTCCCCTGTACTTCACTTCCTGGCCGCTTCCGCTTCCGCTTCCGCTTTCGCTTCTGCTTCCGCTTCCGGTGCTCATGTTTCGAAAGTCGGGAGTTGGAAGTGGCGGGAGTGGAGGGGGTTTATATATAGTGTAGTGGGAACTGAGAATTTTGAATCGTCTCAAAACTTGTGGAAGTGCTGACTGTCATAGTGAGCTGATTGGTGGGGACCTCAGTGGAAGTTTCTCTTTTTTTTCACCTGGAACTGTTGAAATGGGGGCTGTCTAGATACCTTGTAGAACTTGTCCCCCAAGACATGACCTATTTTGTTCAGAATTTTTTCATTCAAAGAGAAGAATTTTGGGCGTATTATGGGTAGACGAAAAAGTTTAAAAAAATTAAAATTGGAAGGACGGAGCGCCAAAATAATTGACGTTTAACGACTATACATGATCAACATTGGAGGCCCTATTGTTGACCCGAACAATATTACTCTTTCGAGGGCTTGGGTCCTCTACCAGAGCCTCCTCGATGATAAGTTGTCCGATAGAGTTAAACGCCAATTCTTTTGTCGTTGTGGGCTTCCGAGGAGAAATACCAACTCAGTTGACGTCTTCCCTGAAGACACCAACTGATTTGACGTTTCTATTTCGAAGCCTAAAACACTAATTCTTTGGACGTTCCGTTCCCCCAATTTATTTTTCCTAAACTTCCTGCAATATGCCTAAAATTCTTCCTTCAAATGAATTTTTTTTTGGTTTTGTTAGTTGTCATCGAGGACACTAGATCCGGTACGAAAAATTAATGGAACTATTTTTATATAATTTTTCTCTAATCAAAAATCAAAAATTAAATTATCCAAACCTAAAGAAAACCATTCAACTATAATATCTTTCAGTAGATAGGAACTATTATTTATACTATAATTATATTTTTATGTTTTATAAAATTGGGCATGCAGAATAATGATTGTAACAAAAATTTAACTAATTTTACTAATTTTTATATGTAATTATATATAAATAAATATAAAATATATAACATATACGTATAAAAAAAAATTGAGACGTATGGATTGGGCGGTCTAGTGCGGTCACACAAAATGCACTCCCTCAAAACCGACCCAGGTCTTAACTTATTTTTTTAACATGAACCTAAAATATGTGTAACACACGTCCATTTGTACTAGTTATCTATTAATGTAAATTAGCCTGTTCTATTATTGATATTAGCTTTATTCTCCTAAATTAGTTAATGCATTGGTTTTATATGTTCTGATTATAAACTTATTTGAATTGATTTTTGTGTTATAGAATATTGATTGGATTGGATTGTTAGGTTCAGAGGCGACGTCGATAACTTTGACACAACCAGATAAAGAAAAGTAAGTTTAGTAACACAACCGTGTACTCACTGAGTTGTTTATGAATATGAGATGTGTAATATAAATATGTTATGGCTTCTTTGAAGTAAGATATGTTGGGTTATTTTACAAAACGGGAGACGTTGTGTTGTTGAAACTCGTATGTTCAATTATGGCCTACGTACAAGATATGAGATGTTTATTAAACTCCACATATAGATGTTTTTTGCCTTAATTGACATAGAGATGGATATGTTAATTTATATGTGAGATGTTAAACTATATAGGGGTATTAACTGAACTTTTAGCTCATTCTTTATTTTATTTTTTTATTTTTTCAGGTTATGAATTTGGCTGCCAGTGTCAGGACTAGGATGTTACTTGAGTTGTTGGATTTTGTTTATTTTGGTTATGTAATATTTGTAAAAAGTTCAAAAATATCAAAAGTTTAGTTGAATGTAACCTTTTAAAAGTTATGTTCATAGTTTGAAAATAGGTGGCTTTATAAATAATATTTCGTACTTTTACTTTGAGTTTATAAACATGTTTTAACTCTGAATCTTTATACAAACATATTGATTATCTCATAATTATCTAAATAGTTGAAATGTGGTGTGACACAGATCTACCTCCAATATTAGATATGATGCGCTTCCGCTACGGATGTCTGACACTCAAATCACCTATGAAGAATGCTTCTAACTCCAACTTGAGAAGCGAATTCGTACAATTTGATTACACGTATCATAAACGTTCAACACAATTGATCTGCCTTAAACCAATTAGAGCATCCAAACCAGCCCCTTAGTAGTCGTGGACTCTGATACTAGATGTACGGAATGTGGTGTGACCAAATGAAAGTTGATTAATGAACTACGATATATATGATGGTGTTTTTGCCTTTGGACTAGAAAAGATAGTCCCACATCGGCTACACCAAATGGTGAGTATCTCAATATAATGCATTGCTTGTGTTGAGGTGTGCACATGAGGTGTAGTGGGGCACAAGTTTGTGCCATATGGGAGTATTTTCCTAGAAGAAAAAAGGATTAATTCCAACAAAGATATAAGTTGATTTTTGTTGTGCGGACTCGGAATCGGATACGGACTCCAGGATGTCTCGTACATGCATGGGAGTGTTCGGGGGGTAGGCGTGGACTGTCACACTTCTATGCTGATTGTGGGATGATCTAAAATATCAAACTCTATTTTTGAGTATTGGTATTTTAGTCCCACATCGGATAGGAGAAGATGTGAAGTCTCACTCCACTCTATAAATAGAGCCCCTTGGCCTCCTTTGAAAGATGCACCAAGAAGAGAGTTAAGGGAGTCCGTAAAGTCCAGGAAGCGCGTTCAAGTCTCAAATATTGACTTACAAGCGTTCCAGAATTATTTGTGAACTTGCTGGTTCCTGGAAGCAGATCGTGGTGGGGCAAATCTTGCTTTGAGCAACGATGATCTCAATCACCCCAGCAAGAACCTTTCATCTTCTTCTTTCTTCTTTCTTCTCCTTCATCTAAGTTGTAACTCAGTTCTGTCCGTCAACAACTGCGATTGTGAGGAAGAACGTGAGATTAATTTTCTGATTATTATTGCTTTTGTAATCAGATTTATATTATAGTGTTCCTCGTGGATCTCGAGAATAATCAAAAGGGGAACGTTTGTTTGAACCTCTGATCTCGACATTGAGTCACCATCTTTGATCAAGTCCCGGGACTAACAATCTCAAAGCAAGATCCTTGTAGATGGAGAACTCTCGTGCTTCTCTCATCGATACCAGCTTTAACAAGTTGAAGAAATTCGACGGAGAATATTTCTAAATCTGGAAGAGGAAGGTCACCCTTAATCTTCAACTCGTGGACGTAGACCATGTGTTGATTGAGGATGAACTGACGATTCCAGAAGGAGGAACTGCCGATGCTATTGCTGCTGCACTCGTCAAGCAGAGAAAATGGAAGAGAGAAAATAGCAATATCTGTAAACTGCTGCTTCTCAATTCTATGGAAGACTCTATGGCAGAGTTATATTCCAAGAAGGTGAAGGCCAAAGAGATCTGGGATTCTTTGGGCAAGCTATATGAAGATGATGAGAACATGTCCAAAATCTTTATCGTCATGAGATGGCGATGCTACCTCAAGTGAAGGAATTCCTGAAGTTGTGCCAGAAGTTAGATGATGAGAAGATGCCCCTCGTCGACAAGTTTGTCGTTGGAGGGATAGTCTCGAAACCTCTTGCTGGTTGGAGCAACTTCTATGCTAGAATGCATCGGAAGAAGCTAGACATTAGCTTGGAATATCTTCTACAAGAGATCCACGTTGAGGACGAAATACGATCTCAACAGAAGATGGACTCTATGTTCAAACAACTGGCTAAGGCCAACTTGGTGCAGACAAGAGAGTTCAAGGGGAAGCAAGTGGCTTCTCATCACAAAAAGAAGGACTCCACTATTCTGAAAGTGAACGGTCCTTCGTTCAAGCAATAGAAGTCCAAGTCCCTCGTGACTTGCTTCAACTGTGGCAAGAAGGGCTACTACAAGCGTGAATGCAAATTCAAGCCAAAACCAAAATAGCATGTATGACTAAACTTGGTTATTTTGATTACTTAACTTGGTTGCTATTGTTGTACAGGTTGAGTTATCTAGAGTGGTAGCTGACTAGTGGTCTGACACTAGTGCATCTGACCACGTGTGCTCTCGAAGGAGCTGTTCACCAAGAACGAGCCGTGTTATCACGAAGGTCTCGATGGTGAACATGTACCTAGCAAAATATCTAAAGATCGAGACAGTGGTTATGAACCACCGACAAGGACACTGGAATGCGTGTTACACGTACCAGAGATTTTCGAAGATCCGATCTCAGGAAGTCTGTTATCTGATACAGACTTGAAAGATGAACATTCATACTAGCCAGATGGTAATTTCTTGGCGAGGAATATGCTTCAAAAAGATGTTCGGTGCTGAAGGGATGTTCGAACGTCTGCTGATGGCGATGAAGTTGCTTTATTGAATGGACTGAGAGTTGTTCTATGATAGAAGCAGACTCAAGCTGCCCTACCGGGACCTTATCTTCAGAATGTGGGGATAAGGAGGTGGAGGATTTTAAGGTCTGTACAGATACAAGACTGTTGGAAAGTTGCTCAGACGATTGAACTAAAATACTGATCATCTGGAGTTAGTACACTCAGATATCTGTGACTTTTATCAATTTTCCACAGAGGACAGTTCGAATTGTTTCTCGAAGTGCACGTTCGCATGACTTCTCAAGTAGAAGGATACATCATTCGAGTAGTTCAGAGACTTCAGGGATAAAGCTGAACGTTAAACCGATCTACAACTACTTAGAAGTGATCGAGATGCAGAGTATAGGTCTCATGAATTCGTATCGTTCTGCAAAGAACATGGAATCATCAATGAGACTATTGCTCCGTATTATCCTCAATCTAACGGAGTAGCGGAGAACGATCACTCGTTACGGGTATCAGAATCTTCCAGGGATCGATACGCCATACAGGTGTGATATAAAGCTGAAGCCTAATTCAGGGAAAAATGTCAGGCAGCTGGAGTATGCAAACATAATCGAGAGTTTGATGTATGCTATTACTGCCACAAGGCCCGACATAGCTTTCGCCGTGGGAATGCTGAGTCGTTTCACGAGAAATCCAGGCATTGAGCACTGGAAAGCTGTGAAACGGGTTGTGAGATATCTCAAGAAGACTCAGACATATGCACTGCATTACAGCGGAGATCCACCGGTAGTGGAAGGCTTCAGTGATGCCAACTGTTGCTCAGAAGTGGAGAGCGAGAGGTCCACAGGTGGATACATTTTCACAATGGGGGAGATTCTATATCATAGAAATCGAAGAAGCAGACTATGCTCTCGCGGTCATCCATGGAATCTGAGTTCTTTGCACTTGATACCGCAGCGGAGGAAGCAGAATGGCTTCGGGAGCTCATGTAGGATCTTCCAGTGGTTGGGACGCAAATACCGGAGATACCGATATACTGCGACAACCAGGCGACTGCGGCGGTGGCATCAAATGACCTCTTCAACGGAAAGAAGAGGACTGTGCGGTTGAAGCACATGGCAGTACACGATCTCATCAAGAGGGGTGTTATTGCAGTGATTGATGTTCGGAGTCAGGAGAACCTGGCAGATCCGTTCACCAAGGACCTCAAGCGCCATCTGGTCGATGATACAGCTTGTAAAATAGGCTTGAAGGCATTCTGATATTGTGTTATTATATTCCTACCATAAAGTTTTATGCTATTAGTTCAAAGAAAAATCTACTAGGCATCTAGCTTTTGGTTCAAGGGAGGACTATTAACCAGAAGAATATCAGGAATGGTGGGTACTTGTCCTCTGTGACATGGAGAGGTTACGGACCTACAACCACTGTTGTCTACTGTTGTTTTCTGTAAAAAACAGATCCTGTGGAAAGGTTGGCTTAAATGCCTTAATGAGTTCTCAGACAGAGTGAATGCCTGGAAGTGCTTTACAGGAAGCACGGTAGCACAGCACTACAAGGAGTGTAACTCCATGCTACAGTGAGGTGACTTCACCATGAGGTTTTCAGGTAGGGGTAATACCTCAGCTTTGCAAGCCAAGTTACAGCGGCGTAGCATCGCATATAGGCAGTTAGCCTAATGTTGCATAATCGTAATAAAAAGAGGTAGACAGCACTATAAAGAGGATGATGTCCTCATGTTACAGTGGCATGACACCACGAAGAGGTACCAAATAGGGTAAAACCTTGGCTTCGCGAGCCATGTCATAGCAGCGTAACACCGCACGGAAGCGCAAGGCTTCATGCTGGGTAGTTTGGCACTACAAATAGGCCTGTGACCTCATGCTACAGTAGTATGACACTACAATGAGATACCCAGGTGGGGTGAAGCCTCGACTTTAAGCCATGTCATAGCGGCGTAGCACCGTAAAGAAGCGCAATGCTTCATGCCATGACTCTTTATAAAGAACTCACCTATAGAGTATGGACAGAGATATCAGGCCGTCTCTTGAGGGTAAACTTGTAGACGCCCAAAAATTATACACTGAAACCAGGCTGGCACAAGGCCTTCAATGTGCAGCCAGAAGCACAGTTGATGTCATTATATGAGTAGGAAGAATTACAGTTGTGGTGCAGAATTCAAGGCTTAGTCCATTCTTGTATCATGCTGTTATTTAACATATACGGAAAGATTCAAGTCGTAGCGACATCTCTCCTAGTGCATGATGGACAGTCATTGTGGGGAACGCTCAACCCATATATTGAGATATATGGGGAATTTTGGTGTTTTTTCCTTTGGACAAGATAAGATAGTCCCACATCGGCTACACCAAATGGTGAATATCTCAATATAATGCATTGCTTGTGTTGAGGTGTGCACATGAGGTGTAGTGGGGCACAAGTTTGTGCCATGTGGGAGTATTTTTCTAGAGGGAAAAAGGATTAATTCCAACAAAGATATAAGTTGATTTTTGTTGTGCGAACTCGGACTCGGAAACGGACTCCAGGATGTCTCGTGCATGTACGGGAGTGTTCGGGGGGTTGGCGTGGACTGTCACACTTTTATGCTGATTGTGGGATGATCTAAAATATCAAACTCTACTTTTGAGTATTAGTATTTTAGTCCCACATCGGATAGGAGAAGAGGTGAAGTCTCACTCCACTCTATAAATAGAGCCCCTTGGCCTCCTTTGAAAGATGCACCAAGAAGAGAGTTAAGGGAGTTCGTAAAGTCCAGGAAGCCCGTTCAAGTCTCAAATATTGACTTACGGGCGTTCCAGAAGTTCTTTGTGAACTTGTTGGTTCCTGGAAGCAGATCATGGTGGGACGAATCTTGCTTTGAGCAACGGTGATCTCAATCACCCCAGCAAGAACCTTTCCTCTTCTTCTTTCTTCTCCTAATCTGAGTTGTAACTCAGTTCTGTCCGTCAGCAACTGCGATTGCGAGGAAGAACGTGAGATTTATTTTCTGATTATTATTGCTTTTGTAATCAGAAGAAAAATCAAAAGGAAAACGTTTGTTTGAACCTCTGATCTCGACATTGAGTCTACCATCTGTGATCAAGCCAGACTATAAGATGTACAACGAAATATATATTGTGGATGATGATATCACTTGTTTGTAGTATATTAATTTATGAGTTTAGACAACTAAACAAGAAAGAAAGAAAAAAACTAAAACATTGGCCAAAATATCATCTTCTGTTCCATAAATGCAATCTCTATTTTCCTTAAAAATAAAAGTCTTAACCAGTGGCTGTTAATTAATGGGATTATTCTAAACACGTGAAACCATACGTTCTCATACCCATGGTATCTTGGCCAAACTAATCGCTTTAGAAGAAATTGGAAACAAAGAAAGGACCATATGAGCTAACAGTGTCAGATCACCATAACCTCCAGACTACTTTCGGGAAGTGTCTCCTTCGGTCGATCACTTTCCAACGTTTTCGTGGAAAACGTGTGTAAAGGAAATTTATAATTATAGTATTATATAATTTAAAATCTTAGTATTATTTTTATAGAATTAATTTAGATGTTTGATTGTCATTATTTTCCTTAAATAATTATTTTCTTTTCTATGGATTTGAGAAAAATATTTAAAATTTAAAATTATTTTTTAACCTTATCTCTAAGCTATTTTTCAAATATTAGATTTAAATAAATATAAGATTTGAAAAAAATATATATTTAGAGATAAGTTTGTATATGAAGAGATAATTTTATTTATGGATGAGAAATCCACCTTCATACGTCACAAAAAAAAAAACGAAAAAAAAACTTGGACAACATATAAGATGACGCCAAGTTCAATAATTATCTTGAACGTCTAAGATGGCGTCACATCTCTTCTTCTATAAATATTTTAAACTCATCATTTTTGTATAAATACACCAAAATTTATAATTCTATATAAAATTGTCTCTATTATACATATTTCATTCGTCTTTCTTTTTCGTGCATTGTTGCTGGGAATGCATGTACGGCTGCAGCTCTCCTGGTTTTCTAATGGGGCCGGGTGTGGGTCCCATACACATGCATGCTCTGGAGCTTTTTCATTACAGAGAAGCAAACTTTCTAGCAACCTCCATTGCCAACCAACTTCAGGTGGTCATGTACAGTAATGTTTCAGAGGATTTAATTTCTTTTTAATAAAAAAACGTTTCATTATGAAACTGAATAAACACAGTTAGCCATATCTTTTTGTAAATGGCTAGAGTACATAAAGGAGAATCATCATACATCCTAGTAGATATTGGATGATCATAAAGAACAGCAATAGAAGCTAGGGAGTGTGCTGCAGAGCTAGCACATCTCGAGATAAAGGGAAAAATAAAAATAAAAAAAGCTTTGTTATCCGTAGGGGTGATCGTGCGCGTGCCCGCACGTCATATGTCACCACCCCACTACCCTCCCTACTGCCTTCACGGCCCACACCGCTCCCCGTCCAATGAGAGAATGACACATGGCCAGCGGGCCAGGGCCGCAGTCCAAACCTGCAGACAACGTAGCATCTCCGAAAAGATATATCTAAACCATTGTTCAACATTGATCTTCCTTGCTCTATTGCATGACGAGCTCGTCATAGAATACCTGATTTCTGATGTTATTAATGAGGACCTTACAGCCCCCTTCAATAACAACATTCGACAAGTGTTTATTGATGCAGATGTCCATAGTCAGACGATTGCCTATAGCTTCTGCTTCTAAAGGAGATCCTCCATTCTGATGGCATGAAACTGCACCTTGAAAATTACCTTCACAATTTCTGATAATAGCTGCCGCTCCCATCTTATCATTGAGAAATGTCCCATCAAAGTTGATTTTCCATAGTCGAGGGTTCAGAGGAACCCATCTTGTGTTTATGTAAAGACTTTTGATGCAGCAACATATGATTGTGTATAATCCACATCAGCAGACATATATCTATTATGGAGAGATTTAGGGTTCGTTTGGTTACAAGTTTAAAAGCACTTTTCTGCTTTTTAACTCAAAAATCACCATAATCTGTGTTTGGCAGCCCAATGTCTGACATCTGCTTTTCAAAATTTTTTTGGGAAACCAGAGTTATAACTCTGCTTTGGGAGAGAAGATAAAAAATCTGTTTTCCCAAATTTTTTTCCTTCTTTCAATAGTACAAAACAAGTGGCCCCCACATCCCCCCACTCTCTTTATTCTCTCTCCTCTCATTCTCTCAGCCCCCTCCCTCTCCTCACCCGCTCCCCCTCCTTCCCAGCCCTCTCCCTCTCCTCACCCGTTCCCACTCCTTCTCAGCTCTCTTTCTCTCAAATATCTCCTCATCCTCCCTCTGCCTCATTGACGAGGACCTGAAGCCGACTCCCCCAACGTCAATGACATGACGAACTCGAGCAGGCGACGACAAACACGCTCCCCCTCCTTCCCAAACCCTAGCACCGGACACGAACTCGCTGCGGCCGCCCTCGCCCGACGCGCGGACGAGGTCGACCCCTCACCGTGCTTGACGCGCAGAGGAGCTCGACCCCTCACCGTGCTTGACGCGCGGAGGAGCTCGACCCGTAGAGCTCCGGCGGCAGAGGAGCTCGACCCTACGCGCGGCGTCCCCCGCCCGACGCGGCCGCCCTCGCCCGACTCTTTTTCCTCCTCCTCCGGCTGCGGCGGCTCACCGTGCCTCGATCTCGAGCTCGGCTGCCTCGTGCTCGGCTCCTTCCGCCTCAATCTCGACTCCTTCCGCCTCTAGCTCGCCCGAACACACAGATCTGTGCTGGACACACACAAAAATGTTAGATACAAAAATTTGTTTATGGGACACAGTTAGACAAGACACAGAATAATATGGACACAATGAAAAAGATTATTTTTAAAAAATATTTCACCAAACAAAATTTTTATGTTTTGTTTCAAAAAATTATTTTCTAAATGAAACTAACCAAACGCAAACTCAGAATTTTTATACTCAGAAAACAGTTTTATAACCTACTTTCAGAAAACTATTTTCAGGAAAAAATTTCAGAAAACATATCCAAACGGACCCTTAGCATCCCCAATAATCTTACTTTTGTAGATTGGTTTTTGATTAAAAATAGCTTCATTCCTAGCCTACCATATCGTCCACATCAAGTAAAAACAAGCAGTAATATTATCATTGTTTCCACTTGTGATAATACTTTTAGTGAAGGTAGCAATTATGGAATGCAGAAGTAGGAACTTGTTGATATCATGAAGTCCTTCCCATGCAGCAACTGAAATTGGACAGTGAAACAAAAGATATACAAGATTTTCGATAGTACCGTGACAGAGTGAACATGTAGGATCTGTTGTGTGAATTCTTCTAAGAATGTTGTCGCTCGCCGGGGGAGAATTACTAAGAGCTCTCCATATAAAAATGAGCATTCGAGGACAAATGCGAGAGAGATTCCAAAGTTTCTTCCATACATTGAACTCTTCTTGAGGACTACAGAATTAGAGTTGGTTATCTTCTCATGGATAAACCTATATGCTGATTTGGAATTAACTATGTCATTCTTTGTGTGTTTCCAAATCAAAATATCCTCTGAACTGATAGGGGATAAAGGGATCTGAATAATGCCAGAAGCTTCATATGGAGAGAATAGAATAAAAATAAGATTTGTAAAATCCCTAAATTTCTACTACAATTTTTTAATAAATATGGTATTGATTTTTGTACATCATATTTGTACGTCGCGTACGAGTTTGCGTTTCGTAAATTTTTTGCCAAGTGCGAATAAGTGCGAAGTACATATTTTTATAAAACGTTTTAATTATATAGATGTAGAAAATATTTCAAAATAATAGACGATAAATATTTTATATTGCTTGAAGTTGTAAATACGTCGCGCCGAGGATTGCCAAACTTTATTTTTATTTAAAAAAAGGCCATTTTATTTTATGGTACAAGTGTAACTAGTAATTTAGAAAAACTGTGTTTTATATAAGTATTATTTTTACATGCGAGTGTATATATATTTGTATTTTCGAAATTAATTATTATCATTAATATATTATTTCGAAAAACGTATATTAAATATGGGCTGATTTAATATATAATTAATTATGGTAATTTAAGTTGAAAAAATATATTAAATTATTTAAATACAGTTTAAATTAGAGATAGAATCTATCTACATTGGATTATATTTGATTGAGTTACTTTTAAATCAATTTGAATTAAATAGTGGAAAATCCAAGGGGGATTAAAACTCTTCTTAGTCCTTATCTAGATAAGACTTTTATAAACCCCCTGATTTTTTAAAATAAATATTTGTAAAATTTTTAGATTTTTAAATAACTATTTATTGACTTATTATATAATTTGTATTATTTTACATATATTTAGCATAGTGCTCATTAGTGAATTTAGTATAAAAATATATAAAGCTATTTTTCTAATACATTAAGGATCTAAACTATATTATACAATTTTTTTTAAAATTTTAGGATTTATTTCATAACTTTTATTACTTTTTACATGTTACTTATATTGTACACTATTTACATAATATAGAATAAATGTCAATTTAGTATTAAATATTTCAGCTTGTATAAATGAGATTAGATAAAGGTTGTTTAAATAAATATTAACTCTATTTATTATCTATCATAATTTTAAATAATGTTATAGATAATTTAGATAAATATGAACTATATTTTAAGTTAATCATAATCCTAAGTCTAATAGGAAAGCATCCCTATCTATATTATATTAAAACAAAGTAACTCCTATCAATTTAAATCAAATCCTATCTAATTTAGGAGATAAATCTGAAATAAATACCTATATAAACCCAATGCATTCCCCTTCTATCAGCCATAATTCAAAAATATTTTTAATCCAATAGAAACTCTAAAATTCATCATTAGAATTCAATCCTGCTTTTTAGTAGCAATAGCAACTTGGAACGACGATATCTCCTAGCTCCGAACTCCGTTTTGCATCCAATTTTTTAAAAGAAGCGTATCGAGGTAAGCTTTTAGAAACATATTTTAATAGACAAAATTCGTTCTTTAGATTTCTACAAAACTGTTTGAGTATCTAGTGTCCTAAAAATAAACGTGTTTCAGTATTTTTGCGATTTCTGGAGATTCCGGAAACGAAAATGCGATCCGTTTAGTTTTTCGGAAAGCTAATAGGAAAACCTATGCAATATCCTAATTTCATAATTTATTAAGTAAATCTAATAGGTACAATATTAATTATAATTAGATAATAGACTATTTTTAGCATCCAGAGATGTTTGTTTGGACCTTAGTTCCTCAGTAGCCATTGTTCCACCTACTTTCCTATCTGATCTTCGCCACCACAGTGCTCAGGACCCAAGCAAGACACCTTACCTTTACTGTTTAATTTCTTGCTTAATATCATGCATGTTTTATTTCTTATAAGTTATTCTTTCAAAACCATATGTAGTTGCAAGTTACTATACTTTAGTTTTTTTTATGCATTTGGCCTAGAGTTAAGGGACCGCCTTTGTTTGTGCCGCATTCATTGGCCAGACACCTGTGTGCCACGATGACATGTGTCTCATATAGATTCGGACTTGCGTACCGACCGTACATCAGTGTGTACAGGACGTACGTTAGGATATAACTGCTAATATAATTGCCTAGAAGCCTTAGCGGTTATTAGAAATATCGTGGTGTGGATTCAGCACGAGTAGTGCATGGGAAGGAAAAAGACAGTTATTAGGCGCAGGGACTTTCACACATTTACTTTTCTCTAGCTGCCATTAGTGACTCAATCGAGAGCTAGTGTGTCGTACATTTATTTACTTTTCTCTAGATGCCACTAGTGCCTCGGTTGAAACACAAATGTGCCGTGCATTGACTTTCCTCTAGCTGCCGTTAGTGATTCACCCGAGAGACTAGTGTGCCGTGCATTTATTTATTTTCCTCTAGATGCCACTAGTACCTCGGTTGAAATGCTAACGCGTCGTGTTTCTAGTCTCGGAAGCCCTTGTGTGGAACGTTGTCTTCAAAAAGCATTTTCACATAAAATGGTTAAGGACCTTTATCTGTTTAGTCATATATATATATATATATATATATATATATATATATATTATATATATATATATATATATATATATATATATATACTTTTCTGTTGAACTTTTATTATTTAGTTTAGGACATGATATTATCTGTCTTGTTACGTCCCTCTGAGGACCTGGTTATTCTTTAGGTGTGTGTTCTTGTCTTTCGCAAGTGTTCTAGCCGTGGCCGTGATCATCTCTATATTCTTCGAGGATGATAGCGCTTGGATCATTTTTGCTTCGTTCACCAAATTCGTTTTATTTTTCATGTATTTCTTCCCTTGTTGGTAGTGGATTTTGTGGATGAGATTAGTTACTTGTGGTTTACTGTATTTTACAGCTTATGTATACATACAAGGCCTCTGTACTTCATATGTATACAGCTGACATGTCTACGTACTTAGTCCTACATATTTTGGGACTAGGGCGATGGAATGTAGAGTACCTCTATCTCATTAGGGTGATCTTGCATGCTTCTTGGTTCTCTATCAAGATAAGATTTAATCTCAAAATTTAATTGTATTTTGGTATTGATGAACTCTTTCTATCTCCCCTATCCTAGCTATTCCTAAATTTCGAGGTCGAAATTCTTGTAAGTTGGGTAGGATGTAAAATTCCTAAATTTCTACTACGATTTTTTAATAACTATGGTATTGATTTTTATACTTCATATTTGTACGTCGCGTACGAGTTTGCGTTTCGTAAATTTTTTGTCAAGTGCGAATAAGTACGAAGTACATATTTTTATAAAACGTTTTAATTATATAGATGTAGAAAATATTTCAAAATAACAGACGATAAATATTTTATATTGCTTGAAGTTGTAAATACGTCACGCCGAGGATTGCCAAACTTTATTTTTATTTAAAAAAAGGCCATTTTATTTTATGGTACAAGTATAACTAGATATTTAGAAAAACTGTATTTTATATAAGTATTATTTTTGCATGCGAGTGTATATATATTTGTATTTTCAAAATTAATTATTATCATTAATATATTATTTCAAAAAATGTATATTAAATATGGGTTAATTTAATATGTAATTAATTATGGTGATTTAAGTTGGAAAAAATATTAAATTATTTAAATACAGTTTAAATTAGAGATAGAATCTATCTAAATTGGATTATATTTGATTGAGTTACTATTAAATCAATTTGAATTAAATAGTGAAAAATCCAAGGATAATTAAAACTCTTCTTAGTCCTTATCTAGATAAGACTTTTGTAAACCCCCTGATTTTCCAAAATAAATATTTGTGAAATTTTTGGATTTTTAAATAACTATTTATTGACTTATTATATAATTTGTATTATTTTACATATATTTAGTATAGTGCTCATTAGTGAATTTAGTATAAAAATATATAAAGCTATTTTTCTAGTACATTAAGGATCTAAACTATATTATACAATTTTTCTCAAAATTTTAGGATTTATTTCATAACTTTTATTACTTTTTACATGTTACTTATATTGTACACTATTTACATAATATATAATAAATGTCAATTTAGTATTAAATATTTCAGCTTGTATAAATAAGATTAGATAAAGGTAGTTTAAATAAATATTAACTCTATTTATTATCTATAGTAATTTTAAATAATATCATAGATAATTTAGATAAATATGAACTATATTTTAAGTTAAACATAATCCTAAGTCTAATAGGAAAGCATCCCTATCTATATTATATCATAACAAAGTAACTACTATCAATTTAAATCAAATCTTATCTAATTTAGGAGATAAATCTGAAATAAATACCTATATAAACCCAATGCATCCTCCTTCTATCAGCCATAATTCAAAATTATTTTAAGTCCAAATGAAACTCTAAAATTCGTCATTAGAATTCAGCCCCGCTTTTTAGTAGCAAGAGCAATTTGGAACGACGATATCTCCTAGCTCCAAACTCCGTTTTGTCTCCATTTTTTTTAAAAGAAGCGTATCAAGGTAAGCTTTTCAGAAACATATTTTAGTAGACAAAATTCATTCTGTAGATTTCTACAAAACTGTTTGAGTATCTAGTGTCCCAAAAATAAACCTGTTTCAGTATTTTTGCGATTTCTGGATATTTCGGAAACGAAAATGCGATCCGTTTAGTGTTTCGGAAGGCTAATACGAAAACCTATGCCATATCCTAATTTTAGAATTTATTAAATAAATCTAATAGGTACAGTATTAGTTATAATTAGATAATATACTATTTTCAGCATCCGGAGATGTTAGCCGTTGTTCCACCTAATTTCCTATCTGATCTTCGCCACCACAGTGTTCAGGACCCAGGCAAGACACCTTGCCTTTACTGTTTAATATTTTGCTCAATATCATGCATATTTTATTTCTTATAAGTTGTTCTTTCAAAATCATATGTAGTTGCAAATTACTATACTTTAGTTTTTTATGCAATTGACCTAGAGTTAAGGGACCACCTTTGTTTGTGCCGTATTCATTGGCCCGACACCTGTGTGCCAGATGTCATGTGTCTCATATAGATTCAGACTTGCGTACAAACCGTACATTAGTGCGTACAGGACAAGCGTTAGGATATAACTGCTAATATAATTTCCTAGAAGCCTTAGCGATTATTCGAAATATCGTGGTGTGGATTCAGCACGAGTAGTGCATAGGAAGAGAGAAGACAGTTATTAGGCACATGAGCTTTCACATATTTACTTTTCTCTAGCTGCCATTAGTAACTCAGCCGATTGCTAGTGTGTCGTGCATTTATTTACTTTTTTCTAGATGCCACTAGTGTCTCGGTTGAAACACAAATGTGCCGTGCATTTACTTTCCTCTAGCTGCCGTTAGTGACTCACCGGAGAGACTAGTGTGCCATGCATTTATTTATTTTTCTCTAGATGCCACTAGTACCTCGGTTGAAAAGCTAACGCGCCATATTTCTAGTCTCAGAAGACCTTGTGTGGAACGTTGTCTTCAAAAAATATTTTCACATAGAATGGTTAAGGACCTTTATTTGTTTAGTCATATAATACTTTTCTTTTGAGCTTTTATTATTCAGTTTAGGACATGATATTATGTGTCTTGTTACGTCCCTCTGAGGACCTGGTTATTCTCCAGGTGTGTGTTCTTGTCTTTCGCAGGTGTTCTAGCCGTGGCCGTAATCATCTCTATATTCTTCGAGGATGATTGCGCTTGGATCATTTTCGTTTCGTTCACCAAATTTGTTTTATTTTCCATGTATTTGTCAAGACCCGATCCCAAATTATTGGGTCAAACCGGATCATGTCCAGCCTGCACCGTTGTGAGACGACGACAGTAAGCTGTTATATATGCAGGTATTCACAACAACGTCTATACATTTGTCCCAACTTGAATATACGAAAATTTTAAAAACTTTTATTGAACAATTGAAAGGTACAACTGGAAATGAAAGAACTGAAATAAAGTACTGAATTCAAATTAACAAACTCGAAAACAATAAAACTAGAAAACTGGAAAACAACTAGCTAGGCGGTCGGCTCATCGGCCTCAGGTTCTGCATCCTCCAAAGGGGACTCTGGCAAAACCACATGATATAATACCGGGTCATAGTAGCTATTTGTACAATAGCTCAGCATCCTCAATGTCACCTAAAAATGTTGGTCTCCAGTCAGGAGGGAGCAAGTACAAATATGAATCTCATATTTCAAATAATAATGGAAAAATAAAGGATAAACAGTTGAAACAATACTTTTCTAGCAATTTAACAATTCATTTCTTAAAACAATGTGATTTGAATGTGTAAGCGTCTATGACCGACTTAGGTTGTACAATAGCATCATAGTGACGCGATACGGTTTATCCCCGTGTGTAAGAGGGGTAAGCTCTCACAATAACAATATGCAATATGAGGGTATTGGTCATAAACGTTATACTATTCCCCTAATATCCCCACAATCAATATCAATCAATATTTGAACCCTAGGAGAGGGTTCCGTGTAGCAATGTGGTTTAAACATGCAACTTGACAATTACTAAATAAAATGCAAGAAAACATAACCGTAACTTGCCTCTGTTGATTGACTGGATCAGGAATGTCGGTACCGAGGAGGAAGTCAAGTACGTCTCTCAGATCCTACAGTTGAGAACCTTGACTTAGAACCATAATGAAACTATTCTAGGTGTGCTAGTAACAATCTCTAGAAGCAGACCCTAGTCAGGTTTTAAGTTTATTTAATTAACTACCGAAACACGCCTAACGTCACAAGCTACGTTGGTTATCGTTCACTTGGTTAAACCGGTTAATTTAGTTAATGGAAAAACTAGCGATTTATAGGTTAACTTGTCAAAACTTTGTATTTTATAATATATATAAAACTAGACTTTTTTTTAAATAAGAAAAATTGTGAATTGCTAAATTACCAGATTATTTATTGTGAGAAAACTTATTAATTTTCTTTATAAAATATATATATCCATTTTATATTCTACGCGTTTAATGGCGAATCAATATTTCAGAAAAATAAGGAAAAGCTACGCTACACAATACATGGTCACAGAGAAATAAAGAAAAAACTGGGCTTATGCCCTTACAAAAGTTTTACAAAAATTAATTAATCCTAAGGCGAGCTCTGAGTGCCGCGAGCGGTCCAAACAGTAGGCCGAGGCCCTGCACCATAAATACTAAAAGCAGTACCAGTTCTAAAATAAATTATAACTAAATTAAAAATTAAAGAGTCCCAGACTTGGTCGTGCAATCTCATGTTGCGGCTTACGCCTCAACGTACATGTGACCCTTTATCGTTTGCGTTTCGCCGAGGCTCATTCGACCGATATGGTCGTCGCCTAACTGGTGATACAAAATCCATAAAATCCAAAAACACAAAATTCAATCTATAAATTATTTTACAATGACCGATTTTCTTTGGAAAATAGGTTTTATTCAAATTGCTAATTTTTATAAGAAAATTCCTTTTTAAAAATATTTTCTGAAAATTTGGGCAGCATCTCCTCTGTAATTGGGACAACCCAATCCTGGAAGGATGCCAATCCGGAACACAAATAAATATCCCAAACCAGGGATCACTAATTACCAACCTAAAAATGAATATCCAACCCAAAAGCCAACAACAGCACAATATATCCAAAAATAGAAAATACGCCGCGACGTAACTGATAATCTACGTATCACCCAAAAGCAACAATATTTTAAAATACCGAATTCCGAAACGGGATCGGGACCGCATCATCACAGACTAGTTATGGGGAGGGACACAGGGACACGAAATTATACCTCAAATGCTCGACTAGAGCTCTCAGATATAATTAGGAGAAAAATGAATTCCGCGGACAGCAGATCGGCTCGAAAAAGCGCAAAGAAGGTGCAGACAGCAGATCAGCTCGGGACAGAGCGCTGCGAAACTCGGGACAGCGCTGGGGCAGAGCCGACAGGGCTCGAGGGGGTCGTCGGGAGTGCTGGACGAAACGGCACGGGGACTCGGGGTCGCCGGGGGCGGATCTGGCCGGCGGAAAGTGCTGGCCGGACGGGCACTGGCCGACGGGGGCGCTGGCCGGGTCGAAAAAGGCGAGCGCGGATCTAGCCGATGGGTGTTGCTGCGTCGAACGGCACCAGGGTCGCCGTGGGCGCTGGGATCCGGCGCATGGGAGCCGCGCGGGACAGCGCACAGGGCGTCGCCGGGGAAGGCGGCCAGCGGGAGGTGCTGCGGCCTCGAGAGATGGACGTACGGCTGCTTCAGGGGTCACACGGAGAAGGCGAGGCGGGCGCACGGCCTCGGGAGGCGGGCGCGCTGGCTGGACGGGGCGAATTCGCTGGGGGTCGAGCGACGGCACCGGGCTGGGCTCTGGTTGGCCGGAGCTTGGAGAAAGGTGGGGAAGAAGTTGGGATGGGAATGAGAGTGAGAGAGAGTGCTGCTGTTGGGGGGTGATGGTGGTTTGGGTTATATTAATTTGTGAATGAAAGAGAATGTGAGGAATGAGTGGGAGAGAGAGGTATGTGGAGGAATAAGCAGGTGATTGGTCAGGTCATGGGGAACGGTTCTGGCCGTGGGGATTAGGAATAGGTTTTTAGTTGCTTTTTTTAATAACCATAAATAGGATTATATATATAAATCTAAGGCTAAATAATTAATTATGGGATTTAAGGATGGGTTCGGGACTGGAAACGAAATTGGGTTCGGGAAACGGAAGTCGATTTCGAGTTCGGGGTCGGACCCCGGGCACGGGATCGGGACAGGTCACACAAAAAATCCAATAATTAATTTTTTTAAAATAATATTTTCCTGATTCGACTATAATAATAATAATAATAATAATAATAATAATAATAATAATAATAATAATAATAATAATAATAATAATAAACCTAACTAGCTAAACAATTAACTAGGGATACTTTAAGGCAACCAAAATCTAATAATAGCATGAGAACAGAGAACAGAGAAGGAGCTAATACTCTAGTATGTTACAGTGGTCAGGTTTCAATTGGGCAGAGCAGTGTGTATTTTGCTAATATTGATGTATATTCTTTCATTAAATTGTCTTGTATATCTTTCCTAAATTTGAATTCTGTTTGGAGGCAATGGTTGTTGGGTTTTGAGTATTACAGTCATGAGTCTCCATTATGTAACCAAGCCTTACAAATTTGCCAGGTCTTGGGAAAGACTTGATGAGGTTGATGGCTGGTACTATGTGTTACGGTGTAGTATTGCTAGGTTTTGCTTATACTTAATGTTGTCAAGTTTAAATGTTGGTAATTTTGGGATGCATTTGAAGTATAGGCTGTAAGCTAACAGGTTGGGTGAGGTTGAGCTGTGTAGATTGGTTTGGTAATGAAACGTACAGTTGGTAGTAGATAAGGGTTGTGTGCTTGATGACATTTTCTTTCTTTCTGTGGTTCACTATGGAAAGTTCAAATGTTATATATTGAACTTAGAAATTAGGCACCTGGTGTGTGTATATATATATATATATATATATATATATATATATATATATATATATATATATATATATATATTTTAATATATATATATAAAGTATTCTTAAATCTTGAGTTTACTTATTATGCTAACAACTTAGTGGAATATTTGTTAATATATTAATGGGCTTGAGGAGCCATGATGAGTTAATTGAATCCTATATGTGTTAAACTAAGAAAGGGAAGGTGCAGTACTAGCAATTGTCATAGTCTCATAAATATGATGTAAGGCTTATGATAGTTTAATAATAATTATATAGTTGATTTCAACATTCCATTAATTAATCAAGGTCTAATTTATTGATAGTGAGAAATAGTATTATGGTTTTCTCTTGCAATTTTCTATACGGTATATTCATCTAATACTTTTTCCAAGTGAAATTATAAAGCTAATTGTTAACTCCTTTAGTAGCCGTACTAGTGTCAGGAAATTAGTTAGCTATTCTATTGAAATGATTAGTAATGATAAGTTAGTTGTCATCATTTAGATTTTGATCTATTCCAAATCATAACAGGTGGACATGCAGCTTTACTATCCATTCTCGATCACCCTGAGCAAGGCAAGTATATTCCTCGGATTTGTCCATTTCTTCATGTCTTGTGCTTGTCTATATTCATGCTCGTACCTTCTTATTGACACAATATTTCACGAGTTTGTCTGGTATCTTGTTCCCTGAGTTACTTGTGTCTGGGAGGGAAAATACTACAGATGTGATCAAACCCGAGTTACAATTCATGTGAATATTTAGGCCTCACACCGTGCACACGGGTCCTAAGCCATCCCATTTTATGTTCCATGTTCTACCCAAGCCGATCACACACTTTGGATGTATTTTGATATATTGCACACGTCAGGTTCCTTGTATATTTCATGTTCAGGCTTCATTTCATGTTCCCTGTATTTACTTTTCAGTATTCATGTTCTTATTTCTCGTACTTTATATTTCATGTTCTCCTGTACTCATTTTCATATCATGATGTTCTTGTTTATTTCTCTGGATATACTTAGCTCCGCTCCTGACTAGGATATGTTGTAGGTATACATACAGGATATTGTTCTACCTTATGGGCCAGAGCCCGGGATCTTAGCTGAGGAGGATAGAGCCATGACTTAGCTTGAGGTTTCAGGTTTAGATTGTTTTAGCTTTTCCTCTAGATATTGTATGTTGTGAGTTCATAGTATTTTTTTCTCGTTGTCTCTAGTACTTTTATGATATTATGATCGGTGGATTATGGTGATCATTCTGGGAACGTTTTATTGATGCTGTGATTGTGCATATTCATGTTTATTTGGTTAGATTTCCCTAGCTTGGTACAGCTTACTTCGTCATGTCTAACGATGAAGGCTGGACGTGTTCGACTCGTGTCCGATTATTCGGGAGCGGGTCGTGACATTTTTTAGTGGTGGCCCATGCAGGTCTATTCTAATGGTACCTAGGTATTAGTGTACTATTGGGGGACTTGATTAAACTAGGAAAACTTGATCACAACATAGAAAATTGGGTACATCGGATATATTGATATTCTATAAACACTTGTTGTTTTTAGGTTTATGATATCTTAACAGTTTTATATTTTTCACATAGTTCAAGCACGCAACACCGGAACGATTGATCCAACTACACTTGAGGGATTCGAGCTTCCACTACCTTCTATCGCTCTACTATCCCCATGGGTAGTACGCAGTTGATGGAGATGATTCAATAATTTCTTGACACCCAAAGGGAGCAAGCCATACATTTTCTAAGCCAGACTTGTGGATACACTCTCTGAGCCAAGAAGGACTTCTGACTTCCAGACTCTCAGACCCTTTGACTTCTTCGACACCAAACATATATCTTACACCGAAGAACGAATCAAGAACCTGGAGCAGCCACTGAAGATCATCTAAGTCTCTGAAGACTCGATTCCTTTGAAGATTGGAGCCACCAGCCAGGAGATCCAGTACGTAGCATGTACAACAGAACAAGACAGGAAGCTGAAGCTCAGGAGAGACATTAAGACTTATGACGGAGATAGCAGCTACTATGAATCCGCAAAGCATCACAACACTCAGACAATGCCTCTTCAGCCGTGTCGTCAGATTCAGATGATGGCCATTTGTGCTTTTCACCGCCAACCAAACATCACTTCAAGGGTGCCACAAGAGACTTAGACTCTGCCTATCCTATGGTTCTTCTACCCACCGAACCGAATGAAAGATTGCCAGCAAGTTGCGGATCACAAAGGCCAAGGAGCATCAGGATCTCAACAGACAGTACACCAGTAGCTGTATATTCCTATCAGTGGCTCTCCGCTCCAGCCCCAGCGGGTGATCCAGATTCATATTTAGACGACGATCACTTGTAAATTTTGCCGTCGTCAGGACATCACCACGACGAGTGCCACAAGAGACGGAGGCTATGTTTATTCTGTGGATCGCCTGCCCACCAAGTCAAGGACTGCCCGAAGGTTGCTGATCGCACTACCCATAGATGAGCACAAGAAGCACCAGGACTACAGCAGGGGGACCCACCTCTCCAGACTCAGCCGCTGCATGAAGTACTACTGTAGGGACCAGCCTACGTCAGGACAGTTGAAGAAGTTGAAGTGATTCCAGTTCCGGAGAAATACTGAAGACGGACTGAAGACAGAAGGTTTCTCCTGCATGGTTGGTGAAAACCATATATCTTGATTCGCAATCCAGTCTTCCCTTAAATTTCTCTTAAGCACCTAGATCATTTCTTGAAACTTCTTGTTTTCTATTTTGAACCCTTGGTTGATATTTGAAACTTATTTTGCGATATTGTTTCCTATTCGACAAACTTGTTTCAGATCCATAATTCGATAATTGTTTGGAATCTACTATTCGATACCCTGTTTCATATTCATTATTTATGGCTTTGTTTTTGGCTTCTATTTGAAATTTTTCTATTCGAACCATGTACTATTCAAAATTTTATTCCTATCCAAAATTTCATTTTGAAATTTTGTTCCTAATCAAAACATTGTTTGAGACTTCGCTTCTAATTAATGCTTGTTTGTGATTCAGTCCATATTCGAGACATTGTATGAAGATTTTGTTTTCTATTTTGAGATTTTGACTAGTTCCTTGTTTGAGATTCTATTTCCTATTCATGATTTTATTCGAGATTATTCTCTATTCGCGGCTTTGTTGCAACCTTATTTGAGATTTTGCTTGTTTTATTTCACGATCCAGAACCTTGCTTCCTAATTGTTGATTGATACTCCTCCATTCACTCTTCGTAACCCCGCTTCCTATTTTGAGATTTCTATTCAAGATTTTGTTCCCTATTCACGGCTTTGTTGATGGTTGATTTCATATCTGAGATTGTTTCCTATTGAATTTCTTTTCCATTCAAAGTATTATTTGAGAGTTCGTTGCCATTCGAGATTATGTTATACTTTAATTCTTGCAAAAGGTTTCTGGTTCTTATTTCGAGACTGTCTTCTATCTGATGCCTTGCTTCTGTTCACCCTTCGATACTCTGTTATCTCTTCAGGATAACGTTCCATATACAGAATTTTTTTATCATTCCAGATTTCATTTGAGATTTTGGTTACTATTCGGAACTTCGTTTCCTGTTTGAGATTTAAAACCACCTTGTTTGTCCTTTTAGAACCACTACTCATAGTTGAATTTTTTGTTGCATTTTGGCACCTAGTTAAACCCTTGTGTTCTAACAGACAGATAACCTCACCATTTTCGTGACTCGGACTGTTGAAACTCATTTTGGATTCCTTGAAACCCTTTTTAAATCCCTATGGATAAGGTTGAAAGACTATTCGATAATCTACTGGGGCGTGGCAATTGCGCGCTACAGTCATTATCTAGGTTACGGATACCAAGGGTTAACTGTAGCCAACAGCGCACTGGTGAGGTAGGTGTAGAAGTATGGAAAATATTGCTTTTAGTCCTACATCGGAAAGGAGAAAAAGAAAAGGCTCACTCCATTCTATAAATAGAGTCCCCTTGCCTCCTTTGAAAAGGGCACCAACTTCTCTTCCCTCCTTCCAACTTGGACTTTTTTTACTACGCACCTTCGGGTGCTAAGTCGAAGAAGTCTAGGGAAGCGCGGGCTCGTCGAGCTCAGTCAGCTGTCCCAACCTCTGACCATCAGAGCGTCCCGCTAAGCGGGCCTCTAATATAAAGTTGTACAGAACTGCCCGTGTCCTGCCCCCGGCAGCAAACGGACAGGGTGGTTCTCAAGAGTCTCCCAACAAAGATCGAGGGCAAGTGCTTTTACTAGCCCCACATCAGGGAGCAAACATGGTACCAACACACTCGTGTGCTCGGTATACCCGGGCCCACAAAACGAGTGCAAAGGTTGACCGAGATGTCCTTGACTTGCGAGATGTGATCCTTCACAAGCGCAAGAAGAAGGGGATTCTCTATGCGGCCCGAAAATCAATATGAAGCTTCATGCGGCTCAAAACCCAGGAATCTTCATGCGGCTCACAAAACCCAGGAAGCTTCATACGGTTCAGAAACTTCATGCGGCTCAGAAACGTCATGCGGTCCAGAAACTTCATGTGGTCCAAAAGCTTCATGCGGTTCAGAAGCTTCATGTGGTTCAAAAACCGCATGCGGCTCAAGAATCTTATGCGGCTCAGGAAGAGCCACGTGGCCTCATGCGGCTCAAAACAGGCCGATTAAAGCTGGCCATCATTACTATGTATAGCTGGCTCATTTAATTCTCTGACGCAATGCAGCAGCCCTGACATAACAGATTGACGGCTCTGACATAAAGGTGAAATGATGACTCTTGACGTGCTCCTAGAGAGACGAGGAAAATCTTTATAGCTGGCACGATCCACCCATTTCTAAAGCTCTTTATGCGGCTCAGTTGTAAAGACTTCCATGCGGCTCAGTTGCAAGGACCCACATGCGGCTCAGTTGCAAAGACTTCCATGCAGCTTAGTTGTAAGGACGTTCATGCGGCTCAGTTGTAAGGATATCTATGCGGCTCAAATTAAAGGACTTCCATGCGGTTCAGATAAGGCCACTCTTATGCAGCTCTGACACAAGATCACACTCATGCGGCTCAACTATGACAGTCCTCTATACGGCTTGCAGCAGTTGGAACAAGTGGCAGGAGTCGATCAAATCTCAACAATTCAGATTTATGGCAATCGATATAACAGGCAGTTGGGATATGTGGCAAGAGATTGACCAAGATTTATTCACTTGGATTTGCTGATATAAACAAATCATTACAAAACAGATTTGTTGCAATCAACATTAATTGCCCAGATCGATTTCTAATAAACCGCGCAGATTTGGTGCAATCAGCATTAACTGTCCAGATTTGTTACAATCAATATTAACAGCCCAGATTAATTTCAAACAAAGAAGATCAAGGCAAATCTTCACCAAATCCCTAATAGCCTGCTTTTAAAGGATTAATTACCGTACACCCTACTTATCACAAAGCCCTATAAATAGCAAGGTGTCATTCCCTTGCAAGGAGGAGGAGGTGGACAGATAAAGAGACAGAGGCACGCACAGAGAGAGCGGCGGCGCACAGGAGAATCTCCCCACATATCCCGAGAGCATTTCTTCATCAGAGCCAAGGCTACTTCCGATCGTCCAAGGAGTAAGGCAGAGTTGATAGCACTCTCCCGATCCTCTACCGTCACCCTCCAGAATCAAAAAATAAACAATTGTACTTAGATTGCTGTACCTAGATTTTTATTCCTAGGCTTTCTTTGTATGAGCGAGTTTGTATTGTGAGTCTAAGTTCAGTCCTCCCATAAAACTGTTCTATACTTTAATAATCAATGGCAAACAGTAGGAACTCCAAATTAAAGTAATTTCAGACATTCATAGGTTTTCGAGTATTATTGAGACTTTGTCATATTCTCCATATCTTGATCTCTTGGGTTGTTTCATCAATGATTTTTGGAAAAATGGATAAGATTGACAGAATATTCGGTAACATATTGTTATTTGAGTCACGATGTCGAAAGTCCACTGCAGTCAGATATATACTGGCGGGGTAGGAATTCTAAGCGAAGTGATTTCAAATACCTATATGTTCTTGGGTACCGTGGAGACTATATTTCTCTTTCATACGATTATTGATTTTACTTGAATGACAAATTCACGTACTCTTCACCTTGACTTGATACTGATATCTCCTGATTAGTTCTGTATATTATTCCCTCAATCCTTGCAATTTTTCTTCTTACATTTTATTGTTGGATCGTTGATTTTACACATTGCCAGATCATGATTCCATTTTACTATATTTTAAAATTGTGCATATATTTTGATCATGTTTCATCTACGATTGATCATGCCTATCTGACCATACCTTTTCTCTTTCAGTCGTGCTAAAAATTTCAATTTTGATCATGCTTTTGAAATTCGTGCCTTAATGATTTTACCTTTCTGAGTCATTTCAAATTCGTATGATCCGTGTACCTAGTTGTTGATCCTATTTGCCCTTATGTCTAACCGATTTTGAACTTGGTGGCATTTTTGCATCCAGTCTTGCTCCTTAAAATTTCGAGGACAAAATTTTTTCTAAGGGGGAGATTTGTAACCCCACCTTTCCAGTTTCATAAATTTTTGAATATTCCAATACTTTTTAGTTTCAAGAAATTGTGATTCATGATTATTATTTTGAAAAGTTTTATTACGGTTAATTAATTTATCAAGCACGAATAATTAAATCAATTGTGCTTTTCAAATTTCTAACTAACTTGGAGTATTATCCAAGTTTTCTAACAACTCTTCTAACCACCTATCCATATTTCTGACAACTTTTGGGGGGATATTTGTGTCACGACCCGCACCCACTGTTATGGTACGAGAACGTAACAATACCCAACCTACGCCGCAGTGTCGGCGGTAGAACGCTGTCCTAGGTCACATCATCTAACAATATTATGCTAAGCATTTATACTCCCCGAATAGGGGTGACATAGCAGATACAGACTCAATCACATCTAAGGTAGAGCATGATAAGGATAGATAAAACATAAAATCCAAAGAGATACATGAGATAGAAGTCTAAGTGCCTAAGATACATAAACCCAGAAATACATCTCAAAACTCAAATACAGTAATCCACAAAGTAAATACAACTCCAGACAAATGAAATAACTATCTAAACAACCTCTAATGTGTCTCCTCTAGGCTAGCAGACAACCTCCAAGCTATCTGTAAAATTTATCAACAGGTCCAGTCAGGACAGGAACGAGCACATCTCATCTAGAAAACCCAAGTAAATGACAAAGAACTATAAAGCAGTTATAGGCAGTTGTATTGATGAAAATGGCAGTTTATATTCAGGTGATGGTAAGAAAGACAGATAAGGTGCAAGGAAAGTAAATAACTAAACAAGAGAAGAATCATAGCAATGAAGTCTGTAAAAATAGAACTAGCTGAACCAGGGTAATATGATATAAAGTCCAAACAACAATGTAGACCAGTGTAACTCTAATGTAAGTCCAGTACAAGATGAATCTAATACAAGATGAATCCAGTAAGGGACGATTCCAGTCATAGTGATCAATGATTCCAGGGTGAGTTCAGCCTATACTCTAGCAGTGTGTTTTAAAATACCGAGATCGACATGTAAACGGCTGTGGATAATCCGGCACACCTCTCACTGATCAGGCGAGAGATGGCTATCATTCCAGTAGATTCCAGTAGGGATGATTCCAGTAATGGGGTATGTCTACATGTCTTACTCTAGTATTTCTCCTTCCAGCAAGTGAATCCAGAATTCTGACACAATGATTTAAGATAAGTCCAGCCAAACTATAATGATACCAGTAAATGATTCCAGTAAATGATTCCAGTAAATGATTCCAGCAGGTGATTCCAGTAATAGAAGCCGGAAATGATGATACAAGTAATAAAGGCCAGAAAATAAATGTGTGTCGTATACATGAATCCAGTAATATTCACACGTGTTGTAACAGAGAATCGCATACAACTAACTAGAACTGAAATACAATAATTAACAAATAAATGAGAGAACTATCAGAGAATGTACTCGCTTGATATCTGAATGTCCAAGGTAAAGATACTATCCGAGGAGAGGTGTCTGGCTCCTAATTAGAACAGCACAAGTCACAACATGTCCAGAAGGGTAATATAAAGCACTACAATGCATTCTACATAAATCTAGATCAAACTAGGCCAAAGTCAACCCTTGGTCAACTCTGGTCAACTGCACTAGTCAAACTAGGTCATGTCCTAACCCAGTAAGTCTTACTAGGCCTAACCAAAACTATCCTAGCAAGCACACATCAATACAAGGCTATACAAGCCAACATACACCCAACTCTATATAGCATGCAATTATTCAATACTCAAATAGGCAAGAATTCACATTGGATATACACTAGGTAATCTATTACTTTAAGCTATATATGTCTACACATATATACACATACATATATTGGTATTCAACATTAGGTCTATAATCATGGTATTTTAAATGGTTATATAAACTTATATATTACAACACAATATGCTAACATATATATAATATACAAACATAGCTAAGTTAACTATATTCATAAATACTTATTTAAGAGGCTATGTGTGTGTATGTGAACATGGCAAAGGGGCAAGTGAGGGTTAAATGGGCATACATAGTGTATACACATCAAAGAGTGTCAAAGTGTAAGTGAACAATGTGTCAAGTGTGATAGTGTCAACATAGTGTAAGGGGGTACATGAGGTAATATAGGATTTGTGTTAACATAGAACATTACATCTCATTAACTTGTATATTGCATACATTACATCTATTATTACATTACATTCATGCTTGCATTCATTCATCATTCATTATTCTCTTGCACCACTATATGCACCATACATTACATACTATGGAACCTACATATTCATTACAAGCCATACTTATACATGCTTACATTAGATATGATACTTACACCTCATACATCATTTATTTAACCATTTACTTATACTTGTATTCTCTATTTAATTTCATAATATATGTATATTAACATGGGTTAAAATGAAATAGAACATTATATTACACATAAGGGTGCACAAAATGCATATGCCGAATAGTACCTCCTACTAATAATCAATACTGTACCATCTCAGCATGAATTAAAATTTAGGATTAAAGTATGTTATAGATCTATGTGTTAGCTTTCCGAAACTTCAAACGGATCGCGTTTTCGTTTCCGAAAACTCCCGGAATCGCGAAAACACCGAGAACGCATTTGTCTTTCGTACAGCTGACACTCAATTAATTCTCCAGAAAGTTACAGAAAGAATTAGGCCTATTAATATATGTTTTTGGAAATCTAACTTCAATACGCTTCTTTTAAAAAAAACGGGAGATTAAACCGAGTTTTGAGCTAGAAGTTATGACATTTCTAAGTTAGGGCTGAAATTAAAAACGTGGATAAAAATCATGACGGATTTAGGTAGTTTGAGACAAAAGAACACAAGTATATAACATAATATATCAAGAAATCACTCTCCACACTAATATATATATATGAGACACTATAGAACACATCTCTAATACAAAAATATGAGATTAAACATGTAATAATTCATTTATACATAACAACAACATATAGTGTGTCCAAATTTGAGATTTTTTCACATGGACACAACCACAACACAAAGGACACTCCTATGACCTCCAAATAGACACAAAATGGACACAAATGGAGATACAACCATATGGGTCATTCCTATGGGTTCAAAATAGACTTATATGCATGAGAAAATGAAAAGGAGAAGGGATTTATACCTCCCGGTAGATCGAATCGAAGAAAAGTCTTCCCGGAGCGACACCGACACGTAGAGATTCCAAAAGGACACGAACGAGCTTCGAATCCTCCCAAACTTGGGTAGCTTCCTCCTTGGCTAGAATGGAGAAGGAAAGAAAAAGATTTGGTGGTGAAATGGAAGGATTTGGTGGAGAAATTGCTAGGGATTGCTCTCTAGGAATTTGGGAAAGAAGAAGAGAGAGAGTGTGGATGAGAATAATGAAATGAACTTGAGCCTATCCTCTCCCAAAGTGGCTGGCCATATGGGGCTGTTTGTCCTATTATGGTAAGGTCCAAAATGCCCCCACTAACCTATTCTATGAGTATTAGGAAATGGCTAATTGGTTGGGGCTAAATTAGTCATTCTAAAGTCTCTAATCACACTAACCTTATCCATAATAATTAGTCTAACCTCTAACTAAAATATTTCTATCATGTGGACTAAAATTAATATCATGTGGGCCATGCCTAACTAGTGTGTGGGTCCCACTAGAGTCAAACTACCCCCGAGTCCCCGTTTCAAGTCGGATTGAGTTGAAATTCGAACCCGACTCAAATAACCCCAAAAAAATATCATAAATAATAAAATAATATCAAAATAATTAAAAGAGGTCAAATGCAAAAATATTCTTAGGCCAAAAATGACATTAAAATATCATAATCACATAGTTAGGCTCTAGTCAAAAAGTCTTTAGGGTTTCACTAGCAAAACGTCAAAACCACAAGTCATTGATTTAAATAATTTTAAAATGATTTAAAATCACCAAAAATTATATCATGAATTAAATATCAAAATTAAAATAATTATAAAAATGAAATTTCAAAATTACCCTCAATCAGAAAATTAAAATAAAATAAAAAAATTAACCCAAAATTTAGGGTGCTCACAATTTGTAATTAATCAAATTGTTACAGGTTTAGTTGTAATTTTTCAATTTTATACTTATTCTCTATTTTAACCCAACTGAGTGGAGAGAGAGAACCATTCTCACTCTCGGCCAAACCAGAGAGCTGAGCTCTCTCTCTCATTTCCCCCAAATTTACTCGACCAAAACCCTAACCCTAGTTTCACTCTGGCGGCCGGCGATCGCAAGTTCTCCAAGTGAAGGTGACGGCGAGAACTCCCTACTGGCGGTGACTAGCTGTTCATCTCCTCGGCGACAATTTTTCCACTGCGGCACTTGACTACGGGATCTTCTCCGGCCAATCATTCTTCACAGCGACGACAGCGTGAAGAGATGGCCATGGCCGAGCCGACCATCACCCGTCGAACATCCATGGCTACTCCCCGGCATCGATAGTACGGTACATCTTGGCGAAGCGGCGGCTGCTGTCCAGCGACAAGTTCTGATTGTCTTTCTTGACGACACAATATTTATCTCCAGCGACTGACAAATCTTTGACGACCCTACCATCCTCCTCGAGCAACATCGAGATATGGATCGGATGTGACCGATCCATCCACTTCTCCGGCGAATTGTTCTGTTCAACATATGGACCATCAAATCTGCGGACCATCAAATCTGCGAAGAATTAATGACGACGATACGGTGAGCATCTGATCGAATTTTTGATTTATAGAGTTCTTTATATTTTGGTGGAATGTGTTGGACTATCTTATGGATTCGTTTCTGTTTTTGCTTGGTACCTGTTAATACAATGCCTGTGGAACTATCGAACAATATTTGTGTGAGGAGGAGTGTCCGATCAACTGAGCGTGTATGCAATTTTTCTCTCTGGTATTGACTCAATTTTGCTATTTTAGAGTTGTCTTGAGTTTGAATAGTTGCAATATTGAACAGGTTACTAGTGGCGTAGCTGTGTTCGTATGGGTGTGTCCAGTTTGGACCGTGTCCGAGTCTTGGGGTCGTGTCCAGATTGTTCCACAATTGGTGTCGATTGCAGTAGGTCGAAGGTCATGAGCATTGAAGGAGTGTAGCAGTAGCTGGAATTGGTAGCTTTGGCGTTTCGAGTCTTGCTTGTGGATTGGTTTTAACTGGTATGTGTAGGTTCGAGTAGAACATGGGCTTGCTGGCTGGGATATAGCATGAGAACAGGAAAGGAGTTAATACTCTAGTATGTTACAGTGGTCAGGTTTCAATTGGGCAGAGTGGTGTGTATTTTGCTAGGATTGATGTATATTCTTTCATTAAATTGTCTTGTATATCTTTTCTAATTTGAACTCTGTTTGGAGGCAATGGTTGTTGGGTTTTGAGTATTACAGTCATGAGTCTCCATTAAGTAACCAAGCCTTGCAAATTTGCCAGGTCTTGGGAAAGACTATAATGAGGTTGATGGCTAGTACTATGTGTTAAGGTGTAGTATTGCTGGGTTTTGCTTATACTTAATGTTGTCAAGTTTAAATGTTTGTAATCTTGGGATGCATTCAAAGTATAGGCTGTAAGCTAACAGGTTGGGTGAGGTTGAGCTGTGTAGATTGGTTTGGTAATGAAACGTGAAGTTGGTAGTAGATAAGGGTTGTGTGCTTGCTGACATTTTCTTTCTTTCTGTGGTTGGCTATGGAAAGTTCAAATGTTATATATTGAACTCGGAAATTAGGCACCTGATATATATATATATATATATATATATATATATATATATATATATATATATATATATATATTCTTAAATCTTGAGTTTACTTATTATGCTAACAACTTAGTGGAATATTTGTTAATGTATTAATGGGCTTGAGGAGCCATGATGAGTTAATTGAATCCTATATGTGTTAAACTAAGAAAGGGAAGGTGCAGTACTAGCAATTGTCATAGTCTCATGAATATGATGTAAGACTTGGGATATTTTAATAATAATTATATAGTTGATTTCAACATTTTATTAATTAATTAAGGTCTAATTTATTAATAGTGAGAAATAGTAGTATGGTTTTCTCTTGCAAGTTTCAATATGGTATATTCATATAATACTTTTTCCAAGTGAAATTATAAAGCTAATTGTTACCTCCTTTACTAGCAGTACTAGTGTCAGGAAATTAGTTAGCTATTCTATTGAAATGATTAGTAATGATAAGTTAGTTGTCATCATTTAGATTTTGATCTATTCCAAATCATAACAGGTGGACATACAGCTTTACTACCCATTCTCGATCACCCTGAGCAAGGCAAGTATACTCCTCGGATTTGTACATTACTTCATGTCTTGTGCTTGTCTATATTCATTCTCGTACCTTCCTGTTGACACGATATTTTACGAGTTTGTCTGGTATCTTGTTCCCTGAGTTACTTGTGTCTGGGAGAGAAAATACTACAGATGTGTGGTCGAACCTGAGTTACAATTCATGTGAATAGCTTAGGCCTCGTACAGTGCACGCGGGTGCTAAGCCGTACCATTTCATGTTCCATGTTCTACCCAAGCCGATCATACACTCTGGATCTATTTCGATATATTGCACATGTCAGGTTCCTTGTATATTTCATGTTCAGGCTTTATTTCATATTCCTGTATTTACTTTTCAGTATTTATGTTCTTATTTCTCGTACTTTATATTTCATGTTCTCCTGTACTCATTTCCATATAATAATGTTCTTGTTCATTTCCCTGGATATACATAGCTTCGTTCCTGACTAGGATATGTTGCAGGTGTACTTATAGGATATTATTCCAGCTTATGGGCCAGAGCCTGGGATCTTAGCTGAGCAGGATGGAGCCATGACTTAGCTTGAGGTTTAAGGTTTAGATTGTTTTAGCTCTTCCTCTAGATATTATATGTTGTGAGTTCATAGTATTTTTCTTCTTGTTGTCTCTAGTACTTTTATGATATTATGATCGGTAGATTATGGTGATCATTCTGGGAACGTTTTATAGATGCTGTGGTTGTGCACATTCATGTTTATCTGGTTAGATTTTCCTAGCTTGGTACAGCTTACTTCGTCGTGTCTAACGACGAAGGCTGGGCGTGTCCGACTCTTGTCCGATTATTCGGGAGCGAGTCGTGACATCGACGATGCATGTGACATGGGTTTTAAGGCAAAACTCCCTTTCGCTGATTTACGCGACGTGATAAATCATAAGCGTAAAGCGAGGGAGAATACCATAATTCATGATGTACATCCATGCACCAATATCCTCATCAACTGTTGCTGCTCCAAAGTAATGAAAGTTCCTCAGAGGCAGGCCGTGTTTCGACGACTACATCGCTCTGATGATGAAAAGCCGCTATGTATTTCATCCAACATGGCTTCATGGGGTCCTCCTTACGGGAGCCTCAATCAAAGAATGTGGACCACTAACCCAATTTTTTCTTTCAGTTCTGTGAACAGAAGAAGAAGAAGTCTGCTACAGATAGCCAGCGAGCTGTTACATCAGAAGGAGTCTATATGGGTACTCGGTCAAGGACGTGATTTCGTATAGATGAAGAAGACTACCAAGCTGAGGGTGATGATCCTTCAGCTGGGGGTAGTATTTCCTCAGAATCTGAAGCATGTGACCTTCACACCGGGGGTTGCCTTCCAGATGACGATGATCTTTTTGAGTCTGACGGTGACTATCTACCTTCCCTGCCTGAAGACGAGGGTCTTTTCAACTCATAGACAAACAGTATCATCACCAGTTATACTGTCTCCTCTATTCATCCTCGCATGTTATCTACGTACATGGAGGATGGAGAAAGACCTGAAGAAGTAAGTGATCAGACCAACAAGCGGCTAGAGAGTCTTGAAACAACATTTTCCAAGATCACTGATATGCTTACCAGTATTATGGTAGTCCAAACTGCTGGGGTTGTTCCTCCACCTCAACCGAACGTCTCAACACACATTAGTCCGGCTCATAGCAACAAACCTCCTTCACTACAAAAGGAGTATCAATCCGTTGCGTCTCTTCCAAATCTTGTAAATACTAGGGGTGGTCCTTCGCCAACAACGCCTGACAACCGTACAACAGCCGTTTCTCAATATCTACTCAATCTGCAGGATGCAATTGATTCTCTTGTTGCTCGTCTCGATACCATCTCATACAAGGACATACTTCAATACGGAGACTCTACACTTACCAAGGGACGATCCGTTCTTGTTAAAGCTATTTATAAGCACCTTGCAGGGGGTAGCTTTTGAGTGGTTCTACAGTCTGCCTGACGGTTTTATTAATTCCTTTAAAGATTTGGAGAGTTTATTCCTCAGCAGGTTTTATGAGAGTGGTATGCATGTTAGTATGTCCACCCTCATCGAGACCAAGCAAAGGAGGACTGAGACTGTTATTTTTTTCATCAAACGCTTCAGGCGACTAGCATTGAAGATGCCCTTCGGTATACCAGACTCAGAACTTATAGATACTTGTCGACATAACTTCCTTCCTACAGTGAAGTTCTGTCTGGGTATACATAAGTATGATACATGGCCTGCTTTCATCGGGGCTGCTGATGCTGCTGAAAATGACATCCCTAAACTGAAATTACTGGGGTTGAAGACACCCAAATCTAAAGACAAAAGCAAGCACCCCCAAACTATCCCATCCGTGGAGGTGAAGGAAAAGAAGTCTTAAAGGTCGACACTTCCAAAGGAGCTTCCAATTCTCAGGACGCTCCTGACAAACCGGAGAAGACTTTCTCCTTTGACGAAGATGATGTTATTACCATTTTTCACACATTGATGAAGGGTAATAAACTGACATTGCCTCCACCACGACGTCCTGCAGAAGTGAACCAACTCAACGATCCCAAGTACTGTCTTTATCATCAGTACGTTCACCACTCTACCAAGGATTGCATCGTCCTGAAGAAGAAGATACAACAGCTTATCGACAGCTAAGTGATCAACCTCGAAGCTGAAGACAAGGTCGTATCTTCTAACATGATCTCTCTTCAATTTGGTGACTTTTCTTCCACAGAAGTCCCAGACGGCGTAGTCCCAATCCCCAAGGCAATAATGAAAGTCGTCAACCTGCCGCCAGCTCGTAACTCAACCTTGGTGCCACTCATGAAAGAACGGGGTGAGATCATGTGGGTCCATCCAGACCTTGTGCAAGAAATGACACAAGGGGTGATGTCTTCCAAAGTGAAGAGGGGCAAGAAATACAAATCATGCCATATGGTGTCTTTTACCATTTATGAAGTTCTATCTGGCGAGACGCGATCTGGAAAGGCCTACGTATAGACTTATGACCCCATACAAGAAGATGTAGTACCTTCTAAAGCTCCTGTTGCCCCCATAAGTTCAGAAGCTGGTCCATCTAAGTCCTCAACTACCGACAAAGCTAAGCAGAAGGAGACACGATTTGAAAAGTCTCTGAAGGCACCAACTCCCGAAGGCATGGATCGGCCTTACAACTTTGACATACTGGCACAGCTGGCCAATACACCTGCCAGGTTATCTTTGTTCGATCTATTGCGACTCCCCAAAGAGACGCAAAAAGCCTAAAGTGAGGCATTACTACATGCCGACTCTTATCTCGCTGAAGTCAAAGCCCCCGCTGAAGATCCTGTCTCCTGTCCTCACTGTCACAATACTATGGAAGTGGTTTCCAACATCACCTTTTCACAAGAGGACATGCTACTAAAAAATAATCGTCATGATAGACTTCTGTACTATACAGGGTATATCGGGACGATTAAGGTGGATCAGATGCATATCGATCCAGGTTCCTCCTTCAACATCATTCCTAGAAGTATACTCCAAATTCTAGGGATCCCTCTGCACAAGCTGTCTGCAACCAATACAACTATCATGGCTTTCAATGCTAGGAGAAGCCACTCACTGGGCAAAATCCATATCAAGTGCCAGATTGGTGATCTCCGAACGAAAGTTTCTTGCTATGTAATCGACACCAATGTGTCCTACAATGTCTTGTTAGGACGTCCATGGATACATGAGAACATGATCGTTCCTTCTACCATTCACCAGTACTTCAAGTATGTCAACAATGATGGCATCGTGAAGACGGAGTTTGCCGATGTCGATCCTTTTAAGGGTATTGAAGCCTACTATAGAGATTCGGTACTTTACCAATCTCAGCCCTCCAAGGATGACGGCAACGAAGTTGACGATGAAGCTGAAGTGAGTTCATCCGCCAGTGATGGTCCCCTGATTATCCGAGTCAAAGGACGTACTACTCTAAAAAGTACTCCAAAGCCTCTCACAATCTGGGTCAAAAAGAAGAATCCTGCTAAGGTCAAACCATTGACCATCACTCTCCGTAAAACAACTCGGGTGGAACCTGCTGAAGTCCGTCCTCCCAATCCTGAAGAGTTATCCTATGTGGCGAACTTGGCCAAGTATGTGGCTCCTGTTCCAGACAATGAACCCCTCAATGAGTATATCAATACTCAAAATAATGTACCTTCAGTGGATGATGTTATCCCTAAAGAAGAACTTGCAAATTTTCTAAGTACATGTTTATCTTTGAATTACTCCGATGTCTACCAATCTGTAAACCAGTACATAGATACGATATACGCCCTAGAGCATGGCATAGGACCACATCTCTGCATGCCGGTCACGATGCCTCATCTGCGGAAAAAGTCTGGCCAGAAGATATCCACTACTTCATCGTTCCAGCTAGAAAGAAGGATAAAGAATTGATTATCTTTGGTCGAATAATTGGTGAAAGAAATTTCGTTCTGGACTCTACTTCTCCCAATCACAACACTGAAGCTGACTATGTTCTGGAAAAATGCAACTTTACTGATATAGTTGGTAGGCCAAGAATATCATCCAGAACATAGGATATGATATAAAAAGCGACCAGGGGCTAAACTACGGTCAGGGACGACGATTGCCAATACTTCACTTTGCTCCTCCCGGTAAACCCGAGAACTATTATCAACAAAATGGTGTTGGTTTGGGTTAAGTTACTCCTCCAATAACTCCTGAAGGATCAGACGTCGAAGCGGATCATTGTTCTCATTCTTCTGACTCCTGCATCTGGGATTCAGACTCCAGTATTGGAGACATGTTCAAAGCAACTTTGTCCGTCAACATGGTGTTAGTTGACCAAATTGCAGCCGATGTCCAATCGATTGAGCTTGAACAATGGGCTCAAAAGATGGATACCAGGTGAGAGTTACATTTCGAACAACGTGAACCACCTATTGAAGACGAAGTCGTCAAAGTTAATTTAGGAGATGAATCATCTCTTAAACCAATCTTTATCAGCAAAAGTCTGTCTGGCGAAGAACGACAATCTCTTATACAGCTTATAAGAGAACATTAACGCCTTTGCATGGAGCTATGAAGATATGCCAGGCTTGGACCTTAAAATTGCTATACACCGCCTAAATATATTGTCCAAAGCTAAGCCAGTGAAGAAGCAGCAACGACGGTTCCGACCAGATATCATGGAGGCCATCGAGAGTGAAGTCAAGAAGCTTATTTCAAGCGGGTTCATTCACAAATAACAACACCCTAACTGGGTTACTAATATTGTGCTAGTTATGAAAGAGAATGGTAAAGTTCGAGTCTGTATCTATTACCGCAATTTGAACTCTGCTTGCCCGAAAGATGAGTTCCCTCTACCGATCACCGACGTAATGATCGACAATACTTGAGGCTTCGAACAAATGTTCTTCATGGATGGGTTCTCAGGCTACAACCAGATCAAGATATTCTTCGACGATGTAAAACACACATCTTTTCAAACACCGTTGGGGGTATACTGCTATATGGTGATGCCCTTCGAATTGAAAAATGTAGGGGCGACATACCAGCGAGCTATGAACACAATTTTTTGTGATCATTTGCACAAAACAATGGAATGCTATATAGACGATATCGCAGTTAAAAGTCGTCTCAAGGGCAACCACCTCCAAGATTTGAAAACGGTGTTCGAACTAATGCATACACACCAACTCAAGATGAATCCAACCAAGTCTTTTCTGGGAGTCTCCAGCGGCAAGTTTCTTGGTTTTGTTATCACTTCAAAGGGTATACATCTTGACCCGAAGAAAGTGAAAGCTATCCTCGATATGCGTCCCCCAAGAAATCTCAAAGAGCTACGCGAACTCCAAGGAAGGCTAGCCTACATCAGACGATTTATTTCAAATCTTTCTGGAAGGTGTCAACTGTTTAATCACCTCATGAAGAAAGGAGTATCTTTCGTCTGGACTGAGCAAATCTCAACGCACATTTGACGACATCAAGAAGTATCTCACAAGCGCCCTAGTGTTGGTGGCTCCAATAATGGAAAAGCCCTTCTTGTTATATATCCGTGCTATGGATCATTCCCTTAGTGCCCTATTAGCTCAAAAGAATGAAGGAGGCCATGAACAGGCAATCAACTACCTCAGCCGTACGATGGTGGGTGCCGAGCACAGATACACACCTGTGGAAAAGGAATGTCTCGTACTGGTATTTTCTATCCAGTAGACACGCCACTATGTGTCTGGGCCGACTATCTACATCATATCTAAAGTCAATCCTCCCAGAATACTCATGACTAAACCGTGTTCTCTTAACTCCCATTTAGTCACATGGACAATGTTGTTGACTCCATACGATATGTTGTTCGTCCCTCAGAAGGCAGTAAAAGGCCAAGCGTTAGCTGATTTCCTAGCAGCTCATCTGGTGCTAGAATCTTCCAAACTCTACGATGAAATCCCGGATGAAGTAGCGGAGTCTAACACCACAACTATGGAAATCCCTATTTGGCAAATGTTCTTTGATGGTGCATCAAGAACAGGACCTAAAGGAAATATCGTAGCCGGAGTAGGCATCGTGCTTGTGTCACCCGACCATCTGGTTATACACTGTACATATTCTCTCGTGGAACCCTGTACTAACAACGTGGCCGAATATAATTCCCTACTGATCAGCCTTCAACTGGCAAAACAACTGGAAGTTGACTATCTAGAAGCTTAAGACGATTCTAAGCTAATAGTTAGTCAGGTCCGAAGGAATTATAAAGTTCGTCAAGAAGATCTCATCCCATATCACAAAGTGATAATCAAATTGGCTTCTACTTTCGCTGGATTCTTCATCGAGCATGTGCCTCGATTATAGAATATAGCAGCAGATTCTTTAGCCAGTTTTGCTACTTTTCTGACCATTCCTGTCAACACTCAACATTCGATCACAGTGTCTGGTCAATAACTATTCTGTGTGAAAGATGTCTTGCATATTCATCACAGTTACGCAATAGAAACAAACGTCGACGTTAAAGACTAAAGATTTTCTTTCATAGACTACACCATCTACGGAATCCTTCCTGAGGACCCAAAGGAAGCAGTGTCTGTCCAAAGGTAATCCCTCAGATTTTACTATGATACAGCTACCAAAATGCTGTATCGACGCTCTTACGACGGACTACTATTACGATGTTTATCATACACAGAATCCAAACATGCACTCCGGGAGGCTTACGATGGAATTTGTGGTGCGTATCAACCAGGCCCTAAATTACAAGATTGCCTCAGACGAATGGGTTATTATTGGCCCACGATGATAGCAGATGCTGTTGAATATGCAAAAGTTTTTTAGGGCATGTCAGTTCCACGTCGACTTTATTCATCAACATTCAGAGTTTCTACACCCGACTACAGTATCTTGGCCTTTTAAAGCCTAGGGTATGGATGTCATAGGCCCGATCAGTCCGCCATCCTCTAGAGGACATCGGTTTATCCTAGCTATAACCGATTACTTCTCTAAATGGGCAGAAGTTATACCGCTCACCGAAGTAAAGACGTCGAACGTGATCAGTTTTATCAAACATCACATTATCTACCGCTTTGGCCTAACTCGCAGGATCATTCATGACAATGGTCCATAATTCGTGAGCCATGCATTCTATCGGTTCTGCGATAAGAATCGAATTCAGAATATACCCTCTATTGCTTATAATCCAGCGACTAACGGGTTAGCAGATGCCTTCAATAAGACTATCATTAAACTTCTCAAGAAGTTTGTATCTTCAAACAAACGCGATTAGAATGAGAAGCTCGACGAATGTCTCTGGGCCTATCGTACAACGGTCCGAACTCCAATAGGCAGTATGCTATTCTCTCTGGTTTATGGGAGTGAAGTAGTTCTTTTCGTAGAAATCCAGATTCCCTTTCTTCGAGTAGCCTTAGCCAGTGAGTTGACTGCCAAAGAAAGTTACCATCTGCGACTACAAGAGCTGGAAATGCCAGACGAAGAACGCTTATTAGCTCAACAGCGTATTGAGCTATACCAAGCACGCCTTTTCAGAGCCTTTAATAAAAAGGTGAAAGAAAGAATCTTTCAAGTTGGTGATCTGGTCTTAGCAGTGAGATGACCAATGGTCATAACGCAAAAGACAAATGGAAAATTCTAGCCTAAATAGAAATGTCCTTTCATTATAGAATCAGTGTATTCTAATGGTGCGTACTGACTAACCAAACCTGATGGTGACTTGCTCATGATGCCGATCAACGGTAAGTTCCTGAAGAAATATTATGTGTAACCTTCATGAACAACGCTCACATATAACCTGTTTCAGCCATGTAAATGTAGAGTGCAATGTTTATGTGATTCGAAAAAATTTTATCTAACTATTATCCATATTTCAAGAGTCTTGAATACTCCATGGATAATAGGTCCTTTAAAAAGATTCTTCAATAGAATTATCTCCGTTTTGGACTCTGTCCAAACTTGGTCTAACGAAAACAAGTCACATCCATATTACTACTGAACTATTTTTCGATAATTATTTCACCAGTGGGATAATTAAGAAACGTTTTGCCACGTCCATATAACCTCTGAGCAAAGCATTCATCAAAGATAATCACGTCTATATTACTTCTGAATTATCTACTCCTACCTAATGTTATATATTCTTCCACGTCCATATTACCTCTGGTCAGATATAGAACATTCTATGCTATTACGTCCATATTACCTCTATTAGCAGCTTTTTTCAACTTATTATCTATATTCAAGAACCTTGAATATAAAACGGATAATAAGTCCACATCAAATTTTCCAGCAGAATACCCACCAGAAATATTCTTACTACGTTCACATCACCTCTAGTTCTGATATTTCACAAGCTTCATTCATGAGTTTTGAAAGCCAAAAGATTCTTTATTAAAAACGTCTACCAAAAGATGAAGAAAAGCAAAAGATATAAGAGTCTTGACGGCTAAAATAGACAGTTACAAACAAAAGACTTAAGTGATACATAATCGATTGATGTTATCCCTCAGAGCCTTGATTTTAGCTTAAGATTTGAAGGTGGTGCGACGACGTGCTTCTTCCTACCGAGCAGCTTCATCAACGAAAGGAATCAGTTTCATATGCTCCTCTTCCAACTTCACCAGCTGAGCCTTCAATTGGTATAAAGTTATGGCAGTCGCAGTAGCCTGAACCACGTAGTCCTCCTGCTCAGATGCGACTGTTCGTAAGTCATCCTCAAGCTGAGCAATCTCTTTGCGATGCTGTGCAATTTGGTTATACTTTTCAGCAATCTAGATGGCCAACTTATTCTTTGAGGCAATACGAGCCCTACCGGCAATATCAAACTATTTATACTGATCAACTAGCTCCCTGATCTCTTTAGCCAGCGCCTCCTTCCTTGCTTGGAAAGTAGCTTTCTCCTTCTTAATAGCTGCAATCAGAGCCACATCCTCCTCAAGAAATGATGATGTTGGGCTTCGCTGACTGACCTCTCAGAGTTTGGCTACTTTATTTTCCAGGTCAGCTATGACCTTCCTTGAAGCATTAGCTCGCTCTTCATAGCTAGCAATGCTTTCAAGAGCTGTCACCTGGCATTCAGTGACAGCCTTCACAGGCCCGAAGGCGGTATTTTGGTTCAAAACTCCCGGAAGCGTTACTTTCAAAATGGAGTAGAAAGCTCTTATAACTTCCTGAGCCATCTCATCATCTTCAGAAGAGGTCGTTGGAGATGAAGCTTGATGGGGATCTTCTATCCCAGGGAGAGCTACTTGGGAGGAAGCTGAACCTGACAAATAAAGCAATATACATATCAGTAACAAAAAATAACTTACTTAAAGAAGGAGTTGTAAATTCATACCTTCTGTCGGCTCAGCATCAACTGGAATCGGGGAAATGAGAGCAGATACAGGTCGCTCACTGTCAACATCAGCCAAAGCAGCATCAGGCTGCTCGTCTTCCACAGTCCCAGCTAGACCTGAAGCAGATTTAATAACAGCTGCCTAAACAGACCAATCAAGAACTTCTTCAGTAACCGATACCGGTTTACTAGGAGAACCAAGGGCAGTTTCCTGTCTAGCCCCGGTATCTGTAGCAACCTCCATGCTTTGTTCTCTTTCCTTGTCTACAAGGGAATATATGATGGAAGTCAGCATCACAAGTTGCACGCAAAATTGAAGTCGGAAAATCTTATCCGAAGAAAAGTACAAGAATGACATACCCAGCGGAGGGTGAGCTAATTGGACTTGATTTTCATCCAATTTCGTCATAGATCCTATCGCAGACATATCCCCTAAAGAAATGTCATAGAAGCGACTGGCTTTCTGATCGCCATCATGGTCTGGGCCTTCTGTAAACCCCCATAATTTATATTTGATTTTTATAATTTTTTATGTATTTCATAAGTTATGGATTTATATGCTACTAGTTTATTAACATAATTAATGTATGTGTGTGTATATATATTATTATATGTGTGCATGTGCGTATTCCTATTAAATAAGGAATATGAAAGAATCTAGGATTTTTAGGAATTTATTGTGATTTTTGAGACATTTTTGGTAGCTTATATATATATATATATATATATATATATATATATATATATATTAGTTTTGAAAAAAAAAGAGGTGGTCGGCCCAAGTGGACCGACCACATTATCTCTCAGGCTAATGAGAGAGAGAAACAACAATTGTTAAAGAAAAGAAAAAAGGAAAAGAAAAGATAAAAAGAAAAAAAATTAATAAAACCCACCCACTAAAGTGGGCGGGCCCACCAAAATTTTTCCTTGCTGCAGTAGGCTCGCGCAATAACCCACAACCCGTGGGAACTATTAATATTAAACCTATTTGTATTAGGTTTTTGCTATAACTTGTTATATATATAACTTTTTCTACAAACATCAAAACCCTAAACTTCCAAAACGAAAGTTGAGGCTGATCATACCCTCTTCGCCTACGAATTCGTTTCACCAGAGACGGAGCTTTGTGCGTGATGAACGGAGCATCGGAAGTCAGCCCCGCGTCACCCATGGAGCAGTTTTCCCACTCAGGGTACCAAACTTCCCCGTTTGATTTTTCTCTCGATTCTAGTTCGTTTTTAGATCCGTAAATTTGTGTAGAAAGTCCTCATGACCCTCTTCAAGATCCCCTAGGTGGATTTTGGCATGACCATCCAACTTGCTCGAAAAATCGAGACGAATTTGGAGAAAAACCCACTTTTCTGAATATTAAAAACTGTTTTGAAACGCCAACTTGTCGGCCATTTTTCTCGCTGTCCATTAAACTTTCATAAAAACTAATTGAACACATGTAAAGACAACATAACCACGATTGAAAGGCAACTTGTAGATCTATATTTCGAGTTCTGTGTGAGAATTAAATCAGTGTTGAAGTTGAGGAAAAACCTGTTTTTAATTATATTAATTTTTAGAATTTTTGTCCGATACGACGTACGCCCCGACAAACCGGACGACGTGGTCGCATGCTATACGCATCGAAAGGCGCGTATGGATGTTGCGGACGTATGACAACTGACAGAACTCAGTTTCGTCGCGTGTGCGCGACGAAACCAACGCGTATCCGTCGAGATACCCCCGTATCCGCATTTTGCAAACTTTGCTATAACTTCGTGAACAGTCGTCGAATCGAGACGAAACTTGTGCCAACAGGTCCGGATCAAAATTCCGGTCCTGCATGCCAAGTTTGGTTCGATTCTGAGAAGGTCGAATCGGAACCCATTTTTGGCGGGCCGGCGATCCACTCAAACGGACGATTTTGTACACGGCTCATCGGAATCCAAAACTGGACATACCATTGAGTTCCTCTCCTCAAACTAAAACCGTAGACATGTAGTTTGACGAATTTAGAGACCGTAGACTTTGGCATGTATTTCGGTGCAAAGCGGGTCCAATGACGGACATCGTTTTGACCCGAGATTACGATTTTCCCCCTGTTCCAGAATTTGACTTTTGGACAGGCGTTTTCTAGGTATATCTTCTTTACCGAGATCATTTTTGATGTTTGTTTTAGCGTTTGGTGTCATTTATGATTTGTGAGTTTTGGTGCTGACACTTGCTACGCTTGGACTTGCCACTTTGCACCACCAGGCAAGATACCTTGCCACCTTACTCTGTGATTATTATATTCTTATTTTTGGTTGTTATTTTTATCATTTTATTTTGTGATATTTAAATTGTGCGTCCAAGTCACACTTGGGTGCAAGCGACTCTATCAGTCGTTTTTCTTGCTTTATTTATTCTCTTGCATTGACTTAGTTTATTGACCACCCATTGATGTTGAGGTATTGGTATATCTCATACGGCCTTGACACTTATTGTATCACGTGATGTGAGTCACATATAGGACACGTATCCGCGTAGTCGGCTGGCCATCGATACGTATGGAGCGTGCGACGGATAGGGGTAACTGCCAATAGAATTGCATGCTAGAAGACTTGGCGGTTATCAGAGGTACATGTCAGTCATGGAGATGATGATACTAGGCATTGGATGGGGAGAACATTACCTGACGTATGGATTTTGATTGCACTTCCCTTGTAACCCAAAAGCTCCGCTGGAGATACGGGTATGAGCCTCTCAGGTTGGCCACTGTCGTTTTTGAATGTCATGCTCTTGGTAACTGGTGCCCAAGAGGGGACTATACCGGATCCTATATTCAGCCAGGGCTCATACATCGAAGGAATGTATCTCAACTGCATATTCACAGTAGAATGGTCAGGAACCCGATTGCATGCATACCTTTTTCTCTTATTATATTATCACAGTTATATGGCATGGTGTTTTCTTGTATCTTGCTATGTCCCCTGAGGACCTGGTTATCTCTCCAGGTTTAGACAATTTTCCACAGGAGTACGGAACGGCATTGGAGCTATCATACATTGATGTGAGGCAGTGCCTTACGACTTCTAGTCTATTTCTTATCTGAGACAGTTGTAGACATTATTTTATATCTCTTTTCTTTCTATTTTGTGGAGGTCGGACTCCGATCTTGTGAGACTATTTTTCATAGCTGTTTGGAGTGAGTATGTTCACCCGGCTATCTTTTGATACTCTTTTTTATTTATTTGGACTTCATTATCTTCTGTGTTGAACTGTGATGAGATTAGATATGTTATTCTGGCCTATGATTATTTATTTACAGCTTATGTGCATATATGAGGATTCCATATTTTGGAGTGTTATTCGTATATGTGCAGCTGGCATGTTCACGTACTTGGTCCTACGTATTTTGGGACTGGGGCGTTACACCTTCGCCCTGATCATCCCATTGCTCAAGCCTTACAACTGAAGAAGAAGATCCACCTTCATCCATTGGTTGAGGACAAGCAGGGGACACTGTTGTTATGTCCACCTCTTCAGACAAAGAAACACCTGCCGCAGTCGTGACTTCAACGTCCTATGCAAAAGAAAAATGTAATGGTGAGAAAGCTTCCAATGGTTTGACCAAAATGGCTATGGAGTCTAAGAAGGGATCTACCTCCCGAATGGTAACGGCCTGCGACGCTGTTCCACCTCTCCCGGTCTGTCGAGAAGATCTTCTGGAAGGAGGCGAGACTGTCTTCACGTCTGTGACCTTCTTTCTCCCTCGGGAGACAACAACCTTTTTCTTTTTGGACCGTGGAACTAGCTCAGTGGATGATTTCCTCTTATGAAGAATATCAGAAAGAGGTTCTTCAGCATCCTCTCACTGTGGTGCTACAACAATATGCTCCTCAAGTGCGACTTTCTGCTGTGGCGCTACAACCGGCTCAGTTGAGGGTACGGTGCCTTCCTTTTTGTGACCCTCCATTATGCTCACTCATCCTATATCACCAAGAGTAGGGGCAAGCCTAGTCCCCGATATTAAACTCTGCTCACAATCATTCCGAGAATGAAGGGTATTGACCTGAATATAGAACTTGGCAGCAGCAAAGAGCATATGGGTTTCAGGCTTATCTTCTGGCAGGGTAAAAATTGCCCCGTACATCCAGCATTGTAGTAGCCCCATGCACGTGCCCCATCGATCAGGCTTTCTATTGACTGTAGATGAGGGCTGGGGTTGCCCAAAAGAAGCTAGCTGTATCCGAACTGTCGTGCAAAACTACTCGGCAGATAAGGTTCCAGAAAAGTGTGGTTCATATTCCTGAGCACCAAATGGAAAGGCCTGATGGACTGGAGCCAACGGAACGCCCCAATAAGAAGACTAGTAGTGAGTGCTCCTTCATCTACTAGAGTGTCTCCTGCACGGCCACTACCAAACGAAGGCAAAACTCTGAAGAATTCATAATTCTGCAGGAAACTCAAAGCCTTCCTGCAAACAGGCATCCATGTGACGGTCCAATATGCATCTTTGAACCTCCGAAGAAAGGCACCTTCCACCAAAGAGTCTGCCATCAGCCCGACATTCATTAACCTGGGACAATGCAGCACCAGCCATCCCATCAGATAATAAAAGGGAAATTCAGTCCTGATAAAATTCTTTCTGCCATCGGGTTTTACCGCGTTAAAAATGAAGTGTCGCAAGCCTCGTTGGATGGCACAGACCATCACAGGAAGTAGGGCAAGCTGGCATGTAAAGGCCAGCTTTACAGACGAAAGTATCATACTCCGACTTATTCTTTCAATAGATCCTGAACCACCAGGGACTACACAATCGCGGAGCCATGTCATCAGAAAAGCGACTAGCACAACAATTTTCGACAGCTTGAACTCGGCCTGCCTGAAGAAATGATAAACTGGGAAGTTTTCCTCGGGATCATCACTATCTTCAGTGCCTAAAGCCCTGTGATGTTCTATCAATTGCTCTATCTCAGATTTTGTCAAGGGCTTGCGAGTCGAGAAAGAGACTGGGCTGTCTCCTTCTTATCTGATGAAGATGTAGTTGGTCCAGGCTCTCGTATGGGGAAGGGACCCCTCAGTCTTACCCTTCTTTGTGACCTGGTGATAAATAAAGAGGTGACAAAGTATCTCTTTGTACACCTCCATCATCTCGGAGTTCTCTCTCTCTAAATCCAGGAGCTCCTCATCACAGGGGACGTATTCTTCGTATGGCTCAGTCCCTAGGGAAGTTTTGATATCGCCTGCAGCTCATGAAGAGCCAGACCCATCTCCCCACCCGGAGTGAAGAAGGTACACGTGTGATAGTTGTACAACTCCACAAATGAGAAAAATATAGGCCAGTTAACCTTTATGCCATATTGGGTGGCTCTAACGATATAAAAAAGGCCGGTATCTTTTAGGGTGGCCTCGTAAGTCGAGAGCACCCATCCAATAAGGTCGCTCCAAAATAGGACAGAGTATCTCCAACCTTCCATCTGCAGCTTCCCTTCCGGATACGACTCCTTATTTGATAACATCAGGTTGGAAAGAGTCTCAACAGTGTAAGGGAGAAGATGAGTTGGGACATCGTTTATTATGGCCCCAAGATGCAGCCCCCTCGTGGAGTAGGACATGGAATCCTTGA